>JACTNT010000027.1:600000-1200000 GCA_022343325.1 Plenodomus biglobosus | reverse complement strand
AACACACGCGTCCTGCATAATACATGGGAGGAAGTTGGTTGGATGCAGACACTGTGACTTTCATCCAAAATGTTGGGTCGATTGGCAAAGAACTCTGAATTCATGGGTATCGCATCCATTCTCGCTTTTCACGTATCCTTGCCTACCCGGCCGTATCCAATGATGGCGACTGCATGCGGCCATTGAGCGCTGGAGTTCGGCGGGCATGGGAGGGGCCAGACGAGGGAAGATCTAGATGATCTAGATGCTGGGCAACATATATGGGTTTACTGCGGTAAAATTAGGGTACGAGTGAGGCCTATCTTTGGAGCCCGTTCTCGACACGACGAATATTCGGTTAATGGCAGATGATGACGAGTCGATTGTGACAATCAAAGGCCACTCATCCCAGGTTCGTCGTGCAAAAGGCCAGGCCCAGCTGGCGAAGTATTGACTCGGAGCCGACCGTGAAACGCCACAGGAGTGCTGATCATACTCCAGTGAGACTGACAATGATTACCAAAATTGGACGATTTCGGGGTAATGTTGAACGTGCGGATGAACGTCGGGCAAACCTACCTACGGGCCGGAATTCTGCCAGTGAGATGAAGATGCTGATACTCCAAGTAGTACATGAACATTAGACAAAATAAATCTCAGACTCTGAAGTCGAGATAGAGTAAAAACTAACATGACCCGTTGTACACTGGGTCGATGAGCGGTCGCTGCCCGACTCACTCTCGGCAGTATGGCGCAAGCGGCATCTTCGAGCGGACTGTCCGCTTGGGCGGGAAGGATGAGTAGCTTGACCACCAGCGTCGTATTTCCCAGGGATGCCCAAATGGCATGGTTGTTCCCCGCAAACAGTGTGCGAGTGTTTCCCAAAGATGACCTTGCCCCGATTTCCCAAGTCGGGTTTCCAACGCCAGGAGCAGCAGCAGCAACGGCGGAAAGCGAAGCTTGAACCACAACGATGGTGCCTCTCTTCATTTACCAGTCTACTTTGGGCCCGGGGTACTTCCGTTGCTCCGGTGCAAATTCTGGTTGCATTCACTGACCAAGATGTGTTACGCAATACCATCAAAGCGGAGTTGATACCGCTCTCCAAGAACCAAGAAGATGCAATGCAGCATTCGCACTCGTACAGTATGCATCCTGCGGGGACTGTTGAACGCCCAAGACGTCATAGATCGAGGCACAAGGATCAGCTTCATTTGCGTACATGGTGTGTCAAGGTGCTAGTTCTCCGTGTGGAAACACTCCCGATCAAGGCCACGAGACGGTACTCGTGGGCAAAGACGGCCGTTTGCATGAATCCTGCGCAAACTTTATCACCGATCACGATTGTTAGGGGAGCGAGCATGGGGTACAAGAAATAACGTTTGCCATAGCGTCATAAGAGCCATGATCGTAAATGGGCTTGACGTGCCGTTCCCACGTGCTGGTGTTGACTCGCATTGGAATTTTGCTCCTGGCATTACCTATCTCTACCGTGTGCTCGTCGCTGAACTGTAGAGGCTAGCAACCTCATTGTGTCGTGCGTCGTTCGTGCGTCGTGAAGCCCTCAGATTACGCGGCTCAACAAGCCGCAAATACACATGGCAGGGTTCGCGTTCGCAACCCTGATCTGATGAGTGCACCTCGGCGCCCTGGTTCGGAGGGCTTGATCGGTTTCCCATTGGTTTGTTGCTCATTTTGTAATAGAAATACGTTCCATCGGACCCAGTGTGGATTAGGAAAAGCGCACATTCCTGAGCTAGGTTCACGCTATTGAGAATATCATTGTGCTTGTTGCTCCAATTCGTTTCATTTTGCGAATTGTGTCCACGGAAATTAGACAAGCTTTATCGATTCTGAGGGGGCCCAGGGGCCATTTGAGATATTTTCCGGATTCGAGAGACCTGGGAACAGTCTTTGGAGAGACGGACTAGAGATTCCAGAGAGGTGGCCCATATCTGATTTCAGAAAGACTGGGCCTCATCACGGTCCACTGGTGGTTAGATGATTAGATGATCTGACGTCGCATGTACTCCATACGGCGGATCGCAGATGATCTTGCTACAAAGGGGCAGACATCGAAGAATATGATATACAGAGTCGTACGTAGTATATGGAACTCACCACAATAGCCCGTCGACGATGTCCGCTGATACATGCGCTCAGTTCCGCTGGCGGAATATACCTGGTGCATAACCATGGCCAGGAAGGGTAGGGGGCGACCAGACGGACATGACAGGCAGCTGGGGCAAGCCCAAGTGGGGTATGAGATCAAGGATGAGATGCGCGAACCAGAGAGCGTGGACCTCGTTCACGCGATTTCAGAAGCAGGCAAGTTGGCAGAAACGATCTTCGGACGCCAAAATCGGGCATTCTTCGGGTCTTCTGGATGGTGGAGATGTTTTGGGAGGTTAGCGTTATTGGTCGGCGGGCCTGATCGGTCATGTTCTTCGAGTGTGTTGAATGAAGTGCGTCGTGTTTCTGTACTTTAGGATTCAATTCGATGGGACCAGGTGGAGAATTGGGCCGTTCTGTTCGCCAATATGTACAGCAGATTGCCAGGCTGATCGGGTGTTGCGGCCTTGGGCCCCTGTGGGCCGTTGAGGAAAGAGTGGGCAGCCTGACGCGAGATTATGTCATGTGTTCAACAAAGTCTGATGTTTGCTCAGAGGTCGGGAATAGGGCAGGCGCATCTTGGAGGGCATCGTGTGTGACCAAGGTGGTAAGGATGGCAAGAGAGGCAACGGCTCAGGGATCTTCCGCGTCACAACCCAGACTTGACTTGACAGATGCGGTCTGCCGAATAAGGAAGGCGTTAGGCGTTGAAAGATACTGCAGCGTGACCTAGAGTAGAGTGTGTTTCCTCACCGCATGGTGCACTATACGAGGTCTTGGGACCGGCCACGAATGTTCTTTGGTGAAGCTGGGCGGTTAAAGAAATCGACTTCGTGAGAACAGCACGTTACAAGTGTGCTCGACAGGCTATAACGCAATCCGGGGCATTTCACATATGATCTACGCTTGAGGTTCTAGGCTTCTAGTCGACTTCTAGTGCACGCAGCTTTGGGAGCGTGAAGCTGCACTCTACGCTACCCCACAGCTTTGGTGACTGCAAAAGTTGTTGTGCATGCGCGACCCTGTCCATACAGCTAGAGAACAGGGGAGGAAACTCTCTCCCAGGGCAGCGGGAGGGTAGATGGGCGAAAGAAGCCCACCAGCTGCGCGTGATGCAGCGTTTTCGCTATGCACTGAATGAGCGCGAAGAATTTCGGACTTGGGGATGAACGGATGTCGTCAAAGGCGATTCCAATGAGACCCAAGAGGTCCAAGCCGGCCTGGAATCTCAACCATGACAGCAAGGTTACTGTATGTACAGTGACAGCTGTCGTCCTGCGGCTATGTACTGTATGTACGCACATAGCACATACAGTACTGTAGCATGTGGGACGCTTTCCGAAAAACCTGGCGACAAGGGTGAAGTGAGATGGACCGTGAGCCGAAACAATCGAGAGACACCGTGCGTTTGTTGCCACGTGAAAGTCGCTCGGCTTGACTTGTCCTTATTTCACCGAAGACATGGGAAAGCCACAGACCCGCTTCTTTGCCTGTGTAGTGTGGACAGGGGGGGATCGGCTACCCTGGTGTCACCCGCTTGCTCAAAATTGCTGGTCCACGGAGCGTTCCTGGATACGAAGTTGCTGGACATTAGCCGCAAAGGCCAGTGCTAGGAGGACTAGGCCATCGGTAAGCTAGCATTTGGTGGGGAATCAACGTCGACGTCTTCGTGCTTCCTACCGCATTTTGATATTGACAGTGTCTCGAGGAAAGGCTCCGGTTCTTGTCAGCATCTCGCAGTGTTCCAGCCATGTCACGCTCGAGATTGTGGAGGATGTTGCAGCATCCGCCGCTATGTGGTTGACATCATCATACGAAGTGATGACCTTGCTTTCCTGATAACTGTGCAGTGTGCACATTATATCCGCCCAGACGGCAGTATCATCTGACCCCTGATATCAACATGGTCATGATAAATGCAGCACCATGGATCAATTTTCATTGAGGATTTGACTAGTTTCCCATAAAGTTATGTGCATATTGTTCAACCAAGTTACTTCCCGCTCCCGTTCGACGGTGTGGTTTTTCCTAGCGCATCTGTCCGTATTTCATCCTGGGTCGGATCAGTCTTGGTATGTCAAGCCCAATCACCCAAGGGCAATCATGTAACTACTACAACAAGTGCTAGTGGGCGCACCCGTCTGCTATATCATGTACTATATTCAGAAGTCATGTAAGTATATCGTGTACCGTGGGCTGAAGTCAGATTATGTTTGCCAGGATTAGAAGAGACAGCCCCGCAGAGAGGCGGCAGAAACCATGTCCAAACCTTGTGTGGTGGAATGGGTTGAGCCAAGCGAGCGTCGTCGGATGGCTGCGTCTGGGAGACTGGTCATTCCCGATGTGCACAATGAAGCCGGCACTCAGGCTCTCCAGCGGCTTTCCAGCCTTTGTGCCATCGACTTGGTTAGCACCACAAGAGTATTCAGCATGTACCCCAGCGAGTCTAATGGCAAAGAGAAGTGAGTTTCCTTTGGGCAACAACAGTACAGTGTACGTTGTAGGAGGGTGTGCAACGAGCCACGTCGTCGACAAGGATGCAATACTGTTGTTATGCACCCTGCTTGACATTGACCGCGAGTCACACCGACGAGACGGCTTGGGAGCAGCCCATGACGCTGAGGAGCAGGCTGCATACTGGGTGCTGTATACGCCCATGTTGCGGCATATGAGGACACGAGGCGCTGCAGAGCCCCACTTTCACAACTGACAGCAGCAAGACACGATTCTGCCCGATCGTTCCACGTTTTGGTGCGCTCACAAAGCAAGTGTACCACAGACTGCAGTAAGGAATGACAAGGTCGGAATGTGGTCCCGATAACGTGGCTGGACGCAGCAGAGCGGGATCTGCTGACCAGCAAGCAAGGGTGGCACGCATGGTGGAAGAAAAAAAAGCAGACGACGCCTTGCGGGTGTTCTGGTGCGAGGTGCTAGCGGCATATTGCGTGTAGGCGAGATGAGCGAGGCTGAAACCTACAGTGTACATCCAACGTACAAGGTACATGGGCCAATTCGATAGATACTGTACAGTACTGTGATAAGTGGTGTGCAAGCACTCTAGTAATGAATGGGGTTTGATTCTTGGGGAGGGGGGCTGAATGCAGAGGTCACAGATGATGCTGAGCAAGTCGCGAGTGGGCAGAGCCGGCAAGCGCGGTCTGGAGCAGACATGGGCACCCTCACCGCCGACATGGGCAGGTGGTGTCAGTTGGCGACTCATCACGGGCAGGTCGCTTCTCCGTCAGCCATGCAAGGAAGGCGAGAATGAGGTCGGTCAGGATGCAGAGTGTGCATGCTCGCTGTCTCGACTCCCTGCAATGGCGACGATGGTCAGCAGCCAAAGGGCGAATGGCAGAGGGTGGCCAGTGGTGATGGCGGCTGGGTGGGCATGGCGAGCATGGGGAGGGGAGCAGCAACAAGATGGTCGGATGAAGGCTGCCGTGCTGTCCTCCGGTCCACTGTTGCTTTTGCACACACACCGCAATCGAGACGTCGCTTCGCGCTGCTCCCTGCACGCATTGGGCGGTGCTGCCGCTCTGCAACGTCTGTGCCGTGATCAATATTTGCATGCAGACGTTTCGGTGGCCGGTCCTGCCGAGGGCCGCATTCGCCCGCGCGGGAGGAGGGTGGTGTGGTGTGGTATGTCATGTCGGGAGTGTTGTGGAGTGGTATGATGTGGTGTTGAGATTTGAAAGTTGAGGGTTGAGGGTCGAGGGGTCAAGTGTGTGATGTTGCCGTTCCCTCCATGTATAGTGTACTATGTAGAGTAGTTTCCGTCTCACCTAGAGTAAAGTAGGCAAGGCTCTAGTGCCATGGTGCTACTGTCTAGCTACCATCGAGTTACCACAGTCAGCTAGCATGTACGTAGGTAGACATGTACTAGACTCTAGAGTTCGTAGTAGCTATGTACAGTACAGTAGGCTCTGTCTACAGCTCCCCTGCCGTTTCTAGCGTGCGGGCTAGCATTCAGCCTCATCGCATCGCTGCACTCTTCTTTGCACGTCGTCGTCGTTGTCGTCAGGGCCAGCGTCACACGGAAACGTCACAGCAGCACCGACGACGACGACGCTGGGGCTGCGATGGGGCTGCTGCCACTGCTGCTGCTGCCTCTGCCTACCTCTGCCTTGCTCCCTCTGCCGCTGCCTCTGCCGCTGCCGCTGCGTTACGTCAGCACCGCCAGCTCCTCTTCTGCCTCGGGCTATTTTGCCTGTTAGTGTGGCCTTCTTCCTCGCCACCCTCACGCCTTCCCATCTTCGTCCCTAGCCTACATCGCGAATCTCAGTACACCTCACCACCATCGCCTTTGCATCTGGTGCCTGCCCTAACCGTTCGCTGCCGTCACCAGCGACACTGCACAGTCTACAGTAGTCCTGGAGTAGCTCACCCTGCCCCCAGTCCTCAGCCACACCAGCTTCGCGCTCCTCGCCCTGCTGCTGCTGCTGCTGCTGCGCTCTCAACACGTGCATTTGCCGCCACGTCCTGCCCATCGCGCGAGTCAATTGCGCGCATAAAACATCAACCCGCCGCCGTTCACCCTTCACCCCCCCTCCCCACCCCTCTCTGCCGTGGAGAAGGCTGGCTGCACGTCGTGCCAGGACCGCCCCGTCGTCGACTGAAATTCTGCACAGCTTTCCGGCCGGACGCGGGCTGATCTCTCTGCGTGCCTCGGCAAGCTCGGCCAACCTGGGCTCCAGAGCAAAGAGGCAGGGAGAACGACCGTGAGCGTCGAAAAGTTTCTGTCATCGACTTGGACGACGGCCCGACTGCGCTGCTGCCGCCTGCATCTGCTGCGCGCAGAGAGCCAGTCAGCGGTGCGCAAACGGCCACCGTTTCCCTGTGGGCTGTGGCCGCCTTTGATCTTTCCTTCACCCTCGCCGAGCACGCTTACCGCAACCTGCTCCTCTCGCTCACTAGTGCAGAGCGTACCAGCGCCCGCGCACGCTCCCCCGCGCCTTCTTAGCAGCACCCGCCCCTCGAGGCCTGCTTTGCACCCGCCCACTCTTCGCCATCCGCGCCATCCCACCTCGTCCTAGGCCCGCCTCCCAGAACAGCATCAATTCCCACAGATACGGCTCGGCTTTACCGAATTCAATCGCATCCTTGTCCCCATTGTCACGGAGCGTCATTACCTCATCTAGGCTGCTAACGCTGGCCTGGGTAAGCCGCGAGCCCGCCCCTGCACCCCATTGGTGGCCGTCATCGAGGCGCACGCCACCAGTCTAAAAGCCTTTTAGACCGTGCAAGCAACTAGCTGCGTCTTCCAAATCCACACCTCGCCCCTAGCAGATCCGCAGTACGAGCTTCACCCACCGCTAGCATCACTCGTGTCACGTCTGCGTTGCACCTCACCTTTGCGCTGCGCCATCTGCTCCGCGATTCGAGAGACGTCGTCCCGCTAGCGACAGCCCCTGCCCCGGTGCCATTGACCTTGCGCCTTCCGTGCATTATCTTTTCGACGGCGTGAGACTGCCGAACGAACTTGTCCCTCCATCTGGGCGCGCTGGAAACCACACCGTCTGCAAATCACCCGCGTTTAACTTCCACGCTACCACACACTTTCCATCTCCGGTCCTCTGGCTGCGCACGTCTTGGCCCCTTGCCATCGACCTTGGTACCCTTTAGCTGCCCGACTCCCACTGGTCGCGGCAAATCATCCGAAGCGGTTTGCGACCGTCATATCACTACAGCCATCCCTCCTCTTGGACACGCGCAACCAGCCTCAGCTTGGAGCCTAGTTGCCATTGCACCTCGCCAATCTATACACAGTCTATGGACGCACGGCAACACGACTACCCGCAGTCAGGTTTGAGCTCGCCCTATCCAACCTTCCCTGACCCCGTTTCTGAAGGAACATCTGCAGATCAAGCATCTGCTGCGCAATATCCTCCTCCACAAGGACAAGACCCACGAGCTTCGAACCTTACCCCCACCTCCGACTACAGCCTGAACCCTTCCTCTGCTCGATCAGGGTCGTTTCCGGAATACATTCAACGTTCGTATCAACCAGGCGCTCAAGGGCAAGCACCGGGAGGTATGGCGCAACAACAGAGTCCGTCCATGCCTATCCCAGATGGCCAAACAAATGGCCATCACACACCGCAACAACTCAAGTCTGACTCGGATGTACCTATAGATCCATCAATCGCCGCCCAGACGAG
Organism: Plenodomus biglobosus; assembly: GCA_022343325.1. NCBI lineage: Eukaryota > Fungi > Ascomycota > Dothideomycetes > Pleosporales > Leptosphaeriaceae > Plenodomus > Plenodomus biglobosus. The sequence continues at coordinate 1,191,751 of JACTNT010000027.1, read as the reverse complement.
CCCGACCTATTCTCACCAGCAGCAATACTCGCCTTACACTCCTCACCACGACATGCAGCACTACCCGGGCCAGCCCCAAACCCCAATGTACGCGTCGCGTCCTGAGTGGGCTGGACATTATCCTCAACCTGGCATGCACCATGGCTACGCTCAGTCTTCTGGTCCCCCTGCGCCTGCCATGGTCTCTCCCGTTCAGCGACCGCCAACTGTACGTACATACCCATATTTTGCTTGCCCATTTTGACGCGTCGGAATCGTGTCAAAAAATACTTGGCGCTGCAACACTAGCACGCCCCCTCCTCATCCGCCACAGGTAGAACATGAAGCTAACAAGTGTAGGGTGGGCATCCGCTATCCACAGTCTACTCATTTGTTCCTATTCCCGGTGCGCAACAACATAAGCGCCCGCGTCGACGCTATGAAGAGATTGAGCGCATGTACAAATGTGGTTGGAATGGATGCGAAAAAGCATACGGAACACTCAACCACCTGAACGCGCACGTTACGATGCAGTCGCACGGTGCAAAGCGAACTCCTGAGGGTATGTGCAGTTTTGTTCCCATGTGTGTGGAATTTTGATGTTCTGGTGGTCCTTGCAAGGCTATGGCGCTAGATTAGCATCTGGGATCGTGCTGGTGCAGCGCCATTTTCTAATGTTCCCGCCGCACTGGATAGCTTCGTCGACGGAAGCTAGCCACTGAGACCCATGCCATGCCTGCTTATCTTGGCATTTTCCTCACCACTTCGCTGTTAGGATGATACTAACTTGAGTTGTTACAGAGTTTAAAGAAATTAGGAAAGAATGGAAGGCAAAGAAGAAGGAGGAAGAGGCTGCGCGCAAGGCCGATGAAGAGCGCCACCGCGCCGACGTGCAACAGCGTGTTCACGAGGGCGGTGCTCCTGGCGAGCCCCCTGTCTACGGACAGATGCGTCAAGCTGTCGGTGGTGTGCCTGGCCAGCCATCGCAGCATCCTCAGCTTCCCCCCATTGGGTACCAACCCGCTGCCTCGGGCAACTCAGCCGCACCACAGTACGGCACACAAAGCCCAGGACTACCTGAAGGCATGGCACAGTATGCCACCCCAAACAGCAATACGTACAACAGTCCCAATAGTAACAACAGCAGTTACCCTCAATCGCCGTACGGCCAGAACCCTCAAATGTACGCTCAGCAGGGACATTAGCGGGATTCCAAGATGGTTAAAACTGTCTCATGCGACGAGGAATCGTGCTCGGAGTAATGCGAGACGAGAATGCGTACTTTATTATCCCTCGTAATCTGCTCGACGTCTTTCTGGTTCTCATGACTTCCTTCACGGCGGGGGCTTTTGTCTTTACGATATGGGAACATGCGGCATTGCACCATTTTCTCACTGTTCAGGGTCTGCATGTTCACGGAGGCGGCTGCATGTTTCCATCTCAACGGTGTTCACGACTGGGTTTGAAAAATATCCCCTATCTGGCAAGTTCTTCCAATAGTGGGAAGCGAGTGAGGAGGCGAAGGTGTATCCGGGGTTTTCCAAAATGTTACACCATAGGCAGAGCTGTTTTGGGCGCCTGATGCGTCAAGTTCCTTCTCGAATATCTTTTGTCTATTGGTTTGGGCGATGGCTTTCATCACTCTTGTTTCAGATCTTCCCTAGTCTGCCTAGAACGATTGCATGTGAAAGGCGCAACAGTACAACCAGAGGTAATCAAATTTGTCTTGCGTTACTCTTGTCTCTACCGTCTCAATGTCGACTATGCCATTCTGCAGCCATACGCCCCGAGTGCAGTGCCTATGTGGTCAAACCTCGTTGCGGCCTGAGTGTGTGCTCTTGTACTGCCACGTGAAACGAAGGACTACCCAGATTTTGAACCACGTCCTCCGTGTTATGCCATGTATGTCACCGTTCAAGGTTGTGCAAGCCGTGATATCGTCTGATCGACCGAATCATAAAAGGCTGGGCATAACAATCAGCGAGTCAAAGGAGGTAGGCCGAGTATTTTCTATAGCCCAGCACTCTCATCACCTACTACCCGACACAGCCGTACGAAATGCAACGTTACGTGAGTGTCTTGCAGTAGAGTAGCTAATAGCTATGTAAGAAAACATCTGTACGCTGCGGCTCCATTCCTAAAATGCTGCGATATAAGCTGATTAGGTCCGAATGGGGGTCAATGCATCGAGTCCAGACTGGCATTGGCACAGTGAAAGTACTATATGTAAGTAAATATACCATGAGTGTTCAACAACCACGGCCGAAGAAATTATGCATGGGGAATTCCACCCGAAATGGTGTGCCTTGGGACAAGCGATCGACAAAAACAAGGGCACCTTGATCCTCTTGCAGCAAAAGAGATCATCTGCCCTCACATTGCGCACACACTGAACACGTATGTGAGCCCAGTAACGGGTATATGGAGATACAGCGATCGACCTTTAGTAGCACCTGTGACTGGCGTACAGCGTGGACTGCATTTCAACAACTTGGATTTGATTGCTCGGAGCAGGGATGGGGCGAGGTAGAATTGTAAGCAACAGAAGACGAATCAAAAGCTCGTCACGTTGCTTGCGCAATATTGTACTACGGTGCAGATGATGCATGCTCTAAAGAGAGAGAGAGAGAGAGAGAGAGAGAGAGAAATAGACATGGTGCATGCATGGGTTAGCTACGGGACAAAGTTTATTCTTGATTTGAGATGCCGGTATTCTTTTCATTCAAATTTCAATGGAGGACTTTTGTAATCATGTGTTTACGGTATGCGATTTCAATAGCATAAAGCGTTCTTTCTGGACCAGAGCAGTTGTTATGAATGCATTCGCGGGAATGCAGGGTAAGAGCAATTGGTTGACGCACCATATGGTGGCACTCGCGTGCAGCAAGGTATATGCTCTGTGTGACTTATAATAACTGCCACCCGATGACAAAGTTCACCGAAGATGCTTGTTCGTCACGAGCTCGCTACGAGTTTGAAGCGAGAAAAGGGCCAAAAAGTCTGCGGCTGTGCTCGGTATGGACCCGATCTGTGAATGCGAACAAATATTCGGAGGCATCTCGCGGGTTCTGGCGCCTGCACAGGACGTCCATGCAAGCTTCGAACGACCATGTGGCGCAATACGCAGGGCAACTTGCCCGAAAGCGCCACATGGGGTAATGCTACCGCTCTGACATGCATGATTGCTGACGAGGACCCGGCCATATTGGCGGTCATAATCCTTCTCCCTCGGGCCAGGATGGATTGAAAATCAAATCAACAGATGCTGCTCTGACAGCCCGGGTCATTGGTCAACAGAGCAGAGTAGGGCGAAGAGCTTTGGAAAAAGATGTTGGTTACATACTTGCACACGCTAAGATGGTGAATCCCAGCAGCACATCATGGTCAGATTAAACAACACTCTAGCCCGGGGTTTTTTTTTCCTCTGGCGCCGATTGAAAGGACTAAGGCCAGGGCAGGTTCTGGCGTGACGACGATAAACGGCCGCGCCATGATCTGACGGCGGAAACTAGCAGAAGGGTGCATGCGCAACTTGGCTAGGCTAAGAGGGCGTGGTTTGGGTGGGTTACACAGCAGCCCAGCGCGCGCAGAACAGGATTCGGCCCCACGAGGATGCGGAGGGACGGCCTTGGCTGTGCGACTGCACATGAGGATTGTGTGGTAACGGGCAGCAAGGCTTGCAGGCTTTGCGGTCGATGACCAGAGAGACACGGCCTGACTTGAAAATTCCATTGGCATTACCTACATGATGGTTTGCATGGAGAAGAGGAAGAGGAGGAGGAGGGGGGGGAGCCATTGAAGATGCTTTGAACACGTACGTTGCAGACAGCGGTGCTGTCTTACACGCACCCTTCGCACTCAGCACAAAAACGACACATTTGCTTCGCTGTGCGACATGGAAGCCGTGAATGAACGGTGCCCCATTTGTGTGTCGACGCCCCCGTCCTCGCACGACAGCATCACGGGCAGAATCTCATGCATCTGAGGGGAACCACGCTCACGGAGTCTTGAACGTTGTACGATACCATTACACCAGCAGCACTCACGCCATTTCTTGCTTGGTCCCGCCAGATTGGCTGGAAGCGAAGTCCATGGCCAGACTTGCACGGCAGCCACGCTTGACCGATCGGACGGCGTGGTACCAACGACTCCACGGCAGGTCTGCGAGACTTGGTGCAAGCCATCGATGTCTTGCACTAGCTCCGGTACACTGACTGGCATGACAATGCCCCTGGCTCCTGCGCTACCTAAGTACACTACGTTGCTGTCGGCTCCGGGCGTTCGGTTGTGGGAGGTAGGGTTTGGTCAGCCTTGTGTTTAGGTTAGGAGACATGCCTAGTTGGTATAGCGCTGATGGAGCGGGCTTGCTTTAACGTTAGTCGCGAGAACAAGGTTAGTTGATATTAGTGTCGAGAACAAGGATGCTTAAATGTTAGTCTCAAACAAGATTGCTTAAATGTTAGTCTCGAAAATAGGGTTGCTTATATGTTAGTCTCAAGGATAGGGTTGCTTAGGGGGGGGGGGGGAGGGCACAGTTAGTTGCGACCGTGTGTCTGCCTTCGACGATCTAGTGTTGGCGCGACCCCGTATCGCTACCCTTGACAGCTCCTGGGCGAGATGGCAGATGCGATATGCCACGAGTTCCCCAAGTTTGGGAGTCGCGTACTTGGCTAGGTAGGTAGGTAGGTACCTAGCTATGTGAGGTTCGGCCAATCACGTGACCTGCTCTCGGCCCGGCCGCCGCCACTCCCGAGCCTGCATCTTTTCTGGGACAAGCATGATAGCGAATGCTGTTTTTTGCCAGCCAGCCAGCCAGCCAGCAAGTACAAATCTGATCTTGCCTCCTGATGCTGAGTTGCCGCGCCTGTTTCCGCCGATATGCTCAGGCTCTCGACGTGCCGACTGCCCATCTTGTTCGCCCTCGCAGCCATGTGAAGCCAATTGCAGCCCACAATGGAGCCAGACTTGTCACCACACGCCAGGGCGCTCGCAGCGCTGTAGACGATTCTGAAGATGGACCACGGCCGCGGGAGGACCAATGGCAGAGATCAGGCGTCGCTGCAAATGTAAAAAAGAGGGAGCATGCGGCGCTGAAGAAGTCGACGCAGCGGGCCCCAAGAGACGAGACGCCCAATCTTGCGAGGCTGGCCTCCCGCGACCCGCGAATACCAGAGCAGGACTGGAATCGGAGGAAGAAGGAGTTGCGATATCTGCAAGACCCCCTGGAGCTGGCCACGTTCGTTTCCAACGAGCTGCGCAAGGACAGAGTCGACGAGATGTTGCAGCTTGTCATCATGGCGAGCCACTCCATGGACTGCGTGGTCAGCTGGAACCACATTGTCGACTATTACCTCACCAAGGGGAGGGTTAATGACGCGATCAAACTGTACAATGATGTACGCCTGCCCGCCAGCACTTGTCACAGGCGCATGCTAACGCTCTCGTTTAGATGAAGAAGCGTGCACAGTTCCCAGATGCCTACACCTACACCATCCTTCTGCGAGGACTCTCGGAAAATGCACACTTGTCCGGCGTCCTCAGCAAAGCCCTATCCATATACCACTCGCTCTCGGCTCCCAATTCACGAGTCCAGCCGTCAATCATACACACAAATGCTGCACTACGAGTGTGCGCAAGAGCGCTCGATATGGATGCACTATGGGGCATTGCAGGCAAAATACCCGAGAACGGTCCTGCAGCGGCCAACGCTAGGACTTATTTAACCATCATCAACGCTCTGAGGCAGAGCCTTTTGCTCAATGGGCCTAAAGGCGAGACTGCAGAGCAAGCCGCAGCCAGGAAAGAACGTGGGATTGTGGAGGCGCGCCGAATGTGGGAGGGCATTGTGGGCCGATGGCGAAGCGCCGACCTGATCATCGATGAGGAGCTCGTATGCGCCATGGGGCATCTACTGCTTGTTGGTAGCCGACCACGAGACTGGGATGACGTTCTGTCGCTCGTTGAGCAGACCATGGATGTCCCACGATTTGTGCCACGACTGGGTACAGAAGAACGCCAGCTTGCTGGAATCCCCCGCCTTCGAGCGCCCAATGTGTCCAACGAGCACCGCTTCGACCATGATCACCTTTCTCCAGATGGCGAAGGGATGCGAGGTGACGAATTCCTTGCCCTCAAGCCGCAAGGCATGAGCACTATGGTATCGAATCCCTTGTCATATGTCCGACCAGGCAACAACACCCTCACTCTTGTCCAAGAGGCCTGCCTGAAGACCGTAGCAAGCAAGGCTTCTGAACAGTACTGGGATGCTCTGACCGACCCTGGCACCTACAATGTGGTGCCTGACCTCGCCAGTCTTCACATGCGCCTCCGCAATATACGCCAAGCACGAGCATCAGCCAAAGCAGTCCAGCTGCTAAAAGATCAAATGATCGCTCAGGGCATCAAACCTCGACCAGGCACCTACCGAATCGCAATGAGCTCATGTGTCCGTGACAAGAACAATCACAACTCGATGAAACATGCTACTGAGATCCTGAACATGATGCTGAAGCTTCAAGAAGACGTGGATGCCAAAGCTATTACCATGTTTGCCGAACTAGCCGTGAGCTTTCCCCTCGCCAAAGGATCGGATCTCGTGGATGCCCTCACGATGCTCAACCCCATCATACGAAATATTCGCCTGCAACTCACTGTAGGCGGCCAAACGCGTGGAAATCGAGGGGTAGGGGCAGCAGTCCTCAAGGGCGATGAGCGACAAGATGCTATCACTGCACTACGCAAGGTCCATGGCGTGTATGATCGATTGCTATACTCTAACTTGATCGAGGAGGGCCAGAAGGCGCCTTTCAAAGTGGAGAAAGCAAAGCTTTCGTCGTTCATCAGGAGGGTAATCTACAAGGATGGAGGCGGTCAGTCACCAGCTTCCAAAGCCGCTCTCGATCGTGAACTAGGATCTGAGGACGCGGATGAACATTCGTACCTGAGGGACGACGTGGAGGATAGTGAGCAGAAGAAGGTTGAGCGACACAACCGTAAAGGCTCGGAACATCCGCGGCCGCAGAATTATGTTTGGCCAAATAAACCTGCCCGTTGGAGGCAGGAGGAGGGGGCACGATAGGGCATTCAAGATCGCGGTATGTTAGTCGGGCATTATGGACACTAGGAAATGGGTAATGGATCGTATGGATTGTTGTACGATATAGATGTATGAACGATGGCCAGAATTGCAAAATGGCAATGCCAATGATGAGCCATGACTTTTCTATGTTCATTTTTCCAGATAGTTCAATGTAATAAATCTCTCGGAGCATCAAAGATTCAACGATTTACACAACGACTATACATGCTCAGTTGCAGTCCCAATACCGCGATCCAGAGGACCGTGCACCCTTCCCAATTCAACTCAAACCTCCGCATCTTCTCCGCAACACCTGCCGCAACACCTGCCGCAACACCTCCCACACTTGCCACCCACACTTGCCACCCACCACTAGAACCAACGCTCCACACCACTTCACATAGTGCGAAACCATGGGCAACGACGGAGGTTCCATCCCCAAACGCCGCGAGCTCGTCAAAGAGGCCGCCAAATCTCTCACCACTGCGCAACTCAAGGAAGCCCTCACCGAACAACAAGAATACTCGTGGTCTACCGACCCGCTCACCCGAAAACCCCTCGCTTTGCCTGTTGTGTCTGATGCAGCGGGTATTCTCTACAACAAAGACTCCATTATTGAGTTTCTGCTCAAGGACGAGGGGGATGCCGAGAAGGCTGAGATGAGGAAGGTGGCTGGCGTGAAGGGCAGTGTTGAGGGTGCATTTGTAGAATTGGGCACGTTTGGAGATCGCGTCAAGAGTCTGAAGGATGTGGTTGAGGTGAAATTTGAGGTTGCAGAGCAAGGTGAGGAAGGGGAGAAGACAAGGGGCGAGAGTTGGGTTTGCCCCGTTACGGGCACGGTGTTGGGACCGAGCACAAAGGCCGTGTATATTGTGCCTTGTGGACATGCTTTCGCGGGGAGTGTGGTCAAGGAGGTCAAGGAGAGTGTGTGCTTGACGGTACGTTTATCATGCATACCTCGAAAAGAAAGATTGTGGAAGATGATATTATGAGAATAAGTAGCTAACCTACAGAACAGTGCAACGAGCCCTACGCCGAAAACGACATAATACCCATCATCCCCTCCCTCCCCACCGACATCGCACGCCTCAATCTCCGCGCAAAAACACTCAAGGAAAAGGGTCTCACGCACGCATTGAAGAAGGCACCCGGCAGTAAAAAGCGCAAGAAGAACGCAAACAGTGAAGCAAACACCGACAAACTCAACAACGGCAGCACATCCAAACGCTCCGCCTCAGACAACGACGACAACGACAAACCCACCAAAGAGAAGCATGACAAACCAGCCAGCAAAGACAACGGCATCAAAAACGCCTCAACTGCCTCCCTCACCCGCAAAGTCCTCGCCGAACAGGAACAACTCAACAAGCGCCGCAAACTCGCCCAAAACGCAAACGTAAACAGCCTCTTCAATACGAGCGATAACAAGCCCAAAATGGGAAATAGTGCGGATTACATGACGAGAGGGTTTAGTATTGGACAAAAGTGAGAAAAATAAAAAGAAATTATGGTGGCACGGCGGAGAAAAAGAAATCCTCTCTCCCCCCCCCCCCCCCTCCCCCAAAAAAAAACTTAGGGCCGTCTAGTAGGTATACTTTGTTTGGTGTTTGCAAGCAGTTTGGGGGAGTTATTGCTATGGGCGGCTATTGGTCTGCGTGAGAGCATATGAATGGGGGTTGGCGCTAGGATAAGGTGGGATTATACTATTGTTTGGGTGCAGTTTGGGTAGGGGGAGGCTTTGGGCTAGAAAAAGCTTTTGTATATACACATGTAATGATACCCTACCTATGGTCGGCTCAGACCATTTCTAGTTGATGATTAATAGCGAGCTCGAGGGTATTTTCGTTAGCCATGCAGATGCACCATGAGAGACCCCAATCACATGCAGGCTATGGCACGGACGTATGATATGAAAGCTCCCATCGATTGTGTCAAGGCGGCATTCATTGGCTTTGAGACGATTCATGGAGCGATCAGCACACGAGAGAACGTTCATGCTTTGAGTTTTTAATGAAAGAGCAAATTGAGATATTGAAAGTGTATTCTAGATAGCTATTATTGACAGATGCTTTTCTGAACATGAACGCCACCGATTCCATCATGCAAAATGGGTGCGACATCAGAAGCATTCGCATAGAGAGAGCTATCACTCCGCATCCACGATGGAAAACAAAAAGAAAGAAAAAATGCCAGTCTAATGTGCAGGCATGCCATGCTCCTTCATCAACGTCTGGTCGTAGTGACCGGACCCCGATCCTCTGAGGGTATCATCGTACATTGGTTGACTGCGAAGTCATGTCGTCGACCTGGAATGGCGGTCGAAGAAGCGGAATACGAAGTGATTCCGGAGAAAAGAAAACTTCTACTTCAACGCCGTACTAGTGAGAGAATGCTCATCGACCTTGAAAAGTGATAAGCACATGCATTCTTTGTTTACCAGCGGCTGTTGCCCATGGGAGCGGCGTTACCTCCACTCCATCCTGCATTGAGTGTTAGATAGATATCACAGATAGACTGATAGGATGAGCTTACCACCACGACCTCCACCGCGACCACCGCCGCGGCCACGGCCACCTCCCCAGCGACCGCCGCCGCCGCCGCCGCCACCGTAGCGGGCCATCTCATGGAGACGAGGGTCGATCTGCTGCTTCGACTCGGTAAGGATCTGGACGAGATCACGAGCCTGCTTGGAGTCTATCGTGATTGTCAGTAACGCTCAAGTGAAAAGGGGATAAATACGTACTCTCTGTAGTGAACAACGTGATCGCAGTTCCGTTAGCGCCAGCACGACCAGTACGACCAATGCGGTGAACATAGTCTTCCGAATTGTTCGGGTAGTCATAGTTGAACACATGGGTAATGTTGCGGACATCTTTTAAAGGAAGGTTAGTTACTGATAAAAGAAAAGAGCAAACGACGACCAAGATTAAGTCGCGTGATCTGCAGTATGTTCATGCAACCGTCTCTGTGCGCTACAACGAATGTCACGGCATCAAATTCCAGTGGGGAGGCTGTGGATATCTCCTGGTCCGGAAACCCTTGGAAGAAACTGCGACTTTTGTGAGGCAAGTATCTCAGCTTGCTTCAGTAATACCGTGGTAATACCTGAAACAGAAAATAGCGAAGTCTAGAAGCTTCACCAGCGTAACCAAGGATCCCTGGGAATCAGATTCAAGAGTATGCAAGCCCTGGACGATGTCATGGAAGCGAGTGTAACGAGCGCACAAGACGACCTAAGCAGAGCACAATGGCAGTTCACGCATAGTAAATATTGGGGAGGGGGAAGAGGAGGAGGGGTAGGGGCAGGGGGGTTTGTAATCATACCGATACCACGGGATGCCACATCAGTAGCAACCATGATGGGGCTCTTTCCAGTCTTGAACTCGTTCAAGACCCAATCGCGCTCGTTTTGTTGCTTGTCACCGTGGATAGCTAGTTTTTGTTAGTCAGGACCAATGAGTCATGTGCAGACAACTTACACAACGCAGGCCATCCGTCCTGACGAAGGAATCGGGTGATCTCATCAGCGACGCGCTTGGTACCTGTGAAGATCAAAATCTTGTTCTCCTTGTCGCTCATAATAGTCTCAAGGTGCTTGGCCATGCGGTCACGCTTCTCGAACTCGGAAACGACCTCGACAATCTGCTGAATGCGGTGGTTGGCAGAAAGATCCATAGAACCGATGTTGACCTGGATCCAATCGTTCTGGTAGTCGGAAGCCAACTGGCGGACCTCCTTGGGCCATGTAGCAGACCACATGCAGGTTTGACGGTCCGGGCGAATCTGGCCGATGATTTTACGGATCTGTGGCTCGAAACCCATGTCAAGCATACGATCAGCCTCGTCGAGAACGAGATAGGTGACACGGCGCAGGTTGGTCTTGCCAGCCTCGAGCATGTCGATGAGACGTCCAGGTGTGGCAATGCAGACCTCAACACCACGTGCAAGATCACGGATCTGAGGGCCCTTGGGGACACCGCCGTACACGCAGGTGTTTCGGATGCGGGAAGACTTTCCGAATTTGCTGATCTCCTGTTGAATCTGGACGGCAAGCTCACGAGTGGGGGCGAGAATCAGGACGATGGGACCGTCGCCGGGTGCGAGGAGAGGCTGAGCGTTGATGTGGACAATAGCGGGCAGACAGTATGTAAGTGTCTTTCCGGAACCGGTCTCAGCGACACCGACAACGTCGCGACCAGAGAGAGCCATGGGCCATCCCTGAGCCTGAATAGCAGTGGGCTTCGCAAAACCTTGTGCCTTGACCTCGTTCATGACATAGCTAGGGAAACCAGCCTCGTCGAAGGTTGTAACGGGCTTGGGGATGTTCTTGCCCTGAACGGTCATCTGGTGCTCTTTGCGGTACTCGTCGACCTCGGCGGTTGTGCGAGCAGTAACTGCGGGATCCTCCTTGTAGAAGGACTTCTCGAACTTGGGCATCGTGTCGAGATCTAGCGATTTGTTAGGTCAAAGTCATTCCTGGATGAGAATCAAACATACCCCATTCTTGCTGCTTCAGGCCCTGGCCAAGCTGGGACATTCTGTCACCACCATCACGACCGCCGAAGCCGCCACCACCGTAGCCACCGCCACCGTAGCCACCGCCTCCTCCACCAGAGTAGCCGTTGGAGCCGCCGCCGCCGTAGCCGCCGCCGCCACTGTATGATTGTTAGTGATAGTTAAGACGTAGCATGAGTGAGAGAAGGGGATTCTACGCTACCGCAGCGAATCGTGGCCGTAACCGCCTGCTTGACCTACAGCAGCAAGTGAAGCAAGCGCGGCCGCCGAACTCAATCTGCGCGTAGCATATTATGAGAAAAGAAAACGCAGAAGATGGAAGAGGCTGTCAAGAACCACGACGCTGATGCCTGTCCCGCCGTGTGTGGAGGAATATCGTCCTACCCATACGATGTTTGCTGGCTCATGGAATCGTGGCTGTTGTAAAACCCATATCCACCACTGCTATTTGCGTACCCATTCGAGTAGCCGCGGCCGCCATCGCGACCGCCGCCGTATCCGCCGCCGTATGACATACTGTGTATGTAGGGTGTGTGGTATGGACTGGTGTCAAAGGAGAAGCTGTCGGCTGAAAAAAGTGGTGTTTTGGGGTGTGAAAGACGGCAAGTATGTATTAAACGCTGAAAGGCGACTGAAAAGTGTGTCGCGCGTGTGTGTTTGTGTGTGCGGTGGGAGATGCACAACAAGGGTAGAAGGGTATGTGAGGTGAGAGAAGGAGGGAGCGACAGAAAAAAAAGGTGCCTTTGCCTCGCCCTGATTGCGCTTGCACCAGTTTTTGTACGCTAAAACCGCTAATGGCAGGGTCTGTCGCCGCATTGAGGCAGGAGCGCTGCCGCCTATCAACTTATCGACACGTGACCAACCCGACATGCAATTCTTCGTGCCCAGAACACCAACGGGCAATGTTCGACTACTCAGTGGCAAATCATAGGACGGGCCGATACAGATGCAACTGTGCAATACACTTTCCCAACACCCAGAGTGCCTCTTGGGCTTCTACTTCGCATTTCCGCCAGCGCGCAGTCCCATGTCCCAGAAACCCCTTTCCATCTGTCGCAGATTAGCCTCCGCATGAACACGCACATAACGCCTGTCCAGAACTCACATTCGTCGCATGTATGAATATTTGCGCAAGTTCTTCGACTCTTGAGGGCGATAGCTTGACTGCATGCTTCTCGATTAAATCGGAGCCGCGCATCATTGCCTCACGATACTCTGCAGCAACATACTGCTCGATCCATTTCCAGTACTTACTCCCAATCCTGACTGTGCTCGGGTCTTCATACAGACGTTTTGCAATGGCACCGTAGCCGATGAGGCATGGTAGCAGTGCGACCTGCAATGCGAGCCAGTCTTGCGATTGGCCAACGTCGAGGACGTATCGAGTATAGGCCGTAGTTGCTTGGTCTTCTTCTTCGCGAATGATATCATCCTCAGATAGCCCATACTCTCTGCAAAACTCAATGTGCAGCTTAATCTCCTCCTGGAGCGTGACTACTTGCTGCACTGATTGTCCAATATCGGCTAGCGAGCTTGACTTGTATGCCGACAGCGCCGTCGCTCGTGCGAATTGCACCTTCTTGCGTCAGCTGCGTGCATTGCATGTGGCTTAAGGTTTAGACTGACGTACCAAGAACAGATAATCCTGGACAAGATAATACATGAACTTCTCCAGCGGTAACGTCCCTTCACCCACTTGCTGCACAAAAGCGTGTTCGGTATACTCTTTCCATGGCACCTGAACATCCTCGCGATCGAGGAGGTACGATATGAAAGAACCCGGTGAGAACGGCAGGACGAACATGGAATGAAAGTGGTTGATCGGACCATTCCCTTGTCCAAGACCAGTGCTGGTCTTGATACCCGCTTCAATGTACAGGTTCGCCTTCTTGACCGCCTTGGGCATACTCATTCCCACGGCGATGTTGCACGCAATTGCTGATGCGAGCGAGCACCCTGTGCCATGCGTGTTTCGGCTATGGAGATACTCGCTCTCCATCAGATGTACTCCACCTTCGCCGACAAGTACATTCAGGACCACCTCGCGCTCTTCCTTGCTTTTGCTCACTAATCTGCCCCTCGTCAGCGGTAGGTGTCCCCCCTTCAGCAACACCCATGTTGGGCCAAGCTTGTGGATATGTGTGGCAATTGCAACCATGTCATCCACATTCTCGGGATCCTTGGTGGGTATGCCAGCTGTCTTAAGTAAGAGCAATGCTTCGGACAGATTGGGTGTCAGGATCGTAGTCAATGGTAATAGCTTTTCAATGAGTGTTGATACGGCGTCTTCAAGGAGTAGTTGAGATCCCGAAGTTGATACCATCACCTACGTACTGGTTCAGCCTTGTACACGTCACATCGAGGCGCTTGTGGGGAAGTTCAGCAGCTTCAGGAACATACGGGATCGACTACGGTTGTGGTCACATTGTATCTGCGAAATGCATCCGCGACCATTTCGATCGTCTCTGTAGATGCAAGCATACCTACTATTCATCAGCAGGGGTCACTTTCTGTTGGGAGCAGCTCTACCAGTCTTAACAACATCCACGCCTACATCCTCGCACACAGCATTAATCTGCTTCCTTACAAACTCTGGTGGCGTGCGATGAACGTCTTGTACACCGAGCGTATTTTGTGCTGTCAAAGCTGTGGTGGCTGTCATAGCATAACATCCGTGTGCAGCGATGACCTTCTGGTCTGCCTCTAGCCCCCTATGATTTTGTCTGTCAGTTGGCTGGTCTGTGAGAGACAAGATGCAGTCATGCGTACGCCCCACCTGAGCTATCTGAGCCAGCGATCACAAGAATACGATTGGCAGTCATCTCAAAATTTGGTACTGAGTGTCTTGTTGAGTTTCTGCAGACTTGAGTTGGTCTGGAGAGAGGTACTCAAATGTACTATTTTCCTGCCCCGCTATTCGGGACCTAACTATGTAGAATCTAGGCGAGACTCAGCTACCACCATCGGTATTAACATCAAAATGCTAAAGAGGTCTAATATAATGCGCATCTTGAGCATATACTAAGCCTCTATACCTCAGAAGTCACCACACACAAATTATTATGCCTTTGCATTGGGTGCCTCCTCCTAAAACTTATCGGTCACGAGCAGCTATGCCTTCGTATCCAAAATTTCTAGACACAAAAAGCGCGTCGCATTGCGCCAAAGCCGAAGAGCGATAGGGTCGGGGCATAGTAGTCACATCATCTCGTCATGCCGCGCGCTCTTGCCGAGGAACTCTGACCTGTCTCTCAAGCCTCATTTGTGCTTCTGAGCACATAACGCTCCATGCGGAAATGAATCACTCAATCGGATTCACCTTCAAAATCAGAGATATTGGGGTCTGAGCGTTCTTAGCTGAGTAATAGTTTTGTCTCTGACCTCACATTTACACTTACCTCGGAACACCATGTACTCCAAAGAACCACCAGTCTTCTCCTTGAGACAATCCTTAATCAAACTCTGATCGCTCTCTTCCAGGAATGTCTCGGGATCTGCCATATCGATGTGAATGCGAATGCCCGAGTTCCCCGGCCCAAGCCGGGAGACGAACTCAAGCAGTCCATCGGTTGTGAACTTTGAGATGCCTGATAACGTGACGTTCTTAAGGTGTCGTAAACCTGCGAGACTGTCCAAAATGGTGTCCTTGAGCTCTAGGCCGCTCACATAGAGCTCCTCCAACAATTCAAGATTAGTAAAGAGGGTGATGAGATGCTCGTCTCGGAATATCTCAGGTAGTATCAATGTAAGTGTGTGCAACTGTTTCAACTGCTTTAATGAATCGACCAGAGTGTCCACATGGTCACGAAACCTTGGAAGTCAGCTGATGCATGCTCGAGGGCAGATTGTTCGGGCATGCCTACATTTCATCAATGTCACCACTCAGAAACAAGTGTTTAAGTGACGACTGCTGGTGCACAAGTGCCTGGTGGAAGCTGGTACGATCTTTGAGACTGTACGAGTCGATGTGCAGGCTACTCAGCCGAATGTTCTTTTCCAACAGCACCGGTGTGGCAAGGGCGGCGCCAGATTGACAGTTGAAGAACTCTAGGCTTCGAAGAGTCTCGCACTTTCTCAACCAAGCAACGGTCTCCAAGAAAGCATCATGCTGTGCAGTCTCCAGGTCGTCGGCCTCATGTGTATCATCAATTCGGAGGTTCTTCAAGGCGAGGCAGCCTTGAAGTTGCGACAGGTGCGGTAAAGTTTCATTCGTGACACTGAGTTGTAGATCTTCCAGTGACTGTCCGTGATGATTAAGAGCACGAAAAGTCTCTGCACCAGCACGAATATCGCTGATAGCATGTAGGGTTTTGAGAGAATTAGGACGCAACGCGGAAAGGAAGGTGGAGAAAGAATGATCAGTCTCATCGGACCTCCAGGTGTATATCATCAGTGAGCTGAATTGTGGACAGTGGTTGCGGAGAGCTGCATGAAGCCGCTCATCTTCTAGGGCCTTGCCATCCCAGAGCTCGAGGGTGTTTAGGCGTGGAAGACGTGGAGTCCATCTCACAAGCGCACCCGAGAGGACTGGCGTTGTTAAGCATAGGTTCACTAACCGTGTGAGTTGATCACTTACGCTCACCGCTGATAGACTCCAGCGTTGGTGTATGTAATGTAACGACTATGCCTAGTCAATACCAACAGGTGACTTGTCAGGGTGCAGGGTAGAAGACACGCACCTTCGCCAATTGCATCAATAATATCTGCATTGTTGAGTCGCGTATACTTCCTTCCTTTGATGTTCGTGCGACTTTCGGATCTCTCAAATTGTTTCAGAGGTCCCGAGAAGAATTGTCTAAGCAAGATCAGCAGCCATCGAGCACTGATAGTGTAGGCTACAGACTTCGCCACCTTAAGTCGGAACTGATCATCATCAAGCAGATTCCCTAGATCACGGAAATCGAGCGACCTGATGTACCGACAGTACGGGAAGAGTGTAGCACCTAGACTAGACGCTATTATAGATCGCCATAGTATGGACCAACGCTGGAGCATCAGCAGCTTGGTGGCCGCTGGTAAGCCATAGAAGTCATCACCGCCACCTCGGACAGGCGCCTGATGATGTGATCTTGGCATGGCATTAGTGCATCTTCTTTTTGGACCTCGATGTTGCAGCCTAGTGGTACTGGATCAACCTACCGATACAAGTGTGTCAACGCAGGAACAGCGAGGATGCGACTTGAACAGGCGCAATTGAAGAGGGTATCGAACTGTTCCTGGACGGCAAGTTCTTCGCATAACAGATGCAAGATATCGTCAGGGAGGGATGGCTCGGCCATACCGGTCGAATTGTATCGTAACAATGTTTTAGGAACCTCACTGTACTGTTACTGTGGAGGCCCATGACCATGACGTGAGTAGTGATTGATATCGCGCTAGCAGTAGCGCGTTTTGACGCGATCTTCCCGCATTCGGACACCAGGTGCCACATATCCATAATTGCCACGATGCGATGCAGGTTGAAGGCGCAATATGACTGTTCTCAATTTCACACTGACGCCTGAGGCGGCATCCAAGGTTCACGATCTGCTTGTCTGTCTGGGGAAGTTCGACGACACAGTACTCCTTGAAGCGCGTCGAGAAAAAGTACGTCTCGGTCTACGCCATTGAGTCGCTGCATTGTCTGATCCAACTTGTCTCAGCTTACGTTCACGGCTCTGAACTCCTCGAAGACCACGTATGCCGCTATTGCACTCGATAGTACGCAGTTCTTCCAAAGCTATGAATGTGTACCAAGTACTGGTGGGCCAGATGGCCGCTTCACATGCAGCATGTATACGAAAGCACTGCTCTCTGTCTTCAAAGGTCGCTTATTCGACCCCCTTGGACGAGAAGGCGCAATCGATCGCTGCGAGGTTAGTGTGCAAGATCGAGAGACCGAGGCGCAATGTCGATTTATTGTGAAGATGGTGTGCAACCAAGGCATCATCAAAACATACAAGCTCACCTACGAGTCTGCTGAAGTTCTTCATGCTCTTTTCGATCGAAGCGTGGCGCCAAACCACTGGAGCATGCATTCCGGTGCGGTCAAGGAATACATTGAATACTTTGGCACGAAGACGGAGATGCTTGATATCTTTGCAGGCGAAGATGGCAGATGCGTGTTCAAAAGCTATACAGAGAAGATCTCGAACGGAAAGGAGATTCTTAAGCATCCACTAGTCACAGCAGTAGCAGTCAACACATCCGACTTTGATGAGTTCAGCGTACAAGCAGGATTACACATTATCATCAGCGTCAGAGACTTCAAGGCCATTGTCGTGCATGCAGACACACTCAAGACAACCCTCAACGCATATTACTCACAGCCGACACGGCCATTGCAGTTCAGCTACGGATACGATGGCTTGCTTTGCGAAATCACCTTGATGACATCTGGCGACATCAGTGCAATTCCACCAACGCCTACGCCTGCTCCACAGACACATAGCAACAGACAAACATCACGAGCGACTTCGACAGCGACAGAGCGTACAGATGCTCGCAGCATACGGTCTGGAATGCCGCCACCAATGGAGCTCACATCTCGACGCGACCGCATTGGGCGTTCACGGAACCCTGGATCAAGACACAGCTCGATTACCGCACAAGCGGAAATGGCACAGCAGGATCCCGAAAGCCTCTTCATACCTGATCATGAAGATTCCAGGAGACGAGAAGAGGAAGAAGAGCAGACATGGGCACCTGTAGACTACGAAAAAGAGGAAACACTTGGGTGGGATGCGAGTGCGAACTACGATGCAGCCGCCTTCCCAACATTTCGAGATAGCGGGACCACATCACGAATAAGCGCAGCTGAGAACGTGGAGGTGTTTGAACCGACGCAGCGAGTTTCACAAATCAAGGGACTGTGGTGATATACCGTGGCTACGCATCGTTATCGACGAATTAAGGATTATGTATCAACAGGATAGATCAGCCATGTGACCATGAAACTTGGTAGAATTGTTGTTGAACATCAGCGATGATAGGTCACTGTGTCTCTCTCTGTTTGCGCAATGTAGTCCGCTTAAGCTCGCCGGCTTTAAGTGCTCCTCCAAAGAGCCTGTTCATGTCTGTACTGCTATCAGTCGCGGCCGTTCGCACCATCCAAGTCTCGCTGTAGGCGGCCATCCAATAATCTTATCCTCTCAATAGATACATCTCTATCCAACTCCGGCAGATCTTTCAACCGCTGGACAAAGTCGGCGCTCAGATGATCATCTTCGATGAATATCCAATAGTTCTCCGCGATGCTACCGGCTAGCATCTCCTTGATCTTGACCTGAGCAGGAAGAGAGATACCTGATGATCTGTAGACGCTACATGCGAATAGCATAACATGCCACAAGTCCCATGGTGCCAGCTGTCCAAGCTTGTCGATCATATGCTCCATCATGTCGGTCATGCCGAGAATTTCTGCAACCGTCCAA
Source organism: Plenodomus biglobosus (assembly GCA_022343325.1). Taxonomy (NCBI): domain Eukaryota; kingdom Fungi; phylum Ascomycota; class Dothideomycetes; order Pleosporales; family Leptosphaeriaceae; genus Plenodomus; species Plenodomus biglobosus. The sequence goes on along the minus strand of JACTNT010000027.1, from coordinate 1,172,767 downwards.
GCAGCCACAATCTGGGAGAACGCCTCGTTCTCTTGATCTGCACCCTCTGGAGTCACATACCCGAATTTCCCGCTTTCGAGGTATTCACCGACAAATGTGAAATCTTCCGGGTCAATGTTCGCCAGGCCAGGATGTTTTAGTTCAAACATGCCGTCCTCGTCCATGCTGAAGTACATTATACCCGCATTCGACTCTCTGAAGTAATCTCGATCCCATACATCGGCTTTGAGAAGCATACGTTCGTCACGCTGCGGGCCGACCCGAACTCGAACATGTGTTTTGCTCGCCTCACTGCAGTCTTTAGTGGCGCCCTAGCCTTCTACAATACTTAGTGACTTACATATCACCTTCGATCACGTCACTTCTAGGGGCGTTGGATTTCTCGTTAAGCCGCTTGAAGTTGATCCCGTCAGCAAAGGTCCTAGGCGCAAAAGCCACAGCGTGACTGCTGCCTGGCACTGCTGGTACGTCGTTAGACTGACTAGCATAGCTAGGGCTGTATTGTCGTTTTTTATAGGAAAAGGATCGATGGGTTTCTTCTTTAGGGGTAGCGCCGTCCACAGTATTAGATCGTAGAAAGTGTATATCATCGTCGTCATCCTCAGAATCCACTATGATCAAGATCTCTTTCTCTCTTTCTCGGTATCTAGGCAACGGCAAAGAACCCGTGGAAAACTTTCGCTGGGTTGATTTTTCGAAGTCAAGGCGACTCTCTTGAATCGCCAGTTGCATTTCCGAATCTTCGAAACCTTCGCCTGACCCAGGGCTGGACTCCGTATGAAAGGTTTCAGATTCTGGGGAGAGAGCTTTTACTTCATTTCTGACACGCCATTTCCAGTGGTCGAGACCTAAACCATCTTCAATCGCAATGTTAGACATTGCGAATGCTTCGCTAAGACCAGGTGTATTTCCCACAATTTCATCGTCAGTGAACGGGATGGATGGATCGTAATCATGCATTTCGCTTGTCAGGGCCCAACGACTATTTATATCAGCATATGACCAATAACTGCTATTGGTCACACCTACAAGACCAACTTCTGCCCTATGAGGAGGACCAAATGCACATGTGTGCGAGGCTTGGTATCCAGGAACTCTCGTGGGGCGACGTCAAGTGGACAGACCATTCCCGGCCAAAGAGGCAATTTTGATCCTTGCTGGCGATACAAGACCAAGGAACCTATCGGGGATTGCATAGTTTTATCTGGATGTAGGAAGCGCGCCTCATAGATCAGAGAAAATCCCGATCCAAAACCTATTCAGGGTAGCGGATATAACGGTCCGTTGTCGCCTTTGAAACTGCGGCTCTAGACAGTGAGCTCGTAGGTCCGTCGACGCGAGTCGAAAGATTTGTTGGTGGTAGGAAGAGCGTATCACCAGTGGGTATGGGAATATGATCGTGCTACTGCTATTGGGGCCGAGACTGGGATGTAAGAGAAACGAGAGACGATTAGTCGGATTTATTGAGACCTAGAGAGGTAGAAATCAAGTCGTCGCATTGCGAAAAGGTCAGTGCCAGTAAGCCGTCATATCACTAGATCGCGGTGAAGGTGTGCTGTAGCAGGTCTCACTCCAGGTGAGGGACATAAGCATATGCTATGAACTGGTCGTTGGCCAAACATTGTAGCATATAGATTGAATTATTGCCATATCAGTTCCAGACTTTGACTTTGCGATTATCAAAATGGTGAGGTATGAATCACGGGGGGTTGGATGTGGTGAGTGCGGAGCTGAAGCTCGGGGGTTTACATAAGCTGTCCGCAGCAGCCAGCGAATCCGAGGACATCTGGCATCAACAATCAATCTCACCTACAATTTCGCGACCGCCTTCACTTCCCTTGCAGGGCAAATATCAACAAGCTTGTGGTACGCGCACAAGAGCTACCAACGTGTCTTGAAAAGGTCAAATTGCAGACGGGTAACATATTTACGACAATTGCCCCAAACCTCAGGGCTACGCACGCATCTCCCTCACAACCGCAAACATGCTCGGCCTCAGCGCAATGCAGCCACGGCAACTTGCCACGCAACTCCTAAACTTCGCGCTCGTTCTCTCAACCGCATTCATGATGTGGAAAGGCCTCTCGGTTGTGTCAGACTCGCCATCACCCATTGTCGTCGTACTGTCAGGGTCCATGGAGCCCGCGTTTCAAAGAGGAGACTTGCTGTTCTTATGGAATCGGGGAATGGATACACAAGTGGGTGAGATTGTGGTGTACAATGTGAAGGGCAAGGATATTCCGATTGTGCATCGGGTGGTTAGGAGATACGGTGGAGGGTGAGTCTCCTTTTCAATATTCAGCGGAGGCTTTGGGCGGAGATGAGGGAGACGTACCGTACATCATTCATTGTAGGAACATCAACTAATACTTCTCGCAGCAAAACCCCCCTCCGCCTGCTCACCAAGGGTGACAACAACATCGCAGACGACACGGAGCTTTACGCGACTGGCCAATCATTCCTGAACCGCAAAGAGGATGTTATTGGAAGTGTAGTTGGCTTCATACCATTCGTCGGATATGTCACAATCTTATTGAGCGAGCACCCGTGGCTGAAGCAGGTCATGTTGGGGATGATGGGCCTGATGGTGGTACTGCAGAGGGAATGATCTATAGAAAGGGACAGGATGGATTTTGCTTGTAAGATTAGCTCATGTGTCCTGTTTGGTTATATGGCCACTTTGAATAAAGAGAAACATGACAACATGCCTGAGTTTGCCTTTCTCTTCCTTCACGATCTGACACGATCAACAAGCATCAGGCACGAACCTCGATGTGAAAGACTGCAAGTACAACACCCAACACTTCGTCAGTTCATCCCCTCGTCCTGCCCCTAATGCCCCCCAATAGCAGCAGAGCCAACCGCTAAAACACGACTGCATCATCCTTCACCGTACATACTCAAACCTCATTCATGCTCTCCCACTTTCCACCAAAAAGTTTCGCCAAAACGTACTACACAGCAGCAAAAATATAATCTAGTATGCGATGTGAGGGACTTGAACCCCCGACTCCCGCCTCTTTTCGTCATGGTGAACGTTGGGAAGGCGATGCCCTAACCACTGGGCTAACATCGCTGATGTATGCTCGATGGTAATCTGGCTCACCTCTCGATATAAAATAGCGCATAGGTCACATAGGGGAGGTGAGTGGCTAGCCTGCTTGAATACAGAAGTTGCAACCATGTCGAATGTACCGCGTTTGCAGGGAGGGAAAGTGCATGTGGGCTGGGTTTGTAAGTGGAGGAGCTTTGTTTGTTGCGGTGAGACCAAACATGGATGTACACATCCACATTTATTAGAGGTACAGCTTTCATTAGAGGTACAGCTTTCATTAAAGGTACAGCTTTCATTAGAGGTACAGCTTTGCATCATAAGAAGAAGTTGGCTAGCCGCTGATATGTAACACTTATCTAGTCTTTGCATATATATGTGAAGGAGATAATGCTCGTGACGATTGGGCTTGAACGCAACGCTCAGAACGAATTGCAGTAACATTCTCCAACATGTTATCACTGAGACAAGTCGCAGGAATTGGCTTTGCATAATGCAGTTCTAGGAAATCCCAAGGGGTCCCAGAAACCTGCACGTCTTGGTGAATCGCCCAAAAATCCACAACTGGGGTTGATAGAGGATGGGCTGGGACAACAACTACGAAGACGTGAGCACCAATACGCCGACATTGACATCGTAGCGTTGGCTGAAGTCACAAGCAGCATCACCACCAGAGGAAATTGATGTTAGAGCAAGATTTCGCCATATCGCAATGGACTAGTGTACATAGACTTGGTCATAAGCTTCGTGATGTCTTCCGCGCCGGGTAGGACGCCAAACATCATGGCCAGGTAGCGCGAGCTGTACTGCGGCCAACCGAAATGAACCACAGGTTTTGCTAGCCGGCCTCCATAAAGACCCATTAAAGGCAAGATCACATAGGAAAAGCGAGGGCTGAAAGCCGAAGCCGCCCGTGACACCGTGGAAGCCGACTGTACGTGTTCAAGCAGGAACGTGCATGACAATAGAGACCATCAAATTCACCTGCCCCCCCTACTCAGACTCCTCTTCCTCTTCTTCGCCGGCCTAAATTTGTTAGTCGAGTGGCGAAAGAGAGCAGGATGATTCTTACAAGACTTACGGCGTAAGCAGCCTTGGCCTCCTCGTAGCGCTTCTTGTCGGCCGCAGCCTTGGCCTCGTAAGGAGTGCGTTGCTTCTCGTTAAGAGCCTTCCACTTCTCACCGAGGACTTTGCCAACATCACCTGCGAACAATTAGAGGACGTAACATGGGCAGCGACAATGACGCATGCTCACCGAACTTGATGCCGGGGTTGTCCTCGCGGACCTTCTCACGCTGCTCGTTGGCGAAGAACATGTATGCAGAAAGACCACGCTTGGGCGCGTTGGGGTCTGCTGCTTGTTAGCTTGCGATGGCATGCACATACAATGGACTTACCCTTCTTTTTCTTGCCGCCGTCGGCCTTGGACTTGGCAGCAGCCTTGCGGGTGGTCTTCTCCTTAGGCATGGTGGTAGATGATTGATTAGACTATCTTTGGATGCGTGGTCAGCTGAGTTGAATCGAGCTTGCGCCTTGGTAGAAGGAAGCAAAAAGGAGGGGGGAAGAGGTCAATTTGAACAAGGCAGAGGTGCAGCTAGGGCCAACGGTGGTGATTGCATGTGTGTCTTGATGTTGGGGGATCAGGGGTGAGTGCAGCGGTGCAGCGCTGGTTTGCGGGTGATGTGACGCGCTTGCAAAACACCACACCACGACGCGATGATGCGCGATTTTGGGGTAAGAGAAGGTGCAGGTACTCACAGAAGTCGACGGAAGCGAGGAAATTGAAATCGTTGACCAAGGTCTGTTTTGCGGTCAGTATGCGCCTGGCAAGAGGTGCTGGCGACGGCGATGAACACGAAGGGAAAGGCGATGACGGCCAGCTGATGCAAGAAAGAAGGCAGGAACGAGCGCTGGTGGTCGAATTGGAGCGGGAAAACGCGTAGAAAAAGGGTGTGGTTGCTAAAAGTGGTGCTGGGAGGATAGCGACTTCGTGATATGCAGCCGAAACTTACCAAACGCGTTTTGGGTGAGGATTGTGTATTTGGTAGAGATTTGTATGGGAGGTGAGCTGGCTGGCACTCACTCAGTATGAGGGCAGGCCGCACCTACCGTAAAATGCGACCGCGTCACGTGCAGAGGGCCAGAGCTTCTTGTTTTGAATGCGCAATGCACCGGCCTACGGACCAACCCCTCCTTTCTTGGACAGCTGCTCCCGCCGCCTCCCTCCAGACCGCGACCTGCAAAACCACTGCATTCTCAGCTTTGTCCTTGCTCGCCGTGCCCATGATGTCCTGCTGCTGCTCCTCCTCCACCTTCAGGCCCGAGTTTGCAAGTATACTGCGTTGCTTGCTGAAGCCATGGCAAGCGTCGTTGACGTTTGCCAGCTCTCCGCCCGCAGCACATCCTGCCCTGGACTCGAGGCCCTGCCCTTCGCCCTTTGCTGGTGGGTGTCATGTTTGGTTAGATTGCCCGCAGACGGCCACGGTCTGCCATTCGCTAGCTGCGCAAAAGGCGGCCCTGGACGCTATCTCAACAGCCCATCTGGCTGATGTCCTCCCCCCCTCCCACCCCCCTTTCTCCCCCAAACAGCGGCTTGCAACATGCTGGCGCAGCTGCAGCCCCAAAAGTCGCGCAGTTTGTTGGCCCAACTGTCAGCACACAATCCACTGTGTCTCACCTGTGCGCTCCGCATCTTGACAGTGCAGGTTAAACGGTCCTACAGACTGAACATGCTTTCAGCAGTCAGACAGCCGAGCTTCAGCCCGTTTCCGGCGACATAGCTGCATCGCTGAGCACCCGAGCCGAACACAGTGCCACCTGGTGCTACCTTGGACTTGGTGTGCGCTTCTTTGTACCTGGCCGCATGAGTCTGTCCATCCTTTGAAAGTACAGGCTATCCCAGGTTCTCAGCATGCCGACTGTGCTATCTCATAGTTCAATTGGCCGTTCGCTATGCAGGGCACCTCTTGCTCCACACTGCACCCGACTGAAGTGCAGGGACTGCACCTCGCTTGGGCTCTCAACGAACAGCAGCCGCGCAGCACTGCCCTCGTCCCCACACCGGAGGTATGGCGGGGCGAGGCGATGCGATCCCAACTGTTGCAACTTTGGGCGCTGTACTCTAACCGCAACTAAACTCTTCTTGCAACCTTTGATCATTGTGTGACAGTCCACTTGCCATCTCTGCAGCAACCGCGATGACGTTGTGTTGTGTTTTTAGATAAACATCAACCACTGTACGAGTAACCTCCTTGCATCTACAGTACCACGTCGCCCTCACGCATCGATATCAAACCTACTTTCATGTTCTACGACTTCTTGCTAGCGCTACGCATATACGCGATTTGTCTTCCTGGATGCTTGCCTCTGTCCTGCTGAGTACCTCGTGTCAACGTATTCTCTTCATACTGATCAGAATCTTTACGCATGGCCGGACTGTATCATATCAGAGTCTCTGTATGGGAACCTCTGTCGGTAGAGTTTGCGGTAGATTGTTAGTTCGCTCTACTGCGATCACGTCGAAGACCGCTGCATCAAAGGCAGAGTATAGTGTCTAGGATCGACACAAGGTTCCTAGTCAAGCTTTCATGCCAGTGCATGTTCTAGTTTCTGAGTCGGGAAGCCACCCTAATCCCTCGAGATTTGTTTGCTTGATCCAGTCACCAACTTGTTTGCAGAATCCCCCTTTCTGGTTTTCGCTTGTCATGTACGCATCTTGCACAGCTGCTCTGCCACTCAGACACCCTATATTCAAGTGTGAGGATTGAACAGCTGCGAGCATTTGAAAGACATGTTTGAGCTACCTATGAGAGGTTGTACACATTTCTTCATTGTTCGTGATCTATTAGCTGGCTGGTGACACGTTTTCGGCCGTATAATCCTGCATGCTAACACAGTGGGCCTTCGGATTGGAGCCGTATCCAGTCGTAATATCGCAATTCGGATCCATGGCGGAAGATGTCTGATGAGATGCTCATGCCCCCAATTTCAACTTTACATGGACTCACATCTCGGGTGACGATCGGTTGAAGATGGCCTGCCGTAAATAAGGCACTCTGCTCTTGGCCTTTTCATCCCCTGGACAATATCTTCATCAGGTTCTGTATCATTCATCAATCATCTTCTTCGTCCATGACCAGCTCAGTCAGGCTCTCATCTGCAGCCCAGTTGATGCCACTACCAACAATCATTGCCGACAAGATGCCCTTTACAGTTTTCTTTCTGCGTCTTGACTCTTTAAGTGACTTCTCCACAGCATCCACTTGGGCTCGTAACTTGGGATCCTCGATATCTTTGACAGACTGGGCCTTCATGCCCTCAGCTAATGCAAGCATCCTTTGGGCCAACTCTCGATTATTGCGATTCGCAATCATGTTGGCATGCTCCGCGGTACTCAAAGCACGCGTGAGTGAGGCAAGCTTTGTAGTCTGTGCGCCATGGATCATGGAGATGGTATTGTTTTCGGTGATCAGTGGTAGGAGGCGCCTGGAGCCAATTAGCTGACAACCCCAATGTGAAGAGTAGAGTGCAAGCAAGTACTTTTCAGCAGCGCTGGTTTGCTCGCCTCCGTGCACAGCTTTCAGTACAGGATCCATCACAAGTACGTTGCGAGTGATTTTGTTGCGAAGCTCATACTCAGCCTTTGCTTCCATGGCCTCGTGCTGTGCCATTGTCAGCTGTTCTTGCAGCGCGTCATCTGTGAGCGCCCAGACATCAGGTGCCTGGACTGTGTTTCTCATCAACCTCCATGTTCACGAGTTGGACATGATCGACGGACGTACTGGATTGCTGAGCTTTCAGCAGACTCAGCTGCAACTCGAGTTCTTGGAGTTGGTCGAACAAACTTAGTGCGAGCTGTTCGGCTTCAGTGAAGGCGAACGCGTCGCTGTACTTGGTTTGAAGAAGATCCGTGTAGTCATCATGCAGCTTGGCAGTCACGCTCACCATTTCAACATCGCCCGTGAGAGCCATGATGGTGGCGCTGGCTCAATATCTCCAATAGGCAAGCATGCAGCCGAGACGAAGGTCCATCTGATCAGACCCGTGGACGCGACTTTCACCATGGATGCGGTAGAGTGGGGGCCCATGCGCGTGATCCTTGCAAGGCTGCCCTTGGCGGCATCGTGTACCCCAGCGCTCACATGTGCACCAGCACGCTTCACCACTCCAATGCACACCTTCCTTGCCACTTGGCTTCAGAGGTCGAATCGCAGCGGGAGTGCAAGGCCGAATGTCGCTGCAGATTGCTGTAGCTCATACGGGCCAGCGCATCGACGCTGATCCAGTTGCCTTTAGCAGCGTCGAAGCGCTCAAGTACTGGATCTCGAGAGCAACGGAGATAGCGCCTGAGTCGCAGATCTTATTGACGGCCCAAGGAAAGCATGTCAAGCTGCAAGCCTTGTTGACAGAGGTGTGTGAGACTCCACAGAGGACCATGTTCGATCTAATTCATTTGCGTAGAAAGAGATATTTGTATACAGTCGTGATCTCTCCAACGACCTGCAGGCTGCCATAGCGCCCACGCCTCTACCAGAACCCTTTGTACCCGATGAACCGCCCAACACGCTCTCCAACAACACCGACCTGCGAGCATGGCAGGCCCTCTTCCAGGCCCGCCGCGACTGGGCCTTTGGCCTTCTCGAGAAGTCTCATTCCATGTCGCGCATCGCGGCGAAACACTTTGCTGAGCAGGCGACCATAGAAAAGGGCACACAAGTCGCCGTAGGAAACCACGATTCGCATATTCGAGGGCTGGAGCAGAAACACCGTGCAGCCAAGGAGTGGTACGATGGGGTTGAGAAAGAGGCAGGAGACAACCTTCGAAGGCTAGATGCTGATTTTGGGCAGCTTGCCTCGATACCCGCGAAGCTGGAGTTTACACAATTTCTGGCCAAAGAACTGCGATCTGCACAAGCCGTACACGGCGCCCGAAAGTCTTCACAAAGTCGGCCAGCTTCACTTCAGGAGTTCCTTGATGTCGATGCTATCAAGAAGGCCACGGGCACGAGCAAACGTGTGAGGGAGTTGTTTGGGAAGCGAATCGGGGGTATGAGCACACAGCTCGAGAAGATTGGAGCAGATTACAACGAACTACTCGCCGCAGTAGGCCAGAGCCAAAGTCGGTCGCTCGTCAACGATTCTGAAGAGCCTGGTCGCCTGTACAACGAAATCGATGCCGTCGCAAAGAAAGTGGAATCCGATTTTGAACATGTCATGGAACTAGAAGCAAGCTCAAAGTCGGTCGCTCAAGTGTCGAAGATGGCACTATTACACACCCGCAACTTCTTGCCAGCCATGCACGAATATAGTGTAGAGATGAGTGATCTCGTGCGCAGGGCTGTTGAGGCCAAGAATACGGCTATCCGCAACTCTGTGGAGAGTATGCAGGGTATTGCAACGATCGAGTCGGTCATTGCAAGCATGAACGCCGAACTTGAGCAGATTAGCATACCTCAAGAAGGCGTTGCTGCGTTCGAACTCATCTCTTTGGTCGGTCGGCTGCCCTACATCTATGGAACTCTGTTAGTCGAAGCTGTCCGTAGACGTGAGTGGATGGAACGGGTAGAAAAAGATACCTCATCACTAGCTGAAGAGATGGCGACTTTCCAAGAAGAGGAAGAGCGCCGACGCAAACGATGGCTCAAACCAATCGCCGATGTCATCAACATCCAGGCCGTCTCCGGTGGCTCAATAGGGTTCGAGATGAATGTGCAGCCTGAGAAGAACATATGGCCTACAGTAACGCGAGAAGACCTCCAAGACTACCTCCACATCTTACAGGGCCTTGACGGGCAGTCATCTGAGGCGGAGGCGCTCAGCCAAGCCATCAAGGATCTCGATCGGCCTACGAAACAGCAGATCAAGCGAGCAAGGAACTTCAAGATGGGTAGCGTTCACGAGCCTGCGTTTGGCAGAGCCTCACAGCTCGTGGTGCGAGGCGATGATGAGCTGCGCGTGCTCAAGGAAGCAAACACTAAGCTTGAAGATGAGCTCAGAGGACACAAAAGCAGGGTTCGAAAACTAGAAGATCTACTGCACCGCCAAAACCACGTTAGTAGACTTTCGATTGGAGGTGCGCCACCCTCGTTTGGTCTGCCCAGCGATCCACCAACGCCTACCATTGAGACCGCTTCTCCAAAACCATACGACGAAATGTCTCGCCGATCCTCTGTAATATCGCGACGGTTCTCGGCAAATCAAGGGCAAGAAGACAAGCGCCGGATTACACGTCTAGAACAAGAATTGGCAGTAGAGAAAGAAGCTCGTGCGTTGCTCGAGAAGGCTGCACAGGCTCGTAAAGACGAAGATACAGAGCAGCAACGCCGTTTCGAAGAAGCCATGTCTACCAAAAACAACATCATGGAAAACATGAAGGCGCAACAGAAGGAGTTTGCAGATGAGCGTCGGTCATTGGAAAATGAAATTCAAGCCTTCAAGTCTAGAATAGAAGAAGCTGAGGATGAGCTGGATCGTGTACTCGGGAGCCGCGATCACGAGCGGACTGGCATTGATGCAAGGCTGCAAGAGCTTGTAAACGAATTGGAAAAGACTCGCCAGGACGCAGTAAATCAGGGCCGTGAAGCAGATGAGCGCATTGCGAAACTACAGGCTGAGCTCGATGCACAGAAGGCAACGAAAGAGCAAGAATTTCAGACTCTCACAACGACGTTCAAGCACCTCTCTCCAGACACGGCCGCTCCCGAAAGTCACTCCAAGCTCATCGAACAGCTCGAAGATCTTGCTTTGCGGTCACTCGAGCATCAAAAAGAGCTCCAGCAAGCTGTGGCGATCGCGAAATCCGAAAACGAAAACACACATGCAAGATTAGAAGAGCAGGAGCGAGAGTTTAAGTTTAAAGTCGACACACAGGATAAGGTACGCAATGAGCTCCAGGAGCAGTTAGACTCGCAGATTGCAGCACTTGGTTCGATCACCGCAGAGCTTGAAGATGAGCGTGGTCATCTACACGAACTCCGGACCAAGTTTGCCGAAGGCGAGACAGGCTCAGAAGCGCTACGAAAGCGAGTCGAAGAAGAGGAAGAAAAGGTCGGAGTCCTACGAGCTCAGCTAGCAGAGAAGAGTTCGCATGCCAATAGCCTTGATGTTGAGCTGATGCGCGTGGAGAAAAAGCTCCTCAAGTATGAAGAGTTCGATTCATCTCGTACTCATCAGCGCTTGGCTCGCTCAAAAGAACTTAGTCAACGTCTCTACGCACAGCACGAACGTCTTATTCGCTTGCTCGAAGCTCTTGGATTCGTCATTACCCATGAAGGTGGTGAAATGGTGCTGCAGCGAGCATCCAAGCTGGGCAATAGCACAATAATGGCGGACACGAACGGTGGGCTCAGTCGAAGTACAACAACACCTTCACCTACGCCTCTCAAGCGTTTCCTGGAAGATATAGGGGATTTGTCGTTCTTGCAATGGTCTGAATCAGCTACGCCGGAAGAGGAAGACAGTCGCTACCAAGAGCTCATAGAGAAGCTGAATTTGTTCAACATGGAAACATTTAGTGATGCAGTCGCAAAGCGAATGCGCGATATGGAACATACCGCGCGAAAATGGCAGAAGGAGGCACGCGCATATCGCGACAAAGCTCACCGTTTCCAGGCTGATTCCAACGAGAAGATCGCATACCGCTCGTTCAAGGAGGGCGATCTTGCGCTGTTCCTACCCACCCGCAACAATGCACATCGACCATGGGCAGCCTTCAATGTGGGCGCCCCCCATTTCTTCCTTCGAGAACAAGACTCGCACAGATTACATGGGAAAGAGTGGCTAGTGGCACGCATCTCCAAAGTGCAAGAGCGCGTGGTCGACCTATCAAAGACACTGGACGGTGCACCACGAGCTTCCATCGACGGACAGTCCATTGCTTCCAGCAACGCCGTGTCGTTCGAGGATGACAACCCTTTTGAGCTATCCGATGGACTTAGATGGTACTTGCTCGATGCGACTGAGGAAAAGCCCATGGCTCCTGGGACCCCTGGGATCAAGGGCGCAGTCACCGTGAAGAGCAGTTTGGAAACAGGACAAGGTCAGATGCAGAGGCTCAAAAAGAAATCGGCGACAGATCCCGCGACGCAGCTCGGAAAATCCCTCGATAGCCGCCGCAGCAGCGGAACAAGCAGCAGAAAGGCACCCCTCTTCGGCGGCCGCCCGTCAACTGAGGCGCAATCACCAGGCGAACAACCCGACTCGAATCCCAATTCTAATACGGCAACCAGAGGAGCCAGCCCAGCCGGTACTCATGGGCCGAGTCACCTACGCGAGATATCAAGCAGTAACAACGGCGTGGAGAGACAAGCGGAGGATCAAAACGGAGCATCTGTGCGCCAAGACCAGCTCTGGGGACCTTAGGTTTGCGGTCGCTGTAAATCTAAGCTCCCCTTGTCATGTCGGTGTACATCGCTAACTGCCGCGCAGGTAACACTAAGTCCAAGTCGTCAGCAATTTCCGCACAAATTGTCCATGTCTGGTCCATCGAATGTCAGTAAGAGCGGAGTGCTTCGTGCAGCAAATGCGTCGCCGATCCAGAGCAGGGCTGGCAGCCAGGGTGACATATACCACGCGAGTTCTAATCCGAGTCCGAGGAAGCTGTCACTAGGGGGAAAGAAGAGCGGGATCTGGGATAGTTTTTTTCAATACGACATTACGTATCAGAAGTCGAAGAAATAGATGTACTATTCTTAACCGTCGATTAGTGTGGCAATGTGCATGTGCATTGTCCCATACAAGCGGGATGTTTTGGCAGGAGATCCGTTAAAGTGTACAGTAAACACAATATATGCATACACACTCCGAATCTACCAGCATGTGATGTACATTATGTCGTTTGTTTTGTACAACCACCCAAAGCACACAAAAACAATCGCACTTGCCTTGCACGCCAAAACACCAAATACCTAGCCGAGCAATACAGCTAGCCACCACTGCATCCACGCAGAGCAGTAGGTAGTGTAACCCAGTAGCATCATGTAGAGTACCCCCATCACTCACAAACAACGCTCCCTCGTAAATCGCAAAACTCAAAACTCAAAACCCGCATACACACACGCCATCCCGCACCCCAGCTCTAGCAACCACCCCCCCAACCCAGAGAAACCAGGGGGTGACCACGACCAACCCACCCCAACCACCACGGCATTACTCCATGTCATGGACCCAACATCCGCGATATTCCTTGCATCTAGCTCGCATCTGACTTGGGCAATCTCAGACCCGGGCCGCAACAGCCTCACTCACTCGCTCACCCATGATTCAGAATCGCCCACCCACATCGATTGATCGATAGCTGTGGTGTACCGATGCAGTAGAGTAGGTACGGTAAAGTAGACTTGCACTCCGCCGCACCGGAACGGGAATATGGTTTTTCCATCAAAGTAGAAGAACTTGTCTGGGCTGGGAAAAATTCTCTGGAAAAAAGCACTACTACTACTACTACTACTACACTACCGGGCGCTGATCATTGTGGATGATTAGAGATGAGTTGGGAAGGGAAGAGGCGCGTGGTGAGGTTTTTTCTTTGCTGTGGGGAGCGAGATGGGGGGGGGGGGGGCCGTTGGCGGATGAATGAGATGGGATGGGGTGGGGTGGTCTGAGTAGGGTAGAGTACCATATCTACCTAACTAGGTTGTTAGTTAGGGTGGGAAATGTTTTGGTATTGGGTTTGCAACCGTGGTTGAATGATGGTCGGTATGTACTATGATTGTGGGACTGGCGCTGTGCTGGGTATGAGATGACGTGACGGAATTGTTGTTTTTGAGTTTTGTTGGTTTGTTTCGTAGTTGAGTGGTTTTGGTTTAGTTTCGGTTGGTAGGGGATAGCAAGCTTTTTTTAGACGGTGGACGGTTTTGGGAATATTAAAGTTTGTGAGGGCCAAGTGTGGATGGGTGCTGGATGGGGGATCTTGATCATGTGCAAGGAGCAAGTTGGGTACCATATGATGCGTTGATGACTGGATTATGATGATGATGAGTACCTAATATTGTATTGGGTTTGTACAAAGTAAAAACTTACCTACAAGAAAGACACCAGGTACCTACAGTATATGCGCCAGCTGCTCTCACCTCACCAACTTGGTTAACTTTCTCGAACAAGTTAAAAGGAAACTTCAAATGCAAACCTTCCCAAGCAATTACAGTTTTACTCCACAAAACATTGGAGTTTACTCCCCCCTCCCCCTCCTCTATCGATAGTGGCACATTGCCCATTCCTCGGGTCCATAGCATACCTCCCCAACGTCACTGTTCCACAGGGTGACTTATTCCCGTTAGCCGTGCACGTACAGGCTGTAACTGCAATCCCTCACTTCACCCCCAGCGCCCTCTCATCTGCCGGCGCAATATTTCCCCCGCAAGGGAGAAGCAATAGAACAAACATTGTACAGTACCTACTCTACAGATCAACTCGTGCAGTGCACAACATATGTTTTTTTTTCCAGACTCCCGTCTACAAGTGTGACGGGCTGGCTGCGCTGACGTGACGTGACGTGACGTGGCCTTCGCAATAAGGAGAACACACACACACACATACGCACATGCACACACTGTAGGTTCCCGAGCAAGTGGGCCATCGATAGTACACAAACCAAATTACGCCTCCAATGGGTTTGTTTCATTTTCATTCCAGAGTCCAGGGCGACACGAGGGATAAGCTCTGCTGCAAAAGGGCTTGGTTTTGCTTGTTGCGACGACGACGCTGATTAACATGGCATTTGCCGTCGGTTTTCCGGTCGGCTGGGTGTGGTGTGTCGTACTGCAGAGTCAGAATCAGAATCAGAATTGTTGAAAGCATTGGAAGGTAAGCAAAGTCGCCGAGACATGTATGTATGCATGCCATCAGTCTCATTTACTGTATGTGTGGGGGGGGGGAATTGGTACGTGCGTGCGAGGGGGGATTCGCAGTGCTGTGCGAGTGGGCACCAGTCTCCCATGGGAATGCGTGAACGTGATGGGCTTCAGGGACGGTGATTCGGCTATCAGCATCGCAAGTGAGACTTGAACAACGGCCGCAGAAACGCACACGTGATATTTTCCTTCACCGCACCTCGGGAACCAAAGGATCTAAGTTAAGCGGTGAGGAAGCGCGGGCGGAGCGGAACGGAGCAGCATGCATGCATACCATAGCTTGGCGGGTGATAACAGCCCTGTAAGATGCATGATAGATGGTCGTGGATGCGCACAGAAGAAAATATGTATCAATCGACAAGGGCTGCACGGGGGTTTTCGACTGCTACGGCCGACTACTGCTCTGAGAGCGGACCATGACTGTGACACCCACGTTCGCTATGCACGCGGCTGAATGGCTAATCACACCACACTTTGGTTTGCTCAAGGGAGAGAGTTGAAACAATTTGGCCACGAGGAAAAAAAACTTTCATGGCAAAAAGCAAGGGTTACAATATTACGAGTGCCTGTGCGAAAGCTTAAAACGGTTTCGATTAAGTCATAGTTATCGTTATTGTAAGCAATTAGCAGTACGGTGTGGATGCTTGACAGGGTGTGTTTCGTCGTCGCAGCCCGACGCCAACGCCGGCCAAGAAAAGCCACTACATATCCATATTTCCATCTGATAACCCGAGAAAGGGCGGTGGACTTTGATCGCAGGTCGTCCTTTGCTTTTTTGCCTTGTCCGAAATGACTCCCCGTCTCTGATAACAAAAAAAGAAGAAGAGAAAACGCCGGGTTGATTGAGGCCCGAGGATGGAAAAAGCGCAAAAGCAGGCCTGTGAATGAACAGGGCGGAGTGCGCAAGAAAACAAGTCTTTACTGTTGCTAGAATAAAGCGGGTATCTGAAGCCGAGTGAACAAGTTGCAAACACGCTGGTCGCGCTGAATAGTACCGAGAAAATGGACAAAGAATCGAAGCGAAGCGAGAAGTGGAGAGTGTGGTCGTGTGGAGTTGAGACGGTCGGCGACGGTGGCACCTATGACTGTCGCATGGTGGTGGTAGTGGTGGTGGTGGTGGTGGCCAGATGACTGTGTGAACGGGCCGAGGGTGGAGATAAGTGGGCCAAACGACCACTGCTTGTTCAGCAACGGTCTAGACTTGCAGCAATGGCAATAATACCAAGGCTCTCTACACTAAGTCATACCGACCGAGTGGAGTAGGCTGTGCATGCCGCCATGGTGACGTGGTCGGGGAAAAAGGTGACTTGGAGACTCGAGGCGGCTTTCATCTGAAGATGCCAGAGATGCGCTTGGTCCTGCGTCGCACGCGCGAGAGCATGTTGACTTTGAAGGGCTCCACTGGCATCGAGTCGCGTCGTACGCTCGAGTTGTCGCTGGGGCTGCTGGTGACGTTGCTTTCATTGTCGTCTTCGCGCACCGCCGGGTATGGCTGGTCGTTGGATGGGAAGAAGTAGGCGTCTAGCCGAGAGTTCATGGCGCGGTTCTTCTCCGACGCTGCCGTGACGAGACTACTCTTGCTGCCAACACTGGTGACACTGTCGGTCCTGGAGATGTTGTCGAGACGGATGTCGCGACGGGCTGTGTTCAGCGAGACTGAGTGTGCGCGAGCGAGGCCTGATAGTGATCCAACTGGTGGCGCTGGACCGTCTCCAATGAGCTTGTACTCAAATTCAGAGACGTGGCCCTGGCAGTATGGGCAGAAGTCACACTTGACCTCCCATCCCGAGATGCCCAATTTCTTGCCACATGTTGACAGATTGCTGGATGGACTGCAGGGACGAACGAGATGGTACCAGCGGTGCTGGCACGGGAGCACGGTTAGACACAGTTCGGCAACGCACATGGTTGTGTTTCTTCAGGTGATTTGGAGTTGGATCCGTGTGTGGAGGGTGTCGTGCCCTTGGAGAGTGTTTTGAGGGTGTTTTGAATGTCGGCGAGGTGGTTGTGAGAAATTGGCGGCTTGGTACTGTCACGAGACAAAGACGGCGTGTGGCAGTGGCAATCCGGGGCCGACGCTAGAGCAATATGGAACTGGAAGGCGGTAGTGCAGTGCTCGTCTGCCGACGCTGCAGATTGAGATAGATTGAGGTGGTGTGGCTGTCTGCACAGTGCAAACAAGGGGAAAATCCAAGTCCAAGACGGAGGCGATGAGACGTTTCCGAAGGTGGATATTGGATCTGGGATATGGTGGGATATGGTGGGATATGCTGATTAGTGAGGGATGGCTTGCAGAGCGACACTAAAGGCAGCAATGGGTCGACGAATGGGCTATAAAGCTGAGGTCGACAAAGGGTTGAGGGAGATGAGCTGCGAGGTAATGATGAGATCAGCCTTATCTGACGGGAACTATCAGGTGTGAAGAGCGTGACGGCGACCGGGGGGCTACAGGAGGGTGCCCAATCTTTAATAAACACCACCACGAGGGGCTAGGGTTCTAGACATGGGGGGGTGAGGGCTAGTCAAGTGGAGTACATGGTGCCCCGTCGCGGCGGCGGATCAACAAGCGGAATTGAAGCTAACGGCCGCACCAAAAGGTTGGTCTCCAAGCCCTTGAGTAGATCCCTGTTCCGTTGTACTGGAATTGTGTCGTCGCCAGCGGGCAAACTATGATTTTTACACTGTCGCTGCCTCACCGCTCCTATACAGCGTAGACGGTGCGAGATAACAGAGGGCTGTTGAGGATGGGGCGTGGTAAACGGGCGCACTTGACGGACTTGCCTGACACAGCTGTGTCTGAATCAGGCGACAAATGGGCTGCTTGCGCCGTGTGCTTTTACGAAGGCCCCCCTGTGTGACCATGAGATATCAGCCCTGACCGCGTCGCCCTGGCATTTCTGTGAGCAATCGCGTCATGGGCGTGGCCACTATTCTGGCAAAAGGGATCCTCGATTTCACCATCAAGGGCTATGGCGAATGACGCCGGATGATTCGCCATGCCCGAGAGCTTCTTGAGCAGCACTAGTAGGTACAGTACCATACTAACCAACCATACCATACTTACCGTACTCAACCAACTAACGGGGCTGGCAATCCTAATGCAAGAGCACAGGAGCACATGGCAAGTTTAAGCAACCAGTACTCTTAGAAGCACGGTTCGCGACAACTGCAAAGTCGTACCACAGCTTGCTTTACGATACCAGCTGGTCACAGGCTGCAGCTGGCGGCCTTGGTAGCGAGCGGAATGGGGTGGGAAAATCCCAGGTCGAGAAGCCTGGCGACGGAGTTTGCTGATCACCCCGGCCAGGACTACTGTGGTACGCATAGTGTAAGCTCGTTAGCCGGGAAGCCTTTCGGACCAAGTCACGCCTCGTGGTCCGCCCTCTCCACACTCCCGTCTTTGTACTCCCGTCCACCACCAGATCGCAGTTACTACTGTACGTATAGATACTGTAGTACCTTCCAGTACGAGATCCTCTCGGTCGATCGCTACTGTGCTTCGCCTCGCTCTATAATACCTCGCACTCCACACTTATCCTCAACGCTGCTTGCCAGTTCCGGCAGTTGGCCAGAAAGGTGTCATGTACCGAAGCACAGCACTCCCCTGTACACAGTGTGCCAACAAGACGTCAGCGATCGCTGGGATGGCTGCCACATGTGTTTCAGTCGGCGCGCTTGTGACAGGTCGACTTCTGCGGCTACAGCTGCGGACATCCGGCAGGACATGCTTTCCTCACAGGCTACATACAACACGCCCATGCACATAGAGTTGTAAACTAGCAGGCCTGCCGATGCTGCTCTACATCTAGCAGGATAGCCGTTACACAGACCGCCAATGCAAATATCTTCGGCCCCTTTAATTACCATGCTGCCCAAGGAGGTGCGCTGGGGGTTTGTTGCCGGGCGAACCTCACGCGAACAGGTCCTGGAAACGCATTGATACATATCTAAGAGATTGTATGAAGGGAGAAAGACGGGGCCAGGTTTGCGTGCGGAACTCCTGGAAGCAGCACCCCTGGTCGACCCACACCGTCCTCCAGCACAGCCTCAACGCCTACGAGCGCCAAAGCGCCGCCCAACGCCCACTAATTCGTTCCGCCCACTGCTCGTCTCTTGGCCAACTCTTTACACCTCCCTTGGCGAGCTTGGCAGCATCCTTCTGCCGGCAGAAATGTCAACCCCGCTCCGTTCTTCGCGACAACAATACGCAGCTCCATGCCCAAATAGTCTACACCCGCAAACCAGCCCCGAGATCATAGCCAACGACACGAAACAAGCAGCCAGCCAAGTAGGCCCCCTCACCGGGAGGCATTTCTTGACCTATTGCCATTCCAACTCGAGTACGCTGCCCAGGCTTTGTCTAACTATTCCAAGGCAAGTAAGCAAGACGGTGGAGGGTGAAGGTTCCAACGCCGTGGTAACGACACCATCAGCTCTTCCCCATGGCATTGGCAGCCGCATGCTAGCGGTCCCGGCGTACGATATACTGGAGCCAGCGAAGTATTTGCTGCCACGCGACAGGCCCAGCGTGACGTGACAGGTAGGGCCAGCTACAATCACCCTTAGTATCACGCCGTGTTTGTAACGTCTGGTGGTGTATTCGCAAGCATATCGACGCTGCCATGATGCGATCACTTGACCCTGATCTCGATACCATACGCCATGATGAGGTATAAGGATTCACCCGTTAAGACAAGGAGATGGCTTTTGAGGCGCGGCAGCCTGAAAGGTTGCTGGCGCTTATCAGCAGGCAGAGAGGCATACGGACAACATATGCGCTAGACTTTATCCTATTGTCTTGACGAAGATGAGCTGACACAAGGAGCCTATCATATCAGCCCCTCACAAGGCTACGTCCGACGGTGTACTACTGTGCAGCTGAGTAGAGTAGCAGGTCCCCGACTATGACTCATCTGCACGACCTGTTTGAGCATGTTTGAGATCAATGGAAGCTACTCGGAAGGCCTTGCCATAAGTCGTTGTCATATCCGACTTACCGTATCAAGAGCGTGAGCTAGGCTCAAAGCAATTTTTTGGAGTGAGACGGAGATTTTATGGCTGGGCATCTCTCTCTTATCCTGTTGGGCGTGCTAGGATAACAAACTACTGCACCAAAGATTCCGTCTCCACAACACACCAGCCACAGAAGACTTGATTTGGTACTCGCTGGATTCAATATTGCATTCCACTTGCTTGCTGTGACTCGATTGATCTAGTTCAGCAGTCTCTATAAGCAGGGGTTGTTCAGAAAAATGGATAGCTTGGTTTAGAGGAGAGGGCAAGACTAGTCTATGGAGCTACTAGAGGAGGTAGTATGGGTACTCTACCAGTGCAGAAAACTTTATCTTGGGAGGATGAAGCAACCATGCAAGATACACAGCAATAAATGGACGGCCATCTCTGAAGACTATACCAAGCACAACATCAGGCAAGCAATTTCCTCATCAACCAACCCAAACCCCTTAGCAGTACAACAACCAGTCATACAACCAACCTCTCACTATACAATAGAAACCAAAATATAGAAAAATAGTGCCATTCCTATCCTCCGCCAATACTTATCTATAATCGCACACAACTAGCTCCTCATATATATCCTTACAACCACACAAACAACACCAACATACTACTATCCCATGATCTCCATTTCTCGAATTAAACCTGCACCCCCAATACACCTACCTACCTACCTACCTACCTACCTCCCCTACCACCACTGACAAAACACCTCCCTGACCCCCAAGACATCGAACCAGCACTTCATTCATCCGCCGTGAAATATCCAAGAAGCCTTTAATTCCCATTCCCATTCTCAATCCCCATTTCCTACAACCCAAGGGGCAAAAGCCAAAGTATCCATCTCATACAGATATTCACTCAGCTTCTCTACCAACCATACCTACCATACTTCATCACCATGCTTTACACCATTCCGTCAACTATACTAGACCAATATCGCCATCTCAGCCCGCACAATTGCATTTTCATACGAGGGGATTGGGGGGTTGCTTTCCGACAATGGGGTATGAGGATGGGCTTAAGGAGTGTAAGAGGATGGGTTAGTACATGACTAACGCGGCGTGAAGATGATGATTACAAAAGAAAATCGGACTGAAGTTGGAGGCGTCAGATTGCCCTGGGATATGAAAACACTGCAGTCTTCGACCTGAGCATTAGTTTCGCTAGGGGACGTACACAAGAAACATGACATGCTAGAATATACGTCTTGAAGACAATCTATTGGTCTACTCTACTTAAAACGGGTTGAAAATTTCCGCAGACCAAAGCTTGTTGCAAGGACCTGGCCATCGGGCGTGCTTCTTGCGAAAAAGATCATGGTTATTTGTAGTTTCGATGATCACAACGAGAACTTCCGGCCACAAGTCGTCTTACTGCGCTAAATGTGTTCTTGGCCGAGCCGCCATGGTGTCAGATGATTTTGTCGAACAGAAGACTGGTCTTGCAAGGAAGTTTCCTCCGTCCATCCTGCTACACCGCCTCGGGGGTCCACGCGTGACAACAAAAGAATTCTTCCAGAGTTTAAACCTTATCAGCAACTACATCCAGATGACCGGAATATCTCAAGGGCGGTAAATTGCTCGTCTAAATCTAATTCAATAGTCTCAACACCTTGACCAGATCCGCAGTGACACCCATAGCTGTGACGTCACCGCCAGCTCCTGCACCCTGGATGATGAGGGGGTTATCACCATATCGCTTTGTGTAGAAAGCAATGATGTTGTCACTACCCTTGAGCGCTGCAATGGGGTGGCTCTTGTCGAACTTCTCGAGACCAACCTTGACCGCACCCTTGGGCACGTCTACGCTACCAACGAAGCGGATGACTTTGCCCTCCTTCTCAGCATCGTTCTTGAGCTTTTCCATCTGATCATCGAACTCGGGCAGTCGCTGGAGGAACTCATCGCCAGATTTGCAGGACTCGAGCTCCTTGGGGATGAGTGACTGGACAGGGAAGGAAGTTGGCGATTCGACCTTCAGGCCTGCAAGACGGGCGAGAATGGTGAGCTTCCTCGCTACATCTAGGCCGTTGAGATCGTCGCGTGCGTCTGGCTCCGTGTACCCCTTCTCTTTTGCTGAGGTGACTTCTGCCGAAAACTTGCCTCCGCCACCACTTGTAGGTTGGAACGAGTTGAAGAGGAAGCTCATTGTGCCACTGAAGACACCCTCAATCTTCTGGACCTCATCGCCAGTCTCCACTAGATCTTTCAGTGTTGAGATGACCGGCAGTCCAGCACCCACCGACGACTCGTGGTAGACATAACCACCAATGCCGTTTCCATTCGACGCAGCATTGAAGATTTGCTGCCACAAGTCGTAACTGCCTGAGAAGGCCTTCTTGTTGGGTGTGACGATGCTGATTCCCTTTTTCAAGAATGTGGGATATGAATCTGCGATGTCCTGGCTGCTTGTGTTGTCGACCAAGACCACCTTGCCTGGCGCCTTGACGAGGTAGTCGGCGAGTTCCGAGGGAGGCAGTGTGGGGGTGTTTGACTTTTGCAGCTCAGTCTCCCAGCTAGAGATGGACCTGTAGTCTGCGTGGTATACAGCTTTCTTGGAAGTGCTGATCCAGATCAAGGAGATGTAGTAGGGTGCAGCGGGCGATTGGGAGAAGCGCTGTGCGAGCCCCGAGAGCTGAGCGAGGAACGCCTTGCCTACGCCACCAGCACCTATTTATATGAGTTGGTTATCTTGTCTCTCAACATGCAGATATAATATGCTTTATACTCACCGATAACGGCGATGAAGACTTGACGAGGGTGAGGCATCTTGTGGGGTCAATCGACGAGCTGAAGGTTGAGAGGAAGTTGAAGGGTGAATTGGACCGAGCCCAAGTATGGAGAAAGACTGGGAGCTGCAGACTGTTGGTGTATGTAGTTGCGGAACCGCTTATTCAGTGCAGTGCTTCATCAACGTGGGGGAGATTTAAAACATTTGGTGGGGTAATCTTCCTGGTAGCTGCCCTGACGCAACCCCTCCGGAGCCGACATCGCCTCAGCCCTGCGACGCGTCCACTTCGCGACTGTGGACCCTCGACTTTGCCTACTACAACACACAGTGCAAACAATGTCAGCCAAAGACGCCCACCTTTACGGCGCAAAACCTAAGAGCCGCTTAAAGGGCAAAGAGATATCGAGCTCCAGTAGTCTTGCCTTTACGTCGACTCTTTCGAACCTCATAAAAGCGTCGTCGTCCGATTCAAGCAAAACTGTCGCAGGCCGCTCACGACCGCAGAAGGAAGACATTTTCAAAACACACAACAAGAACGTCAAAAAGCGCGCACTCAAAGACCTAGAGGACTCGGACTTTACACAGAAACACCGTGGGCGCACAACAGAGGAGAAGGGCGAGGATGAGGCCGCATGGAAGCGCACCAAGCGGCGCATGGAGGAGAAGGCGCGCTTGTACGACGCCCTGAAGCGTGGCGACATCGAAGACGTCGACGACAAGTACGGCGTGGATTTCGACGCAAAATGGGCCGAGGCGCAAGAGAGGGGTGACAAAGCAGAATCATCGTCGTCCGATTCTGAGGCTTCAGAAGAGGAGGAGTTGGTGGAGTACACCGACGAGCTTGGTCGCACACGAAAGGGGACACGCGCAGAGGCCGCCCGCGAAGAACATCGAAAACGCAGCCTTGCCGTAAATGAACCTGACCGTTGGGTCGCACGCCCATCCATCCCTACAAATATCATCTATGGCGACACTGTGCAGGCCAATGCATTCAACCCTGAAGAGACGATTGCACAGCAAATGGCAGACCTGGCAGCCAAGCGCGACAAGGAGCTCACACCACCGCCAGAATTGCATTTCGACGGTAAAGCGGAGGCAAGACAACGTGGAATGGGCTTCTTCCACTTCTCCAAGGATGAAGAGGAGCGCCAGGAGCAGATGAGCAGGATTGAAAAGGAGAGGGCAGAGACTGAACGTGTGAGGAAGGAACGCAAAGAGCAAATTGAGAAGAGAAAAGAGATGATCAAAGCGAAGAAACGGGCGATACAGGAGAAGAGGAGTCAAGGCAAGGCAGAAAAGTTTTTGGATGAGCTGGGCGCAGAGTTGTTCCAAGAGGAGGGGCAAGCTGGAGGAGATGCAGTTGCTGAAGACAAGAAGGAAGAGGTATGAGCAGGCGCTGTCCTTTGCTTTCTCAATGAACCCGATCGAAAAAGATAGCAACTGGCCAAGTGCAAGACTCATGAACCATCACCAACCATGTTCTTATACCGACCATTCGACACCATGTTCAGAAGACTGGATAGCGAAGAGCTATTTTGCATACGATACCCCGTAATATTCTAGACTAATTGTGGTCGGCGTACCAATTATTTCAATTTCACATCAAACAGTTGAGCCACGAACAATCTTGACGAGGAAACCATGAGGAGAACGGGCATTGGAAAGATGAAGGAAGAGAAACGAATGGTAGATATACCGCATGGAAATTCAACGAGTGGGGACCCCCGAAGCACTGTATGAGATGGGATTGGAGGGGAGAACCATGGCATTGAAATATTGGAGTGGTGGACGAAGAGTATGACATTGGTCAAGCCGACGCTGGCTAAATTAGTAGGGCGAGCGCGGATGAGACTACAGATTCATCATAGGAGTAGAACGGCTTTCGTGGTAGATGCCAGCAGCCAGTGGATACTCTTGTAACAAGTGATGAAAACACTGTTTTGAACAGATGTACAATTTGACCATCTTCTGCCCTAGCGTCAATGAACTAATGTGTGTGGTGCCTCAAATCTCCATTAAGTGATCACGCAGTCGATTTAGCCCGTGAGCATCATGTGTATATCATAGTGAATGATGGATGCATCTCAAGTCGAGTCAGCCATGCCCGAACGCGCTAGTTCCCGCCTCATGATCGACGAACCTCGGCATCTTGGAGCTCCCAGTTGGAGAATGATGTCGGTCCTCGGACGGGGAATGCTACTCCGCATTTCAATTTCGCGAGCGATAAAAATCCTCAGCTTCTTTCTGCTTATGCGCTAGATTTGTGCTGGGAGTTGTGAAGAATAAAAGATTGCTTGATTTAATCCTTCAGAGAGTACCTAGTCTAGTCAATACAGCACAAGCCATGGCCAACCGTGTCAACCAGATCGCTGGCCATCTCAACTACCCGCAGGGTATGTTGGCGGGTCAGACTGCTATCATCACTGGATCTGGACAGGGAATCGGCGCCGAGGCTGCGAAGCTGTTTGCAAAGGAGGGCGCAAAGGTTGTTGTGGCAGATGTCGATGCCAGTACGTCTCTCTCTCTCTCTCTTCCTCACTATATCTGAATGATTCCACGTCTAACAGAGCATAGAGAAAGCACAAAGCGTGGCCGACGAGATCAACGGCTTCGGTGGGAGCGCAATCGCTGTAGTGGGCGATGTGCTCGACGACGCGTACATCAAGACGCTCATCGCCAAAGCCGCAGAGTTTGGCGGCGGTAAAATCCACATTATTGTCAACAATGCAGGATACACATGGGATGGCGTCATCCACAAGATGACGGACAAGCAATGGCACACGATTGTGGACCTGCACGCAACTGCACCCTTCAAGATTATTCGCGAGGCTGCGCCGTTCTTTAGGGTCAAGGATGGCGAGCCGAGGAATATCATCAATATCTCGAGCACGTCGGGGGTCAATGGCAACGCGGGACAGATCAACTATGCGCTTGCAAAGGCAGGTGTGACAGGTATGACGAAGACGATTGCCAAGGAGTATGTTCTTGAACCCCCCATTCAGCCTACCTTGAAGGCTTAAACAATTCGCAATACTGACAGAAGCTAGATGGGGCCCGCAATTCGGCGTTCGCGCCAACACGGTCGCATTCGGACACATTCAGACACGATTGACGGCGGCGAAGGAGGCGGGTGCTTTTGTGACGACGGCGGATGGTGAGAAGATTGCGCTTGGCATACCGCAGGCGCAAAGAGCGGCGGCTCCCAAGGGCCAGGAATATGCGGATATTCCATTGAGGAGGCCAGGCAGTCCGTCCGAGGCTGCGAGTGCCGTCTTGGCTGTTGCGAGCCCGTTGTTCAGCTATGTCAATGGCGAGACGATCAAGGTGACTGGCGGAAGGGGCATGTAGAGTTGGTTGGTTGGTTGGTTGGTTGATGAGTGAATTTGTAAAGGAGAAGAATAATGCAAGATGATATGATATGATATGAGATGAGATGAGATGGATTAGAGTATTGTGTAACCATGGTGGGTGACTACAAGATGCATGTAGTGAAGGTGTGTACATAGACGGTCGAGTCAACAGACATGGTGGCGTTTGATGATGATGATTCGGATAGTGCCGTGGGTAGGTACCTAGGGGAATTACCAAGGCCCTGGACATGGGATGGAGGCCCTTCGGCAGCCAACGTCTCCGCTCGACCCGCTATCTCCAGACAAGACGACCAACTGTGTGGCTGCACGCGCGCAAGACGACATCGCCGGCCTTGGACTGCCCTTCTGCTTCTGCTTCTGCCTCTGCCTCTGCCGCTGCCTCTGCTCTATCTCAGCCTTTATACTCTGCCCAGTGCTTGTGGTACTCTTCCTCTACCCGCCCTTCCTTCACCATGTCCATGTGTAATCGATAGCCCCAGCATACCCACGGCGTCTCCTGTTTCCCACCACGCTCTCCGCCCCGACGGCGGCCGGCCCATTCGCGCGGACGAGAGGCCATAACCGCACCGAGCTCTCGACTGTAGCCACCAGGCTCTCGACTGTTGCCACTGTAGACAGCCCCCCTGTAGCGCACCATGAGCGACGAGAAGCACGGCTACGAGCGAGCCCCCTCGCCGCCGCCAATCCCCACCTACGAAGAGGCGACATGCTCGCGCAATGCCCCAGCCCGGCTCGGACCCAACGAAGTCAGCGACGACGCCGAGCGGCAGGGTCTCCTGGGCCCCAACAGCCACATCAACACGACGGCAGACGCGCGCAGGCGTAATGGCTACTACCAGCCGCCCTCGGTGCAGTCGGTCGACGATGACGACTCGGCCCTCGACAGCCCGATGCGCGAGAGCCGGGACGAAGACTCGCGCCACATCATGGAGGAGATGGAGATTCTGGACCCGGGCAGCGCCGAGGAAGGACGGTCCCGGCGCAATCGAGTGGGCAGCCGCTTCTCCAAGCGCTTCTACAGCATCACCCACTCCCTCTCGAGCCTCCACCTGCCGCGCATACCCTGGCCCTCATGGCGCCCCAACTTCTCCTTCCTCACCGACCACTTCCCCACCCTCTCGGACGAATACAAGCCCGGCTGGGCCATTGTCGCCCGCCTGGCCGGCTTGATCGTCATCATCTCGCTCGTTTACGTGCTGATTGTGAGCGAGGTGGTGCCCATGGGTGGTGGATTTGGCACGCCCTTCAATCCAGAGTGGGTGCGCCAGTTTGGCATGGAGAGCGTGCAGGCCTCGCTGATTGAGAAGAATCTCGAGTACATTACAAGCTATGACCACATTGGCGGAACAGAGGGCAGCTATGTCTTAGGGCAGTGGATCGAGGGAAAGTTTAAGGATGCGCACATGGATACCTATACCCATGATGAGTATGGCGGCCTGTTGACAAACAGACACATTCCCAGCCTGCAAATGCTGACATGCACAGATACTATGTCTACATGAACTTCCCCAAAAAGGGCGGCCGGAGAGTGGCCATTGTAGAACCACAGGACAGGGTGTGGGAAGCCAAGTTGGAGGAGCCCTCCGTGTTCAACCCACCAAAGCCTCAGACACCCGCTTTTCACGCGCTTTCGGCCTCAGGAAACGTCACTGGGCCGCTGATCTACGTAAACTACTGCGACACACAGGACTTCAAAAAGTTGGGAGACGGTGGCATTGATGTTCAAGGTGCCATTGCCCTGTGTCGGTATTATGGAACACAACCAGACCTGGCCATGAAGATCAAGGCAGCGCAGGATGCCAAAGTCTTAGGTGTGATCGTCTACTCGGATCCAGCTGATGACGGATTCAAAAAGGGCAATCCTTGGCCTGATGGCAAATGGCGGCCTGGCGAGAGTGTGCAGCGTGGTTCGGCTGCGCGGACAAACATGGTTATGGGCGATGTGCTTACCCCAGGAAACCCAAGTATCAAGAAACAGGGGCGCATGGCACCCAATCACAGCCCTGGACTACCCAAGATCCCAAGTGTACCCCTGTCATGGAAAGATGCGCAGAAATTGCTCCAGTCATTGAAAGGCTTGGGTCAGCAGTTGCCAGATGAGTGGAAGGGTGGTGTGCCTGATGTTGGCGACAAGTGGTTTTCTGGCCATCCAGACACTTCGCCCAAGGTCAATTTACGCAATGAGCAGGACGAAGTAGAGCAGCAGCGTATTACCAACATCTTCGGATCCATCAAAGGGAATGAGGACTCTCTCAGAAAGATCATCATCGGCAACCACCGTGATTCATGGTGCTTTGGTGCTGCAGATCCGGGTTCTGGAACTGCCGTCATGCTCGAAGTCGCACGAGTCTTGGGCCAACTTCGAGCCCAGGGCTGGCGCCCTCTTCGTACTATCGAATTCGCCTCCTGGGATGCAGGAGAATACAATCGCATCGGCTCAACCGAACATGTTGAAGCCAATGCCGATGCCCTTCGCGCAAACGCAATGGCCTACCTTAACGTCGACGTCGGCATAACCGGCGATACACTCTGGGCAAATGGCTCCCCGATGTTCCGTCACGCCTGGTCCCGCGTCCTCGACCGCCTCAACGATCCGCACACTAACAAAACCTTGAAAGAGCTCTGGGAAACGTCCGAGTCGAAAATGGGTAACTTGAACGCTGCATCAGACCACATTGCCTTCCAGTCCATTGCGGGAACTTCGTCCATAGACTTCGGCTTCACTAGTACCACGACTGGAGAACCCCACGGCGCTCCGAACCCCATGGCACACAGCTGTTTCGAGACCATGTCTTGGATGAAGAGATATATAGATCCCAACTTCCAATACCACGCCCTTCTCGCGCAAATCTGGGTTCTCCTTATCCTCGAACTATCCCAAGAACCCATTCTCCCCTTGAAAATCGACGAATACGCCCAGTCCCTCCAGGAAGAAGGACAGCACCTGCTCGACTGGGCCGAATCCACAGCAAAGGACGGCTACGATGTCGAAATCTTCCAGCCGCTAGTGGACAGCCTGAGCATGTTCAAGAAGAAGGCCGAAGAGTTCCACAAATGGGAAACCTTTTGGTACAATCAGGTCTACGCCACGGGTGGATTCGAAACCAGCGGAGTGACGGCGCAGAGAATTGCGCACAATGGGAAGATTGCAAGGTTTGAAAGCGATTTGCTCGATTTACAAACTAACCCAGAAGACAAGAGTCAGCATGGTGTAAGTTTATCGCTCCCCACCTTTCCTTTATTTTTATTGCTGTTTTTTACTCTCGTCCCTTCGGCCCTAGACATGGTCTTTTCTGCTTCCAAAAAAAAATCCTAAATCGGTCCTGCTGTTAAGAAAAGACAAAAGTGTGCTAACGAATAAAAAACCTCAACAGCTACCCAACCGCGAGCAATTCAAACATGTAATCTTCGCTCCCAACGCCAACAATGGCTTTGAAACCCTAGTCTTCCCCTTTGCGAGAGAGGCGATTGAGAAGAAGGACTGGGATCTTACGGCTAAGATGGTGAAGAAGACTGCGGATATCTTGAATCGTGCGGGGGATAGGCTGGGCTCGAGGTAGTGGTCGTTTTCTTGGTGCAGTTGGTGTGTATAGTGAGAGGGAGTATAGAGTGAGAGAGTGAGAAAGATAGAGAGAGTGTGTGTATATGAGAGAAAGAGAAGGGATGTGCATATCAGGGCGTTTTTGTGGGCAGACGACGCATCAAGCGGTCTGGATATATTTGCTCATGTAGGACTTTTTTATTCATGGCCATGAGTGCCTTTGTATATGCATTGTTTTTTCTTCTTCTTCTGTGTCATGTGGTGCGTGGTGTTTGTGCAGTGTTGTTACTAAAATGAGAAGTTGACGAGTATATATCGGCACCGCAGCACGTTGTGACGAGAGTGTTTCATCTAGCTTACTTGCATGGTTGTCACCTCGCTTACTGTCTTGCGAATCGGAATTGCCCATATACTGATATCACGTGTAGGTTTTCATGGATGTTGTTTAATTATACTCCGTACCAGCAAGCAGTCATATGCCAAGGCACGCGTAGTGTATATCATATTTGACAGATAGAAGCCAGAGTGCTAAATCTCTTGGTGGATGACTATGAGGCAGACAGAACAGAGGTGATTCAGGACATCAAACACACTGCATACTTCAACGGGTCCCATCATCAGTGTTTCGCAACATCATAAGACGAAGAAGATAATAATAATAATAAGTGGCGACTAGAGCAGAGCAGAAGAAGGCCTTCCCCAGACTCAATCCACTTTAATCGCCACATTGAAGAATTCAAAGAGAAACGAACGCAACAAAACTACATCATCGTGCGCCCCCCGCCCTACTCATCCCACTGTGCATAAACCACCTGTCCAGTCAACCTAACGACACCCAACTTCCCGCCCTCTGCCTCCTCCACAATCCTCCCAGACTGAATATCACGCTTCCAAATAACCACCGTGTTGTTGTTCTGGTGGCCAACCGCAATCATATCGCCCGCCTTGTTGATGCTGAATTGGCGCGGCGAATACCCGCCCGAGGGCGCCTGCTGCACTGGCTTCAAGGTCCCGTCTGCGTTGATGGAGAAGACGGAGAGTGTGTCGCTGGGTCCGCTCTTGTTGCGGGGAGACGTGGCAAAGGAAACATCGCGGTTGGATACAATGACGAAGCGGCCGTCGGGCTGGGAAGGGTGTTAGTTTTGGCTCGTGTGTAAAGGGAGTCTAACTATTGGGAAGGTGGTATAACATAACGCTTGGATGTTGACGAAATTGAACCCCCCCCCCTCCCCCAAAATGACAGGGGAAGAATAGTAATAATAATAAAAAAAACTTACCGTAACAGCAATCTCACTCGTGGGCGCCGTCGTAGCAGGCAACTCGTCGCTCACCGACGCAATCGCAAACACCTGTTTCCACGTAACCCCCCTACTCGAATACTCGACCCGGTACGAATACACCTTCTGATCGAGCTCGCCGTTGAAAAACAGATACAGCGCCTTGGTCGCCGGGGACCGCCAAAACACGGCGTGTCGCGGACCCGCGCCCCGCGGCGTAACCAGCGGCGGCAGTTCGAGCAGCGGCGCCACATTCGCCCTGTTGTATCGGAAGACGCGGATCATGTCGCCGCCTAGGTCGGGCACGAGGACCAGGTCGCGCCCTGGGTAGAGCACGACGTGGTGCAGGTAGCTGCGGTCTTGGCGGAGGGTGACGGGCCCTGTGGATGTGATGTTTGGGAGGATGGTCTGGAGGGGGTTTGTGAGGGCGCCGTTTTGGCCCAGGCTGTAGACGCCGATTGCACTTCTGTTGCTGTTTTGCACATGTTAGATTTTTTTTTGGTTTCTTCTTTGAAATTCTTCGTCTTGATAGAAGATGCGAAGAGGTTTCGGTGAAAGTAAAACTTACTACGACGCGGTCACATAGCCTCGTACGCCTGAATCACCAACATCAAAGTACTCTGCTGCGACGCCGGAAAAGGGCGCGCTCACGCGGGCAATCCTCGTAAGCTTGCCCGTGGCATCAATGGAGAAGGAATTCAGCGATCCCTCAGTCGCGGGGGCCCGGCCGCGATCCAGACAGTATAGGATTCGCTTGGAGAAGTCGAGGTTCAGGGAAGCGGGATTGCTCTCGCACTCTTTGCTCACAGATGTGACAGAGAGTGTGGAGACGTTGCCGTTGGTTGTGAGGGCCAGCGTGCTGACATTGCCGTCTGAATGGGCAGCGAAGAGCTGCTGAGCACTGCCAGGCCGGGTCAAGAGTGCGGATGACAGCACTGAGCTTAATAGTAGACGATACATGATGGTGGTGGTGCCGAGTTGATTTTGCTGTATTTCTTTCTCGTGCAACAAGATTGTTTAATGCTATAGGCAGTTACCTAGAAGCAAAAAGTAAAAACAAGAATATCAATTGAAGCCACTGTCCTGTGAAAGAAATACCTCGATGCTTTGTCTCCGCCCCCCTCCCAACTATGTACCAAAAACGGCACTATTTCGAAGATTAAACGTACAGTGTAAATTAAGCGCTAACGCTTACTCGTACCTGCAAGTTCCTCAGCATACGTCGGTCCCATTTTTAATTGGCCAAGTGCCCTAGCGTTTCAGGGCGCATGAGTTGCCATACCCGTAGTACCCGAATCATGGCTGGCAGGGCAGGTTAGGCAACTTGGCATATTGCCCGTTTTTTGTTTCGTTTCCAAAGCTTGACGGCGAGGATAAGAATAGATACATGGTTTCGCTGGTTGGGATTGCATGACTTGTTGTACATAGTACCGGCAAGTACAGTTAGTTACCGCGCATCTTAGACCCTTTCACACTATAACATACTTACAATGCGGCCGATCTGTCCCGCCGCGAGCTGGGATCCTTCCCCAGACCGCTATTCCCTTCTAGGAAGCTGGATTAGTGGGTTGAAGCTTGTTGCCCTACTTGGGGTACTCTATTGCTGCACAAGTATGTACAGTACCTACCTAACATACTATGTTTCCACCAATACCTCAGCCACATTGATAATCTGAATGTTCTTACCTCCTTTCAGTGTATTCGAAACATGGCCCATCTGACAGCTCTTTCCACTATTCCTTGTATGGTCTGAGTAGGAGTTTCAAGCTGCTTACTAGGTAAGGCCGAAGGAGCCGTTGGCACGACAAACTGTGTACTGCCAGTTCGTTTACGGACATGCCAAGTCTATCTATACTGAGCCCAATTTCGGTCTTATATATTCATCGCTGTTACAAGCCGAAAGGATGCAAAGTACAGTAGGAGGTTAAGTAATTGGGTAACAGGAAATAGCAGAGCTGCATGGGACAACTGTAGTTGCGTTCTCGGGGTTATGATACCCCGCGCATATAGCGCAATGCTGACGACTGCTGATGCAGGTGATGATTTACAGGGGTAATCTTCACTCTCGAAGGATTTTGGATCATGCATGCCCAGCCCTGTAATCAATGTCATGGGATGATAATAAATTGAGTTTCTACTAGGTGCGTACTACGTATGTATTCACACCGTTCAGAACGCATACACTAGCCATATGAACCTTCTCCTCTAAGATAGCCAAATATGTTGAATGTCACAATATATACGCTTTGCTACAGAAATGACCTAATATAGCTGTATATAGCTGCCTTCGGTATCCGATCCGAAGTTGAGAAAGCGATGAGACACATGCGCAAAAAAATGTCGTCTTAAACTCGATAGGCGATGTACCCAATTGTGTTAGAGTACACGCTCAAGTTGTCCGACCAACTCGCCTTGTCCTGACCATCAATGGTGAGCATCTGCAGCGCACCAACCTGAGATAGCGCGAACGCCTGGACGCTTGAGTCGCCTTCGATGCTGAAGATGCGGTTCTGGCAGTCTCGTCGCCCGTTGGGAGCCTGGTCACTTGAACAGGTGAGGTCGTAGTTCTTAAAGAACGAGTACAAGCCGCCGCCGTAGATCAAAACATTCTTAGAGTTCAGAACACGGAGGCCATATGCGTTGCAGATACCGGCGGGACAGGCAGTGGCATAGTTGGGGTCTGAGAAGGCGTCTGAGCGTCCGTATGGCTGGGATTTGGCGTCGGGGTTTGGCATGTAATAGGGTGTCTCAGTTTGGATGAAGCCAGCGAAGATGTTGCTGGCGCCGTTGAACTATGGTCTGTTAGCATTGGATCAAGATGGAGGATGAGATCGTTTTACCTGGTACTGATACAGCGCATGGTGCTCCACACCGTTTGCCCAAAGGAAGACATTGGAGGCCTCAACATGGAGACCGCGGCCAGTGAAGATGGAGACGCGCGTGCTATCCGCGTCGTCCAGGTCGTGATCGGCAGTCTATGAACAGTGAGAAATTGCGTCAGGAATATTCGGTCTACAGCTACTCACCCAGAACCAATTGTTTTCAAAGTAGGCTCCCGTTGCCGACTTTGTGACGTGCACATTGGTGTGAGCCGCCATGCACTCGGGTTTGGTCGTGAAGATCGGGCATTGTGCGACTTGCTGAAGGGTACCCTTCGCGCCGCCAATGCGAGTGTGCACATCCCAGAGCCCAGAGCCTCGTTGGGTGTTGAGGTTGTATTGGATCACGATGGCTCCTGGGGTGGCTCCTTGCGTCTGCACGATCATGTCGGACCACTCGATAAGTCCACTTTCGCCCGGTCTACCAATTTGAATGATAGGCTTGGGGTTGTTCATGTCGGACCATGTACTTCCAGAGCCCATGATAGTTGAGAAGGTTTCTCCGACCATGCGTGCGCCTGGAGGTACGTAAATTGTTTGTGTCACCTTGTAGACACCGTGCTCGAAGAACAGAACCTTATTCTGAGATACAGATCGTGTAATAGCATCTTGAACAGCCCTGGTGTCATCTGTAGACCCGTCGCCAGTAGCACCTGCCGATCGAGCGGAAATGAAATCTCCAGTGCTAAGATTCTCGTACTGAGGCTTCGACCTGGAGTAGTATTTGCCGTTGTCGAGAAGACCTTGAGGCCGAGCCACAGGTGTGATTGGACCTTGGAATTTTTGCGGACCGTCTGGCGAGTACCTGTTACCTTGAGCCCATGCTCGGATAGTAAGGGTACCACCTGGAAGGACTGTGGCACCAGAACCCATGACAGCAATAGGCACGTTGTTCAGTCTGATGTTTTCAAGGACCAACTGCCCAGCACCAATTGGAACACTGTTCGTCTTCCATGCCATATCGACAAACTTCCCGCAGTTGTTAATCTCAGAGTCGATGATGACGACTGAGCCAACTTCAAGTTTGTTCGCTGCAGCACCGTTAATCATAGAGAACGCTGTACCGCAATCCGTGATAGAGAGGCCCGAATAAAGCCAGCCCCAGTTCCAGATTTGCGAGATTCCTATGACGGCTCCAGAAATCTTCACGTTCCTCATGGTAAATTGCTGGTTGCCAACATTCATACCGTACAACCCACCGCTGATTTCGAGGTCGGCCATGTGTCCACCGCTTCCATTCTCAACAAAGATGCCCGCATGGACTGATTGAGCTGAGCGAGTCATCCGAATCTTGACATTCTGGATAGTTGTGGCTTGCGAGCTCGGCCAGTGAATGCCTTGAAAGCCTCTTGTCGGTGGAATAGCGGTACCATCGATCACTAGGTTACGGATCTGACGCATGAAGAGGTTCGTTGACGTCCATCCAGGTACCCCACCATCTCCATAGGGAGACGCGTCGATCAACGCTATCGCATCAAGCGTCGATGCTGCCTTGAGAACAGGGAGATTCCTGGGGTTACCAATGAGTTGTGTCATGTAGTAGAAGATGATTGGTCTGCTGATGATGTATGTACCAGAGGGCACATACACCACAGCGGGAGAGTCAGTGGAAGAGTCGCAGACGAATGGACCGCAACGACTTCCTTCGCTAATCGCACGATTGAAGGCATCCGTGTCGTCGGTGACGCCGTCACCTTCATGATCGTTAGCTGGATAACAGCAAGATGAGTCCTGGTACTAACCTCTGGCACCATACTCTTTCACATTCCTGAAGACCTTGTATGCGCCAGGATTGGCGTTGAACGCAGCACGACCCTTGCCTGACAGATCATTGAGCCAGAAGCCGTCTGGGATCGTCGCGCGGGTTGAGATTACGTCGTTGTTTGCTGTCGTCTCAACGCCGATAGAACGCGCGATAGGCACTGTCTGAGATGAGTAGACTGCTATATCAAGAAAAGGTAAGTGCCAGTGACGTACCTATCGCCGCACAGTACCCGCCTGCCGCCAAAAGGCAGCTGACTAGGAATCGCAATTGCATACTCGCAGGTCGTGGGAAGTCACCCAGTTATATACAAAGAGACAGGTAGCAAGTGAGGTTGTGCGAACAGAGAGAGCTGCGTGGCTGTAAACAGGCGGACTCGTCGCTTTATTTACACTTTTCGTGCCTCGCTTGTTTCTCCACGTGAAGGTAGAATCAGGCAGGCGTGTTCGGTTTCCCTTTGCATGGAGGCTTGGAGCACTTATTTTGTCACCACCCCTTGCCATCGCAGCAAACGCTGGCCGACTGGTTCCCGTCAAACGGTCATATGCCACGTACAGTACCAGTGGTGTGGCGACTCCATACCTACCCCCTCACTGGGCTAACAGGTCCAGATTAAGGTAACATGGCCGTGGCAAGGGCGCGTGGAACGGGGTCCTTCTGGAAGATGGTCCAAGGGAGTAGGTAATAACGGGAAAGGTGTAACCTGGGCAATGTCGATATCGTGTATACCAAGTGTTTGCAATAGCGAGCGTACCACCCAGTACTCTAACCTAGCACTCTAGATCTCCTCATTCCGCCTTGTACTCCGAAATGCGAAGTGTACCCTACCAGCAAGACTACAAGACATGTTTTGAAAGGTCGTTACACTAGCCTCGATCAGGTAGACGTCACCGGGTCCCTACACCTACTATTACTGCCGACTGCTCTCCACCTAAGGGGCTACCATAGGCATGCATGTGATGAGCACTCTCTGAGAGACAAGTTAACGGCTTATAGAATAACCCATGGTCGCGAACGGCAAACCCCAGATTCTTGCCAGTCTTGAAGCGCAAAGGTGCCACACATGTGGGGAAGTCTTGTGTCCCAGGTTACTGCAAGATCTTGTGTTACACCACATAGAGCTGCCCTATGATCCACGCTATTGGTGTGCGCGTGCTCACTTGCACATACAAGAGTGGGAAGTCATCACAAAGCCCAGGAGAACAGGAGCGTCACGACGCCACAAATGCCTCGTGAGACCTCCGCAAGACATGCATCGTGATAGAAAAGTATAGGGACCTTCCTGATGGATTCAACTCTGAGACTGCGATGCAAGGTAGGGAGCGGAAATTGCGACAGCTCCCTGCCAAAGTCTTACCAAACGGCGGTCACCCCGAGAAGGTGGGTAATGAGCAAGGAGTGTAGTTAGAATAGAGGTAGAAAGAAACGCCACAGCGCGTAGGCCCGCAAAGGGTCGCAATCTCGAACAAACTTCTTGCTACCCCGGATTCTCTCGAAGAACATCTAGAACCGAGGTTGTGCAAGGGTAAGATCAGCTGCTGCTGGTTGAATAGATTAATCAAATCTTCTGTCGACCAGTTAGATGATCCGACTCTAAGTTTTAGCTAATCCGCCAATCAGATTAGCTCACACAGCAAACATGTGATGCAGGAGACGACGAAGCGTTCCATTCTTCTGATTTACACGTTCAGGTAACTGGACTGTTGAATTCACAGATTCAAGACCATGCGTGATTAGAAACTGATAGGATGCACTTGGGTTCTAAGCACTGCCGCAACATGGCGCGTATGCGCGAAGCCTGGTCCCTCACCATGGCTGGCACTGACGATACTGGGATTGATCCAGTGAGTAACGAGCTGAGCTCCTCGGGATATGTTGTACCTATGAACGTGTTTTGGTAATGTGATGAGGTGGAGTATTAGATGGCCAACCATAATCCAGATTGAAGAAATGTAGAGACATTGATTGCCAACGTGCAGGTATCAGCTCGGAGATCATCGATTTCGTGCTTATAGGCCCAGTTTCTCATGATTGCGCCTTGGAATGCCAGGAGGTACTAAAATCGCAGGGAGGGGCAGTTGTAATACATCTTGGTGTATTGCCCCTATTCTGACTCTTGTACCCAGACCGGGGGTTTCATAGCTTGTTCTTGATCTCCAAGAACATGGCCTCTCCTTCTGTGAAGACCGTTCCTGCACCGTCCTCAATGGTCGCTCGCAACCAAACCTTTCTGCCCTCGGCCCGATCGAATTTCGCGGTGCAGAGTATAACGCCAGGAGTAGGTACTGGTAGGCGGTAGGATGTGTTGAGGTCTATGAAATGTCAGCACGGATGCCATCGCATTTTTGTTGCATACCATATGGTATCGTCCGTACATGCGGTGAAATAACTTGGTTTCACGTGCGAGTCGCTGGGTCTTAGTCGCTTCATCCTTTCCAGCTGGGCCGCCGTGTTGAGCTGTAACAAAATACCAGAGACCTCGTCTAGTAGTGCTGCTGCCATGCCGCCATGTATAATCTGGGGGTAGCCATTGAGCCCTTCACCAATCTCCACGAGAGTGACAATCTTTTTATGTGGCCAGTCATCGTCGACGGCCTGGATGGGTCGTAACGTCAGACATGTCCGCATTGTTCGATCTGTGGACAGCGTCTCTGCAAAGAAGGCATCCTCTCCGGTAGGCTTCAGTACGCGTGATGGCGTCTCTGCTATGGTCCACTCTGGGCTGTTGATCAGGGACGCTGCCCATGGTGTCGCGGAGAGCCTTTTAATGGCTGCATCCCCCATCTTGAAGAATTATGTTCAGCGGGAGACGTGTTGTTGTGTTGGTGGCATTTACATTATGGAGGTGTTTGGCCTGGTTTAAGCCGAGGTGTACCTATGTACCGGTACCTCTTACGGATATGATCAGCCTCGGAACTCCGCGCTATCGATAACAACTCCTCTCGTGTCATAACAGACTCTAGACGCACAGCTGCACCAGTCTTCGAACTTATGGAGGGTGAATAGAGCAATGACGATTCACCGCTGTACTAGGGATATCATGCTCACATCTTATTCCATTTCGGCTGGACCACCAACTAAAACGACGCGTTACAGCCACAGAGAGTGCTGGCCATGTAGACGGTGGTAATGAAATACACGCCCATGTTTACATGCGTAGCTATGTAAACATCTAATTTCTCTTACATATGAGAAGGAGGAGCGATGCCACTATCAGCTTCCCAGATATCCCGTTTCTCATATGCGAGTTTCACTCTTCAGAATGAAAGACGTCACTTGCACACGCTAGACCACACGTCAAAGACACGCCAGTCGCAGCATCTAACCCACATCTAGAGCTCCCACGCTCTGAATGATGTATGACTACCAAACCACTGGTTATACACACATGTCATAAGCTGTCGTGATCCCCAGCTTCTGAATCACTATTCTCAACCCTTGCTTCCACATACACAATTCCGATCTACCATCTTCGAGTTCCAAGACACAGCCCCAACTCTCACACCCCAGCCTACCATGTCTTCAAAGCCTCATTCCCAAAAGGTTCGCGGTACCCTAGACAACCCCAAAACAAAGGAAGCCATGAACTCCGACAAACCCACACCACGCCTCGGCGACGCCACCAGCCTCAAGGCCGAGAACGACGACAGCAAAGCCCTTCCACCCAACGATTCTGCTCCCCCAGCCGGCGAGGGAAACGACTCCGACTCCACGTCCACGGTATCACGGCCATATCGCAAGGCATCGAATGCTGGCGGCGGCGAGAAGACAGCACAGAGCAACGAGGACCTGCCGCATTCGAAGAGAGTAAGAGGGACGTTTGCGAATAGAGATGGCAAGACGGTGAATAAGACGCAATTAGGAGATCCAGTGAGTTTGAAGGCTGAGACCAGTGACACGAAGATGGAGCAGGGGGTGGAAAGGGAGGGTAAAGAGAAGAGTAAACTGTAGGCTGTGTGAACATTGGCATTAGGTTAGTTATCGAGGCCAGATAGCAATATCCACATCCCCCATTAGGTACTCGCAGACTGCATCACTTTTACCATTTCTCTCACCCTTCTCCTCTCTCAATCTCGCCCGAACACTTATCAAAGCCTTCCCCAGCAAATTCTGGCCCCAGAACTCCCTATTCGCACTCGCCTTGTTCGGCGCAAACCCCACACCCCAGATACGATCCAGCGGGCTCGCCTCGACCAGCTCTCTGTCCCCCGTCGCTAGCAGCTGAGCCGCCAGACTCGCTGCGTCTTGGGAATTTGTGAATTTGTGGTATGTTCCTTGGGTCACGATGGCGAGTTTATCTAGGAATTTTGAAACTGCGTGAGTATGTGGAATGGTGATTAACTACTGTAAGAGAGGGGGAAGGAAGGAAATGTATAAACGTACGTTGATCCCAGACGTCTTCTTTGAATCCTTGAACTTTTCTCCCCAGCGCCTTGTGCGTCCTCGGTTTCTCGGTGTTGAGCATTTGTAGGGCGATGTTCTAGTCACACAGACAGACAGATGTTAGTATGTTGAGTTTATCAACGCAACTCCTAGTCTTTACACGAATCTCAATCCCAACTAAGATAAACAAAGAAGATACATACCTCATCCCCAAATAATCGCGCCTTCCCCACCATCATCCACATCTCCGCCGTCGCATACTTTTCCCCCTGCACGAAAAACAGACTCTTGTGCCACTGGCCCAGCCACCCATACGGGTCGTCCGGGCGCCAAAAGTATATTGGTGCGGTCTCGGCCTCTGTCGTAGAGTTGGGGGTGAGACATGGTGTAGCGGCAATGTTGACAGCGATGTTGAGGAGGTTGGAGGGTTGTGATTTGGGAAGAGGCATTGCTGAGGTTGGTGTGGTTTTGGTGTGGTGTAGTGTGGTATGTTGGTGGGATAATCTTAGTATCAGCAGTAGGTACCGGTAGTTAAAGTTAGCAGGAGTTTTAATATCAATCTAGTAAAAAATTCTGCTAATAAAAATAAATACAAAAATAATAGAGAAGCTCAGCAAAGAAAACCTCCCAGAAAATATACGCAGCAAAGCAACCCTGTTTCATCATGCCTAGTCTGTTGGAGGCGGTGCTATGACTCTTACCTTTAGCATTATTGTTAGGCGGTAGTTACAAGCTATCTAGACCCCCGGCAGAGCAGGACCAACCTTTCCCAAAAATCCAGCCATCTACCCAACCTGCGCCCTTTTCCCCATTCCTAGGGCCTACTCTACGCCCCTTCTCTCCATTTCCCTTGTCTTTCCTTCCCATCCCCCCCCCCGCCCCGCCCTTCCAAACCACTATACCCGCCACCACACTACACCAACCTAGCTTACACAATCCCCTCCCAATCCCACACTAAAGGCAACATGTCTATGCGTTTTATGGGAGGGAAGTAGGCGGCAGTCTTAGCTATGCACAGCCATAGCCATAGCCATAGTAGCGCCTAGGTACTTAATGTTACTGAAGCCTGGATATGGGTTTGCGGCTAGAAAATTATAAAATCCCAAGTGCGGGCTGGTGAAAGCGGTCTTGTTCTGGTTTGAAATGTGAATCGATATATCGGAACCTTCCTGCATAGTTACGGCATAGCATAGCAATGGCATGGCACGGCATGACCTCGAACAGCATCAAAAACCCAACATGCGTACGAGTTGCCCCAACACAAACATCCAAAAACATTTCATTCCAAGATACTTTGCTCATGATGCTGGCTAAAGACAACACAAATCCAAATCAGAATCAGAGGGGGGGATGGGGGGTTATGTATATAAGACCCCCGTCTCGAATAAAAGTAACACATTTTCTTCGACTCCTTTGTCCCGAAATATATGCTAGCATGCATGCACGCAGTTTCTCCAACCAAAATTTCTCTCCCTTTTTGAAAGAAAAAGAAGAAGAAGAAAATTACAAACCCCGCCACGCGCAGTTTTTTTTTCGAGACAAAAACATTACAACTATGAACAGGGCCGTTCTCGAAAGCTGTGTGCGCGAGGCATCGTAACACGTGGGGGCGGCGCGTACGGGCGAGGATTGCTGCTCAAGCCAGGCCTTCGATGCCCTGTGCGAGGCGCTCTTCCATGGCTTTGATGAGCACCGGGGGGACGGACTCATCAGTAGCGCGGATGGTGAGGCGGAACATCTATGTGGTGTTAGTATTTCTCTACTGTTGGGAGTGGGGAGAGTACATACCCGAGTATCAAAGTTCGGTTCCAACCTCATCAAGCAACCGAACTTGCCTTCGCTTGAATGCAACACAGTGGCACCGACAACGTTCTTAGCGTTTGGATCAACGCCAGTCACAATACCCCACTTGAAGCCTTTTACGACCTTTTGTACAAACTCGGAGTTCATAGTCCGGTTCTTGTTTACCAGGCCAAAGATGCTTTGTGCTTCGCGAGGGGCACCGCCGATCTGCTTCCATCGCTTGAAAAAGTCCTCGGCACTCAGCTCGGCACCCTCCATGTACTTGTGTAGTAGGACAGGAAGCTGGAGAGTGAGGCCCTGTAGTGCACCAGCAAGGTACGATATGCGTATCGTCGGTGGTTCTATGAACACATTCTTGCATTCGAACATGATTGTCTGCTGAGTTTGACCTCCAGGTGCAATCGAGGTATCGGGCAGGCCTTTGACGTCCGTTTTGAGGGTCTCGGATGATCGATTGTCGAGAGTGGTGGTAAATGAGCCGATGGAAAACGATGATTTGTTGGTAAAGTAGAAGATGAGAGCGCCCAGTTGACCTCTGTACTCTGTCCGTAGGCCGACTTGTATCTGTTGGTCTTCGTAGAGTACACCCTCGCCTCGTAGAAGCAGGCGAATATACCCAGGCTCCCAGTCTGGACTCAGATGAGCCGCGCTTGCGAGATTGGGGGCTTTGGCCGCCTGGTTTGCGTCAATGTTCAAATCTAGTCCCTCAAGGTCACTCGAAAGCGAGTTGACACCATTAGTTCCATTCACTGCTGCAGGTCTGGCATCCTTTGAAGCTGGTTCCGTGAAGCTTCTCTTGACACCAGCAGAAGTATTCGATCGTGCAAGGCCGAACTCCTTGAGATCAGCATTCGCATCCTTTCCACCAACTACCCATGTCCGTTTGTCGCTAGTAGTGGCATGTTTCTGATGTAGGCGTGAAAGTAAGGCTGATGTTCGTTCGGGGTAGGGTGGCATTTCGTCGCATACAGTTCGTAAGAGATCGTCCGTTGGCATCGTCGCAAGCGTCAAGTACTCGCAAGCTCTTTGTTGGAGTTCGGAATCAAGCGAAACGCTATAGGCGCGGAACGCTTGGAGAAGCTGTGGTTTGATCTCCGGGAACAAGTTGACGTACTTGACATAACATGACAGCAGAATTCCTCGTGTACTTGACGAACATCCTCGCATCTTTGCGCTGAGTGCCAAAAACTGCTCAATGGGACTGCAACCCTTGCTATCCGCAATCAAATGTCCGAACTCTCCGAGTAGGTACCCTCCGATCTTGACGAGTGTCTCGTGGCAATCCGCTTTAATGTATTGGAGGATCGTTTGGGCCGCGTAAACCTGGAGTTCTTCGTTGTTGGTCACAATTTGGATGACTCTTTGCCAGACCTCGTCGCTGACATGGTCTCCCGCCATGGCGATCAGCCGTAGTGATATGTCGACATACCACTGGACATCGGTAGCGTACTTTTCGGTCAAGATGGCGATTTTCAACACCATCTCTTCTCGTATTGCGTAATCTGCAGACTGGAGGTATCGTAGGAGTTCGTTGACAATCGCTTGCGCATTAGTAGGATCACACATGCTGTAGAGTAGGTCCAAGCCCTGCCTTCGTACACTAATATCCCTATCCCTCAGCGATCCGATAATGATGGCTTGGTGCTTCTTGATCGGATCCAACGTTTCTGATCGTGCGGCCAAATGTGTCATCGCTTCCAGTCCTAGATATCGCACATTAGTCTCCCGAGAGGCGATGAATTTGCCGAGGCGTTGCGATATCTGCACCATGAGGTCTTGCTCCGTGTCAAGATGGATGACGAGGTTGATGGCCTCGAAGAGCACAGCGTTTTGCGCATTGTTCTGCTGTACGTTCTTTGGCATTTCGAGGGCTGAGTCCATGATCTTTTGCAACGACTCGCGGATGAGTTTGCGAATGTGCGAGTCCTCTGTTTCTGTTAGCCTTTTCAATCAAGTAATCACTCATGGGTACTCACCTGGAGGGGGATAGTATTGCAGCAATTTGAGAAGCTTGACGAGTATCCATGGACACGGTACCTTGTAGTAAAAGTAGCCTTCGGCGCATTCGTTATCGACCACGATTCGCTTGAGCCTGCTAGCAGCCTTGACGTAGCTTCCCTTGTATTGCTCAGCATTGTCTTGCACAAGCGCGGTGATCAACGAGGTGACGGAGAGGGCAACACCCATGTCGGGGTCATCCATGAGCGATATTATGCGTTCAGCCCATTCGTTCTGTACAATGCTAGGGTGCTTTCGGTATAGTCGGAGGAGAGTCAAGGCCGCCTTCTTCTTCACGAATGCTTTGGATGCCCTAGTTCGAGTCAGCACAGAATCATAGAAGAACATAGAACATGGAATGGGATGCACCCACGGTGATATGAGGAGCCGGTGGACCTCTGCGCTCAGCGACTCTCCGAGCTCCTTGCCGCCGACGTTGGCAATGGCATGCAGAGCTAAGCAGTTGTTGAGCTCATTGTGATCTAGTAGGTCCTTCCTGATGCTGTTAACGACCAGGTGTATGAGCTCGTGCTCTTCGTGCAAGAACAGCGTGACGGCGAGGTAGCCGATTTGCTTTTCCGAGTATTTCGCAGCCGAGATGAGATTGACGGC
This sequence comes from Plenodomus biglobosus, assembly GCA_022343325.1. Lineage (NCBI taxonomy): Eukaryota > Fungi > Ascomycota > Dothideomycetes > Pleosporales > Leptosphaeriaceae > Plenodomus > Plenodomus biglobosus. The sequence continues at coordinate 1,128,491 of JACTNT010000027.1, read as the reverse complement.
CTCCAGATGTCCAAAGTCGACGTTCCAGCCGAGTATGTATATGTACAGCAGCTTGCACACGTATTTCTTCTTCTGGTAGCCGTTGAGGCCGCCGTCCCTGAACTTTTGCCGAATGTTTGCCAATTCCTTGTTGATTCGCTTCTCTTCCAGTTCGCGCGCGCGGGCATTTCTGAGGTCGGCGATGAAGGACACCAGCCCTCGCATGGTAGGCACATTGCCCGACTGGTCCCGGCCGAACAGCCCTCCGCCCTTTGAGGCCATCTTAGCCGTGACCGAGGCAGCCATGGCGGAGGTCGAGGTCGAGGTCGAGGTCGAGATGGTGGACGGGCGGTTCCCGCCTGGGAGGTAACCAGACAACGCGGCGGTGTTCCGAGGCTCTGTGGTGTTGGGTGAAGGAAGCGTCTGGGGGGGCAGGGGTTATGCTCGTGAGCGGGCCGCCGAATGGACGCGGACGAGGAGAAGCGGGCAGGGGGAGGCCGTGTCAAAAGGCCGGGAAAGCAATCAAGCAATCATAAAGCTGCAGCGCAGAAACAAAACAAATTGAACACGACAAAGACGCCCAGCATGCTGCAACCGACGACAATGCAGCCGTTTGCTCCCACGCGCAACCCTGTGGCCGAATCGCTGTCGGACCTTCTACACAGACCGCCAAGCGGGCGAGGGACCACCCTAGCGTGACTCTGCTCCGACTTCATCGAGAACGTGCTCTTGGTACCTCCTAGTACTTTGTACCCAAATACTGCATGTTACGACAAGCACGTCAGCAAGCACATCACAGGCAATATCAAAGACATAATTGAATATCAATTCATTGCATTCCCGATCGACTCCACCCTCCCTGGTGTAAGGACTGGTCGCATCAAGTTGTTGGCCTAAGAAACTCCAGGCCCATGGCCTTCCAGCAACGCCAAAACACCAATCATGCACATGCTCCGTTCCACTCCAAAACTAATCACTTCGCCAAACCCTGATAGACGATCCGCCTATTTCTTGGTCGTGAAGTCCGTCTCCAGGTTGCTCGATCCATAGTTCTCGCTGCGGCTGCACGTGCATGCATCTGTTTCCCCTTGTCAGCCTTGCTCTCATCACCACCACGTCCATCCGTTGGGAGAAACATACCTTGGGCCCGCTTTCCGCAAGCACATGCAGATGAGGGGAGCTTGTTCTCAGTGACGGCCCTGTCGCAAGCTGTTGTCAGGTTAGTGATGTGTTGCGGGCGGCTACGTCATATGTGTAATCATCGGATAGGCATAGACATACTGCACTGAAGCGCAGGCTGCTTGCCGCAAGAGCAAGTCGCCTCCTTTGCGCATACGCACTCGCCGTTGTTACGTCCGCAGCAGCCCATTGTTGATGATCGTGGAGTTGGTGTGGGGTTGGAGTGGAGGTGTTGGAGGGTTGATTGTGTGGTATTGAAAACCGTTTGAGAGTTGAAGACGATAATGTGGTTTTTGATATCGAGCAATTGTAATCGCTCCCAGGCAGTCTTTATATACACACTCTCTCACCTGTTCCAGTCGCAGCGACGTAGTTTGATGGAAGTGGCCCGACAGCTACTGGCCAATCAGAGCGCGCTTGATTACGGTCACTGATCGAAAACGAGTTGAACGCGCCACTTGCTGACTGGAGATATTCAGATGGCTGTAATTTGTTAGAGATGGAGAGCTATTATCTGATTGATTGTGCATTTGTTCAGGGTTGGTGGATGAGATGGTGCTGGTACAGGTGATGTGTTGAGGCGCCGCGGAGGACGCACGTTAGTTATGTTTGGGTATATTCAGAACATCAGGACCATGAAATCATCAAGGCTAACTTTCTGGCCACCATGTTTTGATTCTCGATGTGTAATCTTGTATGGCCTTCTCACTAATCATTAAACTTCATTATGCCTTGCCTCGAAGTTGCGTAAGGGCTTAGGGGCTACACCATGAGTCGAACCAACTCCTCTTGAAGAGTTACTATCTGACTTTTGAGCGTTGCATCCATATCGGTAGCCTGCATCGGTTAGCTCATTTCGGTACGATCAAACATTGAGACACATACCGCATTGTTCTGCATCGCCTGTAATAGCACAACTGCATTCTGGTAGTCCCTACCACCACTCGACCCTTGCTGCTCAACGCCCCCATCTTTGCCATTGGCGAAGTCTTTGATAGCATCTAGCAGACCTGCATCATCCTTGAATTCCTCAACCACTTGGATCGCGCCCTCCGGTAATTGTGCCATCAGGCCGAGACCAAGCAAACCCTCTGATCTAGCATTGGCGTAGAAGCGTTGTCGGACCAGACGAGCTACTGGTCGGGCAATATTTGTGACCTTGAACATCTCGTGTCGGACTGCATCAACGTCTTTTTCTCCATTTGGTCGCCCGAGATGACGAAGCATCGAGACAATTGTGCGACCAAGCTCGATCACGGGATTCTTCATGGCCGTGCTGGGTAGCGGCTTGGATGGGGCAAGAGCTTGCTCAACGACATGTGAGAGGACCGTGGTATCTGTCGAGTTCTGAGGGCTACTGTCGCTTGGAAGCTCTCCTACCTTCCCGTAAGCCACCAGCTCGATGTTATGAAAATTATTTGTTACAAGCTTGCATAGCATTGCCGCCGCTTCGCCACGTATAGAGGGGTCATCCAGTGTGAGTAGGCGGCAACACGCTTTAATTAGTCCTGCATCCGCAAGTATAGCCCTGTTGGCTTCTGGGAATGTGAGATGTCTCATGAATCCCGCGGCCGCGTAGAGAAGTGCGGATTGGGTAGATTTGCCGTGTTGGAGGATCGCAATCAATGCAATGTGAAGTTCCATGATCTGCACCATGTCGATACAGACTTCGTCCGACATAGCCAAATTTCCGAGCATCACGCATGAGCACACTGTCGACGGAGCAGCTTTGTCCCACGGCGATCGCAGCTGAGCCTCCACTTTTTCAATGACAGGCGTAATGATGTTGAAGTTTTGTACGAATGCATCGGTAGATGAGACTGCAGATATGGTGTCAATCAACTGCGCCAGTAGGATCACCTTCGTCTCTTCCGATGCAGTTCGATCGGCATCTTTGTTGACGCCTAACTCCCGGAAGACTGCCTCTATCTCTTCAGGAGTGAGTCTTGCCTCGAAGTCCAGCAAGAGGACAACAAGGTCATCCAGCAACTTTGGCGTTGCCACTTTCTGCTGGAATTCGGAATCTTGAAGGTAATGCACCAGAATCGCAACGTATTCTTCGTAGTGATCCGGATCGTACGTGAGAGCGACCTTTAGGAGGCTTGTAAATGTTTCGAGCGATGTGTCGTCCTTAAGCTGTACTGCGGTAAGATTCCCAGTACTCCAGGTAAGCAGATCCGTGGCATAATCGAGGGCCGCTTCTGGTATCTGCTCCGCAGCAAGCAATCGTGAGATTGTTGAATCAAGTCTCAACATCGCTGCTGCAGCTTTGGCAGGTTCTGTTTGGTTTAGTGATCGCTCTCGAAATAATGGTAATACATGGGTGATTTTACCGAAGTCATTGCACAAATTGAACAACACTGCTAAGGCAGTTGTACGCAAATTATCTGACGAGAGGCAGTCGATGACCTGTTGCAGGTTCCTTACCGCAAGTTCTCGGTTCGTATCTCAGGCGATCATCAGGACTACTTCTATGCTAAGGATACAGTCGGTTGGGATAGTATACCATTATCTGCAACCGAATTGCCTATTACCCGGAGATACTGCTTTGATAGACTCTCCTGAGGCTCTGTTGCGGAAAGCTGTTGCAAAGCGAAGCTGAGAACGCCAGCCTCGCGGTATGGAGCCTGCCATTGCTCTGTACATGGTTAACTCTAGTAAAGCTTAGAGGGCCCATATCCTTACTTTGCTTCCCTACCGCTGTTGCAAAGAGGTCTAAGATGTTCTGAGCCGACTCGAAACCCCCAGACGCAACGGAAGCTTCAAGCTTCTGAAGGGCACTGGCCAATTTGGCATTGTGGCTGGTTTCAGGCGTTCTCTCAAGAAGGATTTCTAATAGCTCTGAATAGAACGCCAGGTCTGCGTCCGATGTTACTTGCATCTTGAGGTTAGGAGATGTAGTCCAAGACAATGGAAAATTGTAATAGTGTGTCTGTCTAACGGGCCATGGCCTCTGGCGAGGTTAAATGGCTAGGGTGAGTAGATTAGGTAGATAATAGCAATGGCTGCTAGTGCCGAGTCGGAGTTTGATTGTGTTGGCGGAACTAAGAGCCCTCTTGAAATCTGTCGGAAATGTCAAAAGTAAGTTTCTTCCATCAGGTGTTGTTGATGTCGCTTGTGGATGGTTTGCAATACTGATCCACAAGGCAGGTGCTCATCGGCCACCCTTGCCGCATTCGGCTCAGCTTGGACCCCTGGAAGGCAATGGCTTGGCGGCAACTGAGCGATCTGGCACTGAACATTCAACACCAGGACGATTCCAAGTAGACTTCCAGCTCGCACCTTACACCGACCGCATACCCTCATTCGAAGCTCCAAACCCAATACCCTGCCAAGATGACGCGCGCTCAACAAACTATCAGCATTGCTATGCTGCTCACCTCCGTATGCCTTCTACCCCTTGGTCGAATAGACACGCTAACTGGGTGTAGTTGTACCTCGCGGTATTCATGGAGGTTGTCTCTTTCCCCGAAAAGATCCAGAAGGAGATCGTACCTGTTGTGCGTCCATGATCCATCCGCGCATCGTTACTCTCATCATATTCTAACAGTTCCACTAGCTACCCTTCTGGGCCCTCGTTTCCTTTGGCGCTTACCTTCTCTTCAAGCTCGGCTGGGGAGTCTTCACCTTCAACGACGTCCCGGAAGCGCACAAGGAGTTGATGCAGCAAATACACGAAGCGAGAATCGACCTCAAGGCCAAGGGGGTGGACGTTGGTGAGGACTGAGCAACATAGGAGTTCGTGGGGCATTGCATTGCTGGAGCATGTGGCATGGGGCGTTGATAGGGTCAGAACCGGTTACCTATGCATAATGGCTAATATGAGATGGGTATTTGGTATATGCGAAGACGTGCTTCCCATGACTCACGCAGCATCGACTTGCTCCTTCTTGTGCATCTGCTTCAACTTCTTCTCCGTCTTCATAAACTCCCTTATTCCGACTGGTATGTCATCAAACAGCTTGTCTTGGTCCACATGCACACTCCAGTTCGTTTCGCTCCCTCCTCCATCATCGTCCATACTGACAGCCACATGGGTCGGCGTGCCTTGCCCCGCAACCATGATGCCACTTCCCTTTCCTTGCTCTCTTTGTGCCTGCATTGCCCGTCTCGCTTGAGCACTCTTCTCTGCCCACTCTTCCATTTCGTCCCTGTACATATCCCACACGCAATTCACGCAGCCAGACATGCAGCAATTGTCCGGCTCTTCCGGTTTCGGTGGGACCATCACACCTGCAATGTTTTGCGATGCACTATCAATCTCCTGTCTTCGTTCTGCGAGCGCTTTCTTGGAGCCAAAGATGATGGCCGCCTTCTCGAGGGTCTGTTCTTTCTGCGACTTGGGAGCATCTTTGATGGGCTGTGGCACGGGCGCAGTGCGAGTCAACGGCTGGACCTGTGCGTGTGGTTTTTTCAGCATTTCTGTCGCGCTGTTAGTACATACAGAAAGTCAGACAGGTGGGCAACTGCACCTGCATAGAATCCCGTTATAGGCCGGGCTTGCTCGCCTGCTGGCGCAATGTATCCCTTGTGGCGCCTCTGTACCCGGTCGCTGTTCTGTAGTCCTCCTCTTTGCCATCTCGCTCGTGTGACTCCGCTACTTTGACACATTTTACAGGCATTGCCCAATGGCCTTCTGAGTTGAATGAGCGAATCCATAATTTTGTGTTTAGCGCCACCGCTGTGAATTCTTCTATACTCTGTTACAACACTGGGTTGCGGTGTTTCGTCACCAAATCTTCCAGACTTGGTGGAGACTGATGTATGGAGACCCCAAGACAGACGTCACGCCGCATGTCCGAGGCCCGGGACAAATCGCAGCGAACGCCGACAGGGTCAACAATACGCGCCGACGCGTCAACATTCACGGCTTTGGCACAACACCCCACCCACACAACAGCACGCTATTATTACGACGAAAATCGATACACCGCGGCCTTCTGAGGCTTTCAGAATCTCACGGCTTACCTATGCGACAAGCACCACAGCCCATTACAAGCCACAATGGACGAGCCCGCACGCAAGCGCAGAAGGACCAATTCACCAGAAGAGCGCGATAGACAGTCAAGTCCTCTGAAGAAGCCCCCGCGACGGCCATCATTTGCATCGCCTACGAAATCTAGCCTTGCGCGCAACTATCCAGACTTGCTGCGCGCTACATCTGCCGCTTCACCAGGACCGAGGCCAACCGGTCGCAGTGATGTACCGGCGCAAAGACAGCCGGCGAGTCAACCTGTGCCAGATGAGGCGGAAGAACGAAACACAATCTTCCGCGCGGGAAGGACGCTGAAGAGGAGTCCAATACCTAGGATCGCACAGGGCGTAGAGGAACCTTTCTTACCCGCAACACCATCGTCACAAGAGCTTGAAGACCAGGACGATTCTCGTCGAGACCTACCATATTCGTCACCCAGCAGGAGGCCACCCCGCATGAAGGAGGCTGTGAAGCAGTCGCCTCTCAAGCCAACAGCCTTATCAGCCCAGGGAAGCGGGCTTCCACGAGCACTCGAAGACGGCCTAGTGGATAATAGCCATGCCCTGGAGAATGAACATGTCGCGGACCAGGCACAGGCGAAAGAAGTGCCTGATCCAGAGCTAGAACACAAAAAGCAAGAAAGGGCACGACTGCAACGTGAAATTAAAGAGCTGGAATCACAAGTGTCTAGGTGCGCAGAAGAGATTGTCAAAGAGCAGCAGCGCGCGCCGGAGCAGTCCTTGCGCTCTTCAGATCGCGATGATCTACTGTGAGTGAATTTATTCGGTCAGACCGACACCAGACTGATTATATAGGAACTTCATCGCGAACATCAGTGGCGTGGAGGCCGAGCAAAATCAACCAACACCTGTGTCGACCCTGTTATGTTCTTTTCTGCCCTTTTCAGCACTTTCTATTCCTCGGCCGCGTTCGAAGGAGCCTGAAAAGTCTATTCCCTCACATCGGCCTGTGGAAGTTGCGGATCCGATGCCCTACCTTGAGATGTTCACCTCCCTAAAGTTCTCTACACAACTTAGTCTTCCACGTGGCAAGGTCATTCCGTCCTCCAATCGAGTGCATCAGAAGCATACAATCGAAATCTCCGGGCCGCAAAAGCTTCTGATAGCGCAGATTTCCATCTTGCTCGATGCACTAGAGAACCAAATAATTGACCTACACATTCTACGCATCTCGCCGTGGGCTGAACGCGAGTTGGGCATGTACATTCGCAAGAAGGCAGAGGATCAAGACCTGGGTAACATATGCTGGGCTGTAGATTCGTACTGGGAGCTTGCGAAGAAGCGTGCACAGTACTGGCACAGATGCGAGACAGATTTTGCACACCTCATTGCCGGACATGCAGGCGAGGATACTGAGAACGGTGCTCGAACGACAAAGACAAAGCAGGTCATGGCGCGGAAAGACCTCAACCGCCACTTAGGTCGCGACACCCTGGTCCTGCAGGACAAGCACGTTTTGCTAAAGCTTAAGTGGCGGATTGGTTTTGATTGGACTGGTGAGGCCGAGTCGGAGGTCACGGTCGAACCTGCCTTTCCTCAAGTTTGTAAGTTACTCATCTCGCATTTATTATACTTTATGAGCTAATGATAACTAGGGTCTGAGGCAGACACGGCTGAAAGCCTTAAGAAAGTACCAGAGACCTTTGCTTCGTTGCTCCGAACTAAAGGGGCGTTTGAGGCGACCAGAATCATGACAGCGCTCTTGTTTGCCAAGTGAATCACAACTTTGTTCTTTTTGTATAATCTGTCTTGCAAGATACCCTACATGATTTTATGCACAATACGAAAAGATGCTTCTCACATGTTCTGCGTTCAGCAACACATTACTCGCACGCATGATCATGGTTAAAGACTTATTTCATGCATTACTGATTAATTTCCGGCTCGCGCCATCTATTTTCATCATAACCCTACACCGACAATGCAACCTTCTACCGTCTAATAACCGCCAGTCGCATTCTTCATGCTAGGCCAGAACTCACTCAACCACTCATATGGGTTCTCAGGCGTATATTGGTTCAAGATCTCTCCCTTGAATTCCGTGATATGGTCGCGGGTAAGGTTGTACAACGCATACTTCTCATCCGGCCCGGTGCCAACGGTGTATGGAACGGTCTGCACGTTGTTACCGATTTCCTTGTCGACGTAGCGGTTCATGTCTGCGACTTGGGAGTTCTTGATGCGGTACTCGTCGCCGTAGTTGGGGTTGATCTGGGAGTGTGTTAGGAAGATCCTTGAGCGGGGAAGAGGTTGAGATTGGAACGTACTATGCCCATTCTGGTACCGTTGATGGCGATGACATTTTGGATGGTGACGTTACGCTTGGATTGGTTCAAGCAGTTGCCGCAGGACTGGTAAAATGTTCCAAAGGTCTCAGCGAAAAAACCGGTGATGTTGAACTTGCCTCCAAGCTGGATTTCTTGGGTTAGCACGAATATCGAAATATCAAAGGCCAGAAAATTCTGGACTTTTTCAAGGTTCACTCACCGAGTTGTCCTGGAAGATTTTGTCCGTGGCACCACGAGCTCCACCGCCAATGACACGAAGCTGGGTGTTAAGACCCTTACTTGTGAGAGCATCTTCGCAGACGTCCTCCCACCATACTACAATCTCATGTCAGTGCATGTAATTGCAGAGTAAAGTTTTTCAGATCAAACATACCATTCTCAACCCACGCATCACCAAGCGCATGGATACCCTCAGCCTGGTGCTTTCCAATAATCACGTTCCTGATCGTCGCCCCGGGAAGCAAGTTGAATACTGCATCCGCGTCGGTACCCTCAGCCTGCTCATCGCAGCTGCCCTCCACGCGTTCATATCGCTTCATCTGGCCATCGAAGACCTCACCAGGCTGAATGTACCGGGTCTCGTTGAACACTACAGTCTCCTTGGCAACAGGGAACTCAGTGACTGGAAAGGGGAACCGTGGTGCTGGGCGAGCGCCCAAGTCGCCTTGGGTCGAATCAGCATTGCCCTGAGGACCGTCACCAGTCTGGCGACGGACTGCCGCTGAAGCAGCGAGAGCAGGCAGAAGAGGAAGGACGACGGAGGTGGACAGCTTCATATTGAAAGAGTATAGCCTGAATGACGGATATGCGAGTAGGAACTGGAGCTCTCTGACCAAAGGTACCAAAGGGTCAATTGAGACTGGGAATGCAAGTGCGTACTTTTTTCAAAATATCCTGCAGCTCCTCCCGGCTTTATATATCATTTCCCATCTCTTTCTAAAGCCTGGGTCCGCACCTGCATATCGTACCTCCTCCAAGGCATCCAGCGTATCCAATCTCGTCACTTTTTCCTAATGCACACAGACACACACACTTTGCATGCCGCCACTTTCTTCCCAAAATCTTAGTCTACCTCGCCTATCTACACAGTACCTACCAAACCATCACCATGCACCGACTATTCCAACCACTCACATACCATGCACAACTCCCTCGCTACACCCAGCCTGTTACACCCTTCGCCCTAGCACTTTACCAGCGAGGGCTCCCGTCATACACACAGTTAGCTACATCAAGCCACCACCATTCCAGCGGAAAAACTCCTGACATCCCCCAGATGCCTCGATTCCGTGAATAACATCACGAGGAGGATTGGGTGTAGGACTTGGCATTTCATGTGCCAAGTTGATACCCTTGCGGGACGAAGCCGGCGGGGTTATTCTCCACGAATTGGCACGGGTCTTGGCGTTCCCCCAATCTTGGGGGCTGGGGGAGCACCGGTAATGCAGGTCAGTGTTTCTGCGGGGTGCAGGGGTGGGTGTTGTTCTTTTGGGTATGGGGAAGCTGTGCTGTCCTGAGGCGTGACTGACGGGTGGGAGAGAGTGCTGAGGAAAAGAGACATGTGATTGGTGCTGTGCCGCGTGGTGGCAGGGAAGCGAGATGTAGGTGGGAAGGGTTTGGGAAATGCAGAGTCATGTTTGATTGATGAAGAAGGCTTAGTTTTGATGTTCGGATCGACGACTGCGAGTCCGAATCATATTCAACCTCATTGAGTGGAACTAACGTGACCTGTGTGCTTCCTGTGGCCGTGTCTGCGTCTTTCTCTACCATTGTTTCTATAGTCCCACGCTGCTCAGGTATGCTCAGACTGCTCATAATCTCCAAAGCAAGCACTTTTCGTTTCCCGGCTTTCCCTACCCAAGCGGAAGGCGGGTACTATCTGCTCACTGCTTGTCCGCTTCCAATGCCAACGCGAAAGCTCGCATTTTATGAATATCATTTTTCAGCTTCTTTCCAGCATGAAAGAACAATATTGCAAAGATTTCGTTGCGAAAGTGAGGATGCTCTTCCCAGACGGCATTCCAAGCTTCTCTATTGCCATCATTCAAATGGACAATCTTGTTGTGTCCCCAGAAACGGCAAGTAATAGCCAAGTAGAACTGGTGTAATGAACTGTCGGCAGTCGAGTTTCTGCAAGAGAAGTCGATCGTCTCTGGCCCGAAACCTGATTGAGGACATAGCCCTTTGCCTTCTGGGAGGTATATATTGCAAAGTTCACGGATCGCAAGCCTCTTGAATCCAGGCGCGTCGAGGTAGTCACCCAAAACTCATGCCTTGGTACTATCTCTGACTTTCGTATGGTCATTGAGGTTGTCTTTATCAATGTACTTGCCACAGTACAAGAATTGGATGAATAGCTCGAAGATCTGAGGCTCGGTATCTGCCAGCTCAACCTTCATCTCTGTACCCTCTCTGAAGTCCTTGATACGCCTGAAGTATCCAGAGCGGGACATCAATAGAGATTGAGGGAGAGTCCAGATCTTCGCATGGCCCTCAGGCAAGACAACCCTGACGATCATTTCCGGGCCATTCATACTTCATACTGTCAGTGTCCTACTTCTCGGTCTTGTCGCAGCCGTTTGACAACGTACCGACTAAGCCTCTCCTCCATCTCACGGCTTGAAATTGCGCCCATGTTGATGCGAGAGATTGGTGAGGGTGTATACTTTCGAAGGGTATGGTACGATGGCGTAAAAGACTGTGAGATATAGTTTGATTGCCTTCACGACCTATATGGTATTGGCTCAATAGTTAGAATATTGTGATGAAGCTGAAGGCAAGTATGAGGTGGCTGAATTTTCAGGTGGGACATCGTTCAAAGCTCGTTCCGCAATGCGCATCGCGCAATCTTGCCATCCAACATCATGTATCCGATGTTGTATAGATATGGAAGTATGATCTCAGTTTGCTCGTTGCAATAGAGAGGGGAGTGTTGTTGATTCAATGTCTTGATGAGACATTCATCAGGTTTTAGATTTCGCAGTAGGCAGCAGCAATTCGATCCTGCTCTTGTAATACCAGCTCGACTCTCGTCTCCACATAGCAAATTTTCTGATTTGTGGCAGTAGCTTGCATGATGTCGTATGTTAATATGTACTTTTAAGCCGTTCATTTTCGTTTGCGAGATTTCAAGTCAAGCGCTCAGATCACAGCACCTATTTCGCGTCGATGAGATTGCCTGTCGATGGCAAAAGACGAGTCATTAATACCGCGCAGCCACGCCCAGACTTCTAGATGATCGTCAGCGCACCTGACTGGCATTTCTTTTGAGGTCACGAAAGATACGCCACCCCCTGGCGCACACAGGCGGCTGTCACAGTCCACATTGCAAGCCATGTTGAACATCTGCAACCACACTCGACTCTCAATTTGCTGACGAGTATCGAGCATCATAGGGGTTTTACTTTGTTCTACCCAAGTCGAAGCCGCTTTCCACGGGCCCAAATACCGAGTTTGTGAGCTGGCCACCTCTATATGGTTCAATTTTGGAGTCAGGCTGCCGGTGCGGGGTTCTGTTTGTTGAAATTTCTGTCTCTCCTGAGATATAATAGACAATGTGCTTACGCCTCCAAAGCAATAAAACAGTGTACACCTTGCAGCCGATTTCAAGTCCAACAATCTTGGTGCCGTCAACATGGTCGCTAGTTTCGAGGTAATGAGGCGGCCGGTTGCCTCTGTATATTGCCGGTGTGGACGCGCAATTGGTCAACTCTTGCTCCTCTCAACATCCGTCAATGTGTCGCATATCGTACCATGTTTTCCCTTACCTGCAGGCAGCCGCAGACTAGCCCAACGGCGCATGGGAGATGGGAGCCTGCGACTTTTCATCGTAGCAGTGTTCATCATGTTAGCCATTGTGCGATGGTGAGGCAACCCGCATTCCACGGATGAGGCTAAGATCTGGGTCGCCATGGTGGATGATGGTTTTGTAGTGCAGCTCCTGAAAGATAACACAGGTATGACAGAATATTGCGGCGGAAGTTATCATCCACACAGCCACGTGGATGGCGTGAGACATTGCGGATAACCAGCCAGAGCGAGTCAAGCGTATTGGTGTGATGGAAAACATAGAGCCATAGCTCTACAGAATACAGGGAATGTCGTCATCCTGCCTGTAACTGCACTAGGCCATCACAGCAATGATTGATCGAGAGACGTTCCAATGGTGAACAACGGTGCACTCACTTCAGTATGCAGGATGATATATTTCGATCCTGGAGCAGGCTATTAGCCTGCTAGCTACAGCTACCTTGATTACCTGCACAAATCTGTATATGAGCTGGCTAATGACTGCGGGTGCCCGGCGTAGCCGAAAATGAATCATTGCAGGGCTTCGCGATGAACAGACATGGATGCTACCGTGCTTTGGAGGCTATCCCGAGCGCGCGAGATGGATCAGGGGAGCTCCGTGTTCCTACCTTTGCTTCGCGGCATGTGGAGACTGGAGATGCGGAGAAGGATGCCAAACCTGGACGCACTGAGCGCGCAGGCGTGTCGTGTCCAATCACCGGAAGTTGGCGCGCGGAGAAGATGCGGAGGCGCCCCGGGGGGAAGCGGTGATCACGTGATTAGTCAAGGTCACACCCCGAGGCTCAGGCCTCTTCGCACGCCTGTCGAGAACAACCTGTCTTTGTAAAGCACCGAGGACGCTCGCAGTTGCGCAACTGTGACGGAGAGCGCGTTGACAAAGCTTCATCATGTCGACCATGATCACGTTTGCCGCGAATAACGAGTTCTTTCGCAAGCGGAAGCGTACGTGCAAACGGCGTCAACGCGCGCGACAAAACACGCAGCTAACAACACAGCAGGAGTTCATCGTGCCTGCGAATCATGTAAAAAGCGGAGAAAGCGCTGCAGTCATACTTTTGACGACGAAGAAGCCCAGAATGTAGAGGACGGAAGCTCTTCCCAAAGTGGACACCCATACGCCCCCAGAAGCTCTGATTCTCATGCTCCAACTGGGCACTACCATGCACACGATGCAAAAGGACCTCGTGGAGAGGCCATTGTGCATGGGAATGCCAGTTCCAGTATGCCTCCGCCACATAGTCCAGCAGATGACCCAAACGCCCAAACACCACCCAACTTTCTAGGCTATCTAAACCCAGAGGCAGTTTTGAGAGAGCAGGTCCATGGCGAACGTGGCAAGACGGCTGGATCGCCCAATAATCCTTCCATCGGTCAGTGGATAGACGAAAGGGACCCAAGACCAGCGTCGACCAAGGGGGGATCGACTTCATCGCGCATCAATGAGACAGGTCCGCATACTACCCAGGAGGCGCAAATTTCCCGAGCCCTCCAATCGTACTTAGATGCAGTAGGGTATGATGTCCTGCCATCAAGGCGGAACCAGGATGCTCTCCTTGACATCTACTTCGCTTACGTGCACCCACTTCTTCCGCTCGTCGACAAGGAACTGTTCTACGAGCAATACGATCATGGCCGAGAATCACGAATGCTGATGCAGGCGATTTGTGTCGTAGCGTCAAAGCATGCTCATGCGGCCAAGCATCTCTATCTTGGAGATGACATTGCACTGAGCCCAAGGGCATTCTCTCAGAGGCTGTACAACGCTGTAATTGTGGGTATCGAAGCAAAGTTAGAGAAGAATCGTGTTGTATTGATACAAGTTCTCGCGCTTATATCACTACACTGCGAAGGGCCAGATGGCGCTGAGCAAGCTTCAATGCATCTTGCGCAAGCCATTCATCATGCCCATACATTCGGATTACAATTCGGTCATCAATGGAAGAACCAGAGCTCAGAATCACAGGGCAACCTCGAAGACGTGTTCTGGTGTCTTTGGAGTCTGGACAAAATCAATGCATGCATGTATGGGCGGCCTCTACTCATGCATGATCGCGACAACAGCTTAAGACAACTGCCATCAGATCCTGAGAAACGATCGAGTCCATTTGGAATTTGGCTTCAGATCTCTGAAATGCTGGACAAGGTTATTGACTACTATAGGCCTGGGAGAGCTGCGGAAGAAACTGGCTGGGAGGGAGACGACTTTCTGGGATTCGAGGAAATGGTCGGTGATGGAGAGGATAAGCTCGATGGTCCTATAATGAGTATGTGCTTGCTGTGATGAGAAAATCCCATTCGCTGATGTCTCCATTAGGTCTACTATCGCTATTCCATCATACCATGTGTATGGCTTCGCACAAGTCCCTCTCAATCAATGCGCCTGTCAAATCAACACCATCCTACGTCCGCCAAAGTCTTTCAGCAACTAGAGTTATTCATCTGCTCAACGCCGAATCTCCAGAGCTATTACCACCACTCCCCATTGTACCATACGCACTGGGCGTGGCGCTCAGTGTAGTCTACCGTCACTTCCGATCACGTCGCTTGAAGGTCCATGTTAATCGCGCTACAGAGGAACTGAAGCAGTGTGTTCGCCTCCTCGATCGACTGCGGAATGCTTGGTGGTCAGCAGGCACTACCGCAGATCTAGGACGCGCTGTACTCAGTAACGCTGCAGGCCGTACAACCAATGCTGCCAATACACCGGTGGCCGTTCCAGCCGAGCCTCGCCGCCCTGAGCCAAAAACTGAGCCGCCAACACCCCAACACACACACGACGGGCATCCACCACCGCAGCCTCACTACGTACCGCAATGGTCACAGAGTCCCGACACAGCTATTGATCCTCGCCTCCAACCGCACCAATTGCATACTCCAATGACTGGTCTGCTCAATCCAATTTCTGCCACAACACCGGGCCAACATCCTACTAGTAGCGAGCGTGGAGAGCGTGCTCCAATGCCGCCCACTGTATATGGCTTCGCCGAACAGTCGCCTGATTGGCTGAACTTCGACGCAGCATTTGAGAATTTTGAGGGCTTACTAGGAAGCTCGGGTGCGGATTTGAGTAATGAGCTCTTCAGGCCGTTGAACTATGAGACGCTGGAGGGATTCTTGGATCCTGCAGCCTGAAGGGGGTATGGTACTCTTCAGGTTCTCCAATGAATCATGATCAGCCTGCAATTTCTACTGTAAACTTTGACCAGACTCATTAGCCTATATCAATGAGGGCCTTTCATTTAAAGGTCTCTGAATTGTACTCGTACCTTCTCTCTGGACTCTGACATCAGCTGTCGTTGTTTGGCTACGTTGTAATTTGTCTCTGCTTCCTGTGGACTGCAGGTCGCTGTAGAACCGAGCGGCGATTGCCACGATACCATGATAGCTCTCATTTTCCACTGATATGCTTCAACTTACTTGAAGTTGGAGTGACACAAGGCTTATGCACCTGCGTCATCCTCGCATGGTGTGTGCCCCACCATGATGGCAGTGCTGCGTCTGTGGTGAGCCTGAACCTCCGACCTCCAACAACCTTCTGATACCTACTTACATTACATCAACTGTTGACTTTTGACATCAACCTGCAGTATATGTCGCAGCAATACTTCGAGGTCCTGGCCCGTTTCACCACGCAGCCTTCCCTGTCGCTTGAGATCTAAGGCCGAGCCGCGGTCCGGTAAACCTCACTTCTGGTATCGAGACCGGTATTTTGGCATTGCTCTCGTGTTACAGGGCTTTGAATGCTTCGGCATGGATTCAGATGTAGGATCACGTGAAGAGCACCGTCCAGAATGGCTACCTGAGTCTACGTGCCCACTGTGCTTCGACCTGGGAGAGGTTAGCTGGACTCTGGATCACATTAAGACATTTGGTGACATACCTTTCGGCTACATAGATTTTGCGCAGCTCGATGTTGCGGCGGGTGGTAATTGTGCAGGATGCCAGATCATCCGTCAAATCTTGCAGCCCTACAATCTGCAGCTCAGAAATAACGGACTATTTGTCATATTGGAATTGAGGCGACCTCCGGACGACAAGATAACATATCTCCCAGAGGTCTGTATAATGTGCGGCGGATCATATGCCGGAGAAGGGGGACGGCGAAGTAGCAAATTGAGGATTGTCGAATTGCAGGTTGGACGCAAGATATTAGGGACGGAACGCTCAGCTTTCCCATGGGAATGTATTCAGCCAATGCCCAAGATTTCGGGACATACTGGATCCCAAGAAGCCTTGCATTCAGCTCGACTGTGGCTTGGTAGTTGTTTGGATGAGCACAAGGGGTGTAAACCAAACACAAGAGTGCGACTACCCACGAGGGTGCTTCAAATACAAGGGCCCAAAAAGATATGCCTCATAGATTCTGCTACCAGTACTGGTTATTATGCCTGCCTTAGCTACTGCTGGGGCAAAAAGCCCCTCATCGGCACGACTAGCGACAATATCGATGCACACTCAAACGATATACCTTGGAAGGATTTACCGAAGACGTATCAAGACGCTATCACTTTTGCACACAATTTAGGCCTGGAGTACATGTGGATCGACTCGCTCTGTATTCTCCAAGACTCTGACGAGGACTGGCGTAACGAGGGAGGCAAAATGACTCAAATCTACACAAATGCTCACATCACTCTTTCTGCTGCATCTTCTGCGGATGCTTACGAGGGCTGTTTCTTTGCTTCTAGTACTAGTCATTCATCTCGAACGCTAGAATTTGTGGGTAAGGATGGCAAGCCTTATAATTTCCATTGTCGCGAGAAAATCTCATCAAGAGACATGCCGCTTGCCAAAAGAGGATGGACTTATCAAGAGCGGCTACTGTCAAATCGGATCATTCATTTCACAAAAGAAGAGCTGGTGTGGGAATGCAATGAGAGGTGTGTGTGCGAATGCTCAGCCGTGGGGCATTATAACGGCGGAGGACCAGGACTAGGCCTCATCAAGCAGCTATGCGGACTAAGAGACAACAGTCAGATTGAGGATATATGGCAGAGCATAATTGAGGATTATTCGGAACGATCACTCACATACCCAAGCGACAGACTACCTGCTATACAAGGTCTCGCTAAAATGGTACCGGCTACCATGGGTGCCTACTTGGCAGGACATTGGTCAGCCACGCTAATACAGAGTCTCTGTTGGTGTTCAATAGAGCGTCCGTTGCAATCTTGTATATGGCGGGCCCCAAGCTGGTCCTGGGCTTCAGCGACGGGGTCCGTGCGTTGGGAAACATTGTCTTGGTCACGGGAAGACAAATGCTACCCTGTGTCGATACTCAGTGCGATGACAACACCGAAGGGAAACGACCCCACGGGAGAGGTTATAGATGGTAAACTTGTATTAAGAGGAATATGTGTAGAAGGGCGGGTTTTTCTCAACGCGACATCATGCCAAGGCGACGGACAGACTGATATTGTGTACTTCCGCGCTGACAGACCGTGCCGTTCACAGTATCATGAGGTTGTAGACTCTCAGCTCTATGAAACGAGGCTCTGGGACTGTCGCCTCCGCCACGATGGGGGGCGAGCGCTCGCAATGAAGATCATGGTTTCCAAAACTTATCCGGACTACCAGATCTGGCTCTATTTAGGAGCTTTGGAATCTAACTTGGATACCTATGAGCGCCTGTGTGTGGAAGACACTATGTCGCTCGGGATTGATGAACGCATTCAACGCCGTAAGATATACACTAGCCTTGAGAGAGAAATGGTCGTAACGGTTGTATGATATTGGTCAATAGACCGATGGAGAGGTGATTCATCAAACAAGTATGCAATATTACAGTCTTATATCAATTAGCGTAGAGCTTGACCAGAAATTCTTGGGATATACTTTATCAATCACGACTCGTAAGTTCCTGAACCCAAGCAACGGCAATAGATGGGACAACGGACCCTTCATCTAAACTAAAAATAATGTTCTACAGCACACCCCATTACGGTACGTCATGCACACTCGAGACCCGCAGATGTAGCCACAACGCCCCAGTGCTTGGCCGTATGTACTTTCGACTTGACAGATTCCGTAATTAGTTCAGCCGTGCACCGAGGCTCAAGTATTCACTATTGTCACATCCCGCATGTACTTAATGGGGATACTGGCCCATGGCAAGAGGTAAATGTACGTTCGAGAATTATATTTCCATTGCATAATTCTAAGCACCTAACATTCAAGAAACGAAACCCTGCCTCAACATCTCACCACATTCCAATACTCCCTATATAAAACCAAACTCCTAATCTAAGCCTAATCTATTAGCATCCATCGACCGTCTTTGCAATTTTCAAATCATTCATTCGCCTAGCCCACTTACTTTGAACGACAAACGAGCACCAATGCCTAGCACTTCACTGGGTACACCACCTCGAAGCGCCAGCATTTGTGAATGCATATTTGCGTGTACCCCTGCACGCACCTGGTCTGGTCTTCCCATGGGTAGCATGCTTTGCACGGGGTGATTCTGTTCTTGGCCAAGGCCGGGGACGCCATCATGAAGAGGGCTAGGCCGGCGGCGGAAAGAAGGGTGGGGAACTTCATGGTTGGGTGGTTGGGGCGGGAAAAGTGTGAGTGTGAGTGTGGGTTATTGGAAGTTGGGAGATTGGAGATGAGAAGGGGAGATGGGGGAGGGGTTATATAATATTCTAGGAGGGACTTTGAAACAAGAGGAAATGTAAAATAGGTACGAGCCCTGACCCTCGGGAGCGCGTGACTGGAAAATGTGTCAATTTCTATATATATTTTATAAAATGCATCTTGATTATAATTTTAAGAAGTCGAATTTAATTGGTTGTTGAAACAATAGTCCAGGTGAATACGCATCGTTGATTTCATCGATGATCTTCACTTTTATAGATCACTAAGCAGTTCTGATACATCTTAAGGGATAACTATTTAATATCATGGCATAGGAGTCTTTTTCTTCATGAGTGTACTGATATTGGCCAGCAGGTTCACAATACTTCTGATTTGTGAGCTACACCTTTTGACCGCTGCACTTTCTTCAATTATCAAATCCGCATCAAAATCTTGTATCCCTTTTTTTGATCCATAGCCTGGTCTTGGAATCACTAGCCTCAATCAAACTCGCATAATATAGTGTGGCGTTCGCCACGTTCAAGACAAGGTGTGCTCGATGCTTTGTGTTGTTGTCGGTTGGATTTCGATAGCCCTGCATGCTAGTGTCCCGATGTATTTAGTTGGAAGAAGTGGGCACAGGGAGCCAGTACATCGGAGAAGCCACATTTCGTCTGCATAAAGACACTGTTGTGACCGGATGGCTCAGATTACTAAAGAAACTTGCACGTATGAGGTGAAGGAAAGTGGTGGATGCTATTACTGCCAAGCTTGGGCCAAAGTTATGCACTACAAGCTAAGACCTTCGTGCCTTCCTATCTGGAGTTCTACCTAATCATGCGGAGATTCAGACAGCCCGTACCCGGTGAGGGATGCTTCGTTCACATCTGGCAGATATCCATCTGGCAATCGAAATCGCACCTGCCAGCATCATACTCACACGTCTTCCGAGCGCAGGCGACCTGGCAGTCTCTGCCACAAATGTCCCAGTAGTCCTGTCAGTCATCAGTATTGCGCGAACCTCAAGCCATTCATAATTCGCATAGCATTGCTTCAAAATGACCCACCTCCCTGCAATGATCGAGAAATTCGGCGCATCCAGCGCAAGCGTCTGAAAGTGTGTTAAGCACTGTGGCAAGGACGATGGAGTAGATGCCAGTCCTTACCAAATTGGATTATGCAATGAATGGTTGGTCGCTCACGGCAGATCTCATTCGCCTGACAAACGAGGTCATTGACAGCCCAGCAGCCGTTGCGGCAGACCCGAGTGCCCTGTTTGCCAAGGACGGCTGCATCGCACTTGAGCTCGCCCTCATGCTTGCAACCATGACAATATTTGCCCTTGGCGTAGACGGGCGGAGCGACCATGAAGAGGACCATGAAGGCCAGAATGTAGTTGAGTAGAAACATGTCGATTGAGTCGATAGAGGAGGGGATTTGTTATGTTAAGTGAGTGACACGAGGTCGAAGGTCAATGAACGTTTATATAGGGTGTAGTAGAAGAGAGAGGGCGAGAACATGTCAGAGGTGAGATACCCACTATATTAGCGACCCTGTTGGTAGTCGTTGGTAGTTGTACGGAAAGAGCACGTGCCCCAAACAGGCAAATACTCAAGCTCTTTGCCTACTCAATCATGCTTTCTTTCAATGAATGCATCCCAATAGTTATATCACTTCTCAGGCCTTGCAAACGGGAATCTCACAGTCCTTCCTGCAGCGGCTACTTTCCATCTCGCTGTTTGAGCCCTTGGGATAACTGGTCCAATAGTCCTAGTTGATGCCTGAGCACATGTTGCAGATATACAGGATATCTTATGAAACCCGTGAGAAAAGCTATTTGCGGTTTTGTTTCGCGACCGGGATTGCTTGAATTATTGTTGATTGGTACCTATCTCTGAGGTGGGGAATCGCGCGTGCAGGAGCATACCTTGAGAAGTCGAACAAGGCATCCATGACACTAGTGCACATGACCCACCTACCTTGGGTTCCTGTTTGCCATCTCTCTCTCACTCGGGAAGCGTTCAGTGGAGTGATTGGTCAGATCATTCAAGATCGCCAATCCGAGTGTGTCACGATGCAGGGACTCATCCAGTAGTATGCTTACAGTTTGTCACTTCCATGTACAACCGTTTGTATATTGGAGGAAGCTAGGTGAGGGGAGCGGTGTATCTATGTTTTGACAGACAACGACTGGTATGGCGGTAGGCATCACCTTGGGAGGATTAGCGCCTTGTTGTCTAAACTGATATGTTAAGATATGGTAACTCACAAGTATGGTAGTAAGCATGACGTGCGAATGAGTTCAAGGAAAACTATGGACAATTGCTATAGTACCAAAGAGCGAAACTATGGTATGCTTGGATGCAAGAACAACTTGCAGAGAAGCCATGAGAGGAACGGGATATGAGTCTCAGATCTGAGCAAAAAATGAGATATCCAAATGAGAGACTCGAGGGTCTGTGATATTCAAGCCCTGATACCTTCACTACCGTGGGTGAGAACCTGGTAATTAGCAGCTCCTTCCAGGTCGCACATCCAGGACAGTAATTTGGTCCATTGGACTAAGTCGAGCAGGATAGCGATGGGGGGTAAAGGACGAAATCGGTCTTAAGTGTGCGTGCATGCCAAAACTGCTAGAGTTTACTGTATACTTATTAGAGACATAAATTAGGCATTCCTGATGCTCGACTTCAAAAGAGCTTCTAAATATGAGAGCCTGCCTCATGGTAGTGAAGGTATGAGGGGTTAAATATCACAGATTTTCGAGTCTTTGAGTTCGATCACTTATTCCTTGCTCTGTCACGCGTATTAGATGTTGCAGTAAGTCCTTGGATGTGATGTCATGAGGCATATTTCCCGCTGCTCGTAGTGCTGCGTAGTGTTATATACCTACAACACATGTTCCACCTTGGTACGTACGCGCCGCGCAGTGGAGATGCAACTAGTGTAGGCTTGGAAGCTTCGAGACAAGTGCGACGGTTCTGCCCCTTCTTAATTATATCATTCTGGGAGATGCCCGGCATTTCTGTCGGTATTACCTGTCGGTCGGTGTTCTAACTCTGGTTCAGTATATGGCGATCCGTACAACATTAACCCGAGCTGCAGCTGCTCTGTTCCACTTGCCGCGATGAACAAGGATGTGATTGACATGCTTAAGCTCCCGATATAGTGGTGCGCAAGTTTTGCAGGTTGGCATACCTGGGCGACGGGCCTCACAATGTAGATAATCGTCCAAGACCTACCAGAGTAAGCATATTCTTGCAATCCTTTCGCTCTGTGCTCTCCGCTTAAATTGCCTACAAGAAGATCAAAACATCCTCTATGCAATGTCCC
Source organism: Plenodomus biglobosus (assembly GCA_022343325.1). NCBI lineage: Eukaryota > Fungi > Ascomycota > Dothideomycetes > Pleosporales > Leptosphaeriaceae > Plenodomus > Plenodomus biglobosus. The sequence continues at coordinate 1,106,331 of JACTNT010000027.1, read as the reverse complement.
ATTGTATTTGCCTCTGTTTGACGTCGTCGGCCGTACTTCAACTTGAGAAGCACCGAACGCGGTGTAGTGGGCAAAAACGATTGCGATGACGGCTGGCATACTCGAAGAGGAATTCGATACGCCTAGCTTTTTCAGGAAACGGCTGCTAGAGAGGGAGCCGCACCCGCACCACAGGAACTCCCAGCGAATTGGAACAGGGTACCAACTCGCAGGGGCCGGAGAAAAGACAGCCCAAAGTCTTAGTTGGGGACAGTGGTTTGTGTAGCGTGGCATCTGCCGTCGCTTGTGCTTGTGGGGCGCCGCCGAATGTAGTTGCTAACGGTAAATCCAACGTTGGACGTCCAACATCAAGCCAGCTTCAAGCCAACCACAGTGACTCGACCCGCCAGTCGTGTGTAGCCATACCCCATGTCGACGTGCTGGAGCGCCCTGGTCATGCTCAGCTGTGGCGAGAGCTCACTGGAGTACCAAGATGATGCCTACGGTATTAATGCAACGTAAAGAACCTAGCAACGCGGCACCGCCCAACTGGGGCCGCGGTCCGTAGGTACATCTTTACTATTAAAAAAAAAGCGAGGACTTTTTTGTCGCGAGCCTTGCGGCAGGCTAAGGAGAACTTCGTTATGTGCCTGAGAGACCGTCAGGCCACATTATTGGCTATGCTAATTGATGTACTATGTATCTCCCCAATTTGGACTCAAGACGGCATGAATTTCCAAGCTCAGCCCATGCTGTTTGTAGGCCTATGTACACGTGCTTGTCAAAACAGACAGGTTCCATAGTGGCACAGTTGCTCCCTCACCGGGGCCGTTAGTAGCATATGCGACCACAGAGTTCAGAAGACCAGAGTACGATTGGAACTAGCATACTGTAACCCAAGTTGCGGGAGTGCTAGTAAGTAACAGTGTGTAGGGTTCCATACAACGGCTTGGCCCCATGTTATTAGAAGGGTGTGATGCACAGCATGAGCGAGCCACCAACCACACATCGCCGCCCCAGGATGCAGTGCCAAAGTCGCAGTTGGACATGCACCCTGCGCAAATGCTTGTTTGCGGGGTTACAGGCTTGGCCTCAAACGACGTCGTCGTCACATCACATGGAGAACAGGCGACAGCGTGGTCGGGCCTTTCGATCGCTACTAGGTAGGATCAATGCTAGTAGCGCTAGGGTGTAGTATCCACAGGCGGCATAGCGAGCAATCACGCGTCTCTTGATCTCTCCCGTTTGCTGCGGCATATAAGATCTCTCGCTCTCCGCCTTCAGAAATTCCACTGTTTGCTCCTCTCCACCTTGCTCAACCGACCCTGGTTACAGCGACTCGGCGAGATGAAGACCTTCTACAAGTGAGTTCAATAACATGCAGCCTTCTAACTTGAGTAGGCGACTAACATTGCTTCACCAGTGTCTACGCCATATGCGGCTTCGCCGCCATAGGTGGTGCGCTTTTCGGTTTCGACATCTCTTCCATGTCTGGTGTGCTCGGCACCCAAGCCTACTCCCGCTACTTCGACGCCCCCAGTGGCACCCGACAGGGTGGTATCACTGCGGCTATGCCTGCTGGATCTCTGGTCGGTGCCCTCGCCTCGTCGTTCCTTGCGGATAGGCTCTCGCGCCGCAATGCCATTCAAATCGCTGCTCTCATTTGGATCGTCGGCGCCATCTTCCAGGCCGCTGCCAATGGCATTCCTTTGCTCTGCATTGGTCGTGTCGTCGGTGGCTTCGCCATCGGTATCTGTTCTGCCATTGTTCCAGTCTATCAATCCGAGATCGCTCCCAAGGAGATTCGTGGCCGCGTTGTCTCACTCCAACAGTGGGCTATCACCTGGGGTATCTTGATCCAATAGTAAGTTTCCAGCACCCACTGTATCCACTGAGCAAGTCTTCTTTCAGTTTCACTTGTTAAAGATGTTATCCGCGTGAAAGAGTACTAACATCGCTTCTAGTTTCATCCAGTACGGCTGCTCATTCATGGGTGGTGGTCCAAAGAATCCCGGCCAAGGCACTGCAGCCTTCCGTATTCCATGGGGTATCCAGGCTGTCCCCGGTGCCATCCTATTCTTTGGAATGTTCTTCTTCCCTCGTTCTCCCCGTTGGTTGGCCTCCAAGGACCGCTGGGAAGAGGCTCTTGAGACACTTGCCCACCTACACGGCGGTGGCGATGCCAATCACCCCAAGGTCCTTGCCGAGTACAAGGAGATCGAAGAGGCCCTACGCTTCGAGCGTGAAGAGGCTGAGACTAGCTTTGCTGCTCTGGTCAAGCCACGTATCGTCAAGCGTGTCGTCCTGGGCATGTCTATCCAAATGTGGTCGCAACTCTGTGGTATGAATATTATGATGTATTACATAGTCTTCATCATGAGAGGCGCAGGAATCGCTGATGAGCTGCTTACGGCCAGTATCCAGTACATAATTAATGTCGCGATGACTCTCCCCGCGATTTTGTACTTGGACAAGTTCGGACGACGCCCTGCTCTTCTCGTAGGCAGCCTTTTGATGGCTACATGGCTGTTTACCACAGGCGCTCTGCAGGCTTCTTACGGCAACCCTAACCCTGACACTAGCGACAAGGATATTTCGTGGGTTGTTCCTAGAGAGCACAGCTCGGTCTCCAAGGCAATTGTTGCCTGCTCGTACCTCTTCGTGGCCACTTTCGCTACCACCTGGGGACCTACATCATGGACGTATCCTTCCGAAATCTTCCCAGCCAAGGTCCGTGCGAAGGCTGTCTCCCTGGCCACAGCTGCCAACTGGACGTGGAACTGTATCCTTGCGTTTGCTGTCCCGCCTCTTCTGTGGTCCATCAACTGGAAGATGTACATGGTGAGTAGGCCATGTTGTAATCCCACGACTTGAGCTAATGACAGGATAGATTTTTGGCACTTTCAACGCTCTAGCTTTCATCCATATGTTCTTGGCAGCGCCAGAGACCAAGGGTAGAACGTTGGAAGATATGGATGCAGTCTTCGACAGCGGGCTCCCTGCCTGGAAGGCTGGTAAGGTTGCCTCGCGTTTTGACCAGCTCACTCGCGACATCGAGAAGGGTGAACTCAAGGTTGGAGTGAAGAACCATGAGGATGTTGCTGTTGAGACCAAGGCTTAGACGAGCATTTCTTTTGCGAATTTAAATCTGCGGGTGCTCTGAGCGATTTATGGTATGGTCGTAAAATGGATGTTCTTTGGTCATTTCACGCGGCATGTCGCAATTGGGCTCCAAAGTATCAGCGGCCATCGAGTATGGGGATTACATCGCTTTCTGCTGTGGATATCTCGATGACGTCAAATCCGCTAATGTCATAATGAATCTAGCATGATCTTGCTGCTTGAATATATGCGTATATGTGTTTGACGTGGCCACACAGTAGGTGAGCTTGCCAATTGGAAAGACCTGCCACGTTCTTGACCCCCTCGTGCCTTCTTTACTCAAACATTTGCTTTCTTCTCCTCTCCCCACTCACAAAGGTCCGAAATACATCCCTTTCTCCTGCATATTTGTATCCACCCACTCCACTATTGTCAGTCTCCCGAGCAAAAATTATCACGTCTCAGCTGCTCACCCCCAGTCTCGCGCCTCCCATTCGCTGCACGTCATTCGCAAGCGAAGGACCTAGCACTGCGCTACCATCAACTTCGTTCCAATCGTGGACCCCATCACAACATCACACATTTAAGGTTCACAACGTCTCTACAACAATGTCGGAAACGGAGATATCTAGGTTACACTATTTCTCACATCACCGGATACCTGCGTTTTGCAATGCTTGGCTCCGAGACTATTGGTTTAATTATGATGGGTGGAATGAACAGAACGCTGCCGCACAAGTATTTTGTTTGAACCACACGGCCGAATCTGCTGATGTGGGCAGCTGAGCTCATGTACAGAGCTGTGTGACCACGGGGATAGATCTATGTACAGCTACTTCATTGCAACAGCGTGTGCGTCGCCGCTCGGCCTGTAACAAACCAACAATACAGTCAGCATAGACGTTAAATCGCCTTGTGGAGCTTATGCTACGGTCGCCACCCGCTCAACACGCGCAGCGCATGCTCGTGCCACATGCACAAGCCGCCACGACATCGGGTACCACGACATTGATAAGTTACTCGGCGCCCTGCCGGAATCCCCTTGTTACAAATCCTAGTCCTCGACTGGGAACAGGAATAAGGAGAAGCAACGAGTCTGCATCACGCATTACTTGATCAGGAAGTTGATGCAGGGTGTCTCAGCTCAGACATACAAGCACAGCGATAGCAAGGATTCTGGTCAAGGACGCTGCCCAAGGCGAGCAAATTAGGTGGTGAGAGAGTAACTGTGGGGTGATTCGAATAGAAGGAGAAAAAGGCGCAAAAAGTGGAATTTCATCTCGCAAAACGGTGGCCTGAATACAAAGTCATCTTTGAACAACACAACGACGGCAGTGCCAGGGGTTCCTTCGGCCATCACAACCACCTTCCTGTTATCATCAAGACCAACCAACCTCCTGCAGTCTCTCTGCCCAAACGTACTCCTGAAGGAAGCACAGCAGCGCAATCAAAGGCGAGACAGAGCGTAACCCCCAAACCGACCGCACATCGAATCGCCCGGACATTTGGACGCGAAATTACACACGCAACAAACATCAACATGCCACACCCAATCTCCAACTGCGTCTTTGCTCGCACAAGCTTGACAACGTGCGACGTCTTCATCATGGCCCTTGGATACCTAGACGCACACAACATGCCTTCACCGGAGCAGTTCACCGAAAGCGTGAGCCCTTGGTTCCTGGACGCTGAAACGGTGTGGTGGCGCAAGTTCTGGATGGGTGTAGGATGAATGGACGTTCTGGAATGGCATGGCACAGGACATTGTGGAAGCCTACGTATCTTCAGGGGTGCGTTAGCCTCCGACGACAAGATCACGGCGAGAAGTTCATGGATCTACGACTACCTATGCGGTAACTCGATAGGTCTTGCATCAATTCGGGGTATCTCTCAAGTCTATATCCAGACTTCCCATCTAGAGCGCCATACATGCTGCTGCAACGCCTTGCACCATGCTCCTCACAATCACGAGCCAGCCTCCGTACGCTGCGGAGCCCAACCCTTCAACCAACTCCTCGCTTTATCTAAATCTCCTCCTTCAGCCTCGAGCGCTGCTATACACCACTCAAGTCCATAGCCCCCCTTGCCCTCGATACCTCGCTCTGCCGTCAGTATTTCAGCCAGCGTCCGGCACTTCTGGCTCCGCTCATCGACACAGAAGTGTAACGGTGTGGTATAGCCCTTGCCGTCCATACCCTCCAGGAACGGCTTAACGATGGGTATCGCTTCTTTTGTTGGAACGGACTTGTCTTCTTGGCCAAGGTTCTTGCGTCCCGATCGACAGTATTCGTTCCTACACCACGCCTTCCCACAGCCTGTAAGCAACTGGCTCAGATATCTCCGCTCGATGCGTCGTCGTAGCGCCTTGCCCTCTGGATCGTGCAAAGACACGTACAGCGGGCCGAAGCACACACTGCACAGCCCAATGTCATTACCCGGGCCCTGACCCTTGCGGGTTCCGGCCCGTGTATCGCCCATCTTGTTCACGCCGTCTTGGGTTCGTCCGCAGTTTACGTTTCGGCATATGCGTGGGGGAGGGCGAGACAGGCGCTCAAGGTCATGATGTCGGAGATGCGTGTCCATGTCGCGGAAGCGCACAATCTTGTTGCAGAGATGGCATTCGGTTGTTCGTCCACCATCGGCTAGCTCGTGGGGTGTGAGACCTGAAAGGAGGAGTTCGGGATTTGGTGGTTCGGTGGGGTCGCCTTCTTGGGGGACCTGAAGATGGCAGAAACGGCAGAGAATGAGCTTCCCGGGGCAGACTGTGGTTTTGTGGTGGGCGAGTGTTGGGATGGAGGGGAATGTAAGAGGGCACGAGGGACAGCTTTGCTCAGTGTGGTAGATTGCGTCATGTTTTTGTCGGCTGAGAGGTGTGTTTCCAGTAAAGGTATCGTGGGGGCAGTGCCAGTGTTCCTGGAAGACTGGTGAACGCTTCTGAAAGATCTGGCCACAACCTTGAGGACAAAGGATGTTGTTTCGCAGACAAAAGTTTTCGTGAAGAAATAGTGAACTTTTGGGAACCCACTGTGTGCAGTTTTTGCACTGGACTTCATCGGGTCCATGTGTTGTTTCTATGCTACCATTCTCGTTTGTTACTGCTGTGGATTTGGGATCAAACATGGTGACTTTTAGCCGATAGGATTTGGGCGTGCTAGACGGTGTTCTAGAGGGGTATGCGTGGAGCGATATGTAGATGGACTCTGCCTCGTCCAATTCAGCATTGGTCGGTTGAAGATGTATCTTTTTTGGCTGTTGGCTCGACATGTCTGCGAAGACGTGTTCATCTTCTCGTGGTCGGACCTGTTGATGTGACGAGTATGGGCTGACAAACAAGTCGATTTCATGGCCGTCTTCTACTTCATCTAGAGAGATTTCTAGGCCCTGTGATCGATCCCATGATGGGAGCTCGTAGTCGACGTACTCTCCTTCTAGGATTTGTCCGTGTTGTGGCTTGAAGATGTCGATTGTGCCGCCAGCAGAGCTGCCTTCAGTTGTGCCAGGCGCCCGTTGTCGTTTGGCCGTTATCTTTCGTAGAGTTTCGCGTGCCTGGTCTTCGTTCAGGGCTTCTATGTCGACCTCGAGATCGGTGTCTACCACACATATTCCCTCTCCTTCTGGTTTGAACCCGTCCACGAGGAAGCGAAACTCTTCTCGCTTGCCACCTAGCCCACGACCGCCGTGGACCACGAGCACCTCGCCGTTTGTCAAGGTTGTGAAGTTGGACCGCAGGTGTTCTTCTAGCAGTGACTTCCAGTCCTCGGGATCGTATCCTGCCTCTAGTGGTCGTAGCTTCACAAAGGTGCCCTTGGGTAGTTGTTTGGCATGGACTGTGATATGTGTCCGCGCATGACCATTGGTCATGGATGGCTCTGCATCCACGTCCATAGTATTATCATCGCTTTCGTGCCCATTGGCTGTGTCTCGCCGCGTGGTTTCTGCATGCAGAGACTGCGGCTCGATGCCCAGTGCTTCCCTCAAGAAGCTACTGAGGACGATCTCCCCCTCCTCAGCCGAGAACTCGCGTATTCCTGCATGTACAACTCTCCCGTTGGCGGGATTGACGAGGCGAAACGTCAGCGGATGCGGCAGCTGCTGGTGACGGTCCTGAAACTGCGCTCGTGCCTGCCGCTCCGCGTTGTACGTGTAAGGATTGAAGGGGTCGAAGGCGGTGATGTGGGGGCGATCTGCATCGGTGGTAACGAGGGGGGCGGCGGACAGGAGTTGTTCTAACGCGGAGGGCGGGAGGAGGATCTTGTCGCCTGGCAGTGCAGTGTTTCGCGTTGGCTGCGCAAGCGTGTATTGCGCCGACCATTTGAGTTCTGCTGGCTCGGCTTCAGGGTCCATGATGAGCCGGGTAACCTGTCACCTGGTAGTCATACGGATTCCAGCAGGAACAGCAGGAAGAGCAGGATCAGCAGGAAGGGTGGAAATGGTCGACAACCGGGTTGTGCAGTCGCAGTGATATTTGACCAAAGAGGGCGATTGTGGCTGACATATGTCGATGCGGCTCTACAGCTCTGCTCGAAGCTTCGAAGCTGAACCCTGTGCTGGCGTCATTTCACCTCCGGCCCGCCGCCACAGGCTGCTTATCGATAACACACCACCCGCACCCGCACACGCAGCACGCGTTGTGTGGTGACGCGTTGAGCTTGGGGGCAGCAGCAGTAGCGGCAGCGGCAGCCTGTAAGACCTGGCGCATTCGCTTGTTATGTGAAAGCAGGGCGGTGGACTCGACTGTCACTAATGGCGATCGTCACTCACATTCGGCCATGTACTCTGGGCATCGGTGAGCAGACATGATGGCGCAAGCACGGCGCCGCGCCCGCCATCTAGTTTTCGTCTGTGAATGTTTATGGTAACAGACAGCACTGAGCAACGTGGGGTAAAGATTGCCATCGCTGGTCCCCCTTGCACCACCCCGGCCTCCCCCTTGACATGTCGACGGCGATTGTTTTAGGCTGTTTCCACGGCTCTGCACTCAAGACATTTACACTCGCCTTGGCTGTGTGATGCTGCTCGAGGGCTGCTTCATCAAGATTTATAGTGAGAGGGAAGCATTGGCATCGTGTACGTGTGCATCTTGGCTCCGGCGTCCAGGGTCTGATCGCCGCAGGGTTCCCACACTTCCGTCCATGATCCACCGCATCTCTCGCAGCCTCTCAACCCTCATTAGTCTTTACCGTTGCTCAGCATCTTGCTGCAGGGACTCTCGTGGCACGTGCCCCCGTCTGGGCTGTCCTCCCACGCTGCAATAAAGACCTGGTGAGTACCCTTCTAACCTCGTACCAGAGTTGTCCTGTTGCGTTCCCCAAGCCCATACCGTCCCAAAACGTCCCATACCATGGGACCCACCGCCCTGTCCAATCATCTTCCTACTTCCCTGGCCGACCTCCTCTCCAACACCTTGATATTGCGACAGACTGCGCCCTATCTTCCAGTATCAGCCCTACGCAACCTCTCTAGAGCCTCCAAGACTCTCCACCAGATTGTCCTCCAGTCCCCCGAAGCCTTTCGCTATCTTGATCTCTCCTCCGTCAAGTCTGCTATTGTCCCCTTCGATGGCCCCCTCGACGTCGGCGGTGTCAGCTTTCGGGCTGAGCGCATGGACGAAGCTCTCACAGAAGATGACTTCTATAGCGGTCCCCTTCGTGGCATATTCGCCAGACTCGAGAAGCAAGACATCCTGCGCACAATACACACCTTGGTGCTCGATGGCCTTAGCGTAACAGCAGAGCTCGTGAAAGAGCTAGTCACGCAAGATAGATACAACGTCCGTATTCTGTCCATCCGAGAGGTCAAGCACTTGAACGAAAGGAAGCTCCAACAATACCTCCGATATGCGGTCCGACCCTCAAGACCAGCTGGTACACCAAGAGTCAAAGGCATCTACATGTTTGGACCCCGCGATCCTCAGCCATCTCCTCCGCCATCTGCTACCAAGAAACCCATCAAATTTGCACAAAGAGGCGTCATGTCTACCCAGGGAGCTCAGATTGGCGCAGAGTGGTGGGTGATACTCTCTCGCAAACTGCCTCCTTCAATACCAGTACTGACTCTTTGCCAGGAATCAAAAATCGTCTGACGCACTGAACACTGCACTGGCGCACACCGAGGACAGGTGGTACAAATCTTCTGGCAAGATGATCCCGAAGCGACCATCAGCAGACTGGGCGGAAATACTGCAAGCATGCGAAGGCATCATCGCCTTTGACGCAGTGCTCTGCAGAGGCCCACGGCATGATCCAAGTAAAATATATACCCGAGAAAGCACTGCGAGTGGCGCACCGCACCCTGCATCGTTCCTTCGTCCCACAATTGCGACTGTCGCACTAGGACCATCTGGCTGCGAGACGTGCCACTCTTGTCCTGAAGGAGCCGCGGTATTCGGACAGTCTACGAAGTCGCACTTCCCACTTCTGAGTCCAGTGCCACTTCATGGAAGCTCGCTTCGTGCAGCGCAAATACCACACACCACAGATGGATCTTCGGCCCCACCTCTCATTGCGCGCTGCGAAGACTGTCTCAAAGGTCGTTGGTGCGAGAGATGTCATAAGTGGTGGGATGAGGATTGCTATACTGGATCGACGGTCGCCCAGCGCACAGAACTGCAGCAGACAGAGCTCACGGAGAGCCTACAACCCAACGGGACTAGCCACCTGATCCCAAAGCAGACCATCAAGGTACATATGGGCCTCTGTGTTGAAGCTTGCCTAGTCGGAGAAATGGAAGCCGGTGCTGGCTCAAACGGGATGTGGGGATGACCGGATTTTACCTTGGCGCGCGAGAAGCAAAGGTCCTTCATATGTTACCAAGTGGTTGGCTTCCGGATGTCAGTCTCCAAAGACTGCCCGTGGACCCTGGCTACTGGATGACTGCGACGGTGAACCTGGTCCTTGCGCGCCAAGGTATGTGCTCGATTTTGGGATAAGGAATAGGCTGACGAGAACAACCTTAGGTCATCGGTGTAAGACGGGATTGTTTTGGCTGTGGCCATACGGTATGTCCTCTTCTTTCGTTCCTGGCTTTGAGAGTACTTGGCGCTCACTGGGAGTAGTGCATCAGTTGCAAAGAGCTGTTCATTCGAACATGCAAGAAGTGTAAGAACGAGTACTGTCGAGAAGATAACGAGGCTTCTTCTGACGTGATGGTATGTGTTCCCAAGCCAATTACCTCCTATGTCAAAACTTACGTGGGCTCAGTGTGACTGGTGCAACTATACCTCACGACGAACAGTTGAGATGTACTAGAGTCGTTAGGGGAATAATGAGCATCTTCATCAGCGGGATGGTGTTTGATGCATAATGATCATGACCTGCATTATTTCGGCGAAATCCAAGGCATTTTTGGGGATATACATCTCTCTCTCTCTCTCTCCTTGTTATATATTAGATATCAGATACCCCCCTCAAACAAAAACCATAAACATGAGTGCGGATATGTTATTGAAATTGTGATTGTGACCAGATCATCTAAGTCTCCTGCCTATTTTCCAGCATCAAAATCGTTATACACAGAAACCTGATGTGTCGAGGGGGTTTGGTGAGTGACAGGCCTCGCTCCTGCGGTCGGCGAATCAGACAGCGGGACCTCCGAAGCGACACGAAGACATCCATACAACTGCTGCTTTGAGCCCTAACATCAGCTTGGACAAGACGGTCCCCTCACGCAACCTTGACGCCAACTTCAGTTTATTTTACAAATCTCTTCATACTTGACGCCTACTGTCCTTTCTACCAATTCTCACGCGGTGACGTTGCACGCTCGTTCCACGTAATTATCTCCACGGCATCCCAAAACACCGTCCAAGCTTGGCCAGGCTTCCGCATTACCCCCCCGCTGCCACGACACGCTTCTGCATAGGTCACGAACTCTCTCGAGGCCCCCATCATCGCGACAATGGCGCAATACGGCTACGGACAGAACCCCCAATACGGCGGTGGGAACGCACAAAACCTCCAATTCTACTCGTCCTCCTTCTCAAACCAACCTGTCTCTGGACACTCGACACCTTTCCAAGCGAACTATGGTGCACCGCAGGGTCAAGCGTACCCGGCACAATATGGAGCGGGATTCGCAGCGCCGGGTGTGAGTGGACAGATGGGCATGGGAGCGTCAGGACTGAGGACAGGATGGCTGGCGGCGTTTGGCACAGAGGGATATGAGGGCGAGCCGCCGCTGTTGGAAGAGCTGGGTGTAAACTTTAGGCACATACAGATGAAGACGCTGGCTGTGTTGAATCCGTTTGGTAGGATTGATCAACACATCATGGATGATAGTGATGTTGCGGGGCCGATTCTGTTCTTCTTGATCTTTGGCACTTCGTTATTGGTATGTTGTACACACCTTATTCCTGGAGTCATACTGATCATACCTAGCTTTCTGGGAAGGTCCACTTCGGGTACATCTACGGTATGTTGCGATTCTCAAGGTTTTGTAGGCTAAAACTAACAAACATCAAGGGCTGGCTTTTGTTGGTACCATCCTCCTCCATCAGATCCTCTCGCTCATGTCACCACCCGTCAATGCCGCCGAGGCAGCACCCGGAGACCACGGCCATCCGCAAGGATCTCACCTTGGATCATCTTTGACATTCCCCCGGTCAGCATCAGTGCTGGGATACTGTCTGCTTCCTCTGGTCTTGGTCGCGATATTTGGAATTGTAATCCCACTTGATGGCCTCTTCGGATACCTCCTTACAAGTCTGGCAATCTTTTGGTGCGCGTACTCTTCGAGTTCCATGTTCACCGTTGTTGGTAAGTCAACCTAGCGAAGTAAACATATATCTACATAGACCCTATCGCTAATTCGCTACAGGACGCATGACTTCGATGAGAGGCCTCGTCGCATACCCAATGGTCTTGTTCTACGGTAGTTTCGGTATCATGGCCATCTTTAGCTCTCGCGGAACGGGCCAGTTGGCCAAGGTGGCAGGCACATAGCATGGTGAACGACGTGGCTGATGATGGGAATGTATTATTGGAATGGATTTGGGCAGAACTATTGCGGGAATATGATACCAAAACTTACCATCAAGCGCAATGCGCGAAAGCAAGTAAACAAATGCAAATTGTGCATTCAACTGTGTTGAAGTATGCAGCCAATCGGAGCATGGCAGGTGTTGCTTAGGGCGATGATGACGCTGAGGACCCTGCAGCCAAATCTTTCTCCCGATAATCGCCGCCACCCGTCGCAACTTGATGAGCACTTGATAAACCTGCTTTGGCTTCTTCACTCCAACCTCCACCCTTCACTTGTAGTCGATTCCAACATGGGCTGGTTCTGGGCAGAGACTTCACCCACCGCGCCGGTCGCGCCAGTTGCGCCGCATCCCATGCCGCGAGGAGGCAATGCTGAACCACCTGTACGTCTGGCATGCGACTCGCAGCATACACAAAATCTAACCCTCATGCAGCCCTCATGTCCCATGCACAAGCCCAAGAACACCGCCTCGGAGAAATCACAAACCACCTCCAGCGCCTGTCCCTACGTCCCCCCCTCTTCAGGCTCAGAGCCAGCGCCCAAGACCGGTCTCCTCTCCCGCCTCAACCCCCTCAACAACATGTTCAGCGAACTCTCCAACGAGCGCGCCGACAAGCAATCTCTCGACCTGCCCCTCTCCCGCGAAACCAGCACAATCCCCAAAGGCGACGGTTCACTCTGGGAATATCCCTCACCGCAGCAAATGTACAATGCCATGTTGCGCAAGGGCTACACCGACACGCCCATTGACGCCGTCGAGTCCATGGTCGGGGTGCATAATTTCCTCAACGAAGGCGCATGGGCGGAAATCATGGGGTGGGAGCGGCGCTTCAGCAAGGGCATTGTAGAGGGCTACAAGATCTGCAAAAAGGGCGAGGACATGGCCAACATTATGCTCGGCACGGCAGACGACCCATTCGACACCACCACCTGGGACGACGCCAACATTCCGCCACCCAAACTCCTCCGCTTTACGGGTAGACCGACCGAGGCCACGCCCAAGGCCACCATCCTGCAGTGGCTGGGCTACGTGATGCCTGAGAAATTCGGCACCGCGCCGCCATTCGACAGGCACGATTGGTTTGTCGAGCGCTGCAACGAGAAAGGGTGCGAGGAGGTGCGCTACGTGATTGATTACTACGAGGGTGCGCCCGAACCGACGGGCGAGCCCGTCTTCTTCCTCGATGTTAGGCCCGCTGTTGATGGGCCGCGCAGTGCTGCGGAGAGGACTATACGGTGGGGCACAGATTTTTGGTGAGTCTTTTCTTTTCCTTCTTTTTTTCTCTTTTTTTTAAAAATAAAATAAAAACGAAAATCGTTCTGGTGATGGCAATGGTAATACCAGGAGACTATACTATATTATATTATATCATACTAACATATTATGCAACCCTCCAGGTGGACAGCAACCGGCGGCGTAACCCGCGAAATCAAGAGATTGGAAGCCGCGAAAAAGGCAAAACAAGATGATTTGGCCGCAAAGTCTAGAGCGTATAACTGAGATTGGGCAAAACACTTTCTGTTTTGCCTATTTTTCTTTTGCTTTTGCGCTTTTTCGGCTTTTCGAGATGTACGGATCCACGGCCCCTCTACTTTCCTTTCACGTATGAGAACTGGTATTTTAACACGACGTTTTTTTCTTCTTCTTTCTTCTATTCTTTTTGGGCTTTGTATTTTTAACGATGGATGCGAGCATTGCGTGGCGTTTTGCGGGTTCTCAAAATCGGCTGGTCAGAGGGCGGGGGGGCGGGGGGGCGAAAGAAAGGAAGGAAGGAAGGAGACGGTAGAAGGGAAAATGTAATACTCAGTCTTTTGTCTTGAGGATACTAAACGAAAGGGAGTCTGAGAGTTTTGTTCTAGGTATTTATTTTTAAAGAAAAACTCCTCCGCTCTATTAAATAGCTATACGACTATGTATCTGTGTTATGTATTTTTACCTTTTGTACTTTTGATAAAAAAAGACCACCATATAAGTCGTGTGTAGCACTTTGCTACATAACTAGTGAATTAAGTAACTTTATTTACAGACTAAGGAGTCTCGCAATTATTTTTATTTTTATTTTTATTTTCGTTTCTTAGCCCTGAGAGAAACACAACATGAATGTTTGAGCATTGAAATGCTACCCTCGCCGCAAGTAGATTGACTAATTGCACGAGTGTGGGACGGACAAAGCAGGATTGGAGCAAGGCGGACCGGCCCCCTGGGTGGCTCAGTAAGCAAAAATCCAGTCTTGGCGGCTGAGACACATGTTCGTTCGTGGTCATGCTGACATGACACATGGAGAGATGCTCGCTCTTCTCGGCAAATGTTCGAAATGCAAATATACAACAAAACGTCACCGTCACAGGCATGATGGGGGCGGATTCCGTCGAAGAAATTACGGGAGCCAAGGTGCTGCCGATAAAAAAAATGGCAAGACGGTCCCGTAGAGATACCAAGACATCTGCTCTGAATAAAATGGATAGGTAGGTAGTGAGCAAAGTCACATGGGGTATGACAAAAAAAAACAGAATTGAGCAAACAGGGGCTCTGTAATACACCGAACGCCCGTTTTGAAACGATATCGAGGGCAAAATCCAGACCCCCTATGCATGGACTTGATGGACTGAAAGATTTCAATCTAACAGTGCGTGTAATGTGGAACCCTTTCAAACAGTCTGTTTCTTCGGCTGTTAGAGGTTGGAGGAAAACACATCATAGTTGGCGGAAGAGCCTGGTTCTACGAGGCTGGTAAGCTAGGTTTTGAATCGGCTGCTTCTCTCGTATAAGTGTCTGGGTTGAGATACGTAGGGAGGCGAGGGAAACTGACCTTGCGGTGACTCCTCGGTCTTCTGCCGCTTCTCTGCCGTTGCATAGTCATATGTACCTTCTGAGCTAGGGTGCTTGCTGCCAGCTGTGCCGTGCTGAGCAGCCGCTGCTGCTTGTGCTGCCATCTGAAGCTCACCAATCTGGCGCTCCGAAAGCCCTCCGTTATTACTGCTGGGACTACTTTGCTGCTGCTGCTGCTGTTGTTGTTGTTGTTGTGGTGGCTCCGGTGGTTGAATATGCTGTGGCGGTTGTGGCTGGGGCTGGTGCAGACTCGAATGCTCGCCATGGGGACGGTTCAGGTCAACACCAGCGGGCGCAGGTGGTATTTCGCCCTGAGTCTCGAGCAGGCGGGATTGAAGGTTGATGATGTAGTCGCGCAGTTGGTAGTTTTCCGTCTGTAGCGTCTTGTACAACTCGCATAGCTGTTCGAATTCCTTGACCTGGTCTTTGAGCTGCTTGATGTACTCCTCCTTCCGTTGCCGGAATGCGCGCTGACAAGATTAGCACAGTGTATGGCAGTGCGCGACGGGTACGCACTTGGGCAGCACGGTTTTGCGCAGCGCGCTTAGACGTTGACAGCTCTCGTCGACCCTTAGAGCGACCTTCGCTGGTGTTTCCGTCATCGGCAGCGCTCATGGCATAGGCAGCGCCTGCTATCGCCGGGTCAATGGCGTGCGGCGGGCCGGTAGTGTGAGGGTGCTGTTGCTGCTGTTGCTGCTGCTGCTGAGGGTGTTGGGCGAGAGGCTGGGCGAGAGGCTGGACGGTAGGCTGACCAGCCCCTGCAGCGAGCAGATGTTCTCTTAAGCCTTGGTGCTGCATGTTAGTAATGCGACGGACTTGTGTCGGGGCGGGCAGCGGGCACTAACTCATCTCGATGGTGGACTTGTGCTCCTGGCGCGTACAGTCAGCAGGGTCGGGGTGGACATGGATGCGCCAGCACCGCTTACCTGAGCGCCCGGCTGCTGCTGCTGCATGTTATTATACCCTGTGTCACTGCGGATCAAGGGATACAGCGTGCGGCTCATTCGAGATGCGAGGCGGAGTGTTGGAGAAGGTGTCGATCGGGGAGTCGCAACGAGGGCCTGGTGGAGATGGCGGAGACGGTGGTGGTGACGGTGACGGTGATGGTGACGGTGATGGTGATGGTGATGGTGATGATGAGGGTGAGGGTGAGGGTGACAGCGATGGCAGGTGGTGACGTCGCACTACGATGCGCTCGCAGGAAGTCGCAGTCGACAGTCTACAGTCTACCGTCTACTGTCTACCGTCTACTGTCTATCTACAGTCTACCCACGGCGACTCTCGACTACACTGGCTGGGCTGGGCGGGTCTGGGTGCCCGTAGAGAGTCAGCGTGGGTGCGCGCATGGCCGCGGATGGCGCGCCGTGTTGCGAGGCGCATGGTGGTGGTGCGCTTTCGCCTGCTGGTCGCGAGGGCGGAGGGGTTGCGGGAGAGGCTCACCTGTGCTGGCCGATGCTGTTGGCTCAAAATGTCGATTACGCAGCGTTGACTAAGTAAGGTGGGCGGGCGCGCTTTAAGTACGCGCGCGGCGTCCATCGGCATCGGGACCCTCCTCCAGGAACCGCACAAGGGGACGGCTGCGGGAATCACACGATTCGCCCGCTCGATGCCTCGCCTCCCTCCTCCCAGGCAATGGGAATTCACTGGTACTGGCTCTCTGGCACGAGAAGGCTGATGCTCTTGCGCAACCCCGTCTGATGCTCATTGCTGCCCACGCACGCTTACCAATGCTGCAGTCCTCAGCATTCGGTCTAGTCCTGATGACAAAGACTGGCCTCCATCCATAACATCCGACACTGCCGCACCCTCTTTGCACTGTCTCCTACTAGCCAGTGTAGCCTTGGCCGTAGCGCGCAGACGAATTCTGAGTAGCTAACTACTAGATACATGTACGTAGGAGGAGGTAGCATGCCTCAGGCAAGCATTGTTGTCGAGTACCACGCTGGCCATGGCGCTCCATGAACCGCTCCAGTACTAGATACATCAGCATCCTACAGACATTTACTACACACTGCACAGTAGAGACTAGAGACTGAACCATATCATGCGTCTTCCTACCGCTCTCTACCATGCATCGTGCGCCCTATCAAACTACGGCATACAAGTCGAACCGACCCGCATTCGCATTCATGACGCTTGCTGCCTTTTGTCACAAGAGGCCGACTTGGGTTAGCGCCAACCACGCTCCCGTCCTCAAGCTTGACGCAACACGTTGGCGCGCCTGATAGCAGTCAACACTTTGCCAACAATCTCACCACAACCATGACACATCTCAGACTTGTTCCCCGGGCTCTCTCGTAAGTCTAATCTACTACCTCTGACTTGGCACCCTTGCATGCACAGTCCTCCTCGCTGTAGCTGCAGTCTGTGCAGCCGACTGTCTTACTCATCACCACATAACTTACCGAACCTGACATGCCAAATCTAGTGGCTCCCTGCGAGTTAGGAGCCCGTGGTTCAGTGTCACAAAGAGACCGGTATCGTGTCTTGTTGACGCATACCTGCCATCGACGTTTGTTTCATCCTTCCTCACTCCAGCAAGCTGTCGGTCATTACAGACGGCCTCAAAAAAATTCACTGCAAAAAGGCTGCCTCGAAATAGAGTTGAAGTACAGGAAGAAGATGAGGTCTTCCTTGAAAAAATGTTGAAAAAACAGATTCGAAGAACAATGTCTTCTATCCAGTTTTCCGCAGGTCATCAGACTCCCGAGCTATCTGCACGCGTGGAAACCCTCATCCATCTCTGGAAGATCTCCCACGCAGGCAAAGGTCTCACACGAAAATTCACCTTCGAAAATTTTGACAAGGCTTGGGAGTTCATGTCCATAGTCGCAGAGCAAAGCAAGGCCTTGAACCATCACCCTGATTGGACCAACACTCATAAAAGAGTCAAAATCAGGTGGACAACCCAAAGTCCCTCTGGACTTAGCACCAGAGATGTGGAAATGGCCGAGTTTTGCGACAAAACTGCAGACGCAATCGGGCAGCAAAACTGGCATTCTGATTCATCAGAGCCAGAATCCTCTACTCCTGATACATAAGCCTCCCGACGGCATGGCCTGATATTAACAGAGCTGGGCATCCAGGGGTTCTATGTGGAGAAGCAACGCGGGAGACAACCACCGAAACCATAAGACATTGCGGAAGATCGCTGCGAAGGAACCACATGCCGTCAAAATGGGGACAAACAGACGCGAGCACCACACGACTACTTCCATAAACCACGTTGGCTCAAAACTTGCAATCCAATATTTCAAAGGCGCCTCCTCCTCGAATCTTGCTTCGTGGACCCGACAAGAAAAATTGTACATAGTAAGTTGCCGCGTCAGTCTTAGTAAGCCCAAACATTGTATACACTGTACCTCGACTCAGGTCAGTCAGCATCCCAAAGCGCAACGTTTACCCCCACTCAGCACCAATCTTACTGTACACACCTACTTACGGCCGTAGCAAAAAAACCCACGTCTTATCCCCAATCTCCCCGTCTCCTCGGCCAGGATACTGTAACAGACGGACGTTTCTAGATATCCTTCTCCCGTACATACTTGGCCTGTTCAAACCTACCACAGATACCTATGTACATAAATACATCGACTACTTCCAAACCCGAACCTAAGCTTCAAACCTAGCGTCCTAATTCTCATATCAGATAACCACCCCACCCCCACCCCCACCCCCACCCCCATCCGTCTCCCTGCCACATCCAAGTGTCCCTTACATAAACGGCTTAATCGCCCCTTTCCTCCCCGCTCCCTCGCAGCTCCCGGCATCCAGCGGCTACCTCGCTTAACCTACCATGTACCCCCTTCCCTTTTAAACCTAGCATATCTAGCTACAAGACTCTATGTACTGTACTCCAAACTGCTTATATAGACTTAATACGTTACAACTACCTACTAGTTATCTCCCGTATGTACAGAAGCGTGACTACGTAAGGGAGTATTAAGCATAGTTTTACGACTTAACTTGACTAGGGTATACTAACTTGTTGGTGTTTTTATTCTTAGTAAAGGGGAGGGGAGGGAAGGGAAGGGTGAGGATAAGGATAAGGGTAAGGATAAGGATAAGGGTAAGGATAAGGATGAGGGTAAGGATAAGGGTGAGGGTGAAAGTAGAAACAATAATTTATTATACACCTACTTACATGCCTATCTATACTATCCTACATGCTTCCTCCTGTCCCCTCCCCTCCTCTTCCCTCTCTCTTTCCCTACACACTATTCCCCTATCCTACTAGAAGTCTGAGATAAATACTAAGAGTAGAAATATATCTACTATATTAACTTCTCTTAGCTAGGGCTAACTGCTCTCTTTAGTTTTCTAAATAACAGAGAAGCAGAGAGGGATATAATCTAGCTTAAGTATGTCTATTTTCTACCTCTAGTTCCCTAACATGAAGAGTGTGTGAAATAGAACACTCGACATGTATAAGTTGAGGACTGAAAGAACCCATGTGATGTGATGTGATGTGCATGTTCAACATTGATACCTTGTGTAATGCCTATCTAGCTATCCAATATCGCATACGCATACGCGCATACGCATATCCTGATATCCATTACCAAACCATCACACCGACGCAACCAAACCTAAGCTATACCAAAAGCCTCTAACCCCATCTTCATCCGCACAAAGCCCCTCCCAACTCTCCTTCTTCTTCTCCTCCTCACCCACTCTAAGCGGTTTAATTCTGCAATGATCCTACCAAGCAAACATGCACTTATTATTCAGCAGCCTCGCCCCCAAGATATCGTACTCGGTTTTGCTAATCCAGCTATCATTGCCATGACTACTAAGCCGGCCAAACACGCTGCCTCCCTTCCACGCCACAACCTGCGGGTCAAAGTCGCGCGGCGGCGGACCTACGAGAATCTCCTTGCCGTAGAAGGGGCGGAGCTCACGTAGTCGCGCTTCGATGAACTCGCGGAGGCCCGGGGTTTTAGAGGCCCCGCCAACGAGCATAATGCCGCCGAAGAAGTCGCGCAGTTTGCGGTCGTCGCCGCGCGCGCCTTGAGCGAGTGACTCGAGGATTGCTTGGTCGAGGGGAATCACTGGGAGGATCTTGTCGCGTTCTTCGGCCAATTTGGTCTTTTCGTGCACGGGATCGCGGAAGATGAGTGGGGCGCCGTCGGCGTCACCCATGGGGGTGTCACGCTCGGGATTGGGTGTGTTAGTGCCTTCTGGGCCGGGGGAACCTGCTACGGAGGAGCGGGGGGTGTTTTCGTTGCCGTTGAGGCGGTCGAGAATGTTGAGTGGGGCGGGACGTTGGGGAGTGGAGAGGGCGGCTGCGGGGATGGAAGCATCCTGGGTGCCGTTGGAGGATTTGCCGGCTGCGATCTCGATGACTGCGGCTTGGGCGTGAGAGAGGGGGTCGTTGGGTGAGCCGTCGTACAGGTCGACGGAGCGGGGAACTATCTTCCTTCGGTTTGCTAGCTTGGACGCATTGTCGAATATTGATGGTTTGAACAGGCCCTACATCTGTTAGTATATTGTGCTAATATCTCGGGTTGCTTATTTACCATGACCGACAACATTGTCTCATCATAAGTCTTGAACACGTATTTCCGCGTGTCTTGACCGGACGCCCGCAAATGAAAGTCCCATGTCTGTACTGTGACGGAACCCTCGTCCATGGAGCAAAACTTGTGCTTTAGCTCTTCAGCGAGGAGGAAGTCGTACCGCCGCTTCAGATTCATGTCTGCATATGGAAAGTGTCCAAACAACATCATTTTGATGAATGTCTCCGTAATGTCTGCGCCGCCCATCTTCAAGTTGACACGTGACTCTTCCGCGCATAACCCTTCGTCTACACAACATATCGAAGTCTTCTGAGCACCAATGTCAACAACACAAGCGACACCATAGCCAGCGCCAAATGTAGCTGAAAGACTCTCTTGCTGAAGACAGACCTTGCCGAGTCCGAGGTCTCGTATTAAAATGTCCAGGATCATTGTAACGTATTGGCGCTCGTAGAGATCTGGGATGATGAAGACACACTTGTAGTTAACCAGATCCTTCATCCTTGTAATGCCGAGCTGGTTCCGAAACGCCTCCTCGAGAATCTTGGAGATGTCGTGGTATATCTGGTTGCGGTCAAGGTAGTCTTTCTCATTGAATGTACCGCTCCTAATGGGCCAGAATAGCTTATAGCGGGGATTGGATTTCTCCGGTATCCGCAAAGCCTCGTGTCCAGTGAAGAAGTCGGGTGCTTTCTTTTGGTCGGCGGGGATCTCCGTCCATTCGATGCGATTGATATCATTGTGCTCTGAGATGATGTCCGGAGGTGTACGCTTGTTGAAATTTGAGACCAGGTCCTTGGAGTTGGGCAAGACTCGTCGCTTGTTTTGGCGCATGCGTAGTCGTAGTTCCGATGTCATGGCGCCATATTGGTCACGGAAATCGTCTCCAAACCACTTCTCTGGTAGCGCCTCGTCTGGCACCTCGCCCTCGACCTTCATACGCTTGGGACACGGCTCCCCGCCATCTTCTTCATCTTCGCTCTCTTTCCACCTCCGTGCGATCACCATGGGGACCGTCTTGGGTAGAGCATCAGAGCCGAGGCCTATCCGCAGGTTTTGACTACCAGGATGTATGACGATGAGTTTTGATATATCCGTCCGTGATGCAAACGATGCTTCGGCATCCTCTGCTGTCTCGTCCGTAGCCATTGGTGTAGTCCCTTCCGTGGCTGGCACGCCCAGCGCACGAGCGCGATCCCTGTCCCGAGCCTCTTGTACTATGCGCGCCCTTTCCTCATCCTTCGGGTATCGTACGGCGAGGAATTGCTCGTCTCGCTTGAGGAACTCGGTATAGTAGTTCTTCTGGTTGATCATACCGACTACAGGCCAGGTTGTGAGGTCCATGTTGTTGTCTGTCCGCTCGAGACCTATGTGCTACCGGTTAGTCACGGTCATGTTGGCAAGCAATTAGGTAGCAAACCTTCTTCCCGCAATTGCGCTCTGCCCGACTTTTTGCCAACCATCTTTGCTGTTTATGAAGAGGAAACACCTTGGTGTAATACGACTGGCGCGTGCTATGAGTGCGATCCGACTTCTCTTGAAGTCGCTCTTAGACCTCTTCGTCCAACGTTCGGCAGAGTCGCGGTTCTTTTGAAGATGAACTCGATTGATCGCGCGCTTTCACGCCGCGGATCTGATGTGGGAGATGTTGCCTGTCCTGGCCTGGGGGTCCTGACAAACGCGTGAAGCCCGAGGAATCTGAATCAAGGATACGGCTGTCGAAAGGTGTCCAGTCAGATCTGGCAGGGCATGAACATCAATTCAAGGCGGTCATAAAACGTCTCACGGGCTTGTACCAACGGTGAGGGGGAGAGGCTGCGGAGCTCGTAGAAGGTTGATGTGGTCGCGGTGCGACATGACCGTGATTGGCTCGCAAGTCCGCAATCTTCGGTCCCACACTTTGTTGTGAGCCATGGCCAGAATCGCCCCAGCTTTATGGCGGCAGACGAGCATCACAATACCACATTGGAGTATCACGTTCAGCGATACTCTGATTATGAAAACGCACATGTCCACGACCACGGATGATTGTGCTTAATTCAATCATGTCCTTATTGAACACGGCCGTATGCTCATATACCTAGTGCTTCCGTCATTGCGCTAGCACCCCAGGGCTGCTCATATTCCGGATTACGTGGAACACTTGCTACAAACCACTGAGATCTAACCATATATAACTCTCGTATTTCCATCATGGCCAGCAATACCCTCGCGTACCCTTTGCTTAGAGGCTGGCAGCAACTACCATCGTACCGATCAGTAGTACGACAGACGGAATAGCACCACGTCCAGCCAGGCCCGTGAAGGGTATCATAGACTCCGAAGCCTTTGCACCTCTCAGCAGGCTGATCGTTGGCTTGGCATAGCCACCGTGTGATGTGGTGTTCTGGTATATAGCGGTAGGTGCTAACATGGAAGAAGTGGCGTTTGTGCCAGGAGGAGCGCCCTCTGAGAACGACTCTGTGATCATGGATGGCGTGATGCTAGGCGTACTGGGGAAATCACCATCTGAGAGTGATCCAGTGATAACAGGTGGCGAGAGGGAAGATTCTGCTCCGTCGTGGCTGTGAAAGAGTGTGATAGTCCTGTGCTCGGTGACGGTAGACCTGACCGTAGTCGTCGTGGTAGGCTCTTGGGAATCGATTGGATCACTATAACATGTCAATGCCTGGCATTGTTAATTTAGTATGCGAGATGTACTTTTCAGGTGCCTCAGTGGGGTACAAGTCATTGTCAGTACTTGGGGCTACAGTCACAGTCGTGGTAATAGTCTGCGTGACATGGACGGTGCTGAGAGCTGTCGGCTCGGGACAGAGGTAGGTCAGCATTGTCGCCATTCCCTGGAGCATAACGAGGTCAGTGCAAAGCTGAGGTAGCTCTGAGCAGCTGTCGCGAGCAACCACGGCAGGGGCGAACTTGGAGTCTACGTGATAGCCGTATTGAGCGACTTCAGCGAGAGCGCAAGCTGTATCTAAGTCAGCAAATACTGACCGACTTCAGTAGAACTTGCAGAACGGTACTAGTTTAAACCACAAAGCGTTACAGGAACAAGTACTTACAAGCCAATGCAGCAAGCCCGAGGACACCGGCGTTGATCATGGTGACGGCGGTCGAGATACTTGAGCAATTGTGTTGGAGGAAGACTAGAATGCAGCGAGCGTGTGAGAAGAGAGTAGGACAGCGAGGATATAGGTTGTGAGACCAACGGTGAGGAAGGTGCGGTCGCGGTTGTTATTGGTAGCAGGCAATCGCGGTGAGGCAGCATCATTTGGCAAACGCTTTAATCAGAGTGCGGGGGCCATGGTATCACAAGGAAGCACCGTTTGATGAGGTGACCACAGCTTACCAATGTTCAAGGCTCTAATCTCAAGCACTGACGCAACATGTTTCTTCCCCAGAGCGTGGAAACGGTATGACCGCTTGGTCAACGCCAACCCGTCGAATTCATATATTAAGTAAGAGAACAGTAGTTGACCTCGCACTAAGGCATGGAGATGGGAGAGTCCAGGTGACCAACGACTGAGTAGATGTGACAAAAACTATTATATTCCGCGGGGTGTTATAGAACAGAAAAGAAACCCCACTTCGCAGTAACGGTTCGAATGCCCATGGAAAGGTCTTTAATAGAAAGGCTGCTTCTAAAGCCATGAAGCTAGGTCTGAAGTTACCTGGCACAATGCATGTTGCCACATGGGAGCTTAGGTCACAGGCGTGCTCCAGCCGACACATGTCGTTGCGTCGTTCTTCACCTCACAGGCGATCGCCTAATGCTGCAAGCCATCTCAGTCGCCATACAGCTCCACCAGATGGTTCAGCATCTTGCGTTGCAGCTGAAGAAGCTGTTCTTTAGTGATCTTGCTCTCAGCCTGCGCTGACTGCGAAGTATCGACATCCTGTGTTTCTTTGGAGGACTGTACCACGAGGTATGGTTTGGTCCCAAAGAATGGAACACCGAGCTGCTGGAGTGACAATGTCTGTGACTCGACCATAGCCTTAGACGCTCTGTAGACTTTGGCATCGTACGCATCGAGCTCTTCTTTCTCGCGTTCTGGTGTCTGCACCTGTTAGCTAGAGGTATCTACGCGATCGGTGGCAGCTCATACACGAAGAAGCCCAGTACCTGCCAACAACCCTGGAAGAGATCTATGTTTATTAGTGGATTGTTTTCAAATGACAGGTAATGTGCATACAGTGCAGCACGATGCGTCTGCTCGTTCTCTCGCTTGAATTTGTGGTCTTCAATGAGTCGCGCCCGTCCACCTTCCCAAGACCGGACGTTCTGCTCCTGGTCCTTCATCAACTGTCCACCAAGTTAGGATCGTACCACCATGCGTGTGCTATGAGCCGATCGTAAATCGTACCTTGCGGACCGCTCCGACAAAGTCTGGGTTCTGGATGGCCAGTTTGTTCACACAGCGTAGACCTTGCTTCCATTCTGTAATGGTTGAGGGGTCTATCAGAGGAGTTGATGGACCTTCCTGTGGTTTGGGAGCAGGTTGTCGATGGTGAGGTACCTGTCGATTGACTAATCGGGGATCGCCTGGCTGATAATACGCTGTGTTCTGGTGGTCCGGATACGCCTGTGTAGGATTTTGGACGCCAGGATAGGCTTGGGCCGAGTTGGCCTCTTGTGTCTGCTGTTCGTAATTCTGGGTCTCTGGCTTGGGTAAGTTCGCCAGCGTTGCCAGGATCTGGGCCAGATCGAGGTTTGGATCCATGTCGATTATGAATTTTGAAGTTCGTCACAAAATAATTGGAAGGAGTTGAACCAAAAGACACAGGCTCAGCCAATTATGCAATAGAGTGTGGTGTGGTGAAGCTACGAGAAGCTGCACATGGCGCGTGTTGCGTTTGTCAACAGCTCACCGTGAATTCATGCAGGAGAAATATGAGTCTGGTTGCTGGATCATGCACAGAGCGTGTTCATCGTCTTGCGGGCTTTATTCACGACTGGAAGGAGCCGTGATCCTGGTTCCAACCCAAATTTTAAGCGGACAAAAGTCTCTCGATGTTATTAGGTGCAAGTTGCAAGTCGTCTGCGACATGTACAATCACAAGGACAAACGTTGGCCCGATGATTCGCGGAATTCTCCGCATCGAACCCTAGTCCATCTCGACTTTTGATCATCGAATCATTCCACCTGCAGCTCCGCAATCCTCACTTCCGGCGCCCACCACCACCCACCACCTTCTTTTCACCCTTTCACCCGCCGCCAGCCACAATGTCAAAATCACCGGGAGACTCGACGCGCTTCACAGCAACGGGTGTATGGGCGCACACACGACCGGGAGGCCGAGCAACGACGCTACAGTTCGCTGATCCCGCACCGAAGAATGAAACGCCACAACAGAAAGTCAAGCGGTTACGAGAGGCTGCAAATCGGGCCAAGATGGCACAGGTCACGCGGTGGGATTACATGTACCTCTACGGCAGAATGGCCGCGGATGCAGCTCATAGATTTACAGTCTATGGTTTGATCTTTGCGACTGGTATGCACGCAACTTGAATGCCAATTGCAGCTGCAATGTGAATGAATGCGAATACCTGATACTAACGGCCAGTCTAGGCTGCGTCGGTGTCCTCGCTGTCTTCTCCATAGGCGACATGGTAGTCTACAACCGACGGAAGCGCGCCATATATTTCGCCGAAGAAGAGAAGGCACAGGCCAGGATCCTCGAACTCGCCCGCTCTGCCGTCGCAAGTGGGACTGCGACACCAGCACAGGCTGCTCTCGTCACAGGAATCGCCGAGGAGCAAGAAGCATATGAGAAGAAGCTGGCAGAGCGCAAACTGCCTTCAAGGCTGCTCTGGTGGGCACATGGCGACTGGAAAGAAGAGAAGGAAATTGCGGAGCAAAGGCGACTGGCAGTCGAGCAGCTCAAGAGGCAGGAATCACAGGGTGGGCAGGGCTTGGGCGTGACGGCGGCGGTGCAAGAAGCAAGGGCGAATACTACTGATGCATCATCACCCGCACCATCATCAACACCATTGGTCGGAGGCCCACTAGACAACACTGCCGAGAGAGCGACTCAGCAGGTGGAGCAAAAAGTAGAGCAAGCGAGTAAGGGCTGGTTCAGCTTCTTGGGCGGATCGAAGAAACAGTAAGAGCATGGAGTGGAGGAAGACTGGATGAAAGCGAGAAGAGGCGAGAGGGGCGGCCGCTATGTACAGCCTACGACTTCGCACCCTGTACATTGCTGTACTACTACATGTTTGCATGACGGGGGTTTGGCGTGACTAGAAGCATCTTGGGGTATTTAAACTTCGTTTCTATCATGTCTACAAGAATTATCAAAACCTGTAACCCTTTAGCTGCCATGACATGCATGCTGTCTCGCTTATCGATCATTCTGCGCAGAGACAGGAATATAGCTCCGTCGCTCTCGCACTTTCTGTGTCTTGTTAGAACATGCCCACTCGAGATCCCCCTCCATGAGTCCCGGTGTGCACATACCTCTCTCCACCCCTCCACCCACGGCCGCAACCCTGCCCACCCCAACAAACCGACTGTCGCGCAGATGAAGATATACACGACGGCCTGGTCCTTGGCCGAGTCCCTTTGGAAGCACGTCGTCAACACATTCTCCTCTTTCTCGCCGGTACAAAAGCTGTACCCTAGGCAAAATTGGCGATTGCAGTCGTTGCAGGACTTCTTGGAAGCGCGGGGCCTATGGAGTTCGGGGGCTGCAGGCTTCTTCGTCGCGGTGTGTGCGTCGAGAGCGACGATGGTGCTGTTGCCGAAGCAGGTACATTTACAGAACGATGTCGGTGCTGTAGGAATGGTCAGTATAACGAGGAATGAAAGGAGGGCTGGGATGTGGAGGGGGGAAATCAAGGCTTACAGGCTGCCAGAGAGAGGGACAGGAAGGAGAGGAAGGTCATGAAGACAAAGAGGCAGAAAGGTGGTTTGCGCATGGCGATTGATGTGTGGTCTGGGGTCAGAGAACTAATATGAGTAGTTCGTTGCAATATGGGATAAACGTAGGTTACAAGTGAGTTTCCAACGTGGACAGGCAATGGTGTAGTATGCAGACGACTGCCTATCAGTCTGATCCCAGAACGGCCGTGATAGACTGATCCACGGTGTTGGGTCCACCGTCCACCGTCCAGCGTTGACTAGTGCCCGTCGAGATTGCGCTAAACATTTTCCTTTCCCCTCCACTTCGCGACCGTCTGTAACACCAACACCACGCTCGCAAGCGCTGGTGAAGCTCTCTATATCAACATCAAGCCACCGTGAAGCTTGAAACTGTAGTCGTGCAGCTGTGTCTTATCCCTAGCCGTCGCACACGAGCGATCACGGGGACCCAATGCTCGCAGCACAAGCGGCTATTCCCACCCAAGCGCAACCATCACCGCCAGACGAGAATAAGATCGTTCGCCTGCACATAACACCCTTCCGCCCCGAGTTGCTCAAGGTCTACCTCGCGCCTTCTGTCCAGCCTCTTGCGCAGAATATATCGTACCATACTGTTCACACCTTTCCCGAAAAGGGCTTCGGCTACGTCGAGCTACCGGAGGCCGAGGCGCAGAAGATCAAGAAGAAGCTAAACGGAACAACACTCAGAGGGTCAAAAGTGCGCATAGAAATGGCCAAATCGGAGAAGCGCAAAGCTCGGGAGGAGGCAGACGCGGCCAAGGAAGCTGCCGAGGCCGAGAGGCCGGTGAAGCGTGCGAAGAAGGACAAGAAGCGGAATGAAGAGAATGGCGTGCTGGAAGGTGTCGAGCTGCCTGATGGTCGAAAGGTCAAGCGTGGTTGGACTGAGCCGCCTTCGAAGAACAGGAAAGAGAAGAAAGAGAAGAAGGAAAAGGCAGACAAGGACGGGAAGCACGAACAGAGAAAGTCAAAGTACACGAAGGAGCCTGAATTGCTATTCAAGGCGAAGTTGACCCCTGTGGCTGCTGCAGAAGTTGCACGCAAAGAGAAGAAGGAGAAGAAGAAGGAAAAAAAGGAAAAGAACAAGTCCAAGGCACGAGAGGTTGTCGTGCATGAGTTTGAAAAGAATCACA
Source organism: Plenodomus biglobosus (assembly GCA_022343325.1). NCBI lineage: Eukaryota > Fungi > Ascomycota > Dothideomycetes > Pleosporales > Leptosphaeriaceae > Plenodomus > Plenodomus biglobosus. Next base: position 1,077,911 of record JACTNT010000027.1, on the reverse strand, counting down.
AGACACCGACGTTTCTGAAAGAGACTAAAGTCTCTACTGAGAAGAAGCCAGCAGTCGAATACGTCAATGGGCAGGGTTGGGTAGACGAGGACGGTGTTGTGGTAGAACCAGAGACTGGGAAAGCGAAGGCCATACGAGCGTTAGAACTCGTAGATGCACCCTCTGCAGCTGCAAAAGCGTGGATTGACGGTTCTGCAAAGCCTGCGTCTTCTTCATCGTCAAAAGCGAAGACCAAGAAGGAAAAGAAGGCTACGCCACCTCCCTCATCATCGGAGTCTGAGGCAGACGACTCATCGGTCGTCTCTTCTTCTTCAGAATCGGAAGCAGACTCGGAATCCGAAGACGACTCAGAATCTGATGATGAGTCTGAAGATGGTGAAGCACGAGTAGATTCAGCTTCTGCTTGTCCCACAGAAACTACCCAGAACACAAAAGCATCCTCGCAATTTCCAGAAACGCCATCGAAACCCACAGCAACACAGGAGACGCAAGAAACCAAACCAGTCCACCCCCTAGAAGCCCTCTTCAAACGTGCAAAACCCGCCCCCGACACCCCCAACACAACCAGTACCCCAGTCAAGAAACTCACACCCATCAACACATCCTTCAGCTTCTTCGACACCGCGCCCTCGGACCCCATGGATATTGACAACGACAACCCCGAGGCCGAAAACGCCGCGCCCATAACCCCCCACACCCAACGCGACATTGAATGGCGCGGTCTCCGCTCCGCAGCCCCCACCCCCGACACCGCAGCAATCGGCGGCCGCTTCTCCTTCGACTGGCGCAACAACAACAGCGCCGAACTCGATAACGACGACGACGACGAAGAAGAAGAAGACGCACACTCAGACACGGATACCTACGCCCACGCACAACACCAACTCAGCCTCAATACAAAAGCAAACGCCGCAAACGCCGCCAAAACGCGCCTCGCAAACGTCCCAGAGGACCACGAAGACGCGGACCCAACACCTAGTCGCGCCGCAGCTCAGGACAAGGCGCGTGTCGCCGAGAGCGAGAAGCCCGACAGCGAGTTTCGCAAGTGGTTCTGGGAGAATAGGGGTGAGTTGAATAGGGCGTGGAAGAAGAGGAGGCGGGATGCGTTGAAGTCGAAGAGGCATGGGGAGAATAAGAAGATGGGTGGGGGGAGGAGGGTGTGAGGACGAATGTGTGTTTGTGTGTTGTGGGATTGGGTATAAGATGGTGGGGTGGTGCGATGCGGTGCTGTCGAATATATCTCACGTGGTAGTCTGCATATTGTTGTGGGACTGGGTATAAGATGGTGGGGTGGTGCGATGCGGTGCTGTCGAATATATCTCACGTGGTAGTCTGCATATTGTTGCGTGTTGCAATGGTATGACCAAGTTGCGCATCGGATGCATATAGTGTGTATAGAATGGATGAAAACTAGCCGCCGACTGGCTATAGAGTGAGTTGTCGTCACACCTCTCTCTTCAATCAAAATCTCCTAGAAACGCCAGTGCCAAAACTTTCTACACTGCAAAACTCCCCCAGATGTAATCAAACAATGAAACTCCTCGTCTTCCTCTTTCTCGACAGACAATCTTTTGTCCACTTCACAACGTCATCTCCACACTCTCAAGCCCCCGCACCCTGCAACGGCTGGCCGCTTCTACCCCTCTGTCCATCACCCTCATTGCCCCTGATCATCCTCTCCAAATCCCTAATCCTCTGTTTCAACGCCTCATTCTCCTTCTTTGCCTCTTCCAACTCAGCCTTGTGCAGCGCAACCTCCTCGTACCTTGGTGTACTAACAACGCTCGAGCTCCGATGATCCCTCGCATCACCCCCAGCCGGCTGCGACGATATCGAGTACCGATGCGGATAGCTACCCGGTGGCCCGCTGCGGGATACACTCGAGGAACTACGGTGACGGCGTGAAGATGTGGGATGTGTGGGTCCGGTCAGCGATTCGGCGTGTGTGACTGACGACTCGGCAGTACTGGAGGCAGTGGATGCTACAGAAGCGGAGTGAGCGCGAAGAGCAGATAGCTCGCGGGTGAGTCTGTTGACGACGGCTTCTTGCTCCTTTTCCAGTTCGAGATGCATTTCTGCGGGCGTCATGGGGCGCGGGTGACGCATGGGTACGCTTGTCGAGTCTGCGCTGGCCATGTAGCCGCTCATGCTTGGGCTTAGAGGGGGGAAGGCGTGGCCGTGCTGGGGTCCAGAGTGCGCCGTGGGCGGGATTGTGCCACCGGGTGAAGCTAAAGGTAGTGGTGGAGGGCTCATGGGGTAGATTTGCGATGCTCGTCTTGAAGCTGGCGTCGAGTTTTGGCGGGACAACGAGCCCGACGCAGGCTGTGTGTTGGACGACGGATTGCTGGTGATGTTTGGGTGTGGGGATGGCGGGACGGAGTTGAGATCGGGAGCCATTGTGTCGTTTGTAAGCTGTTCTTGTCGTAGGCGTGGTGGTGGTGTGAGAGTATGTGTCGCTGCCTTGTCCTACTTGGATGGGAGATTGACGACTGCGGGTCGAGCCGTTGTCCGTGTGCCTTGACCCCGCGGTGCACAGTGTAGCACTCGATTAGCGATGTCGCAGTCTCCACGCTCAACCAAAGACGCGAGAGCTAACTTAAGGATGGCTGATGCTTTGTCGGTGAGAAAGGCAGCTATGGCAAGTTGGGCGGTGAGATCGAACGATGTCGGACGAACGTGATGAAGCGGCACCAACAACCGATGAGGGGCAGGCGCATTCACCTGGCTGTCATATTTGGGACAGTTCACTTGCCTTGCGGTGCATGCGAAGTTGCGTTTTGGCTGGTCGTCACTGCCGTTGATATCGCCTGGGTGGTGTTGGTTGCGAACAATCGACGTTCGCTCGCTTGAGGGTATACAATAGTTGCAACTTGCTACGACGTACAGTACATCCACATCCACTCGTACCTAGCGCCCAGCCTTGCTGGGATGCTGGCTGTCGGCATAAAGCACTCATCTTAGACGGCAAATGCGAATCATAGCATCAAGATTAATGTCAATGCTACACAAAAATAGCAAATGACGCATTAAACTTTGATTGGTATTCATTGAGCCATGCTCCTTGATGCTATGGAGCATCCCTGCTTTCTAAATCTTGCCTTGCATCCTGGCGGTCGTCTTCTCATCAGATTGGCAGCGTCACGTGCGCGCGCCACCTCCCCACATGCACCTGCAGTTCCTTGTGCCTTGCTAGGTTTCCGCGAAAATGCTTTTGAACCTTCAACTCCAATCGCAATGCTCTATCGCGACATGTCCCCGGGTCTTTGACATTGAATCACTAGTCCTTTTCTCGTCTCTCTAAAACATGGCTTAGTATGTTCTGGCCAGGTTACGGAGGTACCAGTCCACCAGTCTCCTGCCGACCTTGGCCTCGGAAACATGGATGAGGTCCTGCTCGTTTGTTAGCTCAAAGATGCGTTTCAGTGGTGCATTGTTAGACTCACCCCTTCCATAGCGTAGTCCAAGTCGCCGCTGTTGACAATGTCACCGTCCAGCAGTCCACCCTCGGTCCACCTGATTTGCCTGTTCCTCTGCTTGTTGACGAGCAGCCAGCACCTCAGCTTCTCGGGCTCGACTTCCAGGAAGCCTGCCAGCTTCTTCAAGTCCATGGTAGTGTAGAGCTTCAGGTAGCTCTTGACAGTGGGCGACATCATGTTGTTCTTGACCTCGTCCATGAAGATGCGGAGGTGGTGCTCCACAGGGTCGATGTTGACCTCTGGGTTGTCGAAGTCTGGCGGGGTTGGGCTGATGAACTTGGGGCATGCGGTGCGGAAAAGCTCCTCGAACAGGGGCAGGGCTTCGGGGCCACCGCGCTGCAGCCTGTTGAACTGCTCGCCGTACTTCTCGCGGAGAGCCGTGTGGATGGTGTCATCGAGCCGTGTGGGCTGGAAGGCAACGCAGATGGCGATGAGTGCGTACATCTGGTCGTTCTTCTTGGTGATGGAGTCGTACTGTGCGTTCTTCTGGAAGTTCTTGGTCCGCGAGACGTAGACGAGGATGTGGCTGAACATGCGGATGGCGTCGGAGTAGCGGCGCATCATCATGTAGGAGAAGCCGACGTAGTAGTAGGTTGTGAAGTGGGCGGCCATGACGCGCGCGAACATGGCCTTTTTGTTGAGCTCGATGTCGTCGAGCGTCTTGAGGGCGAGACTGAAGTCGCCGAGCAGGCAGTGGACGCGCAGCAAGCCGATGATGGAGAAGTATCCCAGCATCTTGTACAGCGGGCGGTTGCCGTACTCGCCGGCGTAGAGACTGGCGTCCTCGCCGCGCTTCATGGCGCCGAGCTGCTCGCTGATCTGGGAGCGCTGAATGAGCGAGTACAGGACGTTGAGGACGCTGTAGCAGCCCCATGTGTTTGGGTTCTCGCGCAGGAGCGTAATCTCCTCTTCGTTGTCGTTCTTCTGGGCGACGCGCTGGCGGTAGCTGCAGAAGCTGTTGAACTGGTAGATGAACTCGTCGATGACGTCCCAGGCCCAGTAGTACTATGTACGAAGTCAATATATAGCTGGGGGCCCGGGCAGAGGCTGCTTACGTTGGGCACCTCGAGGTCCACGGGGCCCTCCGAGTTGAGGATGTAGTGGAAGAGGTTGCAGTAGCTGTCGTAGCTGGCAAACTTGGTCTCGAGCGTGGCCTGGAACTCGAGCGGCGTGGCGGCGGCCTGCAGCTGGGCGTGGATGTCCTGGTTGCTGGTCATCGAGGGCATGCGGTCGCCGTCGTCCAGGCCGCCGTCGTCGTACTGGACCTGCTCGCGGTAGTCGTTGGCCATGGCCTCCTCCTCGGCGTCGCTGTCGTCGACGGCGGGCGCGCGTCGGGCCTCGCCGCCCTGCAAGTGCGGCTGTCGCACACTCATGGCTGCTGGGGGGGAGGGAGTGGTCGTGGGTGGCCTCGCTCGTTGGGGGAGGGGGGGAGGGGGGAAGGGGGAGGGAGGGTTCCAAGGTGGTCGGCGCTGCTGCTGCTGAGCTGGACCCCCCCCGCCGCTGTCGCCGCGCCTTTTCACAATTTGCGCCCCGGCCACGGTGGTGTGTGCCGCCGCCGTTATCGATAGCGGCAGGGATCAGGAGGGGCCCGTCCTCTGCTCCCCCTTCTCCGCTCCCCCCCCAATCATGCAATCCTCCAATCCAGCCACGGCGGCCCTGTCTCGACGGCCGACCGCTCACCCGCCGCAGCCTTAGCCTCCCCGGCTGTGGTACAGAAAGTCTGGCGAGCCTCTCTCGGCAGGCGGTGTCAAATCCGGTAGTTTCGCTCTAGCGCATCACCATGACTTTGGTGATTTAACAAGCCAACGTTTTATTAGGCGCGCTTGCAAGCAAGCACTTCGTTGCAGAGTGTCCCCGTCTTAAAGAGGCCCCCCCGAGAAGTCAGGCTTGCTGGCCTTGTGGAAAGCCGCCGCCCCTGCTCACTGTTGTGCCAACTCATTCCCCCCCCTTCACAATCTCGTCGTCCTTCCATCCCCCCCCCAGCCCGCCCTCACAGCCCTCCACGGCAATAGTCTCATCCCGCCCTCCACACAACCCAGACATGCCCTACACTATCCTGCTCTTCGTCACCCGCAACTCCAACCTCACCACGGAGGAGTTCAAGAACCACTACGAGCATATCCATCTTCCCCTGGCCCGTAGTTTGGTCGGCCAAGCATGGCCAAAGACATTTAGACGTCAGTATCTCGCCCGCATCACTCGCAAGGGCTTCGGAGGACCGTCAAATCCGGATCGGCCGCTCTTGACTCTGAGGGGAGACATGCTCGACGACGACTACGACTGCGTTGCTGAGCTCGGTTTCGATAGCGAAGTGGACTTCCGCCTATTCTACGATGGAATCTACGCCAAAGAGAATGCAGCCATCCTAGCAAGAGACGAAGAGAAGTTCTTGGAGCCAGGCAAGACGAGAGTGGTGGTGGTGGGCGAGACGATGACTGATCACGATGGCTATACGACCCATGAGGTTGGCTATATACCCAAGTTCGATTCATCTGACAGTGAGATGAGCTCGAGTGGTTTGAGCTGAGGTGGAGAGGGCACGCAGGCGCAGATTGCAAACTTGGTGGTAGAAACGAGACGAGGCCAGGCGTTTGGGTATACCTTTTCCATTCTTCATTTCTTCATTCAAGCCCGGACACCTTTTTTTCTAAACCTGGAGTCGGATTGGAGCGTCAGACTGAGAGCTTGAGAAGCTCCAGAGTCCCAACCATTGTCTAGTAATATTTATTCGTACATATATACCCGCATACTTTTCCATCCCATACATCATCATCATCTACACAACAACGATCACAACTTACTCCTCACGTGACCATGGTCATAGTGCCAACCCTCATTCGCGATATCACCCCTGACCTTGTAATTACCCTCCGCGTCCCTCCAAGATATGCATATCAGCATATCAATATCCATCACATTCATGCCCTCTGCGCCACCCTACTAATCTCGCCAACGGCCCGCCCGGCATAATTCTGTCCTGCCGGCCCGCCGGCATTGGCAGAAGAGGCAATCGCCAACCACGAGTCAGTTGCGACACACACATATACACCAGGTAGTTTATACCCAAAAAGAAATCAGAATCCCATGATATTACATGATCTCACTATATCACAACTGTTCTCATACGCTCGAGTCACAGTCTGCACGCTACCTAAAAACAGCTTCGGCCGCTAAGAATATGCGTCCAGCCTGGGTTATTGTAGGCATTGATTTTTCTATTCCTAGAACGTGGGTTAGGTATGATGCTAAGGGAAATGTGTGGTTAGTTTTGTTGGTATTCGTCATCATGATAATATTGACTGCTCATAATGAGAAATGTCTGATTCACGCATACAACTAGGTGGAGGTTATAATTGCAGCCGGCTCTAGGCATGGCAGCTTTGAACAAGTAGAGCCGTCCGCGGAAAAAGGACAAAGGTATTTCATCGGTTGACTGTTCATGCACGACAGCGGATACAGAGTGGGGGATGTTGTCGGATGGAGGCTCAGTTGGACAAGTTGAGTAGCCCATGGGGTAGGGGAGTATTGGAAAAATATTGCAAGGTTCAGAGTTGGTGGTATTTGTATGATACCTATAATGTACACAGCCCCATGATATTCAGTGCCTCGGGCAATCGCAATTTCCTCTCTAAACCCTTCTCACGGGGAAACGAACGCAAGACACCAGCGTTCTAAGCTTTGCAATTGGTGTGTCAGAGTCAGAGAGAATGTGTGGTTGTCGCGGTCCGGCCGGGTATGGCGATGGTGTTTTGAACCCCTGGGGATTTTAGTCATGATATAAGTGAGTTAGATGGAGTGCTTGAGAGGTAAGGGGATGATTTGTAACGTGTGTGTGATGGGTGTATGATGGGAGATGGTGGGAGATCTAAGAGAGAAAGAGAGAGACGGAAGAATTTAAATCAGGTCAGGATATTACAATAATCAAGAATGATAATAACACCACCATACAAACAAAAATATCCTACCCAACTCCATTCTTACTCACTCAACCCACGCTCCAGCCCTGTCTCCCCCAATACTCAGACCTTCCTCTCGTCCCCAGTCCTGAACTCCAACACCGACACCTACACTCCCCATCCACCGCACCAATGCATACCAGCCTATATCCTACCTGTGTCTGACGCTCACTAACTTTATCAGCCGTGTACCGGGCCTAGAATCCTGGTAGGACGATGGGGGGAGGGAGAGCAGGGCAGCTTGCGAGGCTGCGGGTTAGATGAACGGAGTGGGTGGGGCTTTTTTCGGTTGGATGTTTTTGTGAGGAGAAGGGATAGATGGGGATTGGGAAAGGAACGGGAGAGGGCATGAGAGAGAGGAGAGACAACGGAAGGCATGGGTAATGTACTTTTGAGGGTACCCGGAAGTTTGACTAGTGCGACTTTTGAAGATATTCATCACTACCATGCTATATTTTTTTTCCAGAAAACCAAAAAAAAAGGGGGCTTCGGTGACTTACATAGACGAGTTCTAGAGGGGTTTTTGAGGTGGAAATAAAGATGCTGTTACACATGATACATGCATTTACTAGGTACGAGGGGCTAATTGCTCGCTAAAGTGCGATGTAGTTAAGCTTTTGATCGACGGCTAACCTCGACGAACGTCATCTTGCGTTCATCCCCATGTTCGATGTGCCCTGACGTGGACTGATTCAAGCATTTTCTGCAACAGCTAATGTTTTGAATTGAATGATAATTGCATTGGTGACTCTTGAAGAAATCGGGGTATCTATACGAGATTGACCATACGCCGGAAATGCTTAGGAGAAGGAAAAGTGGAGGTCAGGCTTGGTCTGATATATAGCCCGTCCTTTCGTGCCAAATCAAGCTCAATAACACTGGGCCGAAACTAGATGCGCAGGGAGAATATATAAACCGAGAGCGACACGTCTCCTCGGAAGGGCCAGCTTGACGAGTTCTGTGACGCTCTCGGTCAATCGAAATAGCGCTGCAACTCCACAGGATACCCTAGTAGCATTGCATTGGAGATCAACGGGCTCTGCGTCTATCAGGCAGATTCGACAGTCACTCAAGACTGTGAGGATGACCGAGTTGTGTCTCAGACCATTATGCTGCTCCAGTGGTCAACATCAACACGAATGCCGCGTTGAGGGTACGTTGTAGAATCCGTGTCAGAATCATCGTCTGTTCCAGTCTCAAGCAGAGCATATTGATTCACAATCGGCATAGGTTTCATCTGTCTGGGTCGAACTGGAGGTCGAACTCTCATATCGAGCTTTGGGAGAGGTCCAGCGCATTCGTCGGCGTAGTACTCGACGCGTAGGCCTTTGTACACAGTACGTGACATCATACAGGTCCTGGCAAATAACGCGTTGTGAACAGAGTTGGTGGAGATGTAAGCGTCTCCGTTCTTGAAGCAGATGTCAACGACGACCAAGTTGTGTATATGGTCTAGATGGTCTCGGATCTGGTCTGCCGTGAGCTTGGTTGCGACGCCACGAACAATAAGATTTCGGGTAGCGCCGCTTGCTATCTTATTTGCTACGTGTGGGGGTACGTGGAATTGTCGATCACTCCACCGAAATTCGAGCTGCGCATAGTCAGTTGCGTGTACACGAATATGGGCAGGGATCTATTTACCCTCTTCGTATGCAGGTAGATGTCAGTACGCTTAGCGTAGGCCAGAAACTCTGCAGCCCCCTCGACGAATGAAACGGTGGCAGACCTATCGTTGCGAAGGAATATGTCCAATAGCCTTCCGCCACGAATGATGTCAGCAAGATCCTTGTGAGTAGTGCGCTCTGGGAGATTCGTGATAAGGATGGTACGCTGATCATCAACGGGGAGACGTCGAGAATGGGGGCCGGGTCTATCGTTCCTCTCTCGATAAGGGCTTTCAGTGGACGACGCTGGCTCGTCACAGCTGGCTGTTCCATAATTCATTGGTGGCAGCCTTCTGTTGATTCCAGAGGTTGCGTCCGTGGAAGGTGATTTGCCATCATCGTGTGACATGGTGATTGAGGCGTGACTGTTTGTTGATCTGGCTAGTGTCTCCTCCGATGCGTACTCGTAAGGGGATGACTTGTCATCGGTATTGCCACCCTCGCCTGCTAGCAAGGTTTCCAAGGTTTCCATCGTCAGGCCGCCACGGAAGAGAGCGCTTTTGAGGAGATCTAGCACTCGTCAGATTTCATTCGTAATTGAAGGCGACATTGAATGGTATGCGTTTGGACGTACGATATTCTCGCGCTGCATGTAGCTGTCATAACTTGAGTGTCAGAAAGATGCTGAAAGTGTATTTGGATGGCTACAGCCGGAGTACCACTGAGCCATCGAGTTTGGGAGCAAGAGGAACGTACCAGATATCCATGCTCATCCTTGGAGATGGTAACATTGTTGGAGAGATCAGCACCGACTTCGAGATCATGTTCGGAGGTATACTATAGTTGGTGGTCAGAATTTAGTCATGATAGCAGTCGTATCATTTGCGAGCTACACTTACGAATTTGGCTCTATCCAACGATTAGCAAACAATATGTCGCAATGTTGTCCCAAGATCAAGCACTCACCTCCGCAGAAGAGCTTCAAAATAGGATTTGCCTATGGTGACGGTAGACATGGCGTGTAGGTGAGGGGGAAAGGAGATCTGAGGCAGAAGAAGCCTTTACAGCTGGCTCCAGCCCACTATTTGAGCCAAAAGAAAGGATGAGGCACAGCAATAGCCATCTTGAGCTGCTCTTACCCTGGCCCGGCTAGCGCGCCCCACAGCACTGGCAAGCGCGACGCGACCCCGGATTCTGTTTTCTGCCCTTGGTGAAGCGGGAATCAGGATGCGGTGACGGAATCTCGTCAGGCGTGCATGAATCGGGGCCTGCTGTGATATTTGACGTGTGCGGGGTTTTATTTTCAGTAGTATTGATGAATGTTAACAAGGCCTATACACTCGTCACACAACCGTGGCCATCTATACCGGTGCAACATGTCCACGCGACGGGCCCTAGTGCTCCATTAGGCTTAGCCTACCTATGACGCTGCCTCAAATTATTCCACACGCTCTGAGACGTCTTTACAGCCTATGGAACCCAACACGCCACAACACGAGCTGGCCAAGCAGATTACTGCCAGCAGCGGTGCAAACACAGGCTCTGTCTTTGCGCATATCACAGACAATCCCTTCTTTACCGCCGTACGGCCCGCCCTGGTGCTGATGATGTTGTTGGTGGTGTGCTCACACGTCTCATAGGGCTTCGGTCTCGCAGCGCTTGGAGTGGCGGCGCGTACAGGCCAGAAGGGACTCCAGCATGGCGCCGCATTTGTGCGCAGGCGCATGCTCGTCGACCTCGAAATAACACGACATGACGACGCCTATCCATGGCTCCTCCAATGGATGACCAATTACCACCGCGCACAGCAAGCCGGCGTGAGGCCAGCCGCGCAAAACGGCCTACTCACCAAGGTCCTCAATCGCATCGATCCGCGCATGCATCATCTCCAGGTGCAGACGTACACCCCCCAAGATGGCCCATCGCACGCTGCCCACTTCTCCTTCGTGCCAGGACCTGGGAAACACTTCTTGCGCTACAAGAACGCCTTCATCTTGGTCGATAGGCAACGAGAGCGCAACAGCCTCAACGTAAAGGACGGCGTGCCCTTTGAGACCATCAGTCTCACCACGTTGTATTCGCACCGTGACATCTTCGAGGACATCTTCGCGGAAGCACATCAGATCTACCAGCAGTCACAAGAGGGCAAGACGGTGATATATAATTCAATGGGCACTATGTGGCAGCCTTTTGGAGATGCCAAGCGGAAACGACCCTTGGACTCTGTGGTCCTCGAGCGTGGCGTGAAGGAGAGGATTGTCGAGGACATGGAGGCCTTTATCGCATCACGCAGGTGGTATCTTGATCGCGGTATACCTTATAGAAGGGGCTATCTGCTCTATGGTCCGCCTGGCACTGGCAAGAGCTCCTTCATTCAGGCTGTTGCAGGCCATCTGGACTTCAATATTGCCATATTGAACGTCAGCGAGCGGGGTTTGACGGACGACCGGCTCAATCATCTACTGACCAAGGTACCGCGTCGAACCGTGGTACTGCTAGAAGACGTAGACGTCGCCTTTATGAATAGGAAGACACCGGGACCAGATGGATTTGCTAGCGCATCCGTCACCTTTTCAGGACTGCTCAATGCGCTAGACGGCGTAGCGAGTGCTGAAGAACGCATCATCTTCCTGACCACAAATCATGTTGAGCGGCTGGATGAGGCTCTCATTCGGCCTGGACGTGTGGACATGACGGTTCGACTTGGCGAAGCGACCGAGTACCAGATCGAACAGCTCTGGGATCGGTTTTACGCAGAGTTCGATGCGAGCGGTGAGGCGAAACAGCGATTCATGGCTAGGGTGCGAGAACTTGGCCTCGTAGACTCTGTGAGTACAGCAGCGCTGCAGGGATTATTCTTGTATAACAAGGACGATGTTGAAGGCGCCATCACCATGGTCGAGGGCCTCACCGCTGGTTACCATCAAGGCGACGGCCGTGTGGGCATCCCTGGCCACGTGGACGTCAAGCAAAGTGGTCATGAGCAGACATGACATCAAAGGCGTGGACTTGACGGCGCTGTACCAACATGTGTATGATATAGTATGTAGTTGCAAAATGCAAACGCGCCGCCGTAGACGTCCAAATGCGGCGCAGAGAGAGGGTCGAAGCTGGAGGGTCGAATCATGAAATGCTTGCAGACGGTCTTTCGGGTAATGCCGTCCCATATGACCTGCATCCCGCCCGCGTGAAGCGCTCGATTCCCGCCTGCGCCCCTAAGCATGGAGCAGTCCCCCACTCGGCTGTCGTACATCTAACCTCATTGGCTTCCCGCTGCTGTTGTTTTGGAAGCTCTTCCGTCCGTCTATCTAATCAGATCATCGCAAGCAAGCGGCGCTGGCGGCCGGACCCATTTATCAGACAATTATCTGATCATCTGATTTCCCGACATCGCACGAAGCCCTGTTTGGTGCGACAGGCCGGCCTACCTTACTGAACACGCGACTGTGTGGCCACCATTCCATACATATGGCTCAGGTAGCCTGGCGCGAATTGTCTTCCACGGACACTTCCTCGCCTGGCCCACGTCCACGTTCTCCCAGTGGTGCGGCTGACGCGGGAACATCCAGATCCGCAGGCAGCTACGAATTGCACGCCTTGTCAGAAAAAGCAAGGAACACAGGCGCCTCTCAAACGAGATCTGATGACGAGCAGCATCCATCAGATCCTCCCGCGAACCCTCCTTCGCTCGACAAGAACAGCATGTCGAGAGCGCCGTTGTTGGTGCGATCGAGCCCGGCGCAAGGCACTGGTAAGCTAATGTTCTGCACATGTCTGCAGCGCCACCCTTATGATTCGCCTCGCCCCTGCATGCCAAATGCATGAGTCGCAAATCCCAACGCTGCACGAAATGCGCAATCCGGTTATCGAGTCTTGCGCTGATAGCACCCAGGGTCCTATGGAGGTCTACCAATCCTATCCCTGAGTCCGGATGATTCCGATGAGCATCATGTGATCAAGAGCTCGCAAAAGGCGAAGAGGAAGGGCAAAAGCAGACTTGCCAACAGCGAATACGCTCAGTCCCAACACTCTCTAGACTCTGCCCGTTATGTACGCAGTGAACCGAGCCTTGCGAGTCTGGGTACATCACGACGCAGGATTCGAGATGAAAGCCGTAGCAGTTTGACACTGGGTGAGGAGATCGACGGTCAAGAAGAAAGTCGATTCGAGGCACGCTTCAATGGCGCTGGTTTAGATCCATCTATAGCTGCTGTTCCGCTGCTCGACAGCTCGCCAGCGTCTTCCAGTAGTACTCGAATGGAAGACGATGACGACGACGACAACGACGACGACGACGATGTCTCGGACAGCGAAAGTCTTCACGATATCAAAGGTAACCCTCTAGACAACTCGCCTTATGCTCAGGTCCGTGCCTCCGTCGCTGCGAGCGACAACACCTCCTTATCCATTGATACCCCGCGCATGTGGTCCTTATCGATTTTGTTCGCGATGGCCGGTTCATCGACCAATCTGTTCTTCTCCCTACGATACCCTAGCGTCAGTCTTACTCCTATCATTGCTCTTTTACTCGTTCACCCGCTTGGTCTGCTATGGGACCAGATCCTCAAACGACCGCACGATCCCGAAGAAACCTTTGTAAATGGATCTTTGCAAAAGCGAACCTACAGCATCGAAACTCCACAATCCAGGTCAACTTGGCTTCGATCAATACGCCTGTGGCTGGCGCAAGGCCGCTGGAACGAAAAAGAGCATTGCTGTGTGTACGTCAGTAGTAATGTATCCTTCGGTTTCGCTTTTGCTACAGACGTAGGTGTTATTCTCAATAGGTATGACGAGGATTGTACTGATGTCCCTGCAGGTTATTGTAGAGCAAGTCAAATTCTACCATCAAGATCTCGGCATCATGTACCAGGTCCTCCTCATCCTCTCAACGCAGATCTTGGGCTATTCACTAGCCGGTCTCACACGGAGGTATCTTGTTAGACCCAGCGGGATGATCTGGCCAAGTACCCTAGTTTCCACAGCTATGTTCACTGCTTTACACAAAGACGAAAACAAGCCAGCTGATGGTTGGACCATCTCGCCACGCAAATTCTTTGGACGCATCTTCATGGGCTCAGTCGCCTTTTACTTCTTGCCTGGCCTTCTTTTCCCTGCTTTGAGTTACTTTAGCGTCATCACTTGGTTTGCACCCAAAAATGTTGTTGTTGCAAATCTCGTACGTCACCCTTTCTCTTGCTTAGCGCGTGAAAGACTGACACTCTGTAGTTTGGCATTGCATCTGGTCTTGGATTGTTTCCTTTGACTTTTGACTGGGCACAAATCGCCTACATTGGATCGCCACTTGTCACGCCATTTTGGGCTGCCATGAACATCCTCGGTGGCCTTGTCGGGGTCATGTGGATCGCAGCACCCATCATGTGTACGTAAACTGCACAGTGATCTCATACGTTGAAGCTGACAACATCTAGACTACAAGAACGTTTTGTATTCGTCTTACATGCCAATCTTATCAGCCGCAGTGTGGGACAACAAGGGAAAGCCTTACAATGTTAGCAAAATCTTGACCCCAGACTTCCTATTCGATGAGACGGCATACAAGGAGTACAGTCGGGTCTATCTACCCATCACCTATGTCCTCAGCTACGCACTTCAATTTGCCGCTCTGACTGCCTTACTTTCGCACACTGGCCTATGGCATGGAAAAGATATTTGGAGACAATGGCGCCGCTCATGGGCAGAGATTCGAAAAGAGGGAACCACTGACTATCAGCCTTTGCCAAACGGTTCGGAGGGCAACAGTCGTCCTTCATCACCAATTATGCACCGGATGAGATCCAGTACAACGTCCGAACCAGAGATGGAGGACCTTCTCACAGCGGAAGACGTACACAACCGCCTCATGAGGAAATACGACGATGTACCAATGACATGGTATCTCCTGACAGGTGTCAGCATGGCCGCCGTGGGTATGTTCGTTGTTGAATACTATCCCGTCCATCTCCCCTGGCATGGCTTGCTCTTGGCATTAGGCATCGGTGCAATACTTTTTATTCCGATCGGCATCGTTATGGCCATCACCAACCAGCAGAGCAGTATTTACCTGATCTGTCAATTGATCTGCGGTGTAGTCTTCCCAGGTCGCCCAGTCGCGAACATGGTCTTCACTACCTTTGGATACATCTCGTCAACACAAGGGCTGAAGTTCGCTTCAGACCTAAAGCTTGGCCACTATATGAAAATACCTCCGCGGATCTTGTTCAAGCTTCAACTGTCTGTCACCATCATCTCTAGCTTGACTCAGATTGGTGTGCTAAACTGGATGCTCAATCATATCCCTGGCATCTGCACGCCAGACGCCATCAATGGATTCAACTGCCCTATCGCACGCGTCCATTTCAACGGCAGCATTCTATGGGGCGTGGTAGGACCGAAACGTTTCTTCGGGCCTGGTGCACTCTACCGACCGCTAATATGGGCCTTCCTCATCGGTGCCATCGCGCCCGTTATTCTTTGGTACTTTGCACGCAAGGACCGCAAGTCAATACTTCGCAAGGTCAATCTTGCCGTAGTCTTTGGTAGTCTGAGTTGGATTCCACCAGCCACCGGCCTCAACTTCTCCGTGTGGGCAATCGTGTGCTACATCTTCAACTACGAGGTGCGGAACCGCCGCAAAAATTGGTGGAAGAAGTACAACATGATGCTCAGTGCTGCGCTCGACTCTGGACTGGCTTTTGGCGTGGTTGTCATTTTCTTTGGAATCGTGTACCCCGGCTGGATGAGCGGGTTCAAGTGGTGGGGCACCGAGGTCTACAAGCAGGTACGTTGTCTTCTTTCCAACGTGTCTTGCTGTGATTCACTAACAACATACCAGGGTTGCGATTGGCAAGCCTGTCCGTACAAGGAACTACCCAAAGGAGGAACCTTTGGCCCACCGACTTGGTGATGAGCTTGATTCAACCTTTGCATTCTCCCTCTTGCATAGAGCATTGCGTACTGGCGTTTTCTTCTCCTTTTTCTAGAGCATTGCGAGGAGCCAGCGTGGAAATTATCATTAACGCCACCACGATCTTTAGATTTTTTTCCAAACAAATGACACGAATTCTGACGACTTTCAACCACGAGCCGTGCGAAATAACGTGAAGTATGTGTATGTGAACTTGATCTTATTTCAGCTGTTCTCCTTTCCTGGCGTCATACCTCGTATCTTTGCATTCTTCACTCTACTCTTCCAATGCATCCCGTAAGTGTCTCTCCTACATAGATAGATAGATACATGCATACACATATACACACCCAGACCCCATTCTACATCCCTCCTCCGCCCCAGCGCGATGAAGTGACAAGAAAACACCACTACAGGCCACCCCACCCCTCTTCCTCCATCTTCCATCTTCCATTACCCTCTCCCGTATATCCAAAGAACCCCACAATTTCCAATGAAATCTAATCATAAGAACAATCCAAACAATCTATCAACTCACGTCTGAACTAACGACCGTTATACATTATACAAACGCAAACGTCGGATTTTCATTCAAGCGGGAGCAATATGTCCAGCGCTATCATACGGTGTTTGCATCCTGGTAATTGCGCTGTGATGTGGGTTTTTGAAAAGATTGTATGTGTGGTTTTTTTCTCAGTAGGTGGTAGGGGAGGATATGGGTGGGTTTGGGGATGGGCAGATGACAGATGGTTGTGAGATCAACATGGATGGAAAATCTGCTGGGTAGATTTTGAATTTAGGAAAGGGCATGGGCATGGGTGAACTACCTACTCATTATGCCGATCTACATGACGGATGGTGTGGATGTTGTAGATGTAATGAGTGTGCGTGTATATATATGTAGCACACTTGACAATGCATTACTTGCCTACAGATATCAATCTCGAGGAGAGAATGGGGTTTCGTAATTCATTTCCGGGGTAAAAAGGGTAATGTTACTTTGAGATTTTGTGGTTGTGGAATGAAAACCAGCTAGCTTTGAAATGACGGACGCAGATCGGAAAGTTTACCGGAGGAGGAGGCAGAAAACGTGTCGTTGAAGTGTTGGGTAGGTGGTGGAAGATGCGATTATGTCCAAGCTCCTGGCATCTTGCTACGCGCCTGTTTCTGTCCAGTTCGTGCGCGCTCTTTGCGGGCTTTGGATGCCATTTTGCGTTTGAATCTGGAATCCGCGTTTGGAGATATATCAACCCACCCGCCACTGAACGACCAATTTACTTGCCACTCCCATCTATCCACCCAATCCTGGTCTGTCAACATCGGAAACTCATTGACAACCAGATATCCAGATGCCTGGGGATCAAACTTCCATACAACGTCTATTGTCCAGCCCTGCTCTCTGTCGCGTTTTAAGATCAGGCCCTTTGTCGAATCAGGTGAGGTATTGTACCAAGCCAGTGTTTCAGTCAGACATGCTTCGACATTAATCCCATGCTCAACCAGGACTTCAAGGATTGTGTCTTCCGCAAATTTGGCCCACCGAAATATACGGCGAAATTCAATGTGAGATACGTTTTCAATCTCATGCCTTGTCCTGGGGGATACGTCGAACTTGGGGGCTCTGGCTTGTTTGTTCCTCGATAGAGTAAACACAAAGCCAAACAATGCGCAGTAAAAGACTCTACAGCGTAATAATACAAGGTCCTCATCGACTTCCATGCTCATGAGTTGTGTCCATAGCCATTCAAATGGTTCCGGACTGAAGCCACTACTATGACGAAACCAATAAACATATCTAGTGAATTCCTCACTCATGTTCTCGATTGCTTCTCTACTAGACATCAGCGCACGAAACGTATCAGTCCTATCCGAGTGACAATTAATGTTAAGACGATCGACCGCTGCGGCGAAAACCGAGTATCCGTGAGAGTTAGGATCTGGCTTAACCCCATGCTGAAGAAGCAGTCGGCAAATGCTTGCTTGGTGTTGTTCCGCAGCTAACTAGAGATATTTGTCAATGACGCTAAATACGATTCAGTTTATCCATTACTCACATGGAGTAATGAGTCTCCATATTGATCGCGCGCGTGTGGGTGGACTTTGCCTGATATGAGCAGTTGCTGAAGGCCTTGGACATCACCATTCCATATTGATGACCGTAAATCCCAACTAAAATCTTGAACCACAGGACATACACTAAGCGATGGAAGTATATCTCCCCATAAGTTGCCTCGATGCCACGAAATACGATAGCCAACACGAGTCCAGACCAGGGAGAACTCTTCTTTCTCAAATATAAGCTCCTCTCTGTTACGGAATGCTGAAATATCCCTCGGTTCTGGTCGATAGTAGCGTGTAACATTACAACGATTGAGCCCGAGTCTCCCAAGCAAGGCGGGCACACGTTGTAATTTGCGTACACAACGGGATGATCGGGTATGAGTAAGAGAACTGTCGATCGATACAGGTGTAACTGCTGAAGCTGCGGATGTATGCACGAGAGGCATAGATCTGCTTGCCGGAGTCACTTTCCGATTCTGCATCAGGGTGGGGAGAGTGGTGATCCTTGCGGATTGAGTCAGTGCTACTATTTGGAGTGGCGGACGCAATCGATCACTTACAAAATGGATGTCGTGTTTGTTCCGAGAGCAGCTTGTAAATAGCCAGTCTCGTGCTCGACCCTTGTCTCGAACCCGACGATGTCCTTCGCCTTTAAACCTAGTTTGATGTCCCGCTTCAGCCTTGCTAATCCTGAAGATTCCTGAGCAGCCGGTGTGCTACAGCTCTTAACAAGTTCATGAAGCGGTTGTAAGGTCTTCTCGCAGCTCCGCAGGCAATGATTAATGGTGTTTGATGGCAGTGGAAAGTGTTGAGCATGCAACGACGTCTGCCGTTCTATGAGCGAGCGTACATCCTCAAGTAAAGCCTCTAGCCGCTCCAAAAGATCGATCAATCGTTCAAGTTCTTTTGGCGCATCTTTGACGTGTCGTAGGAAATTTTTGATCTTAATAATAGAGTCGACGAGTTGCAAAGATAGCGAGGCGACCGCCATGCCACTGGCGACCCCTTCCATGGCTGAGTGAGAGATGCGATAGACTGACCACGCCGCAGTATGTGAATTAGAGGAGAGACAGAAGGTAGAAGCGGGCTTACATCTATGAGAAGGCTGGAGACATATCAAGGCGTCAGATTCAGCCTTGGATGTGCTCATCGCGCAGGGCTCGACGGGAGTGATATTATTGGTAGGGTAATATGCACATGCATTCTTACCGGTCAACTGAAAGGTGGCTGAGCAGCACGGTTACAGCAGAACAGTGACAGCATATTGTACGCCTCTGCATATTGAGACTCTCATTGCAATAAAAAGATGAGAGAGTGCTGGTGTGCTGAGGTGGCTGGTGTGGGTCATGTTGCGCTAATTCATATCGATGTAGAAGGCTCTCATCGCAGCACCTCATGAATATGCTTGTGACACACACGACTAAAAGTTTCAAACAAGACAACATGAAAGGTGAGGGTCTCTGTACCCCGCAAATATCGTATTCAAATCGCTAATATCTACAATGAAATGTCATTCCTGCACCATTTGCGACCACTTGAGTCACAACTGGATCCTGGCCCCGGACCATACAAAAAACTCCATAATCCATGCAAATATCCCATAGTGATTCCATACTCACAGCGTCATAGTTTTGAAGACATTAAAGCCTGTCTGTCTTTCTCTGTCTCTCTTACTCATAGTGTTCCTTCCCACGCGCACAGATCGTTGAACACTGTGTCTGTTGTTTCCCCAAAAAAACCAGGCTAGCACCTGGCATTGATATAGATTTAAAAAGCATGAACATGGACCGGCTAGCTCCGGCCCTCCTGAAAGGGGGTAATCATTGAAGAAGAGAAAGAAGAGCGCGCGAAACCGCGGAGAGAGATTTTCGATAAAGAACAATCAAAGTTGTTCAGTGTATATAGTGATGTTGGAAACGACACTACCGAAACGATAGTGTATTCGTGTAGTGAACCAATTTGGAATGTGCAAGGAGGAGGTGGATTGCACATCAAATTTCCAGGAAAGCTGATTGTGATGTTGCGAGTGGAACTGGTAGGAGAGATATGCCGACCATGATGATGGCGAGAAGGAGTCACAGGATGCTGCATGCGCTACCGGAAGACCTGTTAATTGAATTGTTAGCTGTGATCATTTGTAAACCAATTGTGCGAAGTACGGATACGAATGGCAAGAGTGAACGGACACATCAGCCCATCGTGCAGGAACACTCGGTCATTACGACAAGTGGATAAGGAGACCGACAGCATAAAACAAGGCTCGGAACGTGCGTGCGGCATACCATCGATCGCCGTTGCTTGTTATCCATGCAGTGTTCCCTTAAACCCGATTCATGATGCAGGGGTATTGTGTCGAGAATAGTTTTCGACTTACCAGCGTTGCCCACGAATCCTGCCAATCCACGAGTACACAATCTTCAGGCGCTCGCGAACTCTCTCAGTTTGCAAAAGTACGTATTTCTCCTCTTCCACAATGGGAACGACGGATGCGAACCAATAAGGGAATATTGCTGGGTCTTCCGGTGGCTCTCCGTAGACTTGAATGATGCGATCGCGAAGCCATGGCGCACTAGCCTCTCTCATCTCGCGGACGAACGCCGTGCAACTTTCGAGTAATTGCTGTGTCGACAAAGTCTCAATTGCAACATCGTTCGGTAGCGGCGTTTGGGGATGCTCTCGCATGAAGATCTCGGCATAGTCACGTGCCATTGTCGTCTCGCGTTGCTCCAACATGCCTTCCTCTGCGAGGGAGACGTCTTCTACACGCTCGATGCGACTCACATGATAGCCGTCATGCATTGCGTGTTCTCTGACCTTGAATCGGCCAATACCTCGAGTTTCAATAAAGCTGCGTCCGTCCCGCAGTAGTTCGTAGTTCACAATTTCGAGTAAGGTTCCGTATTCAAGGAACTGGGTCGGACCTAAGTCACCTTGCGGGGCATGTGTACGATTGTACATGACCATACCAAACTGCTTGTTCCCTTCGATGACACGTCTCATCATGAGTCGGTAGCGTGGCTCGAACACATGTAAAAATGTGGGCATTGACGGGAGCGATAGTGTACATATGAACAGTGGGACGTTGAACGCATTGTCTCCAGCTTGCTCCTCAGCCTTGAGAGCGGCAGCTCGTGCCGTAACGAGATCTGGGCACAGACCGTTGAGGAGAGAGTTGAGAATGGTGTTGCTGGACTGGTTCTGCAAAGACGCAGGCACATGCAACCCCCTTCGGCAGAAGGGACAAATACTGCTGTGATCCATGACGCGGCCAAGGCAGCGACGACAAAAGGTATGACCGCACGATGTGGTCGTCGGGTCGAGCATTAGGTTGTAACAGACAAGACAGTCCAACTCTTTGTGTGTTACATCACGCAACCTTTCGAGTAAAGCGCCATCTAGACTTTTGTGGTCGTCGTCACTATATGATGATAGCGTTTGGTAGTCAACATCAGAGCTGTACCGGAGCTTGCCCATGTCGGCCATGGTGAAGGTCGCTACAAGCCGTCCGCCTGGCAATTTTTGTTGGTGACCCTTCTCGTTTACATGTTCCTTCTCTTGACCGGGCAGGTCATGATCCCGGATGATTTCTTCGAGCAATAAGGATGGCTTCCCTGCAGGTGGCTTGTAGACGTGGATCTCGGCTTCTATTAGTTCGATCAACTTTGTCAATGTCACGTCGACCGAGCATTCCGCCGACGCGTGTTCTGCTCCACAGCCCAGCAACGGGCAGGCGATTCCGGACAGGCGGTCTGGTGTATTGGGATACGAGATATTCGTTCGGGGTTGTGGGGCCGGAAGGCAGCTGCGACAGACTGTGTGACCGCAGGGCAGGGTCACGGGCGTTTTGAGGGGTAGCGAGCAGCGAGGACATTGTATGAGCCGCACTAGTTGTCTGGCATCGCAGTGGGCGTCCAAAGCTACCGTTTCCGAAGCCTCCGACGAAAGCTCATTGTCGCACATGAAGTCCTGCACAGACAGTTGCGGCTCGTAGGTTTGCTCTACGCTTTCCAGAATCAAGCAACCTTTGGTCCTTTGGCGATTCATGTAGATGCAGTATATCGCGCGATATCTCTGCCAGCCATGTAAAGTGTGCGACGATTGCCTTTGGAGTTTGGGGGCGTGTGCGGTCGAGGGGTTGGATGGAGACGGAGCAAAGGAGGGGCACGGGCTGCAGATGCACGAGACTTTCGAGTAATGTCAAAGTTGAGGTTTCGACAAACGTGAGCAATCGCAAACAGTCGTAACCTTTAAAGTCCGCTGTGGTCGTCTAGCGCATACGCCGCGTTGTCGTGGCTTCCAGAAGGCGGAGTGGCGGCAGGACCGTCGAGGCGAGTGCTGACGCACTATCTGGACAACGACAGAGGGGCCCGAATGGTCTGATAGTTGTCTGTGGTGGACGCTATCAGGTCTGGTAGAGGTCTGGAACGGCGACAGTATGTATGTGGGTATACAAAAGTAGGTGGTGAGGGCTGTAAGTGGTGTACCAAGGAAAGGCACGAGCCCAACTATGAGGATGGAGAGTGAAGTGGTCATGCATTGTAGACGACTGCGACTGCGTAGCCAAAGATCGGCGATGTTTCCCGTGCCAGGTATGGGTCACGGCAAAGGCAATTCGCTTACGATCCATGAGGTGCGGGAAGGGTTGTTCGGATCGAGAGTACGCTTGTCATCGAGAGCTCACTAAGCTAACTTTGGCTGGCAATTGTATACAACTCGGCACGGTGCTTTCCAACCGCTTCGACCAGCTGGTCTGTCTTACCTGAACACGGGTACTCGCTGTTCCACTTGACGAGTTGAACATGTGTGGAACGCGTCTTCCTCTGGGCCTATTGACTGGTGCATTTCCGACGTTTATTCCTTCAGTATAGTCTGATACGTCCACAACGCTAGCACTATCAACAGACTCGTGCTGACCCCAGTCTATGGTGCAGCTCCTCCCAGATCGATCGCCGACCGCCAGGTCAGTACTCAGCACGCTTCAAGCATAGGCTGCGAGGCTACGTTGTAGTCGTCGCAGGAAAGTGGCATAGATATTGCCCAAAAGAGACGTGGATTGGGCTTGCAAGCGTCATGGAAATCAGATCAAAGTCGCAGTCGGCCAATGAAAACGCCGACGCGCTAGTGCCACCAAACCCCTGCCCTCACCTGTCAGCCTAGGGCTCGCTCGGGCATGCTTAGCTGCGTATGCCGAAGACCCTGAACGTCGTGACGGTTGCATTCACCCCCGGCGCGGCTATGGCGCCGAATTTATCGTCTATCCGGCCAGCGCTGCATGCTAAGCCACAGCACAGGCTGCATACATGTACAACGTATGGATCTGGGACAACCACAGAACATGTATGGTACAATAGACCGCAGGAAGACTCTTAGATTCAGCATGATGCTTAGATGCTCTGGTGGCAATGTAGTCCACACACATGATGGATAGACTAGTTCGCCAAAAATTGCCCAAAGTAGCACTAGACCCATAGACTCCACATTGTACACAGCACTCAAGCGCCACCTTTGTCTTCGCTTGAGCCTGGAACGAGACTCGCATACACCGCATAATACTCCTCAAACGCCACATCGGTCCATGCATCAGTCCATAATCACTGTTCAGGACAATGCCATCGGTACACTATTCGGTAGAGCCTGGTCACTCTCCGACTCCGATTCAGACTCGCTACTGTCGGCCTCCTCTTCATCTTCTTCCTCCAACACAATCTGTTCGAGTACTCGCTTGTCAAACAGATCGAGGACGAATCGGCAGGCTGGAAGCCGGAAGTGATGGGCTTCCAGTATCTGCATCACCTTGTGGAAGATGGACGGTCTGCTGAAGGCAGGGACCTTTCTCGCTTTTATACTGTTGTATAAACGTCAGCATGGAAGTTATCATTCTGGGCGAAACAATACTAACAGTTGCAAGTCGTTGGCCGCCTTCTTGGCAAGAACTGTATTGCCCAGGTCTGTGGCAAGCTTCAAGATGCGTGCATTCACCGGGTCACTATCAGTAATGGCGACCTTGATTTCTCCTTTGGGATTCCAGCTGAGTTCGCTGGACTTGGCAACCCAAGGTGCCATCTTTCATGTGTCAGCGCACCATCCTTCGGCTGTAGAGAATCATGACACTTACGGTAAACAACTTGTTAAAGTCCAATGGCAGACAAAACCCGAGCGCTTCGCCAGTCTCGTTGACCACTCCATCCCATCCGTACTCCAGAAGAATCTCTTGACCGTGAAGACTCCTCGAAATGAGACCCAGCACATAGAAAGCCGTGCCTCTGAGTGACATGACTTCGGATTGTTCCGCAATCTGCACAATCCATTTGACTACATCAGAGCTTTCGAGAAACGGCGCACCAAGCTCCATGGAACCCACGTTTCCTACTGCCCATAAGCAGCCTTTGACCTTTACTATAATCTCCGGATCATCATCTTCCATTGCAAAGTCCCGGATGTTGGCAGCAAACTCATCAAAGTGCCCTTTTTGCTTAAGCAGCTTGCACCCCTCTTTTGTCCTGGTCAATTCGCGATAGAAATGAGGGGGAACCAGTCCATAGTCTGTTAGCTCAGGCGTATCGTCGTAGTTCAAATGAGCTGAAGGCTTCTCGGGGATGTCGGCCAACGCACGAGCCATGGATGCTTCTATCAAGGCAACGTAAGTATCGTTCCGGCCCAGAAACCAATCGTCCATCTCCCTAGTGATATAGTCTAGGCCGTCTAGATAGTGGTATCCTACTGATGTAGACAGGAAACGCAGGAGTAGGGGGGCGCCGATTTCACCCAGATGATCTAAGGCAGGACGGCACTTGACCACAAACTCCAGAGACTCCGTCTGGTTACAGGCCTCTTCCAGGATTTTGATTGCCACTTCGCATACTTCCACATCAGGGTCATAGAGTTGTGTGACAAGTAGCCTGATAGCCCATTCTGCAACACCAGTAGAGCTGTTCTGCTGCATAGGCTTCGTCGCGTACTTCCGTAGTAATCTGGTCGCGAATATTCGAATCTCTTTAGAACATGATGTCATGGCCTTGGATATAATGATGCGTATATGCCCGTCCAAGGTATAGTCCATGTTGCTGAGGAGGGTCCGGATCAAGTCGTCGCGGTCATTGAGTTCAACAATGTGGTAGAACATGTTGATAACTCTCCACCTTTCCAATATCTGAATACCCCGGGAATCCTTTGTCAGTGCGCCTAGAAGGGCAAAGTAACCGCCAGTGAGCGTCTCGTTCATCCGGTCCGCTTGGAAAATAGGCGACTCGGACGTTAGGCCACTCATTCTATCAAAGTGAGATAAACATTCTGCAAGCTGGCGAATGAACTTGCTCTCGCCGAGATACTTGACGCCCTCTGGGTTTTGTAAGAGGCTGTGTACCAAGGCGCAACCCGCACGGACATATCTCTGATTAGGTTTTGTATTCTTGACTTCAGAAAATCGATATTTGAATGGCCGGTAGAAACCGAGTAGCCGATGTACAAACTTGGTGACTTTGATAGCTTCGTCCAGGCGTTTGGAGTTGAGCAAAGGACCTTCGATAATGGTCAAGATCAGATCCCATCTCCATTTCTGGAACGACACCGTGTTCAATACTTGAGTATCAAGCATCAGAGTTCTGAATTGACCTTCATCTATTTGCATTGCGGCTTGGACCTTGGACTGGTCTGTTTGCCGAGAAGCTGAGGTTGGATCAGCGGCCATAGTACCCTTAGTAGTATATAAGGATGTAGGACCGGACCGATATAGAGTCCTATTGATACTATCGACCTGATATATAGTACCGATGGCAACAAATCGGTCCTCTGACTGAAAGCGTGCTGCCGAGTGCAATAGTTGCGGAAGAACCTGAAGCTGTGCACTCCAGGATGGCGGCAAGAGCTCATTTGCCATCTTTAGAACTTCGCCAAGTAAGAGAGTTGTCTTGCGTTTCAATGGTAAAGTTAACGGCTCTTCCTCAGCAAGCAGCAATGCAGGTACTAGCCCTGCGTGGAGGAAAGCTGCCAATACTACCGAGACGTAGTGGTCGAGCAAGCTCCACTTGTTGGTATCGTCTTCAGGTCTGCTAGTGGTTTGGTCCTTGATCTGTAGATTCTTCAGGTTTGTCACCCGGCCATAAGTGGTCAGACGGCGCCCAGCTAGAAAGGATGAAGACCATGACGGAGGCTTGATACGGAGGAGATCGAACAATAGCTCCAAGATGATGTTTCGGACGTGAGGAGTTGTGATTTGTAACGAAAGAAGTAGGGAGCGAAGAGGGAGGAAATCGTTCATACACAAAGTCATCAAGCCAGGCCAGCTCCGGAGTAGCGATGCGATCACCTTGGCATTCACTTTCAGCTTCTCCTCGTGTAGATGCCCATGAACGGAATTGGCGTCTGTGAACATGGCGAAAGGCGCCTCGAGTTCGCGCCCCGAACGCAGGTATCTTCGTCGCCGCGGAGTATCCAGAAGATATAGGAAGGACACACCAATACTTTCAGCAGCGTGATAGCTTCCTTCCCCAAGGGCATCAGCTAAAGCGCCCATTCCACCAGCGGCAACAAGAAGAGCCGGTTTGCGGACAAGGATTTCGGCAAGCGTGAGGGTGGCAATGTTCCTCAGACGATCTTCCGCGTGCTCTGCTACCGCCACAATAATGCGGACCACAGCGCGAGAGATCTCTTCAACGCCTCCCTTGACATCTAGGAAAGCGCGAACAAATTTGAGAGCCTGTTCGCGCTCTACGCTGGCTTTGCTCTCTTTCACAAGGGACAGGATGACCAGGTAATCGGTATGCAGGCCTCTGATGATTCGAAGAGACTTGCGATCGGTAAAGGCATACCGCATGACCCTATACGCGGCTGCAACCACTTCACGGCTGTCACTGAGCAGCATTGTCTGCATCCTGAGACCGAATATGGACCAGGCCAAGTCGTACTTGAGTGTTGGATGGCGCTTGAAGAGGAGGACGAGCGAATTCGCCCTTTCCACGTAGTACTCTGGCTGCATTCCCTGCACTTCTAGTGCCTGCAGTATCTCTGCCAGGACAAAAGTCGGTGACTCTGTTCCCTCATCCTCCTCTTCCTCTTGTTGGACAACATGTCGTGAGGGCGACCGCGAGAGGTTTCTCCGGAAGAGATATGAGAGCCGGCTCTGCGGGTCTGCTGGTGGCGATTTGACCTCCTTTGCTCTTTGTATCTCGGCAGCTAGTCCAGACTTGAGACGTGCAAGTTTCCTGTTGGAGATGTTCAGCTGCTCCTCCACCTGCAGCCTCTGATCCTTGGTGTTCTTCGCATTCTTCGCGTTCAATGCTTCCAGCAGATTCTCCGAGCCGATCTTGATCTTGGTCTCTTTCTCGATCTGGTCCTGCAGCTCGGCCTGGCGCTGCTCGCTAGTCATGCCATCATTCTCGGCGATGGTGATGGCGTGCATGTCAAAGTCTGGCCGCAGTCTGCCATCCTGCGACGTCGTGGGCCTGATCAGCTGCGAGCTGAAGCTGCCTGGGCCCGTGTTGGCCGTGGCATACGAAGACACGCCCCCTCGCGAGGCGGCCATGGCGCTGGCCGCAGACAGTGAACGGCCATCCCTAGTCTGCGAGGGCGCGAGGTGAGAGGGCGCGTCGGCCTGCGTGTTCACGGAGCGGGCGGGTACAGGCGTCATGAGCGTGCCTTAACCGTGGCCTCGCTACCCGCATCGCATTTCCCTATCCTGCCAGGGCCTGTCTGCACTTCATAAGCTGTCGCGGGCAAGGGTGATGTCGCCAAGCTATCCTCGACGGCGGTTCAACTGCGGAGCGGGGTTTGTGGCGGTGATGTGTGGGGAAGAAGCGACCGTGTGGCTGCAGCAGGCAATGGCGATTCCGGGCCCCCCTTCTGGGCTACTAGGGAGCGAGTATGTAAGGACCGTGGGCAAGTTGGAATTGGTGGTGAATTGAGCCGCTTGCCCAAGTGCCTGGCTCCCCGACGGCGGGAACAACTTGCTAGGTACGGTCTCAGGACGGGTCGCGTCTGTGCGTCTGCAGCCGCATGCCTTGTCCATCTCAACCTCGCACCATCTTACAGTCACCCATGTACGACCAGATGGCTGCACTACCTACTTACCAGCCCTCGCCATTCTGGCCTGATCCTGTGCAGAATCGGCATGCCGTAGCTCCAAGCTCCACAAGCTTTTGCATCGTCGCTGGGCCCCGCGTCTTCGGAGCCAGTCACGTGCCTGTCGGAGCACGCCGATGGCCCATCTCAACCAATGCGAAGGCGTTGCGGCCGCCTCGTCGAGAGCTCCTGGGTGCTCACCTGTCAAGAGCAATCTCCTCGTAGTTCGGCCGCCTCCGTATGCTAGTGGTCAGATAAGGACCATCGCCGAAGTATATATCTACTGACGCGTTCGCACTGTTAAATACCTCACACACTGCCATTCTCACTGACCTTGCTTGCATGCGCGCACAGCTTTGACTTCATAGAGCTCACTACGACAACCTACAAAAACTTCATATCACACATACTCCAGGTTGATCATGTCTCAACTCAGCTACGCTCGCTATGGCAAGGACAATGTCCGCCTGTACAAGGTCGATAAAGATCCCAAGACTGGTATTCACACTGTTGTTGAGCAAACAGTTCGAATTCTGCTGGAGGGAGACATTGACACTTCGTGAGTTTAGGAATCGTAGCAGTGTTACCCTCAAGCACTAACATTGACCAGCTATACCCAAGCCGACAACTCAGTCATTGTTGCAACCGACACGCAAAAGCAGACAACCTACATCCTTGCTAAGCAGCACCCAATCGACCCTCCGGAGCAGTTCGCCGCTATCATTGGTGACCACTTCATCAAGACCTACTCACACATCCACGCCGCACACGTCAAGATTATCCAGCACCGATGGACCCGCATGAATATCGACGGCAAGGAACATCCTCACTCCTTCTTCCGCGACGGCGAGGAGACACGCGTTGTTGAGTCTGTCACACGAGAGGGCGAAGGTTTCTCCATTCGCTCCAAGATCGAGAAGCTACTCGTTCTCAAAAGCACTGGGTCAGCGTTCCATGGCTTCCATCGCGACGAGTTCACCAAGCTTCCTGAGACCTGGGACCGCATTCTCAGTACTGATATCGAGGCTGGCTGGCAATGGAAGCTAATCAAGAGCCTCGCGGAGGTGAAGGAGATAGACTTCAACGGTGCATGGAAAGCAGCACGGGACATCACTATGAAGGTATTTGCCGAGGACGATAGTGCCAGTGTACAAGCCACCATGTACAAGATGTGCGACAAGATACTCGCTGCTGTTCCTCTCATCAAGGCTGTCGATTATGCTCTTCCCAATAAGCACTACTTCGAGATTGGTAGGTTTACGCCGCAAAACCCCCAAAACGATTCTTTTTGGCTAATGTGCATAGATCTCTCATGGCACAAGGGCATCCAGAATCTGGGCAAGGACGCTACCGTCCTGGCTCCTCAGACCGACCCTAACGGCCTCATCCAGTGCACTGTCACTCGCAAGGGCACCAAGTCCAAGTTGTAGGTGGATAATCTTGTAGTCTGTTCGTTTCGCTTTGACGACTTGATGATCTATTAGCTTCTTATTCGCATATGATTCCGGCGTTCAGCAATAATACCAGGGGTCGAGTGTACATGGAGAGTAGAAGTATATACCATTTCCTTATAAGTTTGGCTGGCAAGTAAGAGCAGAACCTGCCAAGGAGAAGCAAATCAAATCTGGCTACTTGTGAAGACTACCACCTTACTGTCTTTTATCCACGATACAATTGGCCCACTTATTCGCAACGTAACACACCGTGGCTCTTGGCCATTGAAATGTGTGCAATTGACCTTTGTGAAGCTAATAGCCCTGTACCGTCCATGTAGCCGAAATCTTACATCCAAAGAAGCGCTTGAACTCCATATGCCTTGAAGATGGCTTCCATAGCTAAACATACAGCTTCCTACACATGGAATCATCAATTCAATCCCACACCTCACAACGCCTCTGTCATGATGCAGGAGCAGGCGCTGCTTGCGTATCCTTCAGTCCTGCCAGTGTTTTTTTAACCGCCTCCTGCTCCAAAATGCTCTGCCCACCCCCATTCTCGACTCTCAAAATATTCTCCGCATATGGATGCGCCCTGCCCTCAAACACCTTCAACCTTGCCAACCTCTCCTTCCGCAGCCTATTCTTCGGTAACATGCCACTAACCGCCTTCCTCAGCACTTCTCCACCTCCCCACTTTTCAATCATTCGGTCCATGCTGATTTCCTTCAACGAGCCCGGCCGTGTGGTGTGTGTGCGGTAGAGTTTCTGGAAGCGCTTTTTGCCGGTAGTGTGCAGATTGGCGCAGTCAACGGCTACAACATAGTCGCCGCAGTCTGTTGAGGGGTCAAAAATGGGCTTGTGTTTGCCCATGAGGACGAGCGCAATGGAGGAGGCGACGCGGCCAAGAGCGCGGGGGTCAGAGCCAATGTCCACGAGGTGCCATGATCGGGCGTAGGCCAGGCGCGTCTGTGTGTTATCGTCAGCGCCATTACTCTCATCCTAAGCTTGTATCTTCTGCGTCCAGGAATCTTATTCGGAGATATGAGGATGCGGAGGTCCGATGGATGCATACCTTCCCTATGACTTGTGACATGGTGCTGTGAAGGCCAATGGCCTGGTTGGCGACTCCCTGGAATCTTCAAGGCCCAAGTGACCTCAGGTGGGATGATCCGGCGTTGAATGAGTGGACGTGGCAACTGTTGTTCGCTGTGGCTTGACGTGCAGTCGCCGTCGAAGCGCCAAGGCCGTCGAACAAATTCCGCCTACCGGCCTTCACGATCACGTGTCGCACCTTTACAAGTCGCCCGGCATCAATTGGATAGTGTCGGAAGCGGGCCAACATCGGATTTCAAAGCGACTGACTAGGCCCGTAACATGGTCACATCTTGACATATATCCACACCATTGCAATTCCACATACCTCTCCGAATTACACAGATTTCAAGATGACGGTTCCTGTTTTCGAGACAATCTTCGCGGTGCCCATGACATGCGAGTCGTGTGTCAAAGATATCGAAGGCTCACTCAGCCATCTAGGTGGTACGAGCGCTGTTGCATGCACGTCATTCGGCTTCTAACAGGATGCAGGCATTACCAAGGTCACAGCCAACCTCAAAGACCAACTAGTGTCAATTGAAGGCACAGCCGCGCCATCTGCTATTGTAGATGCTATCCAAGCTACTGGGCGTGATGCCATATTGCGTGGATCAGGCAAATCAAACAGTGAGTCTTGTAAAAGTCAAGCGCAAAGAAATTTGAATATTGATTTGAGCCCAAGGCGCTGCGGTGTGCATTCTAGAGTCACATGCTAGTCATGTCGAAAACAAAGTTCGAGGATTGGTACGCATGGTTGAGGTTGCCCCAAGTATGACCATCGTAGATCTCAGTATCAGAGGACTATCACCTGGAACCTACCATGCCACAGTTCGAGAATCTGGAGACATATCACAGGGTCCCGAGTCAACTGGTGGCATCTGGGAGGCTGCCCAAGCAAGGAAAGAAGGGAAGCCGTGTCGCGGCATCTTTGGTACGGTAGAAGTAGGCAAGGGTGGAGTCGGAGCCGTCTTTTTGGACAAGCCCATCCACATCTGGGAGATGATCGGTCGAAGCATAATCGTTGCGAAACAGGAGGATGGAAAAGTATGTCGGTACTGACTCTGCAAGGCAGATCATGACTAACCTTTTGTAGTTTGACAAGAACGATCCGGATACGTTGGTGGGTGTCATTGCACGCAGTGCCGGTGTTTGGGACAGTAAGTTGATTTTTCTCTGTGGATTGCAG
Organism: Plenodomus biglobosus; assembly: GCA_022343325.1. Classification (NCBI taxonomy): domain Eukaryota; kingdom Fungi; phylum Ascomycota; class Dothideomycetes; order Pleosporales; family Leptosphaeriaceae; genus Plenodomus; species Plenodomus biglobosus. The sequence continues at coordinate 1,046,131 of JACTNT010000027.1, read as the reverse complement.
CTTGAGCTCGCTCGCCCGAACAGGACTGACGGGTGACATGTACAGATGACAAGACAGTGTGCTCGTGTTCGGGAAAGACAGTGTGGCAGGAGAGGGAGGAACAGCGTGATCGTGGCATGCTATGAGAATCTCAATTGCCAAGTTGTGCATACCAAGGCGTAGTTGAGGCTCTCAAAGTACCATTGCCATACCGCATTTGGTAGCGAAGTGGCCACCAGGCACCTTGTAATCTAGGCCGAAACTAAGAATGCACGAACACGGACTTACAGAGCTATGCATTCATGCCTGGCAGATCTAAGGCGACACAAGGCAAGCGGATGAGTGGCTGGAGAGTGTTTGGCATCACGTGGGCGTCTCAGTCCCATGTAACAGACCTCAAACACCGTCGTCCATCGATCGCAAGGGGCGCAGGTCGAATGCTCGCCACGCTGCTGTGCTGGCAACCTCGTCGCCGATGGAGATGCACAGTGTAGGTGACTACTGTGCAGTATGGATGCGGTGCGGGCCTGAGAGGCACAGTAGGCTTGACGAGTCTTGATAGGCAGCGGTGTTATGCGGAAGCAGACGGGGTTGTAGTGCCTTCTTGGAAGGGCCAGAAGCGCTGTGGATGTCGGCTTCACGATGCAGGGGGCCAATCACGACACGGAAGCGCGGTGCCAGCCAAGGCTTGTCCTCAGACGTGCTGGACCTCAGAATTGGTCTCCCCACCTGTGTGCCCTGCTGCAGCCGCCCGCCAAATTCCCACCTTGTCCCACGTCTCTTCCGAGTCTTTTCCTCGAAACCTCCTTCCTCCCTCGTTCCCGTGTGCCCAACTTGTGCCTTCTATTTGCACTGTGTACGATCGTTAACACCTGCGCCCCAGCACCACAAGACCGGAGCATACCACCGTCTGTAATAGTGGATGCCCACCACTAATCGAATACTAATACCCGGCATTACGCGTACGCGATAGCCCCGGCGGCTACCCTGTAATTGGAGCAAAGTAAAGAGGCGGACTGGTCTGGTTGCGCTTAAGACGGAACCTCGCCCCTCCACCGTGGAGCGGTAGCAGTTCCAGACCTATTCCATCGAGGCTTGACGACACCATACTGCCGGGTAACAGTGAACACCACTCGTCATGTCTCTGAAGCAGGTGCGCGCCGTCCTTGCTGCGACCCAGTTGCGCCTTCCGCCTGCAGTTGCTAATGGTGGGGTTAGGAAATCGAGACCTGGGTGGCAGCCCTCGCAAGCTACGACAACAACGAGTTCGAGGAGGCGTTGAAGGTGTTTGACCAGATCGCCGACACGTCCAAGATTCTGTTTAATTGCGGTGTGATTCATGCGACCCTCGGCGAGCATGAGAAGGCGGTACGTTGGACAGAGATCGCCGGGTATCACGAAGGCGCTCGATTCTGATGGCTTTGCAGGTCGATTGTTACCAGCGCGCTGTGCGTCTGGACCAGTACCTCGCCGTCGCCTACTTCCAGCAGGGCGTCTCTAATTTTCTCATGGGCGACTTTGAGGAAGCACTGGCCAACTTCAACGACACCCTCCTATATCTGCGCGGGAACAACAACATCGATTACGAGCAACTGGGTCTGAAGTTTAAGCTCTATTCCTGTGAGGTCCTGTTCAACCGCGGCCTCTGTTACATCTACCTGCAGCAGAAGGAGGCGGGTCTGCAGGATCTGTCATTCGCGGCGAAGGAGAAGGTGGTGCCCGACCACGATGTGATCGACGAGGCCATCAACGAGGCAGCGGAGGTATGACTCTATCAACCCTATGATCGAACAGGCATTGACCAACATAGGGCTACACTGTCTTCTCCATCCCAGTTGGCATTGTATACCGTCCCAACGAGGCAAAGGTGAAGAACCTGAAGACCAAGGACTACCTCGGAAAAGCGCGACTAGTTGCTGCGTCCGATCGATCCAATGCATTCACTGGATTCACTGGATCAGAGATCAAGAGGGGCACCCAAGCAGCCAAGGACGACAGACCTGATGACAAGCTTTCGTACGCTGCGACCAATCTCGTAAAGCCAGAGCTTCAGAGCAGAGCGCGCCAGCAGTCGGAACCCCCGCTGAACCGCAACATGTTCCCACCCACACCTCCCCCGGAGGCGGATCGTAGATCTGCTGGCAAATCAGACGCTCCAATGTCCCGCGCACAATCTGTACGAGGTGGTGGACCCAAGCCCCAGCCTCTCAACCTAGGGCGGGCTGCCTTTGATCAGCAACAAGAAAAGGAACCTGCGCCTCGCCGTCTCCAACGCTCTGCATCAGAACGGCCTTCAGAGAGAGCAAGTGACCGGGCACCACCGAGTCGCGCTGAATCCACACGGACCCGTCAGCGCGAGTACAGATCGCGTCGCCGCGGTTCAGACGATGACATTATCGACGAGTACTACGAAGATGATGGCTACGAGAAGCAGTCCCGGTCCAGTCGTGGTGCATACGGTCGTACGAAATCAGTTCGAAGACCTGCATACATCGAGGAAGAAGATGAAGATGACTATGATGGTAGTGATCTTGACGATGCCGAGTTCGAGATGCTCTCTCGAGCAAAGTCAAGACGACGATCCCCAGCACGATCAACGAGGTCTGGTGGCAGCAATCGTGGCGTAGGTGGCAAGATCAGAGTCAAGTGCCATGCCGGTGACATACGCTACGTCTTCGTCACTCCAGACATGACAATACGTGAGTTCTGGCAGTCAATCAGGGAGAAGTTTGGTGTAAGGAACAACTTCAAGGTTGAGATCAAGGACGACGGCGATATGATCACCATGGCGGATCAAGACGATCTTGACATGGCTGTTCAGACAGCCAAGGAAATCGCTAAGAAGGAAGGTAGCGATATGCCGAAGATGGAGGTAAGCTGTTTCTTCCAATCCCACTATCTCATAGCACTAGTACTAACACAATCTGCAGGTTTGGGTTCGAGAAGTATAGACCAGAGATACCCCAGCATCATGCATTGTCACGATTTTCATTTGACATTCATTGTTATCTGTATACTTTGGTGCTTGCACCGCGCAAGCACACCATGCTTTCAGGCTTGGTTTATCTATGATAGTCTGTGCAGCAAGTTGCTGTAATTTAGCGAGCATACTGCATTAGCCGCTTCGTCTTTTACACTCGTTCACAGCCGGACTGTTGATCCGCACTAGACCCCTTTTTTCCACAGCGGGCGGTAGGGAGTGACCCGCTTTCCGGGCCTCCATGTACGAGGGACAGTAATCCATGAATGAACCCGCATACGCAAGACATATTTTCAAGTTCTCAGTCACCTTGACGCTTTTTCACGATATGCACTCATGTCGTCGTGATGGCGCTTGTTAACCTAGCCCCCATACGAATTGCGACGTATTGCACTATATCTCACGTCTATGAAGACAGACACCCACACCAACGCACATCAGAAGCATAGTGACCTTCTCCCAACGCCACCAGCGCTTCCCACATCCAAACTGCCTTACGCCGCAATCCACAACACCCAACCGGAACATCCCCAAGACACACAAGCACACAATGATAATTTAGCCTACCCAGCCGGAACTTATACCCTGCATAGAACTGTGCCTCGTAAACGCAGGGCGTAGAAACTCGTTACATTGACCTATTTGTGCAATTTACCACTTTGACTGTGCCGTACAAACACATATATCTGCCGGTCAGCAAACCAACATATCCAACATGCATACTCTATGTACACGCCCAATCCCACTAACGCAGAACGAACAACCACCCTCGGAGTATTTCCCATGCATCAATGGCGCTAAGTGGCGGTCAGGTTAGCCTCACCTTTACCTCACCTCACATCACCCTCTCCCTTACCATCCCATCCCGTCTCGTCCTGTTAGTTCGTTCGCTGGTTCCAAGCCTGTTCCATGTCCACCACGCGAGTATCAGACCACTACGTTTCCTGCACCAGGGCAAGTCGTCATGCGCGGATCCCTTGATGAGATTGCCGTTCATAAATGGGGGTGTTACTTTAATCGGTATTGATATGCTGCGGTCTTTGAGACGTGCTGGGGGTAGGGGTGTGTATATGTGCATGTGTGAAAAGATGGGGGCGCGGGAAGTGGGGGGAGGGGCAGGCAGGCATGTGTGACGTTAGTGATGGGTCTTGACTTGGTTGGGCTTGGTGGTTGTACCAGGTGTGTGGGTTTGGGAGGGGAGGTGAGGCGGGTTGTTTCAGAGGGGGATGGGGTGGGGGGTGATATGGGTCAAGGGAGTCAAGATAGAGGATAGTGATGTGAGTGGGGGGTTGGCACGTGGAGGATGGGAGATGTTGGATGTGTGGTATTGTGTTTTCATGATCGTTTGTATACATGTGTTGTACAAAGATGAGGGTGTTGACCTGAGCGTCACTCGTGGCCTGCGCGGTCGTTGATCCGATGGATGGAAGCAATTGGGTAAAGACCGCTTCTCATGCATTGGATCAAGCGTCTTCTGATGTGACTCGGTTCCTCAGTTCCAAGTCCTCAATCCATCTCGATATCTCCTCTTTCCCCCACAACATCTTGATATATTCCGCCATCCATCGTCGTCTCGTCTCGTCGTCTCGTTTAAGCAGGCAACAGAATCTCAGCCCAGCTACTGTGCAAGAATGTGACACCAATCTGTAGATTTCCCATTAGCACACGTCCATAGTAATCCGTAATGTCGCGACACGGCAAGGTAGTATGATGTGATCGCCAATTTCCATCCTCATACAGAGAGCTTCCTTCGCGTCGTCTAGGTTTTCTTACAGCAAATAAACCAACTGCACCAACGACGCTTCGGTTCTCTGCGCTCGTAAATGCCCGCAGTGCGCTCTGTGCAAAGTTGGGCTCGTTGAGTGTGCGGCCTTTGCCTTGGATCGTTCTTGGTGCCATGGTTGCGGTATCGGAGATACTGGGGTTTTGTCAGACTACTTTATTGGCGATCCGAAGGGTTACGACAGCGTACGTTTGGGAAGATCGCTGGTGGAGGTGATGTTGCGGGACTGGTGTTGCGGCGGTCCGATGATGGCGATTCGCGAAACTTTTGGTGAGGGTTCAGCACAAGCGTCATTGGTGATTGGAGGTGCTTATGTAAGATGGACTTTGTTTGAACATGACTTGATTTGTTCACCAAATCATTTGCGCTCTATAATGATATGATATATATGTAGACTATGCAATGCGAGCTGTGATGATGTTTTCTGGATATTCACGTTGGGCATTCTTCATCAGTAGCCCAATGCTCCTTCACCCAGTCTGTCATGATGTCTGTAAAACTTCGTCCATTGGCGAAAGCCTGCGTGTCCTCCAATGAGTATTTCTGGCCCGAATACTCCAGTGCGAGTAAAACCCACTTCTCTAGAAATGCGTTGTACATTACATCAACAGTCTCCGGCTCATGGTCGTCCGTTGCCTTGAAACCAACGTTTGATTGGATGGCATTCGGCACTTGGTAGAATTGGATCTTCTCATGTACCGTGTCGTCTCCATCTTCTCCGGCATCATCTCTGGTAGTGTAGCCAGGGAATGGCTTTGGGTCGTCGCTGCTGGTTAAAACGGTCTGATCCTGGTGGGACTGGGCAAAATTGCTGTGCTGCGAGAACATCTGGGGACGGAACCGTGCTGCTAGCATGTCTGGAGGCTGCATGAAGGCGTTGTTCTCCACCATCTCCAGCATAATAGGCCCCTCATTATTGAGGAGCTTGATAACCTGGCTGGCCGCCTTGTATGGCACATCTTTGATGTAGCGAAGGGCGCTGGTAAAAGGCGAGACCAGGAACTTTGTATCCTTGGTAAAAGTACCCTTGAAGATATCAAAGCGGATCGCGCCTGTATTTGTGAGAACCAAAGCCTTAGTATCCTCCTTCCCATATCTCTCAGCCTTCCCGATTGACTGCGGGAGTAGTTGCTCTTCGATCCAAGTAAAGATACTCTCGTTATGTGGGTATGGTCGTCGACTGACCCAGAGGTCCTGGGGCGCACATCCGTATTTCTCGCCAAGACCAAGAGACTTCCTGGCATCTCCAATCGCATGAGACACCTTTTCCCCGTGTTTGGTTGGAAATGTCGATGCGTTCTTTCTACTGTGGTGGCGTAGCGAGAACAGATTGTTGTCAATATATCGACGTGAGAATGTCAGCGCAGACTTCTGCTCTACAGGTTTGCGGCCTTCCGTGCCACCAGTACTGAGCCCATCAATCGACATGAAGCCTAATGTCTCCATGTAGCGGCCACTCTCCAGAGCCACAGACTTGCTGTCAAAGATCTTGTAATCTCGTATATGTGTATGACCCCCGAAGAACTGAATCGGTATGTCCCACTGAGCAGAGCGAATAGTAGAGTAGACCGCTTTGTATTCATCGGAGCGGATATCCACATGACCAAAAACAACAATCAAATCCAGATCTTTGTCTTTGATAGCCTCTATAAACCAATCTTCCTTGACCGTGTCCTCGACTCTTTGTATCACTGTATTATTCGCATTGCCTGTGAAATCAAATATGAATCCAAAGGCCAAGATACGGATTCCTTGGTTTTTAGTAGTGAACTTCTTGAACCGCGGTGCAAGTGCTTCTAGCTTCCCAGTCTTGGGGTTGTAGATGTCGAGATTGGAAGCCAGATAGTTTCCTTTGAAATCAGGAACCGTGTGGAAGAATTCTCCCTCGGCTGTATCGGCTTTGTACAACTCATGGTTGCCAGAGCTGATTAAATCAATGCTTTGCTCTTTGGCAATCTCATATGTGAATTTACCCCGCGGCTTAGAGGAGTCATAGATGGCATTTCCCTCTACACGATCTCCAGTGTCAATAAGCAAGAGGTCAGAGCCATCTGCATCTGCCTTGTCGCGCAGGTGCTTGGCGAACGAGACATAGTCTCCCCAATCCGCCGAAAATGATGGTCTACGAGGCGTCAGTATATGTGTCGTTTGGGTTTGAATCAGTCCGAACAAGGCAGATGCTGAGTTAAGACAGGCATCGAGATATGACAATGGAAACGGAACCGATGTCAGTCGCACAAGGTGTAACTCACTCTTGCAAATGCCCGCCCCACCAGCCGTGCACATCTGTTGTATGCAGAAAGTTCAGCTGGGCCCAAGGTAATTCACGCAGGGGAGCGGCTATTGGGGAAGGGGCTTCTGGCTGCACGCAGAAAACGCCTTCGAGAAGGACAAAGAGGACAAGGGATGTCCCAAACATGATGAAGGGGCAGTGCTCGATGTTGCTTTGCCTTGTTCCACAGACTCCGAATCTATTTCCAAGCGACCATTCAGGTACTAACACTGTAACAAGATGAAATGCGGCCTACGGTGCATATACAACTGTGCAGGCTGCAGCCGATGCAAGCGTCGATGCTTATGTAAAGACTGTGAAAGCGACGCAAAAGGACAGAAGGAAGTGGAAGTGTGAGGCAGGTGAAGGCTGACAAAGGGGACCATGGCCAATGAGGCGGTGACGTGCTCTCGATGAATGGGTCGCCTCGCCAGCGTGATGCCGACAGGGATGTTGGCGTTCCCGAGGCCGCGACTATACTTAGGGCTTAGTAGCGTCAACATTTTTGAGACAAAACACCAACCACCTGAGCATCGAACAACATCAACTGAACTGCTGCACGCGCAATATTTTCAATTCGGAGCTTGCATACTATGGCTCGAGCTGCAGGATCCCGCGCTGCAAGCGTGAAGCCCGTCGAGTCAAAAGACACCAAGGACATCAAAGTCAACGGCACCGGTACGTCACAGCCATCGGACGCTCCCCAGCCAACGCTAAAGCGAGCGCCAGCTGCACGACGGGGTGCAAAGAAGGCTGGAAACGCGTCTGCGACCAACGGCATCTCGGAGAAGTCTGAGATGCCAGAAGAGTTGGAAGAGCAGCCCAAGAAGCGTAAGGTCAACGCGTCCATGCCACAGTCATCCGATACTAAGACAACATCAGTGGCAGCACGAGGCGGTCGCGCGAAGAAGGCAGATGCACCTGCCGCTGCCGCGCCAGCAAAGGCGACCAAGCGCAAGAAGGACGACGAGAGCGCAGCAGGGTCTGAAGAAGAGACGGCGCCAACAGTGAAGAAGCCCAAGGTCGAGCAAGCAAAGGCTGCGCCAAAAGCTGCAAAGGCTGCCAAAGTCGTGCAGGACCCCGCGAAACCAATGCCTAAGGGCCCGCGACGTACAAAGAAGGGCAAGACGGAGATCAACGCAATTCGCTACACAGAGCCGCTCAAGGTCTTTGTCTTCGGCGAGGGCAGTTCTGGGGAGCTTGGGCTGGGCGCAACTAAGAAGGCCATCGACGTCAAGCGGCCACGTTACAACGAGCCTCTTTCCAACCTGAATGTCGTCAGGGTCGCCGCAGGTGGCATGCACGTGGTTGCGCTGACCAAGGACAACAAGATTCTGACATGGGGTGTCAACGACAACGGCGCACTGGGACGCGACACATCGAATGCGGATGTCAAGATGCGCGATCTGGACGCCGATGACTCCGATTCAGACTCCGAGGATGAGTCTGGCGGGTTGAACGATCTCGAATCAACCCCAACAGCCATCTCGGACGAACACTTTCCAGAAGACACCGTCTTTGTAGACGTCGCCGCTGGAGACAGCTGCTCCTTTGCACTGACGACCGAGGGCGCAATCTACGGTTGGGGAACATTCCGCAAGAATGAAGGCATTTTGGGTTTCGAGCGCGGCAACCACACTGCCAAGTTCCCTGTATACATTGAGAGTATGAAGAAGGTCACGCAAATCGCCTGCGGTACCAACCACGTTTACGCACTGGACAAGGATCAACGTGTCTACGCTTGGGGTAACGGACAGCAGAACCAGCTCGGCCGCCGCGTCACGGAGCGCTCGCTCGCTGAGGCCCTCCAACCGAACCGCATCGGTTTTCACGATGCGACCGCCAAGCGCCATAGCCAAAAGATTGTGTCGATCGCATCAGGCGATTACCACGGTCTTGCAATTGCAGAAGATGGACACATCTGGGCATGGGGAGCCAACAACTACTGCGAGACAGGCTTCCCCGACAACGCTGGTGCCGAAGATGCTAGTCTTCTCACGCCACGCATCATTCATAGCCTAGAGGGCAAGAATGTCGAGTCGCTCGCTGGAGGTGCGCATCACAATATCGCCATCACCAAAGATGGCCAAGTCCTTGTATGGGGTCGCTGCGACGGCTCGCAAACTGGTATCCCTGCCGATGTGCTCGCTGCGGAGGAGGACTCTGACAAGGTTCTCAAGAACAATGGCAAGCCCAAGATCTTGGTGCAGCCCACCCCCATCCCCAATCTCAAGGACATTGTTACCGGAGCCTGTGGACCGGATCATACCATCGTTGTGGACAAGAACGGCAAGGCATATGCATGGGGATTCTCAGCAAACTACCAGACTGGCCTGGGTACGGATGACGACGTCGATGTGCCTACCATGATTGACAACACCGCCACACGTGACGAGAAGCTTATGTGGGCCGGCTGTGGTGGGCAATATAGTATCCTCGCTAGTAAGAAGTAAATTGCGACAACAGCGTTGCATCTCTAGGCTGCACCTCTTCCGTGTTTCATGCCCTTTCGCGGGCACCTTTTTCTTCTCTGGGATTGGCATACATGCACGGGCGTTCCAAGGATTGCAATGGGTACTCTTTCTCTCTCTCCCTCTCTCGTGTCTGCATAGCGGTATTTCCATCCTCTTCGTTTCACTACATTCAGATCTGAATGCTATCTATTTTCTCATGATCGCTGGCTATGGCACGCTTGGGTCCCTCATTAGGAGATGATGTTATGCTCGGTTCGCTACTAGAGGCCTAGATTGGATGACTAGGCGGTTGGGATTGAAGCGCCATGGCTGGATAGATCGTGTCTTGTAATAGTAAAATGCTATGCGATTATCCTCTTGCTTGACTACATCATCAATCACCCTCGATCTAGGATTATTATTCGTGAGAGGTCATGTTGGTTTGTTTCTTTGTTGGCGCTGATATACTATGGTCAGATGTGTTCAGGTAGGAGTTACAGTCAATCGTTGAAGAGCGTTCGATTGCTTCGTAGACTCTGTATGGTTCAACGTTAAAGCACAAGGAAACAAAACAAAATGCGGAGTATCCTCCAACCCAAGAAAAGAACGCCTCGCAAATGCCCTGCTGAACTCCTAGTTTGTCCGTTCCCTTGACCCGGCTTGATATCGACTACCGTCCTCCCCTCGCAGCCCTCGCCTGTTCCCGTTCACTCGCGTTATATCTGTAGTGATCTCGTTAGCCCCTGTCCGGGACATACTTGGTCCGACACAACAGAAAGTCGACAGGCCTCACGACCGCATCTCGCCAGCTGTGCGAAGTCGAAGTTCCTTCTGATATTCTGCTCTATCGGCGCTGGGGACGTACTTGAGGAGTTTCTCGATGAGGTCGACGTGGGTGAGGACCATGCGGCGACAGCAGTAGCGTTGGAGACCGACGGCATCGAGGGCGTCACTAGGAGGAGTGGAGTGTTAGCGGGTCCAGAATATAGAGCGAGGTACAGGATGGCCTGGGGTGTATGGCTTGCGGAGTGTGAGACTGGGGTTGATGTATGGGGTATATTTACCCGTCGGACATTTGCTGCTCGGTGATGAGACCAATATAGCGTTCCCAAAGGTCGCCGGTGACCTGGGTGGGTGTCAGTTATATGCGCAGCGCTGTGAGAGGACGGTGGAGAATGGTACCTTGCCGCAGGAGAAGCAACGGATGGGGATGATCATGGTGGAGGTAGTTTGAGTGTATGTTTTGCAGGTCTAATAACTCGATTTACTACGAGCTTGCGCCGGGTGCAACAAGAGGCGCACAGTAAGGTTGGACGTTCAATGTTCGCGATGCGCTCAAAGAAAGTTGAGGCCGTTGCGCGCTAGTCACGGCGGGCGGTGAAAAAGCTCGGGCCTGTGCTCCATCAAAAAAGATTTCGACCTATCCGATCTCAATTCTTTGGTCTTGAATAATCTTGAACGTCGCGCTTTCACCTCTCGCGTCTATTTGCGCCAGCACAAATACCGACGGGCAGTCAACATGGCGGATGCGACGCCCCAACTAAAGAGGAAGAACGAGGAAGCGACGCCGCAGCGCAAGTCCAAGAAGCAGAGGAAGAGCGAGGCGGCAAGCACCCAAGTTGAAGCTGCGACGCCTGTAGCTGCTTCGACCTCGAAATCGAACACTGAATCCGCGCCCAAAGGCCAATCGAAGACAAGTGCACAGTCTGAGAAGGCGACGAAGAGCGAGAATGTCGTAATTGAACCCACCACCGCGAAACGTCAACCCAAAGCTGTCAAGGACATTGTAGATGCGCAGGCAGAGACACCCAGCAAGTCGAGTCAGAAAAAGAGCAAGAAGGAAATGAAGAACGGCACAGCTAGGAAAGACGAGGCCCAGGATACTGCGGACGACAAGGCGCTGATGGCGATTGAGCCCTTGACGCAGGCCCAAGTGGAGAAAGCTCTCAAGAAGAGGGACTACAAGGAGAATAAGAAACAAAAGACCAAGGGTGGCTCGAAATGGGTAGCTTCACCACTACAAGGTGGCTGGTTCCTTCCCACAGACCCCATCTTCTCTGCCGATGAGAAGTACCTCATCCTCGCCGATCTCAAATCGCTCCAAATCTATTCCACCGAAACATCCCTCCTCGCAAACGTGCTTCCTGTTGGCGGCAAGGGAGTGCTTACGGCATATGCGCTCTCAACCACGAAATCCAATCTCGTGTACGCAGCCAACTCCGATGGCCTAATCACCCTGTGGGATTGGGTGAATGGGACCAAAGTTGGACGATGGGATATTGGAGCGCCCGTACGAAATATGACTGTTGTCACCAAGCCCGACTCTGACGAAGACCTCGTCTTCTGTCATGAGGCTGGCGACAACAGCCAGGTCATCAACGTCCATGCGCTCCGCACAAAGGCCCAAGCCTCCAAAACGGAGCTCAAGCGCGTGTTGAAGACGAGCTCGGCGATACGCGGTATTCAAGTCTTGTTACAGGGCAGGTATATTGTATTGAGCACAAACGATTCTATCATGGTCGGAAAGCGCTTGAAGCCCACACATACCGCCGTGCAGGACTTCGAGTACATCTGGCGCGAGTTCAAGTTTTCAAAGCGCGTCACCACATTCAGTGCGTATCATCGCGAGCGAGAGCCTAGCAAAGGAAAGAAGCCCGTTGTAGATCAGAGGGATGTGCTGGATATCGCGGTTGGAGAGGAGACGGGTGTTGTCTTTCTCTTCGAAGACATCCTGGCTACCTTTGCTGCTATCGAGAGCACACACAAGGGCAAGAAGGACAAGTCTGATAATGCGGAGAGTCTGAGACCTAAGCGATTCCACTGGCATCGAAATGCTGTGGGTGCCGTGAAGTGGTCGCTAGATGGTACGCGTATGCTCTGGGACAAAATTCCAGCATAATACTGACTCGTTACAGGAAACTACATTGTCTCTGGTGGTGAAGAGACCGTCCTGACTATCTGGCAACTTGCCACGGGACGGCCACAACATCTTCCCCATCTGACTGCGGCCATTGAGAATGTAGTGGTTTCTCCGTCAGGCACCTCATACGCCTTGTCGCTTGCCAACAACTCTGTCATTGTGCTTTCAACGACCGAGCTCGAAGCTAAAACCAACATCGTTGGAGTCCAGTCTCGACGAGTAGACCTTCAGCAACTTCAGCAGCCGTCAAAAGACTCGAACGTGAACAAGCCTTACCTTGATCTCTTCCATCATGTGCCCATGGCGGTCAACCCAGCACTGCCAAATGAAGTACTTCTCGCCGTACCCTCATCGCAACCGCGCCACAGGAATGAGGGTCTTCTACCTGAACCTTATTTACAAACTTTTGACCTCGCCAACCATCGTGCGAAGTCAAGACAGGCTTTAACTCGCAACAACGCAACGGAGTCAAATGTGGCACCAGAAGGAGGCAAGATCAAGGAACCTAGCGCGAAGCTTCTCCAGGTCAGTCACGATGGCGAGTGGCTCGCAACAGTGGACGAGTGGGTTCCGCCTGCATCCGACACTGGCTTCCTGAACGAAGGCATACCTGAGTTCAACGAAGAGGAGCGCTTGAACCGTCGGGAGGTGTACCTCAAGATCTGGCGACGGGACGAAGCACATGATCAGTGGAAGTTGGCCTCTCGGATTGATGCTCCACACTTTTTTGAAGATGTATGCGGTAACGGTCGAGTCTTCGATCTTGTTGCCGATCCCAATGGAGCCGGTTTTGCGACTGTTGGAGAGGATCATGTCGTCAAGATCTGGAGACCTAAGACGAGACTTCGCGATGGCGTTGTTGTTCGTGGAGCTGATGAGGAGGGGTTGGTTACTTGGACCCTGGACCGTTCTATCCCGATCAGCGATAAACTCGATGTACTTGAGGGATCACAGCAATCTCTCCCGCCACGGACCTCGCGGTTAGCATTCTCTACAGATGGCTCTGTCCTCGCCGTCGCTATCTCATGGGCATCAGAGGCTGATCTAGGAGTCACCCACCTCATCGACACACATTCTACAACCATTCGACGCTCCATGACCGAAATAGATGTCACAGCCCTATCCAATCTCGGTTTCGTTGGTCGCCATCTCGTTTTCGTTGCCGATTCTCTCACCGTTTGGGACATGGTTATCGACCAACTCGTCTACAGCGCTTCCCTCCATACCTCCGGACTAGACCGCATAGAGCGTATCCCACTTGTTCGCTTTGCAGTCAATCACCATGACAGCACCTTTGCCATTGCCCTTCCCCAGTTCGAAAAGAACGCAAATTCGAGTTCCAAATCGAAAAAAGCAAGCTCAACTATTTCAATCTACGACACTGCTCACACAGCCCCACTTTGGTCCGGCACATCACCCTTCATCACGCTCGGCCTTGCACCCCGAAAGGGAGAACGCGGATACATCGCGCTCGACTCTGTGTCTTGCATCAAGACCATCAGTCCCAGCGCGGTGGCGCTTCAACTCCCCACGCCGCCGCCAGAGGAAAAGGCAGAGCTGCGTGAAGCTTATGAACTAGAAAATGAAGATGAAAAGGAGACGGCAGACGACCGCATCGCGCCCATCACCATGTCGCAGGATCTCACCCAAGATTTGAACGAAGACGTGGCGGTGCTGAATGCACAGCAGCTACAGGAAGCTTTGGATAACGGACAGGTGCCGCCGCCGCCTCAGGGACTGTTCAATAAGGTTTTGGCGCTTGTGGGTAGGCCTGCGAGGGTTGAGGCGTAGGGAACGGAAAATGTAGTGAAGTGGATAGTGTGTGTAATGTTGAAAAAGGAAATTCAAATGCGAGAGATGTTTGGTATGTGAATGTGATGCTTGGGTTCGTCTCGTGCGTGAAGATTTTCATAGCGGTGGAGTTTGTGATGATGGCCTGTTGAGGTCTTGCATGCATGGCGGTGGGTGAGCCAGTGTGTGATGAATAGACAGAAAAGGAGTTCTGATGGGAAGTTGTGCTAGTCATCGTTAGGCTTTTGTAACATGAAGGAGAGGGAGGTGGGCAAGTGGGCAAGTATGTAATACCACCATTCGATTTAGCACACTGCAATACAACACAACACAACAAAAACACATATCTATGTACAAGATTCCATAGCTGTGTATAATAATTCACTCAATGCCTCTCTATCACCCGTTGCAGATAATCCTGCCACGGCGCTGTTCGAAAGCATATAGTTCTGCCACGCGAGACCAGTGACTGTAACGAAAAGCAACGTGAGCGTAGGTAAAGACATACAAGTGAAGACACGCAGATACCTCGCTCTAGCCTTGACGCATACGAAGATTTTTATCCAGTGGTTCTGCTGCTGTGATTCTTTGCATGACAGCAAGCAAGCACAAAAGGGTCTAGCTACCATATGGTATGGTATGGTATGGTACCTCTGCACTGGTACAGAGCATGCACGACCTAGACGCTTCTACGCGACGTTTTTGGAAAATGCTAAATCGGCTCTTCTAGCCTACGGTACCGAGAGTTAGTGTGTCGCATTCGCTTAAATCACATGGTGTCTTACCGGTATGTATCGAATGACGTCCGCATGCGGCGACCCACAGCACTGTATCGCTCCATGTGCTGTTATTCCAGAAGACTAGGTATATACCATAGGTATGGTACCTAAGCACTGCAGAAGCGAAATAGCGTTCTAGAACGATGGCGAGTCCTTTGTCAGCGCAAATAGGGGATACTTGCCTATTCGGTCAATGGTGTCGCGGTTGTTGGGGTCTTGCTGGAAAGGGAAAAGAAAGGAGCGTTGCTGATGGAGTTGCAATACGTTCCTCACGCGATCATCGCTAGCTACCAGTACCATAGCCAACCAAGTGTTGGCCAGCGTGCGTCAATTTATTGTTGTCAGAATTCCCAAATGCGGAGAAAATTAGACCTTGTGTTTACAGCGTGACCTCTACCTACCCGACCTCACCTCTGCATCGCCATGCGAGCATATGTTGAGAAACCTCGCATGACTGTCTGCCGGAAGGGTCTCCTCATGGATCCAGACTTGGATGGCTGGCTGGAGCAGTGCGGAAGTGACGAGGGTCTTACGACTGGTTCATTGTTGTTGCGACCTGCCGACCCATAGCACGAATAAACAACTCTTGGTATCCCAAACACAGCTAATTCACCATTTCTGGTAACTAGAATAAATACTAGTTATGGTAATCTAGGGCCTCGGTTAACTAATCTCTATGATCCCCGCTCTATGTCCGTTGCAACATGTCTCGCGACATGTCCATCTTCTCCTACAGTGCCTTTGCGTTTTGATTGCATCACGCATGCTGCCAAAATTGTTGATATGCCGAGGCCAAGGCCAGCCAAATCGACAGATGTATATTGAGCAGCTCTATTACCCTCGAGTTGGAAACATCATAGCTGGTCGCAAATTCAAGTGCATCAGCAGCGACAGTAGTCACGTTTCTTGTCATACCAGCCGAGCTGCATGTATAAAGAAATGGCCAGGCTCCATAATATGCCTCGCAACCTCCATACTGCGCTCTTGACTCCGGCCCTGTATGTATATCTTATTTCCATCAGGGTGCGGATTTTCTCTTGAGAAAGCTGTAACGATTTCGAACGCATATCTCAGTAGCTTGCAAGTCTCGTCGTGAAAACCGAGCCCAGTGTGACGGTTCCCAGCCCTGCCGGAACTGCAAAAGTAGAGGCATCAACTATACAACCAAGTCTATTACTTGACTTAAAACAAGGTAAGGATAGCAAGTTTTTATCTTTCTATGATACCTGATTCGGCCGTCTATACCTAATCACATCTCTGCGCTCAACACACCCATATCTTCAATCGCGTCGAATGCAGAGCTGGCCGTCAGACATACTCCTTCAATTTCACCGGGACCATCAACCAAGCATTGATAGAGAGAGACGCCCTCCACGGCTGGTACGACTCGTATTTCCATCTTCTGCGACGCCGTGTACACATTTGGCTGCCTTTGCTCACTGTTGAGCCTCCCTACCCCGCTGGCCCAGGAGGCGGATACCACGATGTTTGTTCGCATATCAATTTTCAATGTAGTAGGGACGCATGTTCCGAACAAACGGCAGTCTAAATAATGGAAAACTATAAACGTTAATTAAGCCTTCATAGCGTCATCGTAACAAGCGACGGGACTATCGCGCTAATAAGCATGGCAAGTCTGCCGTACAACAATGGTACGCTGAATCTGGTCGTTTCTGAAATAGAGTTGCTACGGGATGATCGAACGTGGGAGATGCATGATGGTCTCAGCGAGCTTTTTGCTAACGGACTACCTACGATGGTGCGTTCGAGCTGGCCGCGCAGTTGTCGACACTGATGCCACATGTCACAATTACAGCAACGAACCACTTCGCTTCAGCATATAAGACAGGATATACCTTCCACTATCAAAACGACAGTAAATCCATGATTAATTTCCCGTGGAAAGTTCCCTGCACTACAAACGCTAAATACCAAGCATTGATATGTGAAAGCATGGAATGCCAGTTCAAGAGACACCAGGCATCTTATCTTTCTTTCCTTTAATCCAACTCTATACTCAATCAATCTAGTAGAACGCCTTCATAAGCGCTACCCGTTATCATACCGCATCATCAGATTGAGGGGTAATTAGCTTTCTTAGCTTTTGCGTTGTAACAAAGTAGTGTCTAGGGCTACCTACCTAGTCTACTATAACGTTGTGTGCTAGCGACAGGCGTCTCCACATACAAGATATATAAGATAAGGGCTTTTGCAAGTGTATTTTCCCCCTCGTCTAGTACTATTTATCTTTATACTTTTGGCCCAACTTGTAGAATACGCTATACTGCTTTTGGGCTGCGAGTGCTGTTTTTAGTGTAGACTCTATACGTCCGTACGTTATAGGATTGAGGGGCTAGAAAGGTAGTTTTGAAAAGAGATTGGGATTGGTAAAGTATAGGTATTAGTTTTTGTCGAGAACTTTTCTTGGCGATGTAGGGAACTACGATTAGCTGTACGTATCTTCTGACTTACTACCCCTGCACATGGATCGGTGAGGCGACGACCCCTCATCTGCGCGCCCTAATTGTCCCGGAGCGACAATAACAAACGTACGTACGACACGGCACCACGGCGGGGAGGCTGTGCGACGTATGGCTATATTGCATTGCTTGCTTGTATGTATGTAGTAATTAACGGGCGGCGCGAAGAGAAGCTTAGTAACGCCTGGCGAATTTTCTTACTGCTTTGGGCGAGGTCGGTGTCTTTTGCGCTCGGAGACCCGTCGTGAACTAGTGTATAGGTACCTGATTAGGAAGTGGAAGGGCGGAGACGGGCGCAACAGAGAGATCCGCGGCCAGCGTCCCATGCTCCCTCGGATGTGTCGCACGTTGGGTTGAGATTTGATGGTCTGTTACAGTGGTGCATTGTTCGTGATAACTCATTATGATTGCATGTTCATGCCATTGCGAGACCGGGTAGTGTCGACAAGCATGGGGTAGGAGGTGCCTATGAACGGAGTGCGCGATTGGTATTGCATGGCAGCCCAGAGTGTCAATCAATCAAAGAGATTCTTCTAGCAATCAGCATGAGCGTGATGTTGTCATCACCGGTCAGTCATTGATGGTTCATGCAGGTGCTCTTGGAGCAGGGATTGCTAGTGGACGGTTCCATGGCTTTATTCAGCATCCTTTACTAATCCTGTTGGCTCCGCCAATAAGAAGCGAGGCAGAGCGAAGAGACAGTAAAGTTTGTAATCAAAGAGTCAGAGGTCAGTGATAGGGTTTTCTTACAGCGCCCTTTAACAAGACAGAGATCGTGGAGGCAGATCCATGTAATGTATGGCAATTTGTGATCAAGTGCTGCCGAATGTGGGGGTGCGACATGTCTGACAGAAGTGCGTGGTCTAGAAAGTCGGTGCGGACGAACCTTTGGCAACCGAGACGCCGTTTAGACGCCGTTTTGGGACAGCTAGGCATCACGACAACAAAGGTTCGCGCGGTTCGTCCGGAGTTGCGACTTTGTCAACCATGGTGCTTGGTAGCGAGCGAGTGAAGTTTGTCATTCGCCGTGCTCTGCCTCTCCTCAGCCGTCAGTGGTGTCGTGGGGAGCAGTGGGAGAAACCGGGAGCGTCAGTGATGCCGTGCCCGCCAGGCTGCCAGTTGGGCAATGCGAGAGCGACCTGGTACATAGATACTACCTACTGTACGTGCATGGAATGCAGAATGCACTGCAACGGCATGATTGATTAGCGAGAAGCCGGTGGGGACACGTTGTGAAGCCACAGGCCTGAGGGTTGACCGCTCTGGCTAGCGGAAGATCGTGTGCTGTGGCTTTGACCGCTTGCTGACGCCGGTCTGAGCCTTACGACAGCGCACCCTGGCTCCATGGGCAATCAGGCACCTCTCAATCTCGCACACGCATACAGCGCGCCCTACCCGGCTAGACAACGCACAGGCGACGAGTCGGTGTCCCAGTGTGGCAGAAGCCCAGCCCAGTTTTCCAGTCAGTGTTGCAAGGTAGAAGCAAAGCAAAGCAAAGCAAAGCAAAGCAAAGCAGGGCAAAGCAAAGCAGGGCAAAAGCAACAGCGAAATCATGATGCGTCATCCTGTGCACCTGGCTAAACTCCGACAAAAGCCCAATCTCCAGCGCGGTCTGATGGGTAATCCAGGTGCAGATGACAGGAATCGCATGCTGTGGCTTGCTCCGTGCCGACTTGCACGTCCTGGTCGTCCTGTCCTGTCCTGTGCAGCTGATGAATGACGAGGTCCGGGAGGGCTGGCTGAGCTAAGAGGGAAAGCGTGCAAGGGCCACTAGTCCAATCGACCGGCCGAAGGCTTTTGCAGCGTCCGCCTCGGGTCCCGCGTAAGCTGCTTGCATCCCTGCCCGCTTGTGAATCATCTCACCGACTCGGCCAAGAACGGTGGAAACATGCCAATAAATCCGAGAGCCGTTAAGCAGCATCGTGGCCATGTTAGGCAGCATAAGACACACGCTTGCCCGCTCTCTACAAAACCACGACCCCCCCGTTACAATCACACCAGCAAACAACAGTCCCACAGAGCAGCATCCTGACATCCAACCCGCCATCACAGTGCCCATATCCACACTGTACTCATCCACACATCGATCGATCAGACTGCCCAAGTACCTGAGCTCGGATCACCTTCCACCTATTGGCTGCTGCTTCAAGGTTGGTGAACCCTCGATTGTACCAGTCATCATCGAAAAACTGACTCACATTTTCCCAGGCCCTTAAAAGTTTGAATTCCTGCCTGAAGAACCAAAGATGCCTTCTTCATCACACCTCCGCATACAGACTCTGTTTGAGCCCATCACAGCCGAGACGGTTCGCTCACACTTTGTCTCGTCACCACCGCAGAAGAAGCAAAAGATGTCTCTCACCCAAACCTACTACATCGCTGCCTCGGCCCGCTCCAAGCTGGGCAAGGAAGCCTCAAGGGCCGACCACGACCTCCGCCTGCTTGTCGGCCACGCCAACCTGCTCGACTGCCTCATGGTAGAACTCCAAGACGCCGAACGCCAGCAAGAGCAATGGTTCAACCAGACCATGGCCAAGGCCTCCAAGGCTGAGGACCGACACATCCAGTGGGCAGACAGCATTGCTGACGACGAGGACGACTACTCAGATTCCGACTCGGACTCCGAG
Source organism: Plenodomus biglobosus (assembly GCA_022343325.1). Lineage (NCBI taxonomy): Eukaryota > Fungi > Ascomycota > Dothideomycetes > Pleosporales > Leptosphaeriaceae > Plenodomus > Plenodomus biglobosus. Next base: position 1,026,067 of record JACTNT010000027.1, on the reverse strand, counting down.
TCTGAGAACGAGGACGACTTTGACATGATCTCCATTCCCCGCCGCATCGCCCAAGCACCCGTACAAATCACTACAATGGAGGTGGATGAGGACGACGAGGAATTCTACGACGACATGGAGGACGATTCAGATCTCGCTCTCACCCGTGTATCCTCGCAATTACAATCACCGCCCGAGCTCGTCTTCGAAGAGGAGTCGGACGACGAATCGCCCCCCAAGTCTCCACCGACATCCACATTCAACTTGTCCGACAAGGAGGCACTCCTCACCACATCCTTCTACGAAGCAAAGTCACACTCTGGATACCTGGAGGACGATCACCCGCTATTCATGGACACAAATGCTCCGCTCATCTCAAGTTATTAGGCCAACACAGCACATCATTGCTACGACCTTTTGATTTTTGATCAGCATTTTAGCGAGCGTGTCATTTTTCAGCATTATATCCTTGGGCATTTTCTTTTAACTGGCATCAGCAGCATATGCTGCGAGACGATTCTACATGTTACGAACCGATCTACTCTACTCAGAATTATGGGAGCACGATGATACTTACAGGGTTGGGGGGGGGGGGAAAGGAGTTTGGTCGCACGCGGTCTAAGATCTCCCAGCATTTGGTTGAGACTCCCGCTTTAGTTTTTGATAATAATTATGATCATTACACTCAAACATCACATCCTGAATGATGCATGTGACGCTTCAACTATGCAGTGGTTGCTGCACGCTCTATTGCTAATCAATGTTCCGGTCACGTCCACACTGCACATGCTCTCTCTTCCAGTGATATGGGTATCCTCGGCCGAAATGCCGAACTTCGCACGAACGAACAATCCATTGTTTTCCACCAGCCGCCCCCCCACTATGAACTTTTCCACGTCAGAACCTGTCAAAATTTCGAATCTGTCAAAATTTCGAACTGGAATTTTTCACTTAGTTGACCGACTTTTGGCGACTTAAGGCGCCAGGCAACCCCTGGCACGCTTGAGCCACAGCAGGTGCGCGGAGTGGGAACACGCGGCGGGGAACCCACTTTGCGTACAACGTATGTAAGTAACTACACACCGTACAGTACATGCTCGCATAGCACAAACGCGCGTGGGATCGCCCAGGCAACTCCCCTCGCACAGCCTGCCTGCTGGCTGGAATGCTGTGCAGTATACGTCTCCCTTTACCGGTCAAGCTTGCCCAAGATCCCTGGAGACTTGGTGGACGCGACACACATTGTTTAGTAAGCCGTGCGTGGGGACGAGGCGTGCACTGCACTGCCCTGATTGATGCATCTGCCTCATGACCAAGAAATGTTTCTGCCTAGGGGAGGGAGGGGGGAATATTGCGTGCGCCGTATTGAGATGTAGTAGTACGCTCGAGATACGCGGCTGCAGGGTACTGCGGTCAAGCTCGGCGCTTGGGGCAGTCCGTGGGAGAGGCTCGGGGGTTCGACTGTGACTGGGCTCCGAAGGGAAGTCTATGGGAGAGGGGAAGAGGGGACAGGGGGAGACGAGAGTCGTCGCATTGAGTTTTGCGCTTCGGCCAAAACGCGGAAACGAGGCTTACTGTACGTTGTACATGCGTTGTAGGTCTCAACGGAGCGGATGATTAATGATATCCGTACATCGTGTACTCGAACCATTTCGTCTTACAGTAAGTGACTGCACCCTGACCGTTTTCTGATCCTGTGTGTTTTGCCTATGTGCAGGATTTCCTTTTTTGTAGAAAGCGTAACCTACTGGGGGTTCTGGAACATTTTGCATTGCCATGACCTGATTGTGGCCTTTGCATCTCCACAATATCAAGAATTACCATTTGAGGGCAGTCAAACGGCGCTGATCACTCCGTCTCCCCAGCCCAGCGTTGGCAAACCTCACGGCCCATAACTGGCAAAAATTGTCTCCGCTCTCGTGCGCAAAACAATCGCCTCATTTTCTAGAGACTGAAGTGATAGCCATTAAAAGTTTAAAATCTGCTCCGATATTGCTTCTTGGATCTGCACTTTTAGATAAGGGCTATCTCCTACCCTATGGTATGGTAGCAGCTTGTTTACAAAGTTGATAAACTAACTTGCTTTGACACTTCATGCACGCCGCAGGATACCTAGGTACGGTCTATTTGATGATGCGTTGTTTCGCTGTTTGTGGTAAAACAAGCACGTGTCTAGCTCGAGGCGCCACGCGCGCAAGTGAAACAGGATCCCATCTCCAATTGCAACACGACATCAGAGACTGTCTCGACATGTTTGGCTGGCCAGTGGGACACGCAACCATGTTCAGGCACAGTGTTGATGCTTTTGACAAGTATTCTGACCCCTGAACCTCTCCCCCCCTGCACACCTTGTTTTGGGCTGCCAAAAAAATTAACTTTGTTCGCTCCAGGGCTGTTGTTGGTTTTATCGCCCAAACAAGGAAGGAAATTGGGTTGTGGGACAGACCGCCCCCAGATCATCAACGTCAGCTACTCTCTCACTTTGTGGGGAGAACCCCTGAAGGACTTTTAGCAGTCGGTCCCGGGTCCCTGATGCTGTCTTACCGCCCCCGTTACTGGTGGTGCCATGATGTACCGATGGCGAGTGCACATCCTGGTCAGCGCTTGGGTTTCTGGAATTTCGAGATACGAGTATTGGCTGGTTTCTGAGGCTGTTGCTGTGCAGACCAGACGCGCGGATATGATGTACAGAGCCATTTTGTTTGTCTCACAAAAACACGAACTTCATTTCATTCGCATGTTCGGACAAATTTCCTGGCTTGGGCAGCCAGCAGGAACAGTGTCAGTTCGCCGGAGTAGACGTCATTCAGGATAACTGGTCTCCTCTGAACATTCTGACCTCTTCATTGCGACATATTCCTAACAAAGTGCATACTTGAACGCAAATCACTACCATACCAAACTCTTAGTGACATCATACTCGACAAATGGGTCTCGAATGTTCTTATCGATAAGTTTAAATCGATGATGTGACAAGGGTTATGGTGCTCGGAAGGCCGGTGTCTTCGCGCACCGGAATCGCGTACCCTTCCTCATGATTTAATATGATCGACAACTACGATTCGCAGGATTAAAGTATGTGAGTGCATACTGCACAGCGATCAAGTCCAACATGTCACCAACGGAGTCCACGGATAAGACTGTCAGGCTCACTCCCGAGGCACAAGACCCAGCGACAGTCACTTAACAGCGATCGGAAAGATACGTTCCCTGGCCATCCGTCACTCCGGAGTTCCGTCAGTGCCGTGAAAAAAAAGTCACATGGGACTGGAAAAGCTGGACTTCAGCCCTACCGCTCAACGGTCGCCCAAAAACCCGAGCTTGGTCCAGGAACAGATTTTGGACACATGGACCAGCACGAGGACCTCGCGCCGACCCGCACCGAGATTTTTTCGCCCATGCTACAGAACATTCCGTTCGCATACAGTACACTTATCCACCCGAAAAATTCCTCAAGCACCAACGGGAGCCGGACGGAAAAAGCCCTGGTCCTGTTCTAAGCTCGAAGAAGGCGTTGGCACACACACACAATCAATCAAAACCACCATGATTCACCAGCCTCACTAGGTAGCTTCGAGTAGGTAACTCCTCCAGGCCGTTCCGTCTCAGAACTTCGCCCGGGAAAATTTTCCGCCAGAGAAGACGCCGACCACAGACAATAATACCCTTTTTGTTCGGCGTTCAAAAGACTTCAATAGCTACACCTCGTGTTTCTGCTGCTTTGGCGTGGAGCTCTTCAGGAGAGAGACCATGGGCCAGACTTGTCTTGTGTGTCTTGTCGGCTCGCCCGAGCCTCGGTGTGTGACTCCGCTGCCCACATTGCAAAATTAAGCAGCCCTGGTATTGAGGCATGTGCTGTTGTTGCTGCCGCTGCCGCGCTGCCGCATACAGCAGGGCAGGGCAGGTACGGTACACGGCTTGTATGGCGCCACGCGGGAGGAGAGAAAAAAAATCGTTTGCATGGGTTTTTTTTCTTGCCCTGCAGTAATTAGTTGCAAGGTCGGGCTTTGCATGTGGCTTGCAGACTGCCGCCTTTGCAACGTGCGCGGCGGCGGTCAGTTTCACGATGAGCTGGAACTTTGGATTAGGTTGAGGTGCTGGGTGCTGTGCGGTGCGGTGCGGTGCTACTTGACCGCCTCAATTGGGTTGGGGCATATGGCGGTGGCGGTCTCCTGAGTAACCACTGCTCTGGAGTACGACATATAGTGCACTTATGCAGTTACGCACGTCGATCATGGCTTGTGGGGCCTGCTTACTGCACCGTCAAAAGCTTAGGTAGTGTGCAGCTTTGCTTGGGCGCTTACCTTGCACAGTCGCATTTTGGAGTGAGTTGTTGGCGGCGGGTAGATCATCCCTTACTCTGATGGCTTTGCACCTAAAATGGTAACTTGTGATGAGTTGGTCAGAGCTATTAGATCGATATCCTCCATGCTACATACGTCTGTTCTGCATGATGAATTGTTAGCATAAAAATACTGCACAATGCAGGATTCGAGGCAATACATTCTCGTATAGGAGTCTCATTCGTGTAAAGTACACACGTAGATGCAGAGAAAACCGTATCATTACTTCATCAAGCAGTATATTATACAGCACCATGATACCCAAGTTCTACATCAATCGAGCCCGACTGTCCATGACTAGGACTGTTTAATCTTATCATCTCATGCTTGTAACCCCAATGCCGCCATAAAGCAGAAACCCTTAATGCGCGACCATTTTATTCTAGTTCAAATGCAAGTGTGCACCCCCGCCCCACCCTTACGCGACCAAACTACCCACTCGCCTATTGATCCCTCGGCTGCTCTACCCCACCCCACCCAACACCTTGACCCAAGCCCGACGCGAAAGGCACTCCACCCATGCCTTAACAATTCAGAATATATAACTACTAATTGGTAGAACGACCATCCAAAGCTAATTTCTATTGGCTTTTCAACATGCCCGTTTGGCTTAGGGGTACAGCGTCGCACTCGTATACTCATGCGTTATGCGAAGATCCGCGGTTCGATTCCGCGAATGGGCAATATTATTTTATTTCTTGTTTTTTTTGCTCATTTAGATCGCGTGATCTCATGCTTAGGTAGGTAGCTTGGTGACGAATTTTTTGAGCATCATGTATATATATATGCCTTGGTGAGACGTGGGAAGCCCAAGCTAGAATAGATGTTGTGGTTGTGGCATAGTGCGAGATTAGTATTTAAGGATGTTTTTATGCCATGTTAGCTAGCTAGCTGTTTACTTGAGTAGTTAGGGTCAGTATATATATTTATAATGGTTATACCTAGGTATATTAAAAGAGAAGTATCTTTTATAACTGCGTATTAGAGCTTAGCTAATAGATCTAAGGGCAGATAAGACGATTAGCAGAAGCGTTAAACTATATTGCTTCTTGTTAGGTACATAGAATGATTATTTAGCTACCTCTATTAGCTCCTTGACCCGCTCGCAAACTGCGAATAATTGCTTCGTTAGCAATATGACTTTGCGCTACATTAATTGGTCCACTCGGCAAGTTCAAGGTTATTCTGTCGTGCTGTTGAATGGAGGGGGTTGATGTTCTGAGGAGATTCCTCTTCCAGGACTTCATAGCTTCTTTTCTGGAGTATGTGTTTGGAATCGTTTGGTGACTCAGTCTCTGGTTGCGAGCGCTTCGAGGACCGTGTCAAATATGTATGAACAAAGGAGGGTCTCTCTTGCGACGTTTGCTTCAAAGGCAGAATCCGCGACCTGAGATAGGAAAACATGGAAGACGACTTCAGCGCTGACCACAGGACACTCTTGGTGAAAATGTTGAGCCAAAACGCTGACATGGCGGGCGCACAGCTGACAACCATGGTACCGAAGATCTCGAAAATGCTATCGCTCGATCAGTAATCGTACGTTAGGGTAATGGTCGCGCTTGTAAGACCTACGACACAATCTCCAACAAAGTGGCATTCCACGTCGTATCGACGCCCTTGAAGATGATGACTCTCAACCAAAGAGACACAATACTCATCACGACCAGTCTGTAGTAGCGCTGTCAGTATATTCAACAAGATCCATGTGACGAAAACTTGCATGATTCCAGTACCGAAAACAAGACCCAGAGTGAGTTTTTTGAGGGGCGATACGTGCAACTTCAACACAATCGGAAAGGGCATTGTCAGAATGACCAAATCGGCGACTGCGGAGAACACTCCAACAACCACATGGAGCCATGCTGAATCATTACAGCGTGCGAATGAGGCCCCTCCCCACACTTCGCCCTTTCTGGGGATACAGTAGACTCCTGCAGCGACAATGTTCATGCCATAGAAGAGCGCCATAAAGACGATCCAGATCCAGGCAGTGCGTCGAAGCCATGCTACGCTACCAAACACGCGGATGTACAGAGCAAGTACGGCGGACTTAGCGGCCCATAGGGTCGGGGCTATGACGAACAAGATTGCTGTCTGTCTCTGTACGTTCGGTAGGTGTCAGATGAGTCCATTGATTACCAGCGGTCAGAGCCTAAGAAGCGTACCTGCATAACCGCAATCTTGAATGTCGAGAGAGGTATGTCCCAAGGATGCCGTGCCAACCCTGCTTTGGAGTCTGGAGAAAATCAGCGCCTCGTAGCATTCCGCCCTAGATGTCATGGGCTTACTTACTGAGCAAGTTCAAAACCCAGTAGGCAATGCCACCAGCATATGCAAAGGTGCAAAGGACTTCCAAGTCGCCTGTCAGCAGGGTCCCAAAAGTGGATTTAGTTGACAGTGAGAAGGGTCCCCGGTCGTTGGTCTGCTGGATCCGTTACGAAACGTGGTAAAACCACTTACAGTCGTCCAAACCAAGATTTCTCGAAAGTTTTATGTTGGTGCCCATGCGAAGTGACAAAAATATCCCCCCTACGACTATCAGCGCCACCCCAGTGCCAAACGCACTGTCAATCAAGGTTGGCGGATCATCGAAATTTGGTGGTGCACCGGATGGATTAGGAACTAGAGGTATCTTGGTGAGATCAAGAGGAGGAGTGGATTGCGGAGCCATGCTGCGCGAACTGGACAATGATTGTGGCACGATGTCAGGCAAGTGGTGAGATGTTATGTTACGAGGAGCTGGCAGCGCAAACCCCCCAGACAGAATCGGGCGAGAGCAGACAGCGTTCAGCCTGAGTGAGTCTGATAGGTATTGATCCCAATGCGAAAGATACGCGGGATTTGTTCAGCTCACACTTTACCTACATGTCTTGGCCTGCATCCTATCCTTGTCTCTGCAAAGAGCTGCCATCCCCCTTGTCCCTCTTACCTGACTTCTATGCATTCCGCCAAATTGTACTACCCTAACTTCGACGCCACCTTCCCGCCAATGCGTTGAACGGCGCCTTCTCTGCAACCGTAGTGCTCGATGGGTGTTTCTCAAGTATACGGTTTCCAAACACACCCACCGCGCGCTGGCGAGGTCAAAACCAGGCTATAATTTTCGGCCCCCGACACGGGTCAATTTCAAGTCATTCAATTGATAAACATTTGCCATCGAGGTTTGGGGGCGGACTAGACGATATACCGCATGCATGCACATGGATGGAAAATATGGTTGTACAGACTAGGTTAGCAAACCCTGAACATCATCGATGGAGGCAGTTTAGTAAGCTCTTCGGAAAACTGGGCTGTGTTGGTCCTGAGAAGCCATCTTGGTCTAAGCCAGACTGATTCTGAACGCCATTTCCTCGCATTCGATAGCTCCAGTATAAAACTTGAGCGCCTCCCTGGTAGGAAATTCTAATGGTAGTTAGCAAGACCAGACTGACTACAAAACTTCTTTTGTTTGCTACACCTGTGAATCCCAAACGGAACAATAAACATACCTACCGTCATGTTCTCTTTCTTCGTCTTCCCGGAAATCTTGGTCACTCTCATCTTCGGTGGCTACCTCTTGAGCGGGTCACTTCTCGTCTGCTATATCCACAAGCGTGATTTCGTGAGTGAGGACTTTGAAGGATTGATGGACTCGTTAATTTGAGACTGTCCAGATGTCTCTTCTGCTCCACCCTTTTCGAGCCATCATGTCACGTGTCAAATCCATGCGCTTCCTACTAGCTGCTCCGAAAATGATCCAGGAAGGTTACGATAAGGTAAGTCATTGTCCTGATGCGTGTTCAGTCTTCAGCATCTGATCAACTGCTAGGCTCAAGGAGATACCTTCGTTGTCGACAGCCCTGACATCCGCTATCATTTGGTTTCAAGCCCAAGATTGATAGACGAAATCGATCGTGCACCAAACGAAGTCTTGTCTTTGCAAGCAGCCGCAAAAGTTGTGAGTTTATAGCTCCAGTCACGGGCTTCCGTATACGATGCTGATCAGCGCGAGTAGTTGCTTCGTCCGGAGCAGTCCATGCACAACTTTGGTTGGTTTGAAAAGAGAGGAACCGATGGCACGCCTTTGCCAAAAACAGTCCGCACACTCTTGAGAAATGATCTTCCATCTATCTTGCCAAAGACACGTATAGCCAATTCCCAGATTATGGACAAGTTACTAAGCGGTCCTGGGGAGCAGCCGAACATCGCCGCAGTGATCCGCGAATGCATCGTATGTACGAACGCCATTGCATTCTTCGGGGAGGAACTAGGTAGGTTCTCGATTCTGTTGTTGCAGACTAACGACGCTAACTTCAATGACCAGCCAACGACAAGAAGTTCATAAAGGCCGCGGATGACTTTATCGACAAGACTGTATACATTGCGGAGAGTGTCAGAATTCTTCCTGGTTTCCTGAGCGGGTACTACTAGCATCACCTCAGATACTTAGCACTCGCTGATAAATGTGTTCTAGGCCGGTGGTGAAGCTTTTGCAAGCTTACTTTTCGTCTCAGCACATCATGTTCGACGCATTGGAGGCTATGACGCAGCAGAGGATCGATGAACGTCGAATTGCGGTGGATCAAGGGCAAACTACACCTCATCACGTCAGTATTCTCAGCATTACCTATTTTGTCATCTTCTTCGTACAGCAACTAAGTGTCATGTGTAGAAGGACTGCATCCAATACATCATGGAACAGTCGCTCAACTTCAAGGCATCCCAATGTGAGCGAACGGCGCCATGGTCGGCTGGGCGGATCGTACACGAACTAATGGCTCTTTGGTTCGGAGCCGTGCATACGATGGCAATGGTACATTAAACCTATGACGTCTGAGCGGACTTGGAAAGAGACTAATGAACTGACCAGGCAACTACTTTTGCTGTCCGCGATGCATGCACGCATACCGAGTACATTGAGCCACTCAGGAAGGAAATTGAAAGCTCAGCGTATACGAAGTGGGAAGCTACTGGTCAAGGCCTGCCTCTCTTAGATAGCTTCCTCAAGGAGTCGACACGCATGAACCCCCTGGACAACGGTATGTCCTTGAACATAATGTTGATCTATCAGAAGCCAGAAGCTGAAATCTGTTGACAGTGAGCACCCGACGCAAGGCTCTCAAGCCAATCACGCTCTCCGACGGCACGCACGTTAAAAGAGGTGAGTGGCTTGCTACGCCCCTGGCACCCATGTTGCGAGATTCCAACAACTGGGTGCAACCCCTGAAATTCCACGGTTTCCGCCATGTCGACGCTCAATACCTAGCATGCCTGGTCGGCGAGCATCAATTTGCGAATCCAGAGCCCGAGAAAGCGGCGCTGCTCACGGATGTGTCGAAGTGGCAGACGTGGGGCACTGGCCGCATGGCTTGGTAAGTCAACCTGCACCCCAACAGTGGTATGCTTGATGATGCTAAGTGCATTCATTCCTTGACTAGTCCTGGTCGCTTTTACGCGGCTGCAGGCATCAAGCAGATCTTCAGCCTGCTCTTGTCCAGGTTTGATTGCGAGCTCATAGACACTTGCGCTCCGTCCAAGTACAGCTGGCGCACATGCAACGTTCCACGGTCGGACATGGCGATCGTGGTTCGCCCACGGAAGGAGTGAGCGGCCCAGGTCAGATGCACTGGGCGTCGACGCAGCAAGTCTTGCCTTTGGACGAGGTTTCCCTTGTTGTACAAGTAGTCTTTGCACTGTGTAGTAAATCGTATACAGTCGTATTGAGAGCAACGTCAGGTTGGCAAATCGTCAGCTCGTTGCTGGTTCTAAACTAAGCCCTATATTATACTTGTAGTAACGACAATCTGTTTCAACACTCAGTGCTACAAGCTTGTGGGGAATATACGTGTAAATACCTACACAGTAGCATTTCATGTCGTCGCCGTACTCTCTAGTCTCCGAATCCAAATGTTTTCAGCTAAATATGGAATGGGTTCAAACAACGACGACACGCGCACAGAACACAGAGCAAAGCACGTAAGACGTTGGAGAAGAGTGATTAGTGGGAATGACCCAAGGAATCTCGGCCCCCGACATGTTACTAACGGCCCAACGAGTCTGGGGCCGCTGCACAGATCACCCTCGCTACCCGGTGCTACTACAGCGGGTAAACGTTCAGGGCTGCAACCATGGAACCTACAGTGTGGAGGTGTTGGGGGCGCAGTGCACCAACGCCGCTCAGAATCACGAGTTGTTCTGCTCAGAGACCCCCGCCCTACAACTGTGGGCTATCTCGCATTCTCTGCCACTCATCAGCTGGCCGCTTGCATGCGGCGTTTGCCTTTTAAACTCACTCCACAATACAGCCTGTCCTCAACCGCTCACACGCACACATTTCCTTCTCTAGCTTCAACAACAACAACACTAGCAACTGCAACAGGCCGCCACAAACTGACATCGCTGCTCGTAGCCATGTTCGAGCATTTCGCCCTCAGGCATATTCCACCCCTCCTGCTCGCCAGCATCTGGACTGTGGGCGGGACCATGGCCTGGACCCACGGCGCTGAACAGGCGATCCTCACCTATGGTCTTTCTCAGAGGATCGCCTCCTCGGAGACTGCCTGGCCACTTATACGAATCGAAGGTTCCCGCGTGACTACTATCGGTCTCGCTATCTGGAGCATCTACTTGGGTGGTCACCTCGAGGCCATGGACACCCTACTTGCTTGCATCGGATGGATGGCCGTGGTGGACGGCTTGGTCTGCTCCAAAGATGGATCCCCTGGTTCTGCCAAGATGCGTGCCACGTACCAGGGTGTAGTTGCGCTTTGGGGGCTACTGGGCATGACTTCGGGAAAGTACATCTGATGATCGGAATCACCAAGATCTGGGCTCCGGGTCGGGACTACAAGGCATACCATCAGACAAGTAGCAAGGCGACGTAGTCACTCTCCGTGCGAGTGTGCAGCAGGGAGCCCACAGTGCTTCACGTGAAGGCAACATGGCTTGCCTCGTTGAATCAAATCAATGATTTGCGGTCGAAATTTGCAAGTACATATTCTTGATTGAGAGTGCCGAAACTTTGATGTCGACAAATGTGTGCGCTAGATACGTGCATCGAGTCATGCGCACTTCTAATCCAGGTGCGCTATTCTTCATGGTTGTTACCCAAGAAGCGTCAGGCTGATAGTGCTGCAATCAGCACTCTATTCCGATGCCAGGCGATGCAGCCATGTAGGCCAAGGGCGAGTTACCAGTCACTGCAGGTTGTATATTATTTCCCGTCGCTAAACCACTTTTTGGAGCATATTCGGCCTCAGGAAATAAGTCTCAGCGGCGCAGTCTTATCAATTCTTATGCTGAATCACATCCGCAGTCTTTCCTTTCTGGATATATATCCAGTTGAAGGCGTATCCATGTGTCTCTTTGGGCGAGCTTTCAGCTTGGATTGAAACGTAGCTTATCTTCCATGTTATGGACGCTGCCTGCCCCCGTATACTGCCAGCTTGAGTTCTGAATGTTCTTTCCCCTTCGTATCTTTCTGTAACAGCATTGTCCTGTTGTCGGTACAAATCATGTTGATGACTACGAACAAGCCTGTAGTAGATGAGAAAGGTTACCGAATCACCACATCTCTGCATCCAGAGAATGCAATACTCGAGAACCAAGTCAAAACGCTCCGGGAGCCAGCACCTTTCAAACACTCATGGACGCTCTGGTGCATATTCGCAGTCCTATGCCTCTTGTCATTCTTGACTGCCCTTGACGACACAATCATCACTACCTCCCTCCCTACCATCACCGGCGCGATCGGAGGCGAGGCCAACGGTCTCTACGTCTGGATCGCGCAATGCTTCATCTTCGCATCTACCGCACCACAGCCACTGTACGGCCAAGTCGCCAACATCTTTGGTCGCCGCAATCCTTTCCTTCTGGTCATCGGTATCTTCGCCCTGGGAAGTGGCATCGCTGGAGGCGCGACGAGCCCCGCAATATTGACCTCTGGGCGCACAGTGCAGGGACTAGGCGTAGAAGGTCTCTATGTACTCTCCGACATCCTCATTTGCGACCTCGTGCCGCCCCGTCACCGTGGACCATATCTCAGTGCGGTCCTGTCGACGGCGGGTATGGGCTCCACCATCGGCCCCATTATAGGGGGCGCCATGGCACAGGACAACTGACGCTGGATATTCTACCTTAACGATCCCATTTCCGTGCTCGGATTCTTGGTCGTCATCTTCCTGCTCAAAGTCAACTACGTTCGCAATCCGACTTGGAAGCACGCACTCACACGCGTCGACTATATCGGCGCTGCCATCTTCATTCCTTCCACCATCGCGGTCTTCTATGCGCTCATTACGGGCGGTATCTACTACCCTTGGTCATCCTGGCGCGTCATCCTGATACTCATACTAGGCCTTTGTGGCTGGGTTCTCTATTTCGTCCAACAGAAACCGCCATCGATATGCCCGTCACCAAGCACTCCGGCACACTTGTTCGCAAATCGCACGTCGGTAACTGGGTACTCGCTTGTATTCCTGAGTTCGGTGGCGCTGTACACAATAAGCTTCTTTCTGCCCATCTTTCCAAGCCGTGAAGCTCACTTCGCTGCTCCTTTCCGGCGTGTACTATCTACCTTTTGCCCTGGCCATTATTCCGTTTGCCGGAGGCTCCGGTTGGATACTCTCAAAGTGCGGTAAATACGTCCCACTTCACTATGCGGGTACTGCGCTCTTAGCCATAGGCACCGGATTGTTCGCTACACTTGATACGTCGTCGTCTCGCGCAGCCTGGATCGGCCTCCAGATCATTCCATCGGCGGGTATCGCTATGATCTATACGGTGATCATGTCGAGTACGTTGGCTCCTTTAAGAGAGGCCGATATGGCTGTCGCAACGGCAACGTACTCGTTTGTGGGATCCTTTGGGTTTGTATTGGGCGTGACGATGGGTGGAATCGTCTTCAACGGTCAAGTCAATGCACGTCTCGATCTCGTGCATGACGAGACTTGGAGAGAGTCGTTGAGAAACGGAGCAGCTTATGCCTTTGCTGGAACAGCGCACCAGCTCAAAGGTCGAATCGATATGTCAGAGGTGGTTCAAGTGTATGCGAACGCTCTCAGAGTGGTTTGGTTCGTTGTCATGGCCGTTGCATTGTTGAGCTTTGTACTTGTGCCGGTGGAAAGGTCAATCAAGTTAAGGAAGGGACATGACGCCGACTTCGACGTGAGAGAAAAAAAGGTCAAGAAGGAGAATGTAGTGACATTAGATGCGCGAGGTAATCGTGATGATGCGTCCTCGCCGGTAGAGGGAACAGAGGGATTTGATTAGCATTGGCATCATCGTCGCGCAACGTCATCTTTGGAATTAGAAACATACTATATTTAATATTAATATATTAAATATAATTATTACAACCATGGGAAGTCATCATTATAGTAGATATTAAGGACTTATAGTTCATTTTCGGGTAGGCTGTAGCCTATCCTTAATATTTATTAGTTATATTGTACTTATAGTTCTAGCTTCTATGTCCGGGTCCTTGCTTGATGGACCCGGACAACTCGGCTCTAAACACCATCGTCAAGCATAAACATTTTTATCTCGCAACCATAAGAAGAAAAAACATCGCTACGGAGTCGAACTCCCGCATCCAAATCCAACATGGCAGCGGCGGTAGCGACAGTACAGTACGTCTCAGATGCGGCAGTGCCATGGCAACAAACTCACCTAACTTATCCAAAGGCGCCCGATTCGCCCAAGTCGAGAAAGCGCGTTAAAGAAGAACGCGAGTCTAAAGTTGGGTATACATCACTATAAATTAAATACCATGCTACAACCTGAAATGCAATCCCACCATACCATACCATACCATACCTACGCACTACACCTACCACATCCAGCGATATGCGGAACGCACCGGCAGCGGCACGGCCGTGTCATGTCATGGAGGCGGCTACATCACATGACAAAGCTTTTAATCAAAAACGATTTAAAAGTACGTACGTAGGACATCTATGAGACTTTCGGAACCTCCGGCTGCTAAGTTACTAGGTGTTGTACACGATTCGATCCGGAAACTAGATTTGCCGTGCGCCGTGCACCGTGCACGAGTGTATGGTACAGGCGAGTGGATGGAGTGGAAGCGTTCGCATGCAGTGCGCGGCTAGATGGAGCGGATGCACTGTATGTGCTGTGATGAGTGTCGAGTCTGATGTGGTGATGCTGTGTTGTGTTGTATTGTACAGGAGGTATGTAGGTACATTATAGTGGCGCAGAATCCCAGGCCATCCTGTTAGGTCATGTAGTGGCCCCTGTGTTATCGAGGAGTACTGTATGTACTGTAATTGGGTGATGCATAGTTTCCAGGCATATATTCTGGTAGCTAGGTATGGTGAGAAGGGAAGGGAAGGGGTAAGTGGGCCGCGGGAGGATAAGAGCACGACGATGAGGTTGTGGTGGAGTGGCGGACTCAGTATCTCACTGGTTCGGTAACGTTTCGTATGGCTTGCTAGGTGCGGATTCACAGGGTTCTTGACGATGGAGTTATTGAATAGGAAGGATGGGCAGTGTGCGAATGATGGTGTCCTAATCTGCTCGGCGATGTGATTTGTGTGATTCGCAGGTGCAACGCGTGTTGAAGTGTATTACGAGTGGAAATTGTTGAGCTGGCGGGTAAGTCGTAATAGTGTCCCAAACGGATCCTAAGTACTACCTCGCAAAGTAGAATGAATACTGTATGGGGTCGAGGGTTTATCACTGCTGAAAACGACGGTGCTCAATATACACCCATCGGAAATATATACAAAAGAACATAGAAACACAAATTCACGTCAACAAACGCAAGAAGCAAGCAAGGAAAATATACCATGGCCTAATACATCTCAAACGACCGTAATGACCTACAACGCTAAACTCCATTTTCACCTTCCAAAAACACCCTCCCTATATTTACCTCCTTTTTTGCCCACTCTACGACCTGCCGCCTTCCAGCTCCGCAACCCTACGTGCACCCTTCTCGCCCACGGGTAACTCAACCACATGGTATGGCACCGCCTCTTTCTCTGGCAATTCCGTTGGGGGCGTGTATATCTCAACTGTCTCGTGGGCCTCCTTCGTCGTGGCCGTAGCATCGGCAGTAGCGGCAGCTGGCTTTGCTTTTTTACGATGACGTACAAAGAGGAAAATTCCGACGGCGAAAAGGAGGGCGAGGAGCGGTAGGCTGGTACTGAGAGCGATGATGGTGCTGCGGGGGATCCCGGTGTCTGCACTAGAGTTTGCAGAAGGAGAGCTATTCGTCGTTGCGGACTGCAAAGAGATAGTACTTGACACAAGGTTGCTCGAAGCGCTCAAAGTTGTCTCGACTAAATAAACATGTTAGTGCCTACAGCCCACGTTCAAACCCAAACGGAGTTAATTCTACTTGACGTTACCATACCTGGAATCAGATCAGGGAGCCCTGCCGTGAGTGGAATCTCACAGTACTCGTTAAATACATGCCTCGCCTTTGACTCTTCCGCCGTGTCATTCGCACACGCTGTTCGTACGTCCATGCCTATCACGCTGTCATAGTACGAGGAGCTCGTGTAGCAGAAACAGGCAAAAGATGTGGTTCGAGAGCCGTCACCACAGCCCGATGCCATGTTGCGGACAATGTTCGAGACTTTTTCCTCTGCGCAGCTGCTGAGGAGATCATAGTCGGGCACTTGGTCGATGAAGATGCTGGTTGGGACTAAGTAGGTCATTGATGGTGATGGTTTCGTCGACGGTGACGCCGGCGGGTATGGAGAGGTTGAGGCGGACGTAGCTGGAGCCGCGGTGGTCGCCATTAGTAGGGGTGATTATGAAGTCTTCAATGACGAGTATTGAGGTTATCAGGGAGACAAGAAAAACGTAAAAGTTTCGAAGAGATGGAAAAGGCTTGATATGCGCCTTGTAACACATGTCCGATCCAGCCCCCATTCCCTCCCCATCACCATCGACCCTGTATTGATTCAGGTTTTCAATACTACAACCATGCAGCATATGATCCTGTTTTCATATTCGCGAATGCATATGCAAAGCGGGCTGCGATGCGTCCAGTCAGGCGACGAGCGGGTTGTCTTACCAACAGGCTGACGTGAAGGCGACATAGGGTATCATACCAAAAAGCGATGCTTACTGTTTAATATGAACTAATTCGGTGAGTGAGAGGCATATGCATGCGGGGGCTGACCAATTTGAGCATCGAAGGTAATTTATTCTACAAGGCTGAGACATCACTTCTGGAAGAGTTTTGCGAGGTCGCCGTTTTTTTTTGAAAGATTTTGGAGGGCTGATCGGGAGGAAATGGTGACTGGGAGTAGTTTGAATAGGACGCTTGGCGATAAATTAGGTTGGGATGAGTAAAGATGGGGAGATCCTCTTGTTGTGACCACTGCAGACTGGCTTGCCCACTGCCTTGCGCTATGTGGAATGTTTGGGCCAACCCCATACCCCTGGCGATCTAGATTTCTGTTGGGACTAGATGTCGAAAGGAATCCCATATTCATAACTGAGTGCTTTTTCTCTTCCACATTGTATCGGATGAGAAAAATCGCATTGTTGTACTTTGGCCAAGCGCGTAATCGTCATTGACAAGATGATCTCGCCCTCCTTCTCTGTTTGTGCTCAAGTCATTGGATATATCCAAATTACATGTATCCATTCTTTCCCATAAAGTCATGAGCCTTCCATCAAACACTGACGGTATCCAAAGGCACGAAGGCAATCTGCCAATCAGGTATGCAATTACTGTTGCATCCATGTTCGTCGTTCCAAATGCAACCGCGAACTGTTGCATGAAGAAAACAATACGTGGGTCTGGATTCAGCAACCGACTACTGTTCATGGGGCTTTGAATACCCAGTGCACCCATGGTGAGTGTCCAAAGGTGAAGATCCTGCGCATTCGACCATTGTGACAGTGGGATCTTTTGAAGATTTACGTGAAGTTTTGCAACGACTTTCGAAAGGCGTGAACCGAGAGGTACAGCTTTCGGCTCAGCGGCGTGCGTCATGAAAATCAACAGAGCAAGGCAAACAGCCTGATCTGTGGCATGCGTGTCGTCTTGCGAACATCGATCGTACCAGTTGAAGATACGGTACATTAACAGACTTGCGTGCTTTTGCAGCTCAAGCGAGTCAATCAGGCATGAAGATGTGTCGTACCACCTTGTGAGATCTGAGATAAAGATGGTAACGGTGTGGATAATTTCGAGGAGTATGCCAGTAATGCCAAGAGCTTGACACTGTTGTGTGATGTGGTTAGGCTTCATGGCAGGATTGAGCGAGACGTTCGAATAATCCTCGATATGACCGCTGGTATCGTGTAAGACAGCATATGGCCGTCTCAAAGTTGTGATAGACTGTGCGATGCTATGCCTGGCATTTTGAATTAGTCTGGTTCGTGTTATATTGCCTCAAGCTCCCAACGGACATCAGTATGCAAACCTGTAGACAGCGATTTCCATCAAGGGCTGCAAGTCCCCCTCTTTGCTCTATCATAGTCCGAAGCCCATTAAGATGTGCATCATTTGCACCTATACTAGATTTTAAATCGTCACCCTTCTTCCGGGAGCCCGCAAGATCTGATTCGGCGAGAGCCAGAAGTATGAGGACAGAGGCTATAGTGGTGTCATCGGTGCTGTACTGTTTGTTGGCCAAGAGTTTATTTACAGCCGACACAGCGCGCCACTTGTAAACCTCGGAGTCGTGCTTCGCGGCTCTCAATGATGTGGTGAGTGCAGCATAGATGAAAGGGGCTCCAATCGGACTTTGGAGACATGTGGCGACCCAGTACGTGGCTGCTTCCCTGGAGGACCTATGAAGATCGATAGGAAGTAGATTAGGTATTGTGAATTCGATAACTAGACTATCCATCAGCAACGGTGCAGGGATCTGGGGACTGTCAAGCATACATTGATGAATAAGGCATTCTGTGTATGCATCAAGGCGTACCGCTAAACAGTCAAAGGATGCTGCAAAACCAATGTTGGGATTGGACTGGTATTTCGAATTCATTTGTTGTACAGCGTCGCATGAAAAGCTGATGCCGTCAAATTCATCACGCGGACTAGTGTAGTTTGATAAGGGGCTTCCGCACGCCCCTCCGTTGTTTTGGCAAGAAACCACGCTGTCACTCCCACTGCTTGGTGAGGCAATGACTGGCAGGCCCAATGGCACTAGTGAGGTGTTGTATTCTAGGACAGGGGAGTACCTGCTGGTATGCACGGGTATCGTGCTACCTGCAGGCCAATAAAGCGGTCGTTGCGATGACCTTCCCTTGATTGGCGTCTCTGACACAGGGCTCTTAGGCTTGGTGCTCCAAGGTTTCCTGTTGCGAGCGCTCTTCATTACAAATGACCTGACAACCTTGTCTGGCTTTGCATTGACACCACCATTACTGGCGTCGATGAACATGAAAGCAGTCGGATGCGCGTCCAAGTTTTGGGGAGTCGTCCGCCGTCTCTCTAGGCTTTTGGCATCAGGCCTCTTCGAGTGCTGCGCAATCATCTTGAGTCAGCGGAAGGAGCCGTGGTTCAAATAGCTGGCGGAATGACGATGGTACAGCGGTGAAGGAGACTTCTGAAAAGATATGGTTGTGTGTGATGGAACGAGAGATTAGATAGATGGTTTTGCGATGCCAATAGAATACTCATGGCCGCGAGGAAACATGACCTTTAATTCAGAAGTCGTATGTAAAAGGCTCGCGCTAGCTATATTGGTGACGTGTTTTCGATGGATAAGGAAGGGACGACCATGCGCTGAGACCGAGAGCATGCGGACTCACACGCGGACTGACCGACAGCTCGGTCATAGGCGAAGTATTAGTACGACAAAGCAGGCCCGATAGAAGACCCAAGTAGGATCGGTGTCCTAGGTTGACAATGTTGGGGTAGGGTTACACTCAGGTCAAGTTAGACGACGATCAAGTCTCGTATGGGAAACGGGCACGACCAAGCGCTAGAACAAGCAAGTCGAATATGGTTGACTACAGCCAAAGTATCAATGGAGTACTGCAGATGTAAAACGGGTCCTAAAAGA
This sequence comes from Plenodomus biglobosus, assembly GCA_022343325.1. NCBI lineage: Eukaryota > Fungi > Ascomycota > Dothideomycetes > Pleosporales > Leptosphaeriaceae > Plenodomus > Plenodomus biglobosus. The sequence goes on along the minus strand of JACTNT010000027.1, from coordinate 1,006,764 downwards.
TTGTCGGCATGCACGAACTCCTCAAACCCTTACCAGGAATGCAGCAGGTTATCTGACAGCTGAAATTAGCCCTCTTCGTACTACCACTCAGACAGGGAAGCGGATATGGCTGCGGTTGATGCCGTTGGTGAAAGTTGCCATAGAGGCTAGTGTCATGAGTGGCACGCTAAATCTTTGACTATGTTTAGGTGTTTTATGCGATGTTGAGGGTATTGGCCTGGGAGGCAAGTCGACCGATGATACGAAATGCTCTCTCCATTGAGCGATGCGAGATGTCATATGATATGGGACGGGCAGAGGGACTGACTGCAATGACAATAGAGCCGCGTGACATCGCGTCTTTCGATTCTGCTTCGGTAGTACGACTGTCCCCTTACCTCGCGCTCCTTACCCATCCCACCACACCGACACTATACCCTACCAATCCACCGATCCTCTCCCTTTCGCGATTTGCCTCCTCTTGCCATTTCCTTAGTCCATCTATCAAGTTCTGATCCTTGACTAACGTATCGCCGTGGAGTCGCAAGAAGACACTCATCCACGCTTGTACAAGCTCGTAATCCCTTCGTTCCATCAATCTTGCTGATAGCGCCTCTATGAATGTTTGTAGCTCGGTGTATGGCTCCTCAGCGCTGAGAGTCCGAATTGCGACATCGGCCGCAGATGGTGGGAGGGAGGAGAGATATGTGAGGAGAGGAGTATACGAAGTGGTACGTGCTGCCTGAGCCAGAAGACGCGTGAATTCACTGGCGGAATTTGCCGTGTTGGAACGCGATGCAAGCGCAGAACTTGAGATCCGAGAGGCGGGTTCCTTGTCGAATGGTGCGAGCGCGGTACTGTCCGTTCCCGAGACCTGGTTCTGACCCACTGAAGGTAAGAAGAAAGGTGCCTTCTCTGGCGCTTTCGGTGCTTCCTTGGGCTTGTTACGTGCGCGGATGACATCCAAGTGAAGAAGAGTCTGCCATCGCGATTTAGGTACTAGACTCAGAGTAGTAATCTTGTCGCTAAGTTGATCCATGACAGGAACGGTAGTCTCATCCTGCTCTTCTGTCTCTGACTGGTCTTCGGTAGCAGCTTCGATAACGGCTACGCCTCCTTCGCCTGATGCTGTAGGCGCGCTAACACTGGCAATGTCGTCTTCGGATATTTGACGCGTGGAAATGTGCGTGAAGAGCGTTCGGTTTGTCCATATATGAACGCCTACCTCGCCGTCGAGACCCGTGGCAAGAAATTCGCCAGAAGGAGAGAAGGCCACAGTGTTGCACTTTCTAGGAAGCTTCATCGCATCAATCAGATGACCTGTGGGAAGATCCCATACTCTGACCGCTGAATCAGAAGCTGCAGATATGATCCATCGACCATCGTTCGAAAAAGTGTAATCCAGTGTCTCCTGCCCAGCATGGGATCTAGATGCCCAGAGCTCACGGATGAGCTTCCTCGTCGTAATGTCCAGTATTCTAATCGAGCCATCATCGCAGCTCAGAGCGACTAAGTCACTGTTACGGTGGTAGCGGAGGCCGAGAACCTTTGTCATAGGATACCAGTCGATCTCATGCAACAAAGAACCTGTGGTGAAATCCCAGAACTAAGTGTAGTGTTAGTAAGTGCCTGTGAGAGAGATGTTCCTCCAGACTAACCTTCACTTTGCCATCGTCCGAGCAGCTGATGAGTGTTCGATTCAGGCCATCGACAGCAAGACCTGTAACAGCGCCTTTGTGTCTACCTTCACCTTTTGCGAATTTTCGAGGGGCGTTTTCCTCAGCATGGTCTTCGCCCTGCGCCTGGAGCTGCAGCAGCTTGTATTTCTTTGCTTCGGCTGGGGTCAACCGAGCTGGAAATCTTCGTCGAAGTTGCCCAGATTGGAGGTTGTACATGTCGATGGATCCCCCAGCTGAGCCAATCAAAGCAAAGGTGCCACAAGCTGAGATGGCGACGCTTCTGACTTCTGTACCGTCCCCTGTTTCAAAAGCCCACCGTCCTGCCCGCTTACGACCCCAGTACCACGTTCGCGCAGTCTTATCCCCAGCATGCCCTGTGATGATACTCTCCCATCCTGTCATGTTGACTTCGACTGCCTTTTTGTCTTGCCCTTTGACCTTGGATGAATTGTTCCAAATCCCAGCGACACCTGGGTTAGCTCCCATGCCACCGTCTCGATTGAGAGAGCAAGCCATACAGGTGATGGCAGGAGCCTTGAGATCTTCCAGCTTCGCGTGATGCTTGGAAGTGTCCGCATTGCCATTAAGCAATCCCATTTTCTTTGCTTTCTTCTGGATGGAACCTTGGCTTAGTTCTGTGCTCTGGCCATCACGCCGCAAACTCCAACCCCACAGACTTCGGTCTTTGCTGGCGCTTAGAAGCCACTTGCCCGTATCGTCTGAGCCATCCGAGTTGGAGGGAAGGAAACGGAGGGTTGAAACGGGAGCAGCATGACCACCACGCGAGTGCAAGATGCGTGGCACGGGCGAGAAAGGCGTCTCATCAAATATCCAGCTCTTCAGAGCATTATCAAGGCCGCTCGAGACAATGACTGCTTGGCCAGCAAGAAACTCGACCTTGCTGATACCACCACCCACACCGCCACTAGCAGAAGGAGGTGGGCTGTGAGCGCCTCGCAAGGTGCCCGTCTTGCGACCCCCCTTGTTGAGATCCCAGAAAGTGATGTCTCCACTTTCTCTGCTCGCCGTAGCCATGACACCATCCTCACGACCATCGTCGCCAGCACCTAGTCCGTCTGTACGGAAGGAGATTGAGGTGATAGGGCTCTTCTGCGAACCACCCGTGTTCAGGCGCATGACTTCCTTGTCTGCGCGTATGTTGTGTATGGTGACTGGGCCCGATTCGTACGCGATGGCGAGCAGCGATAATGCAGGCGTCGGTTGCAGAGCGGTGACAGCACCGAAGTCTGCGGCTGGTGGAAGCAGGGTGTAGAGAAGCTTTCCGGTGCTAATGTTCCAGATCTCGACTGAGCCATCTCTTCGGCCGACAAAGATCTTGTTCAGATATGTCGGCATGTTGCAGACACATCCCGAGAGATTGCTGGCAGAGGCGCCGTGGAGGGTGGTGTAGTGCTCGAGCGTGGCAGTCCTCCATACTTGAAGCTTCGTGACGCCACACCCTACTATCCACTCTCCGAGCACGAGGAGACGGGTGATTCTCTCGTTGACACCTGCAGGCACCTCGAGCTCCGCCACCTTCTTGCCGCGCTGGAATACCCATACGCCACGTGCACTGTGGCTCCCGTTGCCAGACCACGCTGCAAAGACGACCTTCTTCCATGCCAGCGTCGCTGTGATATCCTCTGGTGTCTGTGGCCGCGAGATGAAGACCAGGTTCAGTCCACGCTTCAGGTCGTAAGTTTGCAGCGAGCGGCCGACCGAGGTGGTGATTTGGAAGGTCGTCTTGCCCAGAGGCAGAGCGGTGAAGGGTACGCTGGTAGGCGAAACGAGGCCGACGGTCTATTTCTGCAGTGTTAGCATCGCCATACTGGGCGCAAGTGAAGCTGCATCGACATACGCGGAAGGGCGCAAATATTTTGGACTGGCGGACGGGTTGCGCAGAGCTCTTGACTTTCTCGCTCTCAATTCTGGGGCGCTTCACTACCGGGCCGCTGGAGACGCCATTGTGCATCTTGGGGCCTGCCATGGTGCTGTACTGCGTGGTGGTGCACTTGGTTGCGAGAGGGCTGCGTCGGCCACTTGGATGCGCTCACAAAAAGTTTGCCCCGGCGGAGATGAGAGATTAGATTAGATTAGATCTTTCCCGCCTCGCCGCCCGGAGCTCACCACCGGAGCTCACCACCCCTCCCCATGCGCCAAGCGATCGCCGCAGGGCTCCTCGACCACGAATTTGGTTGCGCCCCTGAAAGTGTTGCCCTGTGTTGCGCGGTGATTTGCCAACTTCGGCACCGCTCTTCTTGCAGCTCACTGTTCCTGTGATTCTCTCGTGCTGCACCGAGAGCGTCATCAGTGTCCCTAGACGCCGGTTGCAGCCTTTCCCAAAGTAGCCCCAATCCAACACCGTGTAGAGTACACCAGCTCTATTTATTTTTGCTACACAGCCGCATTCCAGGCCGTGATAGCTCATGCAGCGACCTGGGTCATGGGTTCCAGCCATGCTGCCAAGCCGTGCACAGTGACGTATTGCGGCTCGCACTCTGCTCTCCTAGATGGATGGGTCTGTAACTGGTCCGAATCATGAAGAGGCCTAATGGCTGCCATTGCGTCCAGCCATCTCTCACACCCGAGGCCACCTCGGGTGGTACCTGCTGGCTGCATACGACGTCATGGGTGCCAACGCATTCGCTTGTGGAAAAAGCAATCATCTTAGATAATCTCGACGACGCCTTATGCCTGAGCGTGGGACGAGCCATGGAGCAGTCACTCTCGCGCACCGTGAGTTTGGAGAAGACACAGCCATGGCAGCATCTCTCGTCCGCAAGCGGCGCCGTGGGAGCGTCGCGAAAGGCAAGGTCCAGCGTGTCCGATTCTGGCGGGGAAAATGTCGAGCGCGCCAACGTCTCCATGCCCACACCGGCTGCAAAGGCCATCCGCCACATGCCCTCGCGCCGACAATCACGGGCGTCCGACAGCAGCCTCTTGGAGTATTTTGGCAGTGCCAGGAATGGCTCCGCAATAACTGACGAGAACGACCTCACGCCTACGCTAGAAACCACGCGGCCAGGGCCTGCCCCAGTGAACCCACAGCTGCTGCCGGACTCGTTCCGACTTCCGCGAACTGACGTCGAGCCTGCAGACTCCAAGCGGCTGTCCATTTCTTCAGTCGTCTCGTCCATTGTCAACGCGCGGGGATACAGTTGGAGCGGAAGGAGCTCGCTAGTCGGCTCAGAACCGGAAGGTGCGTCATGCGGCGAGGTGTTTGTGCAGACAGGCCAATGGCTCGACTTCAAGCTGCTGCCGCACTATCTGCTACATACTAAAGTGACTGCTGCTGACCTGACTCTGGGTAGTCAAGATGGATAGCCCCCACGGCGGCAGCACCAATGCCACTTCCTCGCTGGCTGTCACCACCTCGAGCCAGAATGGCAGTCTCGGCCCCAAGGTCTCGCCCACCCAGCTGCTCTTTCCCCAAGAACAAACAGCAAATAATGCCACGGCCAGCCCCAACAGCGCCGCCCTCATTCCCACCGCCTCTCCCCAGCCAGGCCCACAGGCTCTACCGCAGGCTCTCTCGCAACCCCCCCGTCGTTCTCGCAGCCGCACAGCACAGCGACGCATCAGCGGAAGCACCGCCACCAGCAGCAGCCCAGCCAGCCGCGACATGAGGGAAAAGAAGCCCACCAAGGGCATCATTGGCGTCTGCGCCCTCGAGTCCAAGGCCCGCAGTAAACCTGCACGCAACATCTTTGGCAAGCTGGTCGACGAGTTCGAGGTCAAGATCTTCGGCGACAAGATCATCCTCGACGAGGCAGTGGAGAATTGGCCCGTCTGCGACTTTCTCATTTCATTCTTTTCCGATGGCTTCCCCTTGGACAAAGCCATTGCATATACCAAACTGCGCAAGCCCTTCTGCGTCAACGACCTGCCCATGCAACAGGTACTCTGGGATCGTCGCTTGTGTCTTCGTATCCTTGACAACCTCAACGTTCCCACGCCCAAGCGCATCGACGTCAGCCGTGACGGCGGCCCGAAACTACCAAACGCTGAATTCGCCAAAAGTTTGTTTGAACGCACTGGACTGAAGCTTGAAGGCCCTGAAGATGGCACTGGGGGAGGGTTGAAGCCACCTCAGAAGATCGAACTGATCGACGACGGAAACACGATTCGTGTGGACGGTGTCACCCTGACGAAGCCATTCGTTGAGAAGCCTGTCAGCGGTGAAGATCACAACATCCACATCTACTTTCACAAAAAGGACGGCGGAGGCGGTCGACGCCTGTTCAGGAAGATTAACAACAAGAGCTCAGAAAAGGATGACACTCTCGATGTGCCTAGGGCCATACTGGAACCAGACAGCAGCTACATCTACGAGCAATTTTTGCAAGTCGAGAATGCCGAGGATGTCAAAGCTTACACTGTAGGCCCCAACTTCTGCCACGCCGAGACTCGCAAGTCGCCAGTCGTCGATGGCCTTGTCAAACGTAACCCGAGTGGCAAGGAAGTACGCTACGTGACGAAGCTCAGCGAGTCTGAAGCTGCAATCGCGGCCAAGATCTCAGAAGGCTTCGGTCAACGCGTCTGCGGGTTTGATCTTCTTCGAGCTGGAGATCGGAGCTATGTCATTGATGTCAACGGATGGAGCTTCGTCAAGGATAACGGTGATTACTACGACAAGGCTGCTAATATCCTGAGGGAAATGTTCCTCAAGGAGATTGCACGCAAGCAACGCAAAGACGCCGCACAAACCGCTGCTACCGATGCACAAGACGGTCCCGACCGAACTTCCAGCATCTCGCACAAGAATTCAACGCATCATCGTAAGGCTTTGGGGAGGCTGTTAAAAAGTCCTAGTATGTCAAAGATGGCCAGCCAAATACACACTCACTCCCATCTGCCCCACATGCGACAAGCTAGTACCATGCCTTCTTCTCCAGACACTTCGCTAAGTACGACCCCAACCGCAGCTTCGCCTAGCATTGAAAAGAGCAATCCTATTGCAGTCATGAGCCCTCCCATCACGGCTGGCACCACTGTGCCGGATCGAGCACAGTCAGAGCCCGACCTGTCGCCTACTCCTCTCGTTTCTGATGAAGATCTTGACCTCGAACCCGAACGCTCATTCTCGGACGAGCACTTGGATGTACCTCCTCCAGCATCCAAAGCACAGTGGAAGCTGAAGGGCGTTGTGTCTGTCATTCGACATGCCGATCGCACTCCGAAACAAAAGTTCAAGTACACCTTCCATACCAAACCTTTTGTAGACCTACTCAAGGGGCATCAAGCCGAAGTATTATTGATTGGGGAGGCGGCATTACAAAGTGTTAGCGATGCAGTCACCCAGGCTATGGCGGAGGATCAAGAAGACCCCAAGAAACTTCGCGAGCTCCAGTTGTACTTGAACAAGAAAGGAGCTTGGCCTGGCACGAAAGTTCAGATCAAGCCCATGTTCCGCAAGAGGAGGAAGGAAGAGCTACAGCCTGGAGAAATTTTACCAGAAGAATCGCCGGAAAATCAACAACATCCCTCGACAGCCATGGACAACAAAGACACAATACCTGCAGATGGTGGTGAAGTTGAGCCTCTTAAGAATAGGAGTGATTCCATGTCAGGTGTTACGCTGTCCCGCATTACCGCCCAAGACAACAACATGGTGCTTGATAAGCTACAACTCATCATCAAGTGGGGGGGCGAGCCTACTCACTCGGCGCGACATCAGACTCAAGACATGGGAGCGAACTTCCGTAATGACCTTCTGTTGATGAACCGAGATGTTCTTGATGATGTCCACATCTTCAGTAGCTCAGAAAGACGAGTTACTACAAGTGCGCAGATCTTTGGAGCGTCCTTCCTCGAGAAGGACCAGTACCTTGCGGAGCATATCCATGTCCGCAAAGATCTGCTGGACGACTCGAATGCTGCAAAGGACGTCATGGACAAGGTCAAGAAGAGACTCAAGACCCTTCTACGTGCCGGTGACAAAGCTCCCCCGCAGTTCGCATGGCCCAAGGACGTACCAGAACCCTATATTGTCGTTCGACAAGTGGTTGATCTTATGAAATTCCACCAACGCGTCATGAACCACAACTTCAAGAAGATCGAGACGAATGCTATGAGCTCGCTGTCAGCCGTAACGTCGCCAGCGAATGGTGCCACCAACGCCGCACAGTCGACATCTCAGCACACCAACGTCAACCACATTCAGTCTCGTTGGTGCTGCAACGAAGGGCCCGAACTTTTCAAGGAACGATGGGAGAAGCTCTTCAAGGAGTTTGGGGATGCTGATAAAGTCGATCCTAGTAAGATATCTGAGCTCTATGATACGATGAAGTTCGACGCTCTTCACAACCGTGCGTTCCTCGAATGGGTTTTCACACCAGACGCTTCGTTCATCGACGAGGAGAGCATTGCAGACCCTCCAAAGCAGACAACACCCGACAATCAGTCTGTGAAGTCCAACGCGGCGAGTGTAACTCCATCTGATGCTCAGTTGAAATCAGAAGCGAAAGAACAGTCAGCAGAAAAGGTTCATGAGCGCGGAGGGCTCACGCATCGCATGGGTTTCCGACGTAAGTCTGAAGTCACCATGAAGTTACCGTCGTATGCACATGAGTCATACTTCAAGCTCTATGCTGGGGTTGGGACTACTACTACCAAGGCGCAGACAGATGCGAGGCTTGTGAAGCTTCGTGAGATGTACCACCTCTGCAAGGTGCTTTTTGACTACATTGGCCCTCAAGAGTATGGGATTGAGAGTGAAGAGAAGCTAGAGATTGGCTTACTTACATCCCTTCCGCTACTCAAGGAAATCGTCGGAGACTTGGAAGAGCTTCAGGCGTCTGACATGCCCAAGAGCTTTTTCTACTTCACCAAAGAATCGCACATATACACACTGCTCAACTGTATCATAGAGGGTGGAATCAAGACGAAGATTGAACGCAACGCCATCCCGGAGCTTGATTACTTGTCGCAAATCAACTTTGAGCTGTACGAGTCGGAGAACGCTAGTATCGATAATCAGCCGCATACCTTCAATTACAGCATTCGCATCACGCTGTCGCCCGGTTGCCATGCCTTCTCTCCCCTCGATGTGTAAGTTTTGATCATCAGGCTTGCATCTTGACCGACTCTAATAGTGTGATAGGCAACTTGACTCGCGTCACATGATTGGTTTTTCGCCACGTCGCAGTCTGACCTTGCATCAAGACTGGAAGGAGGTGCTGGAGACGCTCCGTGCCAAGTTCCATACGTAAGCACCACCCTCTCAAACATACCAGGCATAAAACTCACTTCACACAGCGTCAAACTGCCCAAGTCATTTGTTGCTATCGACCTCAGCGAGAAAGCGCCTGATGCGTTCGAGCGGACCAGTCATGGCACATTTCAACCACCAAAGGAGCTCAAGCTTGATGAGGAAGACAGAGGACGATCTGAAGAAAGGCTGGATGCTACACTCAACGGCACAGTACTTGATCCAGATTCCAATCTGGTAAAGCATATCCCGCCAGCTGAGTTGCCGCCGCCAGCGTTGGACGCTTAGGCGACGTTCTGATCATGGGCGTTGTGGGTGTATATGATGTGCAGGTTATTATGGGTGGCTGTCTGAGCAGTCTTTTTGCTTTTGCTTCTGTTGCGCCGCTTAAACATAGAGAGTAGATGGGTGGACGGCCTTGGTTATAGATGGTTGATCTTGTGCAAAGTCGTAATATTATCCCATTGCTATATTTCAATGCACATTGTGATACTACCTGAATACAAACGAAAATCCCCTGTCAGAAACTCGCATTTGAGCCGCTGTATCGTGGCTCTCACCTCGGACCAAGGTGGGTGTTAGCCCCAAAGCTGAATTGTCAAGCCTTACCGGCCTCTTGCCACTGCCCACTCGCTACAGCTGGTTTTACTGCCTGTCATACCTGCGATTTTGACCAATATAGGGCACTAAAAGCTCCGGGTGGCTTACATGGCAGGATGTGGATAATTTTAGACCCTCATTCCTAGCTCGACGACTACGATAGTCACCTCCTCATACAAGATGGTGGAAACTTGCTTCCCGAAACGTCTGAATGATTGAGAAGGCTCGTACGGTTGTCAACAAACGCGAATTCAAGTGTCAAGAGCGCTGTCACAGATTGCGTGTACCATCACTTGGATCATACACCGTCACGCTCAGCACCCGCCGAGCTTGCGCGCATACTCGTATCTACACTGTTGTTCAACAGCTGCGCATTCATCCATCATGAGTCTCAATGGACTCACCCTTCGGGCCAAGAAGAGTCTCTCAGGTCTCTTCTCATTCAGCGGACTTGACGGGCCGTCACATGAATCGTAGGCCTCCCGACGACATTGCCTCTGGCAGCTTATACTGACAAATTCAGGGTTGATCCGTCTCCGCAAGCCCATTGTGATAAGGAGAATAATGCGCCTGACCTCAAGGAATTTGGCTCTTATCCGCACCAGAGAGGGTCCACCTGCCCTAACCTCAACGCACTGTCTCCATGCAAGAGCATGTCCTCGAGACGCCGGCGGCTCATCGGTTCGCTGCGAAGAATCAGCTCTCTCCGCAGTATCCGCACATCTCCTGGCAAGAGCAAGGAACGTGACGACTCGCCTCCTCCACCACCTGAGGTGCCACGCGTGGTAAGTCGGAAGGGAAGCTTGCCTCTAACGCTGCTTCCACAGAGCCCTTGTACACCGACCCGATATGTGCGGAACTCGCTCGCACTCAACTTCAAGGAGTCTCCACCTGGCCAGCCCATGTTTGACCTTTCTAAGCCTCGACGCTCAATATCGTCGAGTGTGATTGTCCGCCATTCTTCCCCGGTCACTGTTCCGTCATCGTCCAGAGAAGAAACTCGGTTCAGTGTCTCTGTCGGTCCACCCACCTTGCCTGCTGGGACAGTGCCGACTACGCCGGGCCCTTTTCAAAAGGCACTGGATATGGAGGCAACAAAGAAGACTCTCTCGCCAGTGTTCAGCTACGAGCTGGAATCGGGCGGGTTCTCAGAGCCCATCTCAACGCCTATGCCTGGCACGAATCTCGCCCTTGAGGATATCGATGCAGACATTGTACTAGGGCCTTCTTCCCCAAATCCCCCGCATGAGCCTTCTAGCCATTTCGCCCTCCCGGCACACAATGACATCGAGAATCTCGTCGACTTTGATGAAAGCCAATACGACTGCGCGGCCGCTCGTCGAGCTAGTGCAGAAGTCCTGAAAGACCTCATTCACAACCTTGAGCCTACAACAAGCGAGGCCCCGGACGCCAGGAAGCAGCACACATTGCGCAAGAAGCCGACCTTCAGTTTCCAAGGAGCCGATCGCATAGGACTTGAGCCTTCTGTCGTGGCTAGTGCAGATGATGAAGGTACCGAGCAAGTACATTTGGAAGGTATCGAGCACATCGTCTGGGAGGACGAGAATACTCTTCGTGTCAAAGCCTCTCCAGAAGTAACCAGCCCCCTGACCTCAGTATACACACGATCAGGACTAACAGTCTCCAGGCGAGCTACGCCCTGACCGCCAACGAGGTAGCCACCGGTCGGTCCACCGAAGACAACGACATGGAATCCTACCACCGTCTGCAAGCGTGGCACAACCACACCGGCCTCTACGACGGCTCAGGATATGGCGGCGGCGAAACCGAGTCTACCATCTCACACCCATCCATGTCAACTTACGGGACAACGGAGACGGCTCCAACCTCTGAAGACACTGCTTCCACGGCCGGTGCGAAATGCAAGTCTAGCGTCAAATTCCCAACCATGAAGGCCATGCCTTCACCTGGGCCCAGCGACCACGAGACATTGGAGCAAGTCATCCGTGCATATGCCGTCTACGACGAAGACGATGAAGATGATGTTGAAGAAGAAGAAGAAGAAGAAGCATCAGCGCCATGCACCTCCGCTTCCGACCTTGCCGAGGATCTTGACCTAGCGAACAGGATTGGCGCCTAAAACAGTAACAGTAACAGTAACAGTGTGCAGTGTGCAGTGTGCAGTCCGGTTCCAGCCCACCACCGCATTGCGCACGATTCTTCCCATCCAAGGCATTGCATGTCATATCGTATGAGCAGGATTCTGTTGAGGTGTGACAGACAGCGGCAGAAGAGAAGGCGACTAGACTAGATGACGAGAAGGTATCGTATTGCTAGGAGTAGGTCGGTATGGGTGGGGTGGTACAATAACCCCACATTACGTGTTGTAAGCTTAGCAGTATCAGTATATGGTATGGTAAGCTATGCTATGGTACCGATTAAGCGAATACGTTTGCAAACTTGCAACTTGCAACTTGTGCTTGGTGGAGTATATTTGTTTCCCTGTCGTCTGGTGACCTTGTGATGGTTCACATATGTAGGTAACTGTAGTGTACTTGCGCTGCGTGTGATGTGGTATATGGGTATGCAACTAAGCTCACAAGCGCCACCATCAGCATTTACAATCACCATCACACATACATGGCCTGACAAGTACAGCAGTAGCCATACCATGACATTCCTGGCAAGCTCTCTGCCCCTCCTCCTCCTCCTCCTCCTCCCCACTCCGCCAAAAAAAAACCAAAGAGGAATGGAGAGATTGAGAATGGATATGGATTTGATTTTGCCTTTAGACAGATATACATACAACCAACATATACCATGTACCCATATACCCATATATCCATAGCATATACACCTAACCCCAAACCCAACAGCCCCACGCACTCACACCAAGCACACACACACATACCCCGCCCCAAAAATAAAACACACACACACACCCATGCAAAAGTCGAACGACATGGGCTGTTATCGACATCACACCCCCAGCTCCCTTTCGTGCCCGCCACAGACCCCACCTTTTTTTTTTGCGCGTGCTTTCTGGGCTGCGAAAACCCCGAGTTCGCGGTGGTTTTGTATGGGTGTGGGACGGGCGGGGGCGGGCGGGCCAATGGGGGCTTGCTGGGTGGGGTGGGTTCGGATAATGGTGTTGTGTGGAGGGGGTGGTAATCGTACGAGGTGGGTTGGTTTGGGTTGGGTTGTGTGGTGTGTTTTGAGGGATGGGAATGGGAATGAGATGGATTGGGATGGGTTGGGATGGGTTATACAATACATATAGCAAGGCCTTGAGAAGAGCAGATTGCTTTTTTCTTTCCTGTTGTTCTTTTTTGAATCGGTTTTCCTTTTTGGCAGTGAAACAGAAGGTACATGTCTAATCTAATCTAGTGCTACGGTACAAGTGAGTTTGATTGTTTTTGTGTGCGAAAACCTACACAGCAACGACGAGACGAGTTGGGTTTGTCTCCTGCCGAGATGGGTGGGCGTGGGGACGAATCGAGGGAGAAGGATCACGACAACGACAACGATAGTGGTCACGGTGAGGGGGAGGGGCATGACGATGCTACTGTTATTCTGGGCTGTGGTATCATCGGCTTGTGCACGGCGTATTATCTGAGTGAGAGTGGGAATACGGCGCCGAGGAGTATTCACATTGTTGATTCGAGTCGCGAGTTGTTCCATTGCGCGTCGGGGTTTGCGGGCGGGTATTTGGCTGCTGATTGTACGTTGGAATTTCATCCCATCATCGCACATCATACACCACGCTACCCACGCGCTCAACCATGACAACGAGAATACTGATATACAGAAATAGGGTTTGCGCCCTCGGTCCACTCCCTCGGTGCCCTCTCCTTCAAACTCCACGCTGAGCTCGCGTCGAAGTATGCAGGCCGCGCAACATGGGGCTATGCGCCGTCGACGGGCATCTCGCTCACGCAGGACAGCGAGTCCGACTCTGCGGTTAGTGGCAGCGGCGAGGACTGGATGGAAAGCGGAAGCAGTCGCGCACAGCTCGCCAGCCACAATCGGCCGTGGGAGGAGAAGACAGTAGGGCCCGAGTGGCTGCGGCGCACACCAGAGGCCGTCATGGAGGTTATAAGCCGCCATGGGACGACGGCGCAGATTGACCCCTTGCGCTTCTGTACATGGCTATTGGAGAGGTGCAGGGAGAGGGGGGTGCGCGTGCATCAGCCTGCGCGGGCGGTGGGGTTGCTGCTTGACGGCGAGGATGTGCTGGGCGGGGTGAGGATAGAAGAGGATGGGGAGGAGAGAGATTGTGAGTGGCGCGATTCTGGGCGTGGGTGAGGCCTGGCCATGGCATCTGGTATGCTGACAGACGGGACAGTACCGTGTTCGCGCATCGTCATCGCCTCTGGTGCCTGGTCACCACGCGTCTTCTCCACCCTTTTCCCCGCCTCCAACTCTCGCATACCAGTCTCTCCGTTGGCAGGCCACTCGCTGCTCGTCCGCAATCCGCACTACAGCGACGCCGAGCCGGACAAGGAGGTGTGCCATGCAGTCTTTGCCACCGACACACTGGGCTTCTCGCCAGAATGGTTTGCGAGAACCGGCGGCGAACTCTACCTGGCAGGACTGAACGCGACCAACATCGCGCTGCCCGAGCTGGCTACCGACGTCAAGGCGAGCGAAAAGGCGATTGCGCAGCTAAAGGAATGCGCCAAAGCCATGATGCTGAATGTCCCTGGCAAGCAGTTCGAAGTGCTAAGAGAAGGCCTTGTAAGTATTTCCCATGGTGTGATAGCGAAGAGGGGGCTAGAGTATGCTAATGCTGGTGACAGTGTTTCCGCGCAGTTACGTCGAGCGGCCGACCTCTTGTTTCACGGATACGCGACGAAAAGCTTGGAGGCGTCAGAACAAAAGGTGGAGCACAAGGAGGCGTCTTCATCGCGGCCGGCCATGGTGCCTGGGGCATCTCGCATGCGCCAGGTACGGGCCTCGTCATGGCAGAGCTAATAGAAGATCGACCCACGAGCGCAAAAGTCGAAGCTTTGCAACTCGTCTGATTGACAGCACGACACACGTATAATGAACCGCATTAGGGAGGCGTCTTTAGATCCCATGTTTACGGGATACAACATACTGTACATGATTTGCGCATGCTGCTTAGGTAATGCATTGTTTGTAGAGTATGTAGAGCTGATACGAGTATGGGCAATTCAGCGCACATACTGCATTGTGCAAACACGGAGTCAAAATTCCCATCGGTCATCGGCCATCGATCATGCCATCGCAAATCCGATCTTCAGCATATACTACCCGTACATGAAATTTGCCCATTGTCCACTCACACGCATTGACGTCCAGAACTGCTCCAGTTATGTGACCCGGTGGGGTGTCCACCATGATGTCATATCCAGGTGCAGCAAACGCACCGAAGAGGGGAGGAAGCATCAGCATCATTATGAGGTACAAGTTGCAGAGGCTAGTATATAGGCGAGGGGTAGGTAGCTAGATGACTGCAGGAATATTTCATCATCATCGATCAATCACCCACACTACTACTACTACAACTACACCTAGCATACTTGACCAAAAAAACCTAATACTTTCCCACACCAAAAAACACACCAAGTCCATAATCAAAACATGCCTCGCAACGGAGACGGATCATCAGACAACGGTCCCATTGAGGCCAACAACGTCATCCACGGTAACTCTGGAGATGTAAGTTTTGCTCCCCATTACTAGATAAGGTACACAAATCAAATCCCAACGAACCCTTACTAACACCCCCTTCCCCCTTTCCTCCAGGCCACCCTCCAACACACCAAGAACAACGTCGCGCCCATGCCCGAGATGGAAAAAGGCGAAGGTAAATTCACCCATTCCCTTTCCCTTTGCACACCTCCTGCCACGACCACAACAATGTGATTGTATGTCGGATTGTGCATTATCAAGCCGATGCCATGGAATGCACTCCCGATCCCAACAACTCCCCACGTCAACATTTCCCTCCACCCAAAAAAAAAGACCAGAACGAGCAAATCGCTAACACAACACGCACAACAACAGCCCTAGACGGCCTCAACGCCTCAGGCGGAGGCCAGTTCCACAAAGAGCCACCGACGGGCCAGGGCAAGGCCGCTGTGGATGGAAACAAGGAACCCCCTGTTGATCAAGTTACCAAGTAAACGGATGTTGTGTTGAGATGGGATGAGATGAGGGGCTTGGGTTTGGGGGAAGGCACAAGGGGGGAAAGATTGTTGGGCCGGAGAGATGAGAGGGTGTGGTTAGGTATGGTATGCAAGGGGAACGGAATATGGAATATGCCGATTATTGGTCTGTCCTATGTGTGGAGATGCGAGGGAGAGAAATAGAATGGGGACGGGGGGGGTCTAGATGTTTGGGTCCGCGCATCTCTCATCTGAGTGGAGCGGAAGTGTTGGTATATGCCCTGTTGGGCAAAGAATATATACACACACACACACACACAAACAAATGAATCAAATACCAAATGAATTGTTTCATGAAAAACTTGGCTGGCTGGTGAATTTACCCTCCCTCGCTGGTTTATATGGGGTTTATATGTATACTTACTATACTCTTACAATGACGCCTCATGTATTCTATCCTTGCACCGCGAAATTGTATAGATCCTATCACCCCTTCGTACCGTCGTGATTATGATTGTTATACTATTCAGTATATTACAGTATATAACATTACAGCCTCCCTCGTCCCTATTATCCTACCAACCCACCCATCAACACCAACCACCAACATCATCCCACTCATCACAACCACTCCACCCATCTAACCTACCTATTAACACTAAAACCAAGACTAACACTATCCAACACCATCCAACACCCCTCATCAACACCAACACCAACACCGACACCAACACCAACACCGACACCAACACCAACACCCCCCCCCCCCCCAAACCCAAACCCAAGCCCCTCAAGCACAAAAATCGACAACCCCCACCCCATTAAATTCTCCCACATTGTGCTCTCACGCTACCGTCTTCCTACTCCAGTGTACCGCTTATCCTGCGCATTCTACTGTATTCTAGACTGGACTAGACTAATTATGCAGGTGGAGTAAGTAGAGTTGCGTTTTGGTGGGTTTGGATGTTGATTTGTTAGTTAGAGGGGGGGGGGGGGGGAGAAGGGATCGAGAAGGTTGGATGGATGACGTAGGATGATGGGGTGGGATGACGTGAGAGATATGGAATGGAATGATGATGATGAGGAATAGAGGACAGTCTGCCTAGTATGAATGGGTTAGGAAGACGAGGGAAGGGTATGTGGAAATGTCGAGGCAGAAAGAAAGAGAGAGAAGCAATCACGAGGTAGGTAGCAAGGCAAGACAAGCATGGGTGAATGTTAGAGTGAGAGATGGTGAATTGGCTTCAAAGGCACCAGCCCTTGGTTACTATCTTATCCGCCGATCTAAAGAGCCATCCAAGAAGCGATATCCTGAAAGGCAAAACCAACTCTTTGTTCGAGAAAGAAGCTGTAGCTCACAGCAAATGTCAAAAGACAGTAGCAGCCACTTGCAACGCCGAATGATTCCATCCTAGCCTCCCATGTCCCAATGATGTTACACTTTTACGCCGCCCAAATTGCCCAAACCCACCTGATCCCCTTGGTCGTGATCCACAGTCGCCGTCAACAGGCCCAACTCCACTCACCCCCTTGTTGGGCTTTGCAACGTCGTCGGTGCTAAGGCTCCGCTGCGAGAACCCCGTCGCTGACAAAAGTCGCGCACTGGGTACTCTGCAAATCAGAGAACTTTGCATCAAAGGCATCAGCAAATCCATAAGGGGTTGACATGGAGTCATGGCCGAAGAGGGCTGAACCGAAGAAGTCGCCTGAAGGATCAGCCAGGCCATGAGAGGGTTCCAGAGAGCCAGCTGTTGGGCTGCCTTCTGGAAACTGGTCGAACTGGAAAAGGTCATCGAGGACAACAGGCTTTTCGTCGACAGGAGCGTGAGGTGAAAGAGTGTAAGATAGGCCCATGTCGCCGAGGCCATGCGCGAAATCGACTGACACTGCAGGTCACACAATACCGCGGCAGAGTATTGTGTCGAGTCGAAATCGGGCGTGGCCTCGAAGGTTGAAGGGGGCGTCTCGGGTTGGTAGGATGACTCTCGGGGCGAGTCAAACGAGTCGTTGGACATGGACATGGGGCTTGTGAGGTGTGTGGACGTCTGCGTGGGGCAGATGGTTGCCAGCGAGTCCTTGGTGATGGCTGTTGAGAGGTCGAAGACGGGTGAAGGTGCTTGGCCAGGGTACTTTGCGCGGTAGAACTCGAGCTCGGCCTTCATCTGGGCCATTTGCTCTTGGTAGCGGTTGAGGTCAGCCTCCATGCGTTGCTTCTCCTTCTCGAGGAGCTCGTATTCTTGTCGCTTGCGTTCCCGTGAGTTGTGGGCGGCGAGACGGTTGCGCTTGACACGCTCAATGCGGCGTTGCTCCTTCTCGTCGTCGGTCTTGGCTCGCTTACGCGGGGGGAGGCTCGTCTTGGGCTCAGGCAGGACCTGGCCCCACGACTTGCGCTTCTTGACGGATTTTGAGTCTGAGCCGGAGGGTGCCGGTGTTGATGAGGGCTCGGACATGGACATCATGGACTCGTGGGGGGATGAGGCGTCAAAGACCTCGAGCTGCTCCATCTTTATTGTGGCAGGCACAGAGTCTGTGCGCGGGGGGGTGAGTGGGGTGGCAGTCATGGTGGTTGTGTTCATTGTCTGGGCGAAGAATGAGTCGAAGGTCTGGTCGGCCATGGTGTGGTGTGGTAGTGGATATGAGAATGAGCGGTGGCGGGCATAGCGGGTGGTTATCACTATGGCCGGGCTGTGCTGAGAAGAGGCCACAGTGGCATGTTCGGACCCTTATGTAGGCTGCCGCCAAGCGCACTCAAAGGGAAGGCGCGCCCCCCCGGTCGCACCTGCCCCCGTATTCCCACGCTAA
Organism: Plenodomus biglobosus; assembly: GCA_022343325.1. Classification (NCBI taxonomy): domain Eukaryota; kingdom Fungi; phylum Ascomycota; class Dothideomycetes; order Pleosporales; family Leptosphaeriaceae; genus Plenodomus; species Plenodomus biglobosus. Next base: position 988,399 of record JACTNT010000027.1, on the reverse strand, counting down.
ATTAAGCAAGTCCGACGCACCCCTACTCTAGGCCACTCAGCCGCGGCCCGCCCATCGTTTCACTACCCAAGTCAGGGGAGGGCTGCGTACCTCTGGCCATCTCTGACGACGTGCCTCGCATCCTGATTCGCATTCCACTGTTGGGTTGGCGATTCCCGAGCCTGAGGGTCCGCCACTCGCAGCGCTGGAAGACGAGTTCCGCCGCCCTCGCTCGCCAGGGTCGACTCCAATCTCGCGGTGAAGCAGTTGCTCTGTCACCAGTAAAGAGCAATCTAGCTCGAGCTGGACCTGAATCTTACTCAGGACCCACCTGTATCACGTCTGCACCTCAGTGGCGACACGAAACAAGTGCACGTCGTAAGAGCCCGTCAGCCATTCCCAATCCGCCCCGGACGACGCTGCATCAACTCCTCCTTCCGGCTGCATTACACAGTCTCGCTCCGTCACTCATGATTGCGCTAAATATCCTCGATACAGCAGCGCTGGGCCGTCGAGATGAAGGACAGGCTCCATCCCTTCTGGAATCATCTGCACCCCATAATTCTAATCTATTTTGCCGAGTCGCTAGCCACCTTGACCACCCAACTTTATTATCCCCACACGCTCGTGCAATCTATCTGGCATGCTAATATGGCACCTACTTTCTTATACAGCACTCCCGGATGATTGCTGGCCCTGGGGTAGAGTTCCTGCAGCGAACCATGGGAGAAGCCTGCAGAAGCCTTCAAACCTTTGCCAGTCGACGGCCAAACTGTATCATCACGTGCACACTTCATCATTTGAAGCATGTATTAGTTCCGCCGGTAATGCTTCAAAACGTTGTCTCAAAGCTGTACTACGACTCCCATCCACGGGAAAATAGCTCGCCGGTGATACAATTCACCCGTCAAAGAGGCAACACCCAATTCACCGCGGCACCATTTCGAAATTGCTGCTGCCTCGTCGTTATTCTACAGCCATGCGACGGCATCAATACTAACGGCATTTCTCCTCCGAATGCATGATCAAACAAAGTGGGCAACGACGCCGCCTGCCTTCACACTAATCGCGCTTCATTGTCTCGTGTGCTGGCTGCTTGATCCAAATCCTCGCTTCGGCCCTTGAATAACGTTCGTCACCGCTTTAGGCAACATAATTCCGACCAATTGTCTTGCAAGACCTGCAGCTGCCTAGCGACACACAATAACGTTTGCTCTCGCATTCGGTGTGCTAGTGAGAGACAAGTACTGTCAGAATATTGGTTCTGATGGCGATGGCGATGGCGATGGCGATGGCTACGACTCCCAGCGAATATGTCTCGCGCTGCCGTCGCTGCAACCTACAATACTAGTAAGCAGAGTCACAATCGGGGCGAGCAGAGCTGTGTCCATGGCGCCGACGCTATCGACGCTCGAGACTTTCCAAAGCTAGCTATCTGCGTATCCGTTCAAGTAGATTGGTGTACTTGCAATAGGTAAGTTAGAGTGCTCGGGCCTTCTGGCCTGATTAATCATGGATCTTACATTAATGGGATCGCGCTTATGTCATCTTGCTCAAGTACGGCCTGCTATTAGTTCAAGACGAAGGCCCGACCACACTAGTTCACCCAATGTAGACCAATCTATACGTGGTACGGTACTAAGAGTCATCTGAACCAGGTCGAATAGAGTACTCTAGGCATGCAAAGCGAGAGCGCCATCTCCCTATCGCGCGATCTTCAGCACCAACGGCTCTCCCAAGACTCTCTTAATTCTGTGTCTCTGACAGCGAAGATACACTGCGCAGTACTCCTGAATCCTGATGCCAGTCACCACATTATCGTAGACCCGCTACTCCTACTACCCACACAACAATCCGTATCTCATATCTCCGCCTCTTCCTATTGCGCGCCCACAGCCCATTTCCCACAACCCCCCAACACACCTCCAAACCATCACACTACAGCTCTGCAGCCTCACACCCCCTCACCGCACTTTCCCCAACCCAACCCTTTCTCCCACCCACATAACTACAACTATATCATTTAAAGTTGCGCAGCTATCCCCTCCACAAAAAGCCGTTGGGCGATCTCCAACACACCACACGGCGGTAGCTTCCGCTCAGGAGCTACAATACTTACTCTACTCTACGTACAATAGGCCCGACGCCCGATTTTGCGTTCGTTGAGATTCGAAGCAGGGTTTGTTGAGGGGCCGTTAGAGTTGCAAAGGTCCGGTGACAATCGGGCCGCTGGGCGCTTTGTCGTGCGCCGAGGGATGATCTGGATCTGCGCGCGCACAGTGTGGGAGGTTTGTTGAACGGGAAGGTTTGGTGTGTCTGGTACTGTGTGTACATGGGGTATCCTGTGTTGTATGGAGGTGATGGTGTCTGGGATGTATGGTGTGCACTGCGTACTTCCTAGTAGAGTGTGTAGTATGGTGGGCATGGTTGTTTAGTTTACTCACTAACTTAGCTCATTTTAAAGTACAAAGCTATGTGGGTTTACTTATTTTACTTAATTACTTGCTATCGCACCTACTTAGTCAATACACTATATAGTACTCCATTGTAGGCCCGCCGATCGGAGAGCATCTAGGTACAGTAGCTAAGACGAGCGAGCACGCATATCGCATGAAGACGCTTTTTTAATCCGCTGTAGTTGGCTACACTAGGTATCATACTAGTACCGCATGTTACAAGTTGAGTTATAAATAGAACATCATCTTCTAAATATGGTAGGTATGGTAGTAAATATGGTACCTACTGTATCTATTACACAGTAAGCAAGAGATAGTTTCGCCATCGTAAATGCGCGAACGGAAATAGAATGTACTATTATTCATGAGATTCATGTTGAAAGAAAGAAGACATGATCACGATACCACATGGTACGGTATGCATAGGTAGGCAGCGTTCATACCAGCGCAATACCTACCATACCTAACCTAACCTTCCCAAACATCTCCACCTCTGCCAAAAACAAACGGTCGCCCCAGTCACCAAATCCCGCAACACCTACCACACCCACACCCCTCTCCCAAAACCAACCCATCACCCCCTATACCCATGCATCACCTCTCTCCACACGCAAATCGTCTCCACGAGCGGTCTCCCCTCCACAAAATAATCATACCGTGGGATACACGTTCCTCCCACCCCGTCGCGCAGAAGTTCAACAGCTTCGCCCTGCCCGCTTGACCGTGCGTGAATCAGAGGCCGCATGTGCAGAGGCGGAGACGCATCTGCTGTTTGCTGGTTTGTGGGTTCGAGACGGGGGGAGGCGGGTATGCGGTCTTGCTGTATGGTTACTGCTGGTGGTGGTGGTGAGATGCGGGTGGGTATGCTGATGTGGAGAGAGTGTGGGTGGGTGGCAGTGTGGTGAGGCGTAGGGACGGGTTGTGTGTTGTTGTCGCTGGTGCTTGATGGGCTTCCTGGGACTATTGGGGTAGACTGGGTGCTTGTATGTGGCTTGTGGGTGAGAGGGGAAGGTATCACAGCGGCGAGAGTGTCTGCGAGCCAGTGGCCGTGTGTGGCGGAGCTGGATGTTGGTCGTTGGATGATGAGTGGGTTGGTCGTAGGCGTGGATACTGTGTTTTGAGGAAGGGACTTGCTGTGGGTGGGTTTGGACTTTGCGTTACTGGGTGCAGCATGGTTGGTCATTTGTTTTGTGTGCACGTTATGAGTCTTTTGGGAGGTATGAGAGCGTTTCTCTATGGTAAGAGGTTTGATTTCAAGCTCTGGGTACGCGGAGGTGAATGAGCGAATGCGATTTTCTTGCTCGAGGGACATGTCAGGGGTTTGCAATATCAAGTTGGGTTGGATCTCAGTGGATTTTGGATTCAAGTATCTATTGTTATGGCAGGTGTGAATTTTGCGAACGAGGCTAGCAAGTTGTGGTGCTGCTGAAGGTTCGTCCAGGCCGTGAAGTTGATGTCTTTTTGACCTGGCGGCTTCTGCTAGATTATATCCTGGTGGCATCGCATTGTGTGCATACAACGATGCACTGTGAACGGGTGATTCAGATGACTGCGCTGCCGGAAATTTGCCCCATCAGTGTGCAGAAATACAGTGCAAATGCATCGTAATAAGCACAGTGGCGCGTTCAAGTGATTTTGACATAGTCACCATGGCATGCTGCAATCGCACAGCGTCCTGCTAGGCAAGCTCGATGTGGTTGGATATGTGGTGTCAGAATCAACACACTGCCATTCCATAGCCGTCTTGATTCGTCAATTTCCCAGCTTCTCACAATGATGGCATCTCCAAGTCAACAATGTCATGAAACCACAGCAGTGCGACAACTATATCTTGCTGCTCCCACAAACTTTCTTACCAGGACACTATCCATCTCGTCGAGCAGATTAGAAGCCTTTGCATACAAATCCACAAGCAACACACAGTAGCTCATACCGTTGTAAAGCCCCCAACCTCGCTGTGAAGACTATAAAAACCTCCGCTATGCAAATCATCAGCGACACTACCCCAGTCTATCCTTACACTCAACACCATGCCTTCCACAGACAACATAGCACCCGTCCCAACCCACCACCCTTGCCAAATCCAAATCCTAACCACTGCTTCAACTCCCCCGCTACAACTCTACCTCACTTCACAATCTACATCCAGGACTTCATTCCGCACCCACGCATCCCCGTGGCCAGAACCCCCAAACACACCGCATCACCTCTCCACCCCATCCCAACCCAGAGTTCCCCGTCTCCCCCACCTTTCTCTACCAACAGTACCCCACCCCGAGCCTATAGTCGTGCGCTCTCATACAAATCATATGCACATACACATGCACATGTCCGTGTCCATGGCCATGGCACCAGTGCCATCTGTGGAGCCGCAGCACCACCTAAGCAAAGCAGCCCACCCATCGATTACGAAGCTTATGCGGAAGAATACGGCGATGTGCATCCGTCTTGGGCGTTTCGCTTGCCTTGTGGTATCGTGGCGGTACTATGGGGTGCGGGTAGTGGGGTGCCGGGCGCGATGCCTGGATTGGTGGGTTGATGGATGGGAGTGACTGGATGAGAGCATGGTGGGTATTTAATTGATGTACTTACGATGCTGATGCTTGAAATAGTAGGCAGTCGCATGGTGAAGTTGGAAGAATATCAGTATGCAGAGTACGCCAGGTACAATTAGTGAGTCGTAGACTGCATGTTGGTTGCCTTTTATATAAATGTTGATTCAATTTCGTTACGCGTTGCCTTCTTGTTCCATCATGAAAATTGGGGTATCTGAACGAGTGTAATTGTACGTACAATCACTAGAAATTCAAAAACTCCGTGCGCTGATTTGCTCCTAGCTGTTTAATATGGGTTGCTGTTGAATCTCCAGCTTACTTTGACGCCCCCATTGCCTTAGTAGATGTCGTAGCCTCGGCGAAACTTGCAGACGCAGAAGAAGTGGTAGCCTCAGCTGAGCTTGCAGATGCAGAAGAGGTTGCAGTCTCCGCATATGCAGGCGGTCCTTCGTACCTTGGTAGTTCCTCCTCCGTCTCTCCTTCTATCCTTTTCTCCTTCTTCTCCTTTGTGCTCACACCAGCCGCACCATTTTCAGCCGCACTCACACTCGGCTCTGGAGCAAGCATCGCCGCTACAGCCTTCCTCTGCTTCTTCTTGCGATTGATGAGGTACAACAGGCCGGCCAACAACCCAATCAAAACAACCACAGTTGCAATGATGATGCCGATCACACCATCACTCGACCAGCTCCAGTGGTCAAAATATGATCGATCATCACGTTGCGCTTGCGACACAGCACCCTCTGGTGCTGAAGCATTGAATATGTAGAAATTCTCACCCGTAGCACGCTGCCGATCTGCGTTGGTGAAACGGAAGGGCCGGGTGATGTAGTACGGTCCGTTGTCACTGGGGACACCAAAGGTACACATCAACGCTAGCGTTCGAGTCTCGCGCGGGAGTGAAGTGTCGAGGTTGAGATTCCAGGTATAGTGGTTGTTACCCTGACTTTGGATAGGCACAGAGACGCTGAGTAGTTCTGGTAGGGCGTCTGCAGCGGGGTATCCGCAGGCTTCCCAGTTTGCTGACTCGTTGGTGGATGAGGAGAGCTGGCGGCATGGTAGGCAGTGCCAGTTTCGGGTTGGTGGTAGGTTACTGGAAGAGGGCCACTCAAATCTTATAGCGTCGTAATCAAAGGTTGGCGTGCGACCGAAGCCTGTGGAGGGCCATGCTGAGGTTGATGCGTTGAGGTAGATAGCGAGATTTGTGTTGAGGATGGAGGTGTTGAAAAAGGTTGGACTGGTTGTTGGGGGAGGAAAAACCCACTGTGAGGCGGCCATGATGGCTGGTTGTCAACTGCAAAAGATTGTGACGAAGACTCGCCGCCAAACTAGACTTACGGATGGATTATGGGGTTAAAATCAGAGTACAGCGTCATCCGAGGTGAGGACGGCCAGCATGCTCTATATTGCTCAGCCCATCGGCCTGTCATACGGACGCACCGGAAAAGGCACCATGGGTCCAGGTGGCTGCGCCATGATGGCCATGTCAGCTTTACAGTCCATTGTACCAATGTACATCTATGCGGCAGTAAAGTGCGGTCTTGGATCGCTAAGCTTTACGAGACAAGAGCGGGGAGTGAGACACAATCCAATTGCAGTTAAGGTTTCTCGAGAGGAGTTGAGAGCCTAGTACTTGGCAGTGATGTTTCATTGGCCAAGTTTGCGAATCGATGGTAATCATCTCGGGCTTACGTATGTACTGTAAGTACAACGGAGCAGGATGACGTTGCTGTCTTGAGTGGGGTACTGTGATAGTGTACGGGAAATACTCGAAGTTGACGCAATTGCTTGAGAATATTGCGCTGACCTCGAGAGAGACGACGACGACTGCCAAGTGACCGAAGCACAATGGGAATGAGGAGCTTGAGTCTTGCAACAGAGTTTAAAAGACGACTACAACCCGTTCTTCAGTCTCGAACTATGTACTTGTAGCTTAGATATCATCAGTCCCCGCGTAATTTTGTTCACGAACGTGTGATAAATACCTTCTATACAGTCATGACCAAGGTGTCTATATATAATACCCTCAGCTCGTGTGAAGGCGTCTGCTGCTTACGCCGAGGTAAGAACGCTGCCCCAGTTTCAGCAGCATGGTCAGCAAAGGCATACTGGAGGAACGTGAGTTGGAACAACCCGAGTCAGTAGAAAGAGGCTGATTTCTATTGACATGAGATGGGTTGAAATGCACAGGGCGCTTGCGCGTGAAGATGCGCCGTTGTGCACGTGATGTACAAGTGGCCCGAGCACCTCAAGCGCGATGACCCTTGCTTAGCTCCCGACACGTCCCCAAAAGTCGCGACGGAACATGGCAGCGCAACCGCATCAGCTTGCGACCATCACCATTCACTGCACAGCACACTGCTGCCCCCCTCAGGCCTCATTCACCTACCCCGCACCACCAGACGCTTAGCGCGTGCATCGCATCCCCACCCCCGGCTGCTCCACAATGGCGCGCGGTCGCCCTTCGCGCGCTGCTGCCGCTCGTCGCACCAGCACGCCCGTCCGCAGCGCATCACCGCAACAAGACAGCGATGAAGACATGCAAGATGTCCCACAGTCACGTGCAGACACGCCAAAAGAGGACGAGGACGAGGAAGACGCCGCATCGGTAGCCCAAGGCAGCGACGAGGAAGCTGCGCCCTCTGAGCGTTCCCCGTCTCCCGTCGTCATACAGCAGTTCCCACGCAAGAAACGCCTCGGTCGCCCGCCCAAGAACCGACCACCAGACTGGAACGTCATCGAGGGAGAGAACTCGGAAGGTGGCACGCCCATTAAGCGCAAACGCGGAAGGCCCTCAGGCGTCGGCCGAGGACGCCCTCCAAAGGGCGGCCCCTCTCACGTCACGCGTGTGCCAATCGATAAAGAGGGCAATATGATGGACGTGGTCAATGACGAAGTCGATCTGCCTGAAGACGAAGAGGGCGAAGCAAAGGTCGACAAGATGGGCAACCTCTTGGGTGGACGCGACTACCGTGTGCGCATATTCACAATCAAAGGCAGGGGCGACCGGCAGTACATGCTGTCAACAGAACCAGCGCGCTGTTGTGGGTTCAGAGACAGTTATCTCTTCTTCACCAAACACATGAAACTCTACAAGATCATCATAGACGACGCTGAGAAGCGAGATCTCATCGACCGTGAGATTATCCCACACTCCTACAAGGGTCGCGCCATCGGTGTCGTTACTGCGCGGTCTGTCTTCCGCGAGTTTGGGGCTCGCATCGTCATCGGTGGCAAGAGAGTCATTGATGACTACTACGTTACAGCAGCCAAAGAGCGCGGAGATGTAGAGGGCGAGCTGGCCGACCCCAATGACAGACTACCAGCCCCTGGAGAGCCGTACAACAAGAACCAATATGTTGCTTGGCACGGTGCAAGTAGCGTCTACCATACAGGTGTTCCTAACGTTCCGCTTGCGAATGGGAAGCCTCTACCAGGAAAGCGGAAGGTCAACATCACATCGGCCAACTGGCAATTCGAACACGGCAGCGCAGCAAGGTATGTATCAGTCCTACTAAATCGATGGATTTTGACACTGATAATCACAGTCGATTCAACTCAAATCTATCAAGGCAACGCAGGGCGAATCTAGAGGGAGTCTACGACCCCCATACCAACTTGATGCATTACTCAAAGGTCACACAGCCGACGCATGCACGGTGGGAAGAGGTAACGCCGGGTGAGACTGACGTGCCTCCACTTGTCCGTAGCAAGTTCCTTGTAGTCGACTCGATCTTCCAACGACCTCCGTTCGCGAGCTTAGGAATACCAGGACCCGATGGCAACTTCATCGATGTTGGAACAAATGGCTTACCCGATCTGGACGACGAGGACAAGCAAAACATGAAGCCCGAAGAACTGGAAGCATTTGCTCATCTCAAGCGTGAAGAGCAAGAATGGCGAAGCCAATGGGGAGGAGAGAGCACCGATGGTGCACGAGTGAAACCCAGAATCGGGTATATCGGTGTTCCGGTATAAAAAAGCCTGGTTCGCAGTCATTCGGAACTGCAGTATCGAAGACGGTCACTGTTACCGATGATCACAGGCAATGTGCTCAACGCTGATAGATTGATATTGTACTTGTATACCCTGCCGCGTCATCATCAGAATCCAAAATTCCCAAAGTTGGTTTTTATGTCCAGTTCTAGCGAGCCCTATGACACGTTTTTGCTCACAATCTTAGTTTAATGCCTCTGCGCTCGAGACTTGCAATCCGATGTCAGATTATTAATAAGGATAACCCACAAAAACGTCTGGCACAGCCATGATGGCAAATAGTCGTCGTCGATAGAGACTTTCAAACAGTTTGCTTCCGTGTTCCAGGTTACTTAACATACTGTTGGTTGTTTTGTGCGCTTCCCTTTTACTCTTTTTATTATTGCTTCACCTGTGCAACTCGCATTGAAACTTCGCAACCTCTGGCTTTTCGTACGGATCCTCTATAATAAAGCACCTGGGTGGAGCTTTATTTGGGTGAGCACAGCCACAGATTACCTTCTTGCCCGTTGCCTGTCTGGGTGTTGTCCTCACACGCACAGGTTTCCCCAACCACAACAATGCGTTTCATACCTTCCGATTATGATTTAGTCTTTTTGCAGCTTTAGGTCTTCCAATGTAACTTGTCACGGCATTTCATTGGGTATGCGTCTTTATAAGCGCGCTACGCTACAAACGCTCGCACCAGCGCAACCGCTGTGGACAAAGCCAAACCCGACGCTTGATGCAGATGCATGGACAAATCTAAAGACAGGTTTTGTACTACAGTGGCTATTCGTGTTGGTTGGTACCTTGGCCTTCTTTGTTGTTCAGTCGTTTTGGGAAGCGGACTCAGAATTGGGACGCAGGGCTAACAACGCGATGAGTATCAGCGCAGGCATGCCATGAAGCTTCTGTCTAGACATGCGCAAAGGAAACAAGAAATTACAGTCACTGCAATGAATATTTGATGGGGCCCGAGACTGCGATGTTGATTGAGCCAATTGTTTTCTCAGTAAGTAGTGCTACCTTTGTTATGGCTTCCTATTACACTACTTAAGGTCACCAACACCAACAAGGAAGCTTGGTTGGTATAGAAATATTCATTCAGAATTCTCGACACTCCATGGCGCAGATTTGGTTTTCCCGGTTGAAGCGCTTCTTCGAGCGCCGGGGGAGGTTTAGAGGAAGGCTTGCTTCGTCTCCGACGCTCACGTCTCTCGATCATCCCGATAGATACATGCATGGTGTAGGCCAGCAACCATACGTCTCCTTCCTCGCAAACGATTACGACATTCCACAACTGTGCACACAACAGCGCGATCAAAATCTAACTCTCAACCCAGCCAACCCCTATGCACAAGCACCCAAATCGCCACCACCAGCGCCTGTATCTCTCGAACACCCTCAGCAGCAAGATCAACATGAGGACCAAAACGAGGGTATCATCCGACCATGTCAACCCCTCCTCCCACATACATCTGCCTCCTACTCCGGCCTCCCGTATCCTATTCTCCAACTCCAACCACCAAGAATCCGCATAACAGCTCCCTCCACATCAACCTCACCTCAGCCCCCCTCCATCTCGCCCATCGCCTCACCCACTCTACCCACCCCGCCAAGTCCCCAAACACAAAACCCACAACTCCAAGCCCGAAACCCGACCCCGACCAAACCCCCTACCGGCCCTCCAACCCTCCCCCGCCAACGCTACCACCCCACGCGCCCCGCGCCCCGCCCACCAACCCGCTCACGCCTATCCCTCCTAAAACCCCATTCACACCGCACTCCACCGCACATCATCCCCGAAGACTTGAACCCAAGCCCCATTCCCCCGGCCTCACACTGGACCCGCATATCCCGCCGCACACGCCGCGATACAGAAAGCAGTTGGCGCGACAGCACGGTGAGTGCGATGGAGGAGGGAGTGGGTGCGGGAGGGAGAATGGGGTACGGGGTGCGTGAGGGGAAGGGTGGGTTGTGTATTTCGAGGCCTGTGCCGGGGAGCTTTGAGCATGTTGATGGGGCGTTTTTGAGGGGGGAGGGGCGTGCGGGGTGGGAGTGGTGATGGGATGGGAGAGGCATAGGGGTGAGATGGTGATGGACTAGGGTAGGGATGGGTAGTGTGGAGTGTGAAGAGCGCGGTTTGAGTTTTATTTTCTTAGATATGAAGGGGAGGTTATGTCAGATGATAATAATGTATTATACTAGATGGAGTATTGCACGTGTGAAGTAGAATGTCTTTTTCCCGCCTTGATTCAATGTTGTCTCAATAATGCCTCGAAATCGCCATATAAATCCGGTCGATCTCCCTTATAACGACTCGTTTTCAAGCTGACTGGGGAGAGTACATGGATGAAGTCAAAACAGATTGCACAAGCATATTTCACATTCGTGCTCATGAGTATGAAAGGAAAGGTGCAAAGTGGTAAGACAGGATAGGCAGGGATAACGGTGCTGCTACTGATGGCAGATTCGAGATACTGGCGTGTGTGGTGCTGCGGAGTATGAGATGGATATGGGCAGAAATGAGATGGACTTTTCGTCTCAATGTTGGCGAGTGAGACTTGGCTGATGTGATGTTGGCTGATGTGATGTTGGCTTGGAAGGCAGAGGAGACGACATCAGGGGATGGCTGGTACACCTAGAAGCAGCGTGTCTAGAACACAGGACCAAGGCGGCGAGTTGCATATGCAATCTACAGAATCTGACATATTCCAGGTTTTCAGTCGGTTAGATTGGCATGGGATGATATCTCTGTCTCAAAAACAAGGTCTGGGTGTGGTGCTGCAAGTGCGACTTCCTTGGAGGTGTCAGCGCACGGACTCCCAGCCACGCTGAATCCCAACCACCATGATTTTTTCCAGCCATCAAGCAGAATACGCAACACTTCGGTACGATGACGGTCATATACGAGAAAGTGCATTGTGCTTGTTCTCTTGATCTGCATTCACCATTTGCGCAGATCAGTCAGCAACAACGTTTGTACTCCACACTCCTCCGACTGCGAGCGACGATCACCAATCACGACTATTCTACGACTCGACATTGACAAACTGAACTTCATTGAAACGGCCGATATGATGTTCAACAACCACGTTTTTGCGGCAGCGACGCTCTTCTCGACGCTTGCGATCGCACTACCTTTGGACAACCGCGATGTATTTCCTCGTAACAAAAGTTACGATGTTGTCAATGTTGGAGGTGGATCTCCAGCACCAGCGACGACGGTGATACGGGCAACCAAGACTGTCGAGGTCGTCAACCCAGGGCCAACTGTCGAAGTCACCGTGCCCGTGCCCAGTCCAGCAGCACCGGCGTGTACCAGCTCGACTTCGGAAAGCACCACAGACTCTGCATCAGTCTCCGCCGCGCCATCAAGTACGAGCACAACATCGATGGAGACACCGAAGCCGGTCTACGTTACTGTCACCGTACCTGCAGAAGATGGACCCTACTATGACGACGGAATGTGGCACACCAGATATCTGGTCAAGACGTTTGACGCTGTTGCTTTGGCGACTCCACTGGCGCTGGCTTCGAGTTGGCCGACGCCGCCTGTGTTGGCGACTCCTGGACTGTCGTACAATACGACCAAGGCTTGAAGCATGTTTGCAGATGGGGCTTGACGGGGTAGTTTCTTGGATATAATGGTTGAATGACTGGCTAAGGCTAGACTGCACCTTCTAGCAGTTGGTGGGATGGAGTTCTTGAGGCATAACATATATCATGGACGTAACACGCGCATAGCAACGGCAGGGAATCGCATTGGGAATGGTGTTTTGTATTGCGCGGATGGATAATGGCCGCATCTTCAGAGTAGATAGATAACGAGCGAATCGAAGACATGAACAAAGTCAAATATGCTTCGCCACAGTGCACTGTTAGCATGCGAGCAAGTAGTTGCAGTGTTCAGGGTGTGATGACGCAGGTACTCCTAGTTAGCTTCGAAGCTCGCATCCCTGCCGGTTCGTCTTGGCAGAGGGTTGTGGCGCCCAAGGCGGCGGTGCCTGGAGAACGACGAGCTCCTCGACATCGCCGGAATCTCCGCCTTGACAGCTCACAATGGCGTCGCCGCCCCCCGTAGAAGACCAGGCTCGGCTGCTCGAAGATGCCCTCGCCGTGGTGCGCCAGCAGACGATGCTCATGCGCCGCTGTCTCGAGACGCCGGGCAAGTTGATGGATGCGCTCAAGTGCAGGTACGACTTGTAGATGGACATGGAGGATGCAACATGTCCGTGGCTATGGCTACGGCTACGGCTACGGCTATAGCTGCAACTACACCTCTCTCAAAACTATACTGATGGCGTCATTGTACAGCTCAACCCTCGTCTCCGAACTCCGCACCAGCAGCCTCGGCCCCAAGCAGTACTACGAGCTCTACATGGCCGTCTTCGATGCCCTACGCCATCTTGCCGTCTACCTCCGCGAAAACCACCCCGTGAACCACCTCGCCGACCTGTACGAACTCGTCCAGTATGCCGGCAACATCATCCCCCGCCTGTACCTCATGGTCACTGTCGGCACCGTCTACATGGCCATTGAAGATGCGCCCGTCAAGGAGATCATGAAGGACATGATGGAAATGAGTCGCGGAGTCCAGCACCCCGTGCGCGGCCTGTTCCTGCGCTACTATCTGGCCGGCCAGGCGCGCGACTGCTTGCCATCAGGTGACGGGGAGGGTCCCGAGGGCAATCTGCAGGACTCGATCAGCTTCATCCTGACCAACTTTGTGGAGATGAACAAGCTGTGGGTGCGGCTACAACATCAGGGACACTCGAGAGAGCGCGAGCAACGGACAAAGGAGCGCCAAGAACTGCAACTGCTGGTCGGCAGCAATCTGGTGCGCCTGAGCCAATTGGTTGACCTCGAGAACTACAAGAAGATCCTGAATCCGCTGTTGGAGCAGATTGTGCAGTGCCGAGATGTTCTGGCGCAGGAATACCTCTTGGAAGGTATGTCGAATCTCTCAAGGTCATAGCATGAGACTAACACATCACAGTCGTCACCCAGGTCTTCCCAGACGAATTCCACCTACACACTCTCGATCAATTCCTCTCCGCCGTCGCACGCCTAAACCCCCACGTCAACGTCAAAGCCATCGTAGTAGGCCTCATGGACCGCCTGTCCTCATACGCCCAACGAGAAGCCGAATCTGAAAGTCCAGAGCAACGCAAGAAGACTGAAGAAGAATCAATAGCACAGCTTCTCGAACAGATGCGCTTAGAAAAGGAGAAGAGGGCCGAAGAGCCAGAACCTGCGCCAGCACCAGCGCAACAAAATGGAGAACCGACAGAAGCAGGCGCAGAGGAGAACTCGGCAGCCTCGTCAACCACCGCTGTTTCAGTCGCAGATACAGAGACGGCCGAAACGGGGGCAGAAACGGAAACTGCGGTGGAGAAGAGGCGCGGTATACCGAACAACGTTAAGCTGTTCGAGATCTTCCATGAGCAGGTCCAGACGCTCGTCAAGATGCAGCGGTTGCCCATACAAGACACCATCGGGCTACTTGTATCGCTGGCAAACCTTGCTTTGTAGGTGTCTCAGTCCCGTGGTAGAAAGGCACCATACTAACATAGCCAGGAACATCTATCCCGAACGCCTCGATTACATCGACCAAGTCCTGACTTTTGCGAATCAAAAGGTGGCAGAATATCAAAACAGCGCCGATTTACACTCGCAAGCCACTCAAAGTCAAATTCTCAGCCTCCTCCTCTCCCCCATCAAGACCTACGTTTCATTATTCACTGCGCTTGCATTACCAAATTACATCCCTCTCCTACATTCGCAGCCATACCCCACACGAAGAGCAGTAGCAGGCGAGGTTGCAAGAAGTTTGATGCGAAATCAGACTTCCATCACCTCAGTGGAGAACCTCGAAAGTGTATTGGAGATCCTGAAAGTGCTCATAAGGGAAGGTATCCAACAAGCGCAAGGATATCCCGGAGGACCAATACAAAGACGAGCACAGGAGACGGAGGAGACGATAGAAGAGCAAGGATGGTTGGCTCGGATAGTACATCTGATTCGGGGCAAGGACAACGATACGCAGTTCAAGGTTAGTTGCGTAACTATTTTCTACTGTACTGTTCCTGACATATCTCAAAGCTCCTGCAAGCCGCCCGCAAATCCTTCGCCGAAGGCAACGAACGAGTCAAATACACCTCCCCAGCTATCATCACCGCCGCCCTCAAACTCGCCCGCCAATACAAAAAGCGCGAGCACTTCGACGACAACTGGCAATCCCAATCCTCGGCTCTCTACAAATTCATGCACTCCACCCTATCCACCCTCTACACCCGCGTTACGGCTTCTGCAGACCTCGCCCTCCGCCTCTTCATCGCATGCGGCCAAGTCGCCGACCAAAACGGCTTTGAGGAAGTCGCATACGAGTATTTTGCCCAGGCGTTTACGATATACGAAGAAGCAATTAGCGACTCAAGAGCGCAGTTCCAGGCCGTGTGCGTCATCGCGAGTGGCCTACATACGACAAGGAATTTTGGCAAGGAGAATTACGATACGCTGATTACGAAATGTGCACTTCATGGTAGTAAACTGCTCAAGAAACCGGATCAGTGCCGTGCCGTGTATCTTGCCAGTCATCTTTGGTGGGCGACCGAGATTAGAGCGTTGGGAGAGGAAGACCCCAAGACTGTGAGTACTCTGGATTAGTAGTAAGGATAATGATGGCTGACTGATGTAGCTTTATCGCGACGGTAAGCGCGTGCTTGAGTGCTTACAACGCGCATTACGTGTCGCAGACGCGTGCATGGACGCTGCAGTCTCGGTCGAACTCTTTGTTGAGATACTGAATCGTTATGTGTATTACTTTGACCAGGAAAATGAAGCTGTAAGTCCATTTAGCCCATTCATCCCCCCGAACAGAAAAGGTAGACTGGGCGATGAAGCAGACGCTAACATGGCCGACAAGGTAACGACGAAATACCTAAACGGCCTCATCGAACTCATCCACTCAAATCTCCAATCCAATGAAAACGCCTCGAGTCTCGAGAACCCGAGGAAGCATTTCCAGCGCACGTTGGATTACATAGCGAGTCGCGAGTACGAGGGCGTTGTTACCGCTGCAAAATAGTGCGTGCAAGTAATATCCGAGAAGGAAGAAGAAGAAGTGGAAACGAGAGTAGAGGGAATGGCAATTTCGAACGGAAAGAACTAGGCATGTTGGCCCCGACTATTACTACTCCTTTGTATGATTACTGCAGCAAAGGTGGGAGTTTGAGCCTGTGTTGTACCGCGGGAGATTAGGGAGGGGGCCCGTACTACTTTTCTGATATTCGTATATAGGATCGATGATGAATGGGGATTTTGAGACATGTCTTGTTCTTGTTCATGTACGCCTATTTCCGCAAATTTCCGAATATGTGTAAACTAGCCCATGTGAATGGGTGTGTTGGGTTGGGTTGGGTTGGGTTGGGTTGGGTTGGGTGGGTGGTATTATAAAAACCTCTCCCTCCTTCTCCCTCCTTTCCCTATCCCTTTCCCTTCCTTCAATCACAATCACCATCTATGTCCCAATAAGAAAAAAAAACATTCTTGACCCAGACACATGGCCTTTTTGCTCCAACGACGACGACGACGACGACGACGACGACAACAACAATGATGATGACGAGTGTCTGTCGTCGTTGAACCTCTATGTAAAATAAAAACGAAAATTAAATGAAAAGAAGAGTAGAACAGAGGGGTTATGTGTTTTGGTCTGGTTTAGGTGGCGTATTTACTTGAATGGAAGGGAAAGGAAAGGGAAGAAAAGGGAAAGGGAAAAAGGGAAAGGGAAGAAGAAATGAAACCCAAAACGGAACCGGGACATGTGTTGGGAGTGGGGTTGGGGAAATGGGGAAGGGAAGAAAGTGAAGATCGCAAGAAATCGGCACATGTGTTAGGAGTTGGGAGTGGGAGAGAAAGAGAGATGAAGACAAATCTACCGCGACAATTCATGTGGACTTTTGTTGGCGGTCTCCTGGAGTGTTTGTTCTACAGCACATGTCAAATCACGAAACGTATCACATCAGACATTCTGAGTATGATAATCCGCTTGTGAAACTTTACAATGAGCTTTTCGATGCTGTTTTGTGGTTTTTTTTGGTGCTGCAAGTCTTGGTGTTGGGGAAAAAAATTGAATAGCTGTGGCGTATGGCGTATGGCATGTGGTGTAGGTATGGTGTAATTGATAACTTATCTGAGTTTTGTCAATTACCATATCTGACCACATGTTTCACAGGACCAAGGAGAAAACTAGAGGAAGGAGGGGAGGCAGTATTTGAACCCCTCTTCTCAATCCTTTTGTTTTTCCTTTGATGCACGTCACACGCCTCCCGTGGTCCCGTGTCATGTGGCAGGGCGCGGCGTTTCGAAATAGCATGCGGGTGTGATGTATGTCTTCCCTCCTGCCTGCCTGACTACCTGTTCGCGTCTTGAAATGGCGCAGGCACTTGCGATGTGTTGTATTCCCTGGCCTCGTCTGCAAAATGCCAATGAAGCGTGTTCATGGCCTCCGCGGACCGCTGCTGGTTTGTAAAGTCAGGGACACTGGTGGAGTGAGTGATTTCATTAGTTGTGTTTGTGCCTAGTATCTTGGACCTGTGGGAAGAGCCAGTGCAAAAGCAAATGTGATTGCTTCCAAGGCGGTGTTGGGCAGGGATAAAATGTTAGATGATGTCTATGCTTTGTTGGGGAAATAGCATTGGATTAGCCTGTATGCTGCGCTTGTGGATTTGCTCTGGTGGGTGCGGTCAAGTACCTAGTATGTGGGTTGTCCATGTCTCATGTCTTTGCGCGAATTCCAAGGACGAGGCTCCGAGAGGGGGGAAAGGGGCGTATAAGAGCCTGTCCACTTCAATGGTTGGAACCTCCTTCTTCATACACAACTTCTCCTCTACGCACTGAAAGTATCGGAAGCGTTTCACATGCATTGTATGTGTGTGAGTATTTGCTTCTAGATGAAAGGAGAACGGACGATCAATACAGGAAATGGCGTCTCCTCCGTCGATTTCAAGAAACACGCAATGAAGACGGTCGATGTGTGCGTGTGGTGGATCTTGTAGCGACCTGCGAAAAGACACATGGGCCGTCTTTCTGGAGTCGAGATATCAGAAGGGTCATGTTTTGCCATGTTCGGATAGACTGGAAGTTTCTGTGCAATGAAATGAATTGGTAGCACGCGTATGTGGCTGTCTGTTTGTATGAATGGGCTTCATGGCTGATGGCGTGTGCCTTAGGTACGTCGCAGTACTATTGGTATAAATACCGTGGCTCCAGCTCCTCGCCTCAACTCCTCACTCTGGATCCTCCCATCTCTCGAAAATGAACATACGTCCTTTCTCATGGGTCCTGTGTAGAGAGAGAAAATTCGAAACGAAACGCACGCACGAGCGTCCTGTTCTAAAAGCCCTGGCTATTACAAAATGTTCAGGAAGACTTTCAGGGCACTCTGCATGTTGAGAATCAACATACATGACACCCCATGGCTTGTTTAGCTTTATCTCAAGCTCGCAGAGTACCATACATGGCGAGTATTCCAGAATCCGAGAATTCGCCAATGCACATAGGTGTGTTCACAGATCTCCAGTATGCTGAAAGGGTATACTAATGGACCTATGAGTCCAAGGCCTCTGCAGACTGTGGTGGTGTATGTAAGACTCTTTCGAGGATTTTCGCTTCTTGCTTCCTTGTCTCCATGACTCCCTTCATTTTCGAATGGTGAAATCAAACCCCGAGGCTTCATGTCGAACCTTCCGATCCAGCTGTGTGAAAATAAAGTTCGCCTCACATCTGGCATGAATTGGGTTGGATGGGTTACCACAAAGTGCGGAGACACCATAACCTCCTATTTTTTCAAGATGAAAATTAGCTTTTGAAATGTGCATTGTCCGAGTTGATGGGATCAAAAAGGCAAAGTCATTTCACTCGCTGTCAACGCCATGTCCGCATTCCTAAGTATGAAAGGGAGGACAACATGTCTTTTACCAAAATCCTGAATGTTACCCTTCAATGGTCGCTGCCACACACTAATCTTAGTGGGGATCTGGGCATATAAAGTGTACACCATTTTCGCATCTGGCACTTGGAGTACCATAACTAATCGTGAGCCACGCGACTACGATTGAAAACGGGTATGCTTTATGACCATGTATTCCTCCCCGTCCGACAATAAAAGCTTTTTCTACAATCCCATTATCTTTTCTGGAGATCCCGAATCAAGATATGAATGACTTTGTGGACTGTTCGTCCGTACGCCACGCGCGTATCGAGAATACTCTATACAGCCTGGTATCGCCACATATGGTAGCTTGGCCATCATCAGAATACATGTATGGACCAACCGATATATGCTACAGTCTGCTTTACATTACAGTCTTAAATGATATAGGGATTTCACTCATGGCGTGTTGCGCGATGTTGGATGACAGACGTGCTGGCCAACTGACCTTGAACCGAGAATATAAAGACTGCTCTTGTTCTTCTTGGTACCTTCTTTCTTCCTTTCAACACACCACTCGGCATTCTAGGTGTGAAAAATCCATTGCGGCATGAATATGGATTTGTTGTTGCCTGGTTCCGAAAAAGGCAGTCACAATGCATTTATGAACCTGGAAGGGAATGAAAAAGACATGATTAAGCAAGGTTATCGTTGGTGCTGACGAAGCGGTCGTATGGGAAATGGAAAATTTGTCCAGTACATGATTTTCCACTCGTATCATCGGCGGACTTCTCTTAGCTTAAAAAAGTTATAGCTTGGGCTGGTATGTATGTTGTTTCGGGGAAAGCTTGTTAGCAAATGGTTCAGTCTTGACTTTTAAAACTCA
This sequence comes from Plenodomus biglobosus, assembly GCA_022343325.1. Lineage (NCBI taxonomy): Eukaryota > Fungi > Ascomycota > Dothideomycetes > Pleosporales > Leptosphaeriaceae > Plenodomus > Plenodomus biglobosus. The sequence goes on along the minus strand of JACTNT010000027.1, from coordinate 968,608 downwards.
CCCATCTGCATGGGTATGTGCGGAAGACTGTGTGGATGCTTCTCGACGTCAGCACGGTTGTGCGACAAGGGCTTTTCCACGGCGTAACGACTCTAGGATGGATCTGAGATTTCGTGGCCCTGAACACATGTTGTTCTTGTGTCTGGAGCGATAGTGGTTGGATTCGATATCGAAAATAACGTCAATGAGACACCATGTTGGAAGAGTGCCTGTGATCCGCCGAGCAAATGTGTATAAAGCTGTCGACCATTTGCTTGGGACAATCGTTGCGAGAAAATTTCACCCCTATCGCTGTCGCGAAAAAGCACCAAGGGGCTCCCTATGGTATATCGTCAACAGGATTCAAAAAGAGGGGTATGGCATGTGAGGCAAAAGTGAGCACTTCTCCAGCCGTGCAGTACTGCACGATACCCTAGTCTGGATAAGCAGTACCATAATTGGAATGATCTCAAACTCCATTGCTCAAACGAAAAAGGATAACACACAAGCCCTTTATGATATTCTCCAAGTCCATGCAGAACTTCCTTAGCACGGACATCGGAACCTAGTGTCTCACCTTACATACACCCTCGCGTGCGAGTAGTGCCTCATAGAAGCCAGGGAGAGGAGAAACATGACTTCCCCTAGAAAAACGAAACAAGCAGAAATTACAGCAGGTACTATATCATTCAAGCACCAGCACGATTGGAATGTCTTCCCTACCAAACTCATCTCGCGTTGCCGAGGAATAAAAGACGCGCGTCCTGATGCTAAGGAGCCAACGACGATCGCACTCAAAGACATGTCGGGATCCGATAAAAAAATACCCTTTGCACAAGTCCAGTGAGCTATTGGTGCTGCTATTTCAAGCACATTCCTCAAATTTGTACTCCTAGCTTCATACATGTCATTGTCCCCAGCGATTTTCCACATCTTGTTGTCATCGTCGCTTTAGATGCGCATCGGAATCAGTAATCGTGCCCATGAGTTACATAGCTAGGGGTAAGTTTAATAAATCACCAACTATCCAATTGTCACAATCCCACGGGCAACATCAGCCATCTATGTCATCCGCTGGACCTCTTTCGAGATCCTCAAACAACAAGGCTCTGCTCTCCATACTTTCAAAAAGCCCCGTAGAAGAGCCAAGTACACAGAATTGGTCCGCGCGGTTGAAACCCGTTTAATACGGGAATTAGCACGCGTGTGACCTAGACATAACTACTGTTTATACTTTACATATTACGTTGCAGGGGCATCTAGATATAGTAAAGGGCAGGTGTACCGTTATATATATATTGCGCCAAGTTTTAATTACGCCGAACAACACTATTCCTTCGTACTTCTATGCATTAGTAGTTTAATAGCATGACTTATGTAGGTACCTGGCAATTTCTTGGCAGACATGAGATATAACAATGCCTTCCTGCCATGCAATCTTGCGAAACCAACCGCTATCCGCAACTTCCTAGCCTATCCAACACTTAATCAACTACAGTCATGAAGCTCATCGCCATCATCATGGTATCCGCCCAGGCCCTAGCCGCAACCGTATCATGGCAGTATTGCAATGATGGATGGGGCCTCCCAACAGGGAGTATATGTCCGGTACATATCTAATCCTCCATTACCACGTAATTAAGTACATACTAAACAGAAACAGGATAGAGGACGCAACGTATATTGTGTACGTTAATTCAACAACTAAACCCAATCAAGAAGAGCACGATTCTTACTTAAAATAGTGCGAAGAGCGGCAAGGCAGCCCATTTATACACCCGCGAGGAGACTGCAAACCGCCAGTAGAGGATATCGGTACTTCAAGTGGGGATCCCAGTGATGTGTTTAAACCCTGCCACGGGAATGTAGGGGTGAGTTGGTATCGTCTAGTCTAGTAGGGTTTATGTGCTAACGATGTTATGTAGGACATTCTTTGCGTAAGGCCTTTTTTTCCCTTAATGCTAATTATTTTTTTACTAAATATTTAATAGTGCCTTTAATCGCTTCGATTAGAAGTCTTCTAGTAGATGAGATTGGCTGTGCAGTAGAGGAGCTTTCTAATCACCAATCTATTTGCCGATATATTAGGTATGGTAGCTATTGCACGTTTTATACAAACTGTTGGGGTTCTCTCCTAGCAAACGTTAGTATTAGCATTAGGATTAGGAAAACAAGTTTGCCGCAATATCTTGCTTAATACCTCGATCACTTCTTACTTGAGGCCTTCGAAGGATTTTCGCAGGATAAGTCAATTTTGAGAGCCGAAAGATTTAATTGGGCCGTGAATCGTGTGATGCCTGAAGCACTCCTAGGCTTCTTTCGCCTTCCCTCTCAGACAAAAACAAGCAAGACTTATTTTTAAGTCCAGGCACACAAGACGCAACATGTTCAAAGTGAAAATAAAAAAAGATCATGTTCACCCATCCACACAAGCATTGTAATTCGGGTTATCAAACAGCTATGGTGGGGTAGGGTACAACCATCTCACAGTCGAGAAAGTGACGGTGTTAAAATGTCCTAGCACCCATTTCCATTTCCATGTCCTAAATCGCATGTGTATATTACTTCTACTATAAACACCGCGAATCCCTTGCACAGCGCTCAAAACAACCGTTGATATTCTTAACAAATCCCCTTTTACGAGCCCTTTGAATCCACACCACCATCCAGCGACGTCTGAGTATTTTTCTGTTTGGGCGGTGCATGGTTTTTCTCGCCATTTGCGGCATTTGGAGCCACCTCTGTTTCACGAGCCAGCAGCTTCGCAGCACCCTTTTGCTTAGCAGCGGCGAATTGACTACTCTGGCTCTGCTTTTGGGCTTGGGCGTGCTCGACCTGGTGTAAATGGTGATTCAAAGTGGAAAGACTGTCTTGTACTGCATGTAATATATCGCGTCCATCACTTACATCCTTGACCCATCTGTCTCTCATTGCGGGCGCAAACTGGGCGTCTGTACTCCAGGCTTTAAAGCGCTTGATTTCGGCTTCGATCTCTCTCTCCAAGTCCTCCATCTGCTTGATGGCTGCGTAGGGCTTGACGTCATTGGAGTTCGTGCAGTACACCGGCTTTGGAAGCCAATCTGCACAGTCGTCCTTTGAGTCTGCAGAACCGGACCAGAGAGCCCGGTGTTGCAGGAACATGTCGTATTTTAGGAGTTTTTCATCAATGCCGAAGGCCAAGCGTTGTAGGCGCGTATACGTGATTTCGAGAACGAACATGACCATGAGACGGGCGCGACGTTGATCGTCGGTCATTAAATCCTTGTGACAGTAATTGTATTGATGGGCAGCGTTGATTGCTATCAACATCTCTGCTTCTGCTAAGAGCTTGGCCCTCTCAAGTTCAAGTTTCTCCACCTCGAGCATAGTGATGGGAACATCCATTCGACGGAGTATCTCGGCATAGTCCTGAGGCGGAGCGTAGAAAGGTATGTCTTCAGAAGAGGACTCTTCTATTGGTGTCGTTTCTGGGCCTGGTGCTGGGCTTCGGTGTGGAACGGCAGGAAGGCTACGCTGATTGGATCGTGTAAATGCACTGGCGGGGAGGAGCGAAGCGTGCCAGATCCCATTATTGCGTATGTATAGTTGCACGATGGGGTCGAAATGCGCCATCAACTCTTTATTCCAGAAAATCAGCGACAACTGCAGATGCTTCCGCTTCCGACGTCTCTCCAAGGTTTGGTATGCCTTCTGCCGTTCCCCAGTATACTGAAGATATTCATGAGCACCAAGAATACCTGCGCAGGCACCGATATGGGTCATGCCCACGCATCGTGTCCATTGAGGTATCGCCGGTCGTCGCATGCAAAGTGCCGGTATCGAGGCAACAGCACCCAGCGCCGCACCAGCCAGACAGCCATCTTCCACGGTGAGAGCCTTTGTTCGCTCATACAGCTTCCATGGCTTCAAATCAGGTGTAATCTTTGACGCCGCTACAGTAGCAAAGGCGGAGTAGTAGTACCAGTTTGTAGCTGCTCCCAGCGCGCCCGCCCATATTCCCAGCCTTGCAGAGGATCGTATCAAGAGCGCCGTTCTCGACACCGGGATTTGTGGTCTGACGCGGCGTTGGTAACTCGCGGCGAGGGAGGTGTATGCTGCAGCAAGACCGGTCGAAGCTAACACCGTGTATTGAAGGGTCGCATTTGCTCCTATGGCATCCGGGCGCCTTGGAATGAGGTCATCTTGTCCTTCTCCTGTACATTTGTCAGCATTGATATCTATCCATGCATGCTTGGCGTGTTAGTTGACTTATGTACCTGGCGGGACGAAGAGGCGGAAGACCATAATCCTACTAACTAGGGCAGTTCAACTCTGGGGGCGCGTAGCAACACAGCTGCCACCTGATAGCATAAGCGCACAGACGCTTCTACTAGACGGTTTCTATGACAGATGGAACAGTAGAAAGGTGGAAGTGTAGAGTGGACAAGGCCGAGCATTTCGTGCAAGGCAGGCGCGAGCAATGCAGGTGAGTGATCTAGACGACGGGGTGCATGAGGCTGAACTCGAGGCGTCTCGCGCAGACAGTCAGCCGCGTCTCTGTGGGAGAATGCGCTTCTGATTCGCCGTTGCGCGTCCAACTATAAGGCTGCTGCATGTCAGATTGGCGTTTTGAGAGGCTAATTCGGGTTCTTTGTGTGTTACAGCGTTCGAGACATGATTACATGCAGAGACAGACATGTTGTGCCAGCTCTCAAGGCCAAAATTCAGGGTCCAATGCACTCCGCCGAGGTAAGCCCTCCTGCCGGCGCGAGGCTGCATGTATGGTAGGTGGCTGTCTTTGCCAACAAGGACTACGAATGATTCTGAATATACTGTCATCAGCCGTCGCAAGAAGGACACAAGTCGTGGTAGATGTAAAAGAACACATTGATTTCATTCTATTCCTGATCGATTGCGCCCGGATGACTAGCGTGCATTGCTACACAGGCATATGCCTCATGTATGTACCGTCTCCCATAGTCCACCTCCTATATTACAATGTCACATATCAATTTAGTAAGACAATGTGTGTGAGAATCTAATCGAAAAACCAATCCATGCGCACCCAAGCACGCTACTGCCTTGAAACAGTGCAGAATTTGCCTCCCAAAACGCCATCGCTAACGAAATGCAGCCCGAGGTAATCAAAGTAACAGCCATACCGCCCATACTTTTTCAACGACAAAGAGAAACAAGCGGAAATGCGGCGTGATTAAATCAATACACATACGAAACAAGGGCATCTTATCGCCTCTGCATAATGATTTTCGCGTCCTCGCTTCGGAGGAACTCAAAGACACCGCCGTTCAAGCGCTCTAGCCCATCTTTGAAGAGATACTCAGAGCCTTCGGTATTCGTCATTACACGAAACGCCTGGCAGAGCAGATCTTCCGGACTCAGCCCATCCACAGTGCTCATGTTCTTCCACTTGAGTCTCATGACTCTGAGGTCGTTCATTGCAAGTAGTCTGTCAACGAGTCCAATGTGACTCACGCCAGGCTGGGAGGCTAGAGAGTGGCGCAGAGCAGTGATGGCTTGTCTTTCGTGGAGCCAGGCGGTCAGCACTTTAGAGATGAGGTCGAAGTGTCGACCGAGTTCAGCGCGGAAGATCGTTTCGCCGTGGTACCACAGAGTGTGTAGACGTTGCAGCAGAGATGGTTCGTCCGGTGGTGCTGTAGAGCGAGGATAAAAAAATGTGAATAGTCCAGCGGTGACTTCGCATTGTAAGAGGCGGATATCAAGGCTTGGAACCACAGGCCTGTGCATGACCTGGGACGTCTGTACGCTCTGCGCGTGTTCTGGGGCCTGGCTCTTAAGGACTGGCTGATGAGGGTGTTGATATTGAGAAGCATGGTGCAGAGATTGGACTGGCAGGGCTCGATGGTCCCTCGGAGCTGCCTCCCGATGAGGTTCTTGAGTTGGAACAAGTTGGACGCCATACTGTGGAGCGTGTTGTATAGTGGATGTAGGTGGTGCCGAAGCATTAGGTGCCATAGAAGGCTGATTATTTGCGGCCTGCGCAAGTGGAGTACTAGATCTACTGGAAGGATGTGGTGCAAGGGCGCGGCCACCGGCTTGGGCGGGCGAATTAGCTCGACTAAGTGGTCGAGATGGGGCTTGTGCTTGTGCTTGAATATGCGGTTGTGCTGGAGCATGACCATAGGGAGAAGAATGTGGGTGGATGATGGAATGGACTTGTTGCGGAGCATGACTTGGAAGTGGCGGCGTAGGCTGTGGTTGAGTTGCAACGTACGCATGCTGAGCGTGTTGCATATTAGGAGACTCTCGGAGGCTTGTACCGTTAGGTGCGTTTGAGGCCTGTGCAGAAATAGCTGACTGCAGTCCATGAGCCGGGGGAGGAGCCGTGTTCATCGGCGGGGCAGACCTCGACTCCAGATGTGGAGCTGTTATAGCAATACGCGACGCAGGCTCATACGGGCTGGTATAACTATGCGGAATTCTATGTCTATTGACTGGTGAGGTCTGCTGTGGCTCTTTGGAAGCAGCGCGCTGAGTGTCTCGAGAAGGTTCGTGGACATGTGTGGCCGTATTGACTGCGGTGAATGCTGCGGTATTGACAGCCGTGAAGCCAGCATGCTTAGGGCTCTGTGAGATGATTGCTGGCCTCACTGCGCCATTCAAATCACTGCTCGAGAGAGGGCTCAGCTGGACTCTGCCAGCTTCAGACCCGGAAGCAGGCGGTGGCGAGAGGTGATGGGCACGAGTTGGGAGTTGCGGGATGCTCTCTAGACTTCCCAGTCCAATGGAGTATAGAGATTTAAGAGAGTGCCTAGGACTACCATTTCTGCTGCTGGACATGGTGCTGTAGGCGCGTTTAGCAGGGGATACATCCTCGCCATCAGACAATGACATGTGAGCCGAGCTTTTGCGCTTCTTCAAATTGACAGGCTTCACGGAAAAGTCAGCGCCCAGAGACGCGCCGCGTTCTGGAGGAGTCAGTGATAGTGGCGTTCCACGTGGTGACTATGATGCGGTCAGCCTGTACTCCATAGCACACAGCACAGCGTGGGTGGCTGCAATGCTGTGCAGCGCTTTGGGGTACTTACAAGGCCATCGCCATCGAAATCGGCAATCGAATCATATTCGTTGATGCCCGACGGTCTCTTGAGCTTCATGTTCCTGATGTAGTAGCATGCCTTGATGATGATCCAGCGATGCAGATGTATCTTGAGACTGGATTAGGGTTAGCGCGAGCTGCAGCACATGACCATGAGTTAAGCAACTTACGTTTCCTTGTGCTCGGGATTGTCATAGAAGAGATGTTTGTTGTACGTCTTCTTAGTCGAATCGGGAACTAGCAGACAGCTACGGTCGGCATCCTTGCCCCAGATGGCGGGTCCATAGGTGGCCAGCAACTCTTCGAGCTCCTTGTCGAGCGAACGTGGATCCGCTGCAAAATCGAGCAGCGCATCCCTTTCCTTTGGCAATTCCTTGCTGAGTTTGGTGATCTCGCTGGACAGCTTGCGATAGTCTGGGTTGTCGAACTTGGGGATGCCGCGGTTAGTGGTCGAACTCGAGGCGGATAGGCCCAAGCCCAAGCATTCCGTCACCTCGCGTATAGTTGGGTTATGCGAACTGAAGACGCTGATCCATCTTGCGCGGTCCCAGCGTCGAACGCCATGTTCAAGGTCCAATGCGAGATTGTCCTTGGAGCTCATAGCGATGCATGGACGACGACGATGACGACAGCAGCAGTAGTAGCAGCAGCAGCAGTAGTAGTAGTAGTAGTAGTGGAGGAGGAATTGATGAGGAGAGATTGGGGGTGAGATGCGGCGGAAGCGGATGGAATGGTGCGCGCGCCAATATGTGATGAATCGATGGGTTGGGGTGATGTGCTCGGCAAGGTAAAAGGAGTACGTTCCACTAGCCGTCTTGGAGCGAAGTTTCTTATTGCAAGAAAGTTTTATCCAGTCTCATACGCCGATCGTACTACCCTACTAAATTGCCTTTTACGCACTGCGCGGGCGATGCCTGGCCGACGGAGGGTGGATAGTGGGCTGCGGCGGCCTGCTAATAATGGCAGATGATGAGGTGCAACGTGTAGGAGACGAAACGGCAGGCTGCGTCGAAAAGATACCCAGAAAGAGGTCACTAGTCGCTCACAAATTCTGGCAGGGGCCGCATAATACGTACACGAATCCAGATGGGTGAGATCTAATGACTCGCGCCAATATTTCACATTAACATGGTAATCATAGTACCGCCCCGTGCTGATTCGCTAGGAACAAAGCGGGTCCCACAAGCTCCAGTAACGCCCCCTTGCTTGCTCGTGTGTACGACGCTCCATGGGATTACTAGCTTTTATGCCAATCACATGTACAGTCACCCGCGTCTGTACAAATGAGCTGGGCAACTAGCAGCATTACTCTTACTCGGGTGGGTCAAAACATCCGATCGATTAGTCGAATGGGCCTTAGTCGACAGCTTGCAATCAGCGCATAGCCGACGTATTGCCCATTTCACCACGTCCAGTAATCACCATGGCTCTCCAGCTGCCCGCCTGTGTGTCTATGACGCGCGCAGCCTTTCTCTTTGGCCTCGCTCGCCGCATACATGCCACCCAGACACCCAGACATCCAGTCAGCGTATAACACCGGGCCCATCTCCGGGAGATCGCTCATCTGGTACCCGCATCCGACCCTCTCGCCATGCCGGCTGGTGCATAATGCATGAAAGTAAAAAGGCTACACGCCAAAGCAGAGACAGACCCAAGGATAAGACGATGAACCATGTGCGTAGCAACCTTCAGCATCTTCTCCTGCCGGCCCATATCACAGTCTGTGCCCTCGGATACACTTTCAACGTTACGAGTATGAGGCGGCAAGGTCCACTCTAAAAAAGGGAACGTGGCATTAGGGAGATTTGACTAGGTAGGCAATTACTGTAGTTGGCATTGACTGAGAAGCTGTGCCACACCCCTTGCTGAATGCTTTTGCTTTCAGGCAATTCTGCACAATCCGCCACCTCAACACCATGCGTGAAAAAAAAAACTCTAAAAAACTGTGCGTGTCGACTTGAGAGTGTCTTGCAAATGCATCAAGGTTTTCTGGTTCGACCGAAGAACCTGATCGCCCGCATTTTTCCGACCCTTGGCGGGTCACCAGCCAGCATGTGGTCAGGTGCAGATGGCGCAGCTAGCGTAATCCTACACCATCTTGTAACGCGGCGGAATAGCTGAAACACCAACGGCTGACTATCCGGATCGGAAGCATCGTCGTCTGAATTGCCACCCCACCACGACTAGTTAGGGAGCCAGAGCTAATACAGTGGCTCCTGATCTCGATGATCAGTAAGTTCCCGACGCCAGCGCCTACAGCAAAACTTAAAGATACATGAGGCAAAGTAGGTGTACACTTTGACCAACACTACCGGTAGCTCGGCAGATTTACGTCTGACTAAGAAACCATGCCATGCCCCGTCCCTCTTCCTCTTCATCTTTGCGGTACATGTCTAATTCTTCACTCAGCCACCGGATAAGGCTTGTGAATTCGACAGGCCTCCACTGCATCTCTATAGCATATCTCTCGCCTGCTAGTACTATCATGGCCTGTCGTAACAGCTCATCTCTATCGACTGCCACATTGGGGCCGAGACCGAAGCCTTGGCCCACATCCTCAAAGTTGGCAATCACTGTTTGTGTGCAGCCCATCAGCGTACGGTGTTGCTGGATTCGGCGCTCTATTTCGGCGTTAGAATGGCCTTCACTTCGCCAGCCTAGTTCACTCAAGTCAGCACATGTAAGTGGTGAGCATAGCGGTGTAAGCAAGCCGCATGGGGGAACATACGCTCACCGGCCCGCTCGAGTGCCGCCAGGTGTCTTCTCAGTTCCAGCCATGTCAGAATCGCTCGTTCCCTTGCAATGAATACGGGAATATTTTCGACCATTTTGTGGTAATCAGCCCGTACGCCTTCTCTCCAAGCCAGCTCGAGCCGGTTTAGTAGTGTCTCCTCATCAACCTGAATGCCATTCTCTTCTTCGTAGACGTATCGACGTAGCGCGCGGACGCTCTCCTCGTCTAGTCCACGGTAAGGTATGCTGTTGGTCGGCTGCGGTATCTCCTCTGTCGCCGCCGCGTCAGGCGTTCGGAAACTTGCGACAAGCTTGGCGATCTCCATACTTATTTGCCTATCGACTGTTGCTTGATTTGCATCCACAATTTGCTGTTGCGCTGCTCCTTTGGTATCTGGGGTGGGAAGTTGATGTCCAATGACTGACAAGGCGCTAGACTCTCGCGATGTTCCACTTGCAAGCCGATTCCAGACCTCTCCAACAACATACCTAGGCTGTTGCCCAGCATGCTGATGATGTAGATCTGCACTTGAGAAGGCTTTATTACCATCCGTCGCGTGTGACCCATTATTGATGACTGAGAAATTAGGACCTTCTCGCGGCCCCACGATAGGGCTCTCGCCAGATTCCGGGGGTGTAAGCATAGCGGACGAAGACATTGGGCTGCCACGTGATGTTGTATCAGCTTCGTGGAGAACTGAATTGGGTGCAAGCGCGACAAATGAAGCTGGTGTTCCACCCTCGTTTTGGCCTGCAAATTCCGCCTCAACTCTTACCTGCCGGTTCTCGGCCTTTTTCCTCCGCTCGCGGTCTAAGCGTTCGCGCGCAAGAATCACATTGCATGCCTTAAGGCCTATCCACCAATGCAGAAGTTTGTGAACCCTATAGAATTTGTCAGTATTAAATCATGCCGCATTGAGCCGTCATTCAAAGCATGATGAGACGCCCGCTTGTCAAAATACTCACAGTTGTCTATCTTGATCGACTTCGAAGTAGAGATCTCGTGGGTAAACACCATCCTCCACTCCAGGCTCGTTTGCGGAGATCAAATGTTCTCGCTCCCCCGCTCTTGCCCAGATTTTGGCTCCATGCTTCTCGAGTAGCCCGTCGACCTCTACCTTGAGACTGCCTTCTTCACTGAGGAACTTCATAAGCTCATCCGGCTCTTTTGGTAGTGTAGAGACCACGTCGCCCATGTCCGCCACTAGCTCGCGCACGACAGCAGATTCGAAGTTCGTCTTGCCGCGTTTATTCGACGACCACTTCGCGCGGAGGCCGAGTCGTTCTATCAACTCGTGCATCCGCACCTTTGACCGATTTTTCATAATGTCGAGCCAATCTTTGGACGTTGCATAGTCGATTGCCGTGCCGTCCATGGCGAATGTGTTCTGTGCATAGATAAGAAACGAGAGATAAATTAAAATTAGTACTTTGGTTCTGAAGACACTGTTTCCAGTGATGCGGCTGTCGTGACGTATTGTATTGGGATGCTGTTGATCATGCTACTACATGCAGGTGCGCCTAGAGCTGCGAGGATGGCGAAATGCTCCAATACGGCAACAAGATGCTAGAGAAAGACGTTGAAGTTAACTGTAAGACGGCGCCAAGGCAAGAAGAAATCTTTGGCAACTGGGGAAGAGACAGAACAGATGACAGTTGAGAGTGGAGACACCCATGGCTAACGCGTTGGGAAGGATTCGCGTACGAGTTGAGTAGCGGCCAGCCAAAACTAGCAGGCGGAGGCGAGTGGCAGTACTCGCACATTGGTCCACACTGATCATAGACTTACACAAAACCTTGTGCAGCCATGCCGTTCGGGATACGGTAGTGCATCCCCGCCTCTAGCGATACATGCTCGACGAGGCGAACCCGCCGTCTTTGTACCATGTCGTTTGTTTCTGGGTACGGCCAATATACAAAGTATACAAAAAGACACACCTCCAAGACCGCGAGAGGGTGCTGCCGGCGACATGCGGTTCTGGCACTGCTCATGCGTCCTGACTCCTGACGGTGTAAGCAGAAATGGATAATCATCAGTTGCTTACACGCGATTCACGAGACGAGGTTCGGGCCTCCGAGTGCCTTACATCCACCACCAGCCCCATGTTGTTGCGGCCCTACGACGTACCGGTATATGAGCAAAGAAAACTCTCATGGCAGAGCAAGGCGCCATTTTCTAATCGACACATCCCACGCAATGCTCTTCATCAACCGACCCCTCACCCCGCATCAATTGTCCATGTAGTATATAGTGCATGTGCAATATTCTTTGATGCGCCTCGTCCATGCCACAAACTTTCTCAACGGGTACAAGGCCGAGTGCAACGAGCTGGGTCTTACCGAAATCTGCATCCTCGTTCAACTCGTCCTTGAGGAACCTCACACAGCCAGTAGCATGATCATCTCCACGATTGACACTCCCTTCGACCGAGTCCTTGACGAGTAATTCAGGGGCCTCAGTCGGTTTGTTTGCCGTAGTCCATATTTCCAGTCATATCGCTCGCTCGGGATCCCATTGCATGCGAACATAGGGCTCGGTCCCTCTGGACTCGTAATCTACGTTTGCCATATCCAAAGCTGTGGGTTTCCATATGTGAAGACGCTACTACGCTATTGCTCAAAAGGTTGAGAAGTGCACCCTGGGTCCATTGTCAATGCGAGGATGCGCTCCTCACCGTATGTGCAGCCGCTGCACTGGGGTAGAGGCTCCAAGCCCAGAAAGGTATGATCCACGTTGATCTTGAGGCATGAAACTTTGAAGATGCGTCTGTTCTCTGGTGAGCGCATGCAACGGCGGCGATCTCGGTATCGTGTTGCTTATAGAGGACGATCGTTTGAGCTACATGGCTAGCGTGTATCTGGTGTTACAGGACGGTCTGGGCCATGCTGGTAGTTGTGATCCGTCTCGAGTACTCTTCTACTAACTTTGGGCGCACAAAAATCTGTATATTAGGTTTTCGACTCAATTGCAGAGGCTGCAGTCCGCCCTCCAGGCATAGTTGGTGACGTCAGGCCATATTTGCCAACGCGAGCTCAATCTTCGGTGGCCACCGATACAGCCGAACCCAGCGCGTAACGACGAAGATGGACAGGAAGAGCCAGGCGCTGCTTCTCAGCTTCGACGTTGCTGTGATTGAAGCTATCATCAGCGCCAATCTGCACCCTTGCAGGATCCGCTACCAAGGTTAGGGGGAAGGGTTAAAGCTTCTTCGAACCTACGCGGAACTCTCCCCTCCTTTGATATCATGCAGAATTCATCGCTCATCAGAATCCAGTCCTGCGCCGTACATGTAGCGAGCTTGACAAGGTTTTCGGCTCCCAACGTTCGCTTACCCCAGCATGGGCCGGCGAGGGCAGCCGTCCGATTACCGGACGACCATGTGGCTGTCTGCCCTGTATCTCCAGCTCAGCCTCGTCGAAAGATGGACCAACGCGTTGGCTTTGGGCTTTATGGAATCTCTGGTAGAATTTCACAGGATGCGGAGCTTTCAAAGCCTTCTAAGAATCTTGAGTACTCAGGCCGCCGACCTAGCCTGTTCTGTCCACCGCCGGTGAGGCTCAATGAATCACACCCGGGACTCAGCGGGTGTTGAGGCACAGCAAATAGCACGCCTTACTTCCACAAGTCTGGGGCGTTTGCTCGACAGGGCTGCTACTCGCATTACGCTACTCAATTCGGCCTCGATCAGCGCGGCTCGCTGCAGAGTTGCAAGGCTGAGCGAGAGACTACGGGACGGACCCACAGGCGGCAGCCATGCATCTTCAGCCGCGGGGTGTAGACAAAGTCGGGATTTATTTGAGTCGTGCCGCTTATGTCGATTCTCAACGGCACTCAATCGCCCACTGTCGGTTTTCTAGAGCGTCAGTAGAATCAACGCGTACTGTGACTCCAGACCAATGTCACAGCCATGGGGGGACTACCTCAGCCTCTACAAATAGGCTCGCCAGTAACTGCGCAAGTGCCTTTTATGCCAGACTTACCACCCATTCGTTCTACAAGCTCCCCGTCACCTGGCGCAACGCCATCTGTACAAATTCGTCCTGCTTGGGAGCCTAAGCACACTTCAGGATCCCAAAGGCTGTCACAGCTGTTTCCATCCCGGCCAGCTTCGCTTGTATCATCTATCCCACCTACCAGCGATTCCCCAAATAGGAGGTCATGTCCCTCCCCTCTCGTGCCAGCCGCTGAGCCACCATACCGCATTCCTCGCGCACCGGCGCCCCCCTCTTTTTACGCAGACACATCGTATGAACCTGTCGCTTTTAGTCATACGGGCGTGTCTCTCGGTCTCCAAAGCAACAGCGGGACGAAGAGGCTATTGAGTCGGCTCACATCGTTGCGAAATGCGGGCTCGAAAGATGGTACTTATGACAGACTCGAAGATGAACAAGCGGTGTCTTCCAGAAGACAGCGTCCGGGTGTGCAAGAGGCGGATGAACCAGTGGGGTTTGATTTGAGCGGCTACGAAGGCTTGCCCTTGAAAGTTTTCGAGCCGCGCGCTACTGGAAGCCGTGCACTATGGGGGAAAGAAGGAGAGCGAGATTTACATGAGGCCAGCCATGCGGCTGAGTTTGAGAGACTCGAAGCACAACTGGGGGCTGGTATGACTTCGATCCTGCAGAAGCCCTTTACGCATAGCCCTGCACAACCTTTACATGAAGGTAGCGGAGGACTTCAACGTGGCTTTTCCGTGTCTGAGGTAGCACACTTTCAGGCAAAAGATGCGCAGAAAGAAGCAGACACAAAGGGAGATATTGTCGCGGTGGCTGATATTCCCATTGATATTAGTGACTCCATTGCGGGCACCGATTTTGATCGCAGGAGCAGTATCATGACGGCAGAAACAAGTCTGGCTGGCAAAGAAGCACAGACAAGCTACTTCTTTCCGCGCGACCCTGACATGCCTGCCTGGCGTCCATTCACAATGGGATGGCCCTGGATCTCTATGCTTATTATCGTTGCATTAGTACTCTCCGGCCTCCAAGAGTTTCTCTGCCAATGGTCTATGGGGCATGTCAAAAAGGACACCGAGGACGGCATATTGCGCTTTGGGAAAGTTGGAGACTTAACAGCGGGGCTGTACTTCGCCTGGCAATACGCGCCAATCATGTTGTTTGTCTTCTACGGTATTCTCTGGCAGATGACAGACTTTGAAGTGAAGCGTTTGGAACCCTTTTATCAACTATCCAAGAAGACCGGTGCAACAGCAGGCGAGTCTCTCAACATGGACTATCTCACTTTTATGTCTTGGGCCGTACCTTTGAGAGCCTTGCGACACAGGCAGTATGCAGTCATATACAGCTCGATGGGAACCATGATCGCTAGCAGTGTCGTACCAGTCTTGCAAGCGGCGTCTATCAAGATGGAACAAATTGAGGATGGCCACCGAGGGCAGCAACAGAAGGTCGTACGTGTTATTCCACCGTGGTCGAGAGCTGTTTCTGGCTGTCTACTCATTGTTGCATTCCTTGGAGCCATGCTTATGTACGCCATGCGCCGCAAAAGTGGGCTACAGTCAGATCCGAAAGGTATCGCTGGCATCGCAGCCATGGCAACGAAAAGCCACATTTTAGCTGACTTTCATGGTCTCGACAAGGCACCGCTGCACAAAATCCACAAGCAACTTCGTCATCGTCGGTACATCTTACACAAAAGCTCTCTATGGCAGGGTGAATACATACGAAATAGTAAGGACAAGATCCCAGAAACCGGAACTGACCCAAGACCACTCATGCTGAGAAAGAGATTCGGCTTTGCCTTCATTGGATTCATAGTCGCGGTTACGGTTGCCACTCCAGTCTTTACATTTTTTGAGAAAGCAGCTGCTATTACCTTGAAGCTACCCTTTTTGATGACTGGGCTCGCCACCATTATTCGCATGCTCTGGAACACAATGAACAGCGACGTCCGCATGCTCCAGCCCTTCTGGATCCTCGCCCAACGTCACGCACCCGCCAAAACCCTGACCCTCGACTATGCGGGCACGAACCCGCTTTTCCTCCCCTTCAAGGCATTCTTTAATGGCCACTATCTCGTCATGCTCGTCGCATTCGGTTCCATACTCGCAGAGATCCTCACCGTCTGCATCTCCTCCATCAGTGTAGACGGCAAGAAGTTCATCCCCGGTCTCGGCGGCGCAGACGATGACGAAAACCACGATGGCGACCCAGACGACCCAAATGATCGATACAACACCGAGCAAACCTTCCGCAGCTTCTGGTCCTCTTTCACCCTCACCATGTTGATCTTGCTTTATCTCATCAGCATCGCGCTCCTCACATACTCAAAGCGCTCGCACAAGTTCATGCCGCGCCAGATCGGCACCATGGCGTCTGTGCTCGCGTTTATACACCAGAGTAAGATGCTGGTGAGCTTTGTGGACACGGAGACGTTTGATAGCGGGAAGATGACGAGGCATTTGGAGCAGAGTGGGAAGACGTATGCCCTGGGCTGGTTCTCGGGGCGTGATGGAGACGATCATTTGGGCATCGACGAGGAAGAGATACTCAGCGGGTACAAGTATGGATACGATTGGACGAATAGTCGTGTGAGACCTGGACAGGTGGGCATGTGGGAGCACTACTAGTAGGTTTTGACGTATCGTCACTATATGTACATGTTGCTCAAATATTGGTATTCAATCGAATTCCTTCGTTCATTTCTCGCATAGTACATGCTCTGTGACAACCTGAATTTGGTGTCATCTTCGGACTTTGGTGGGTTCCTCGCGCAAGCCACGCTATGTTCCTCTCACATTATATATACGCCCTAACGCCACACATGCTGGTATACACTCTTCCTCATCCAATCCTTTTCCACCTCCTGGCACTGCTCTCCGCAGACCAAATCAATTCTGCCCGTCCCCGACATTACTAACAAGCCAGTCCATGCCCTCTTGTACACCGCTCCCATCCACCGCACTACACGCGACGATACTCCAGTTTCGATCTTTCAGTTCGCCCAGTTTCAACGCCTCGCTTATTTCCCCCGCACCCTTTGCGCCCGGCTGATCCTGCTTGTTTGCAAAGACGAGGAGTGCGGCGTCGCGGAGCTCTTCTTCGTTGAGCATGGCGCGCAGTTCTTCCGAGGCCGTGGTTAGGCGCTCAATATCGGTCGAGTCGATGACGAAAATTACGGCGGCCGTGTTGGCATAGTAGCAGCGCCAGTAGGGGCGGATGGAGGTTTGGCCGCCGAGGTCCTGAGGGTGAATGTTAGGGGTTGTGAGAGGATTGGAAAAGGGGGTTCTTCTGGAGGCTTGGGCCGAATGGCCAAGGGAGGACGTACCCAGACATTGAAATTTAAGTTCTTGTAGGTTACGGATTCAACGTTGAAGCCTATTGTTGGTATTGTGGTGACTACCTCGCCGATCTGGATGGTGTAAGCAGATGCCCGAGGGTTAGGTGCAGCATGATAGTATATGTTGGCATATATATTCACAGGGTCCAAATGTTGGATCTTGTCAGGACGTACCTTCAGTCTGTACAATAGTGTTGTCTTTCCTGCATTGTCCTAAATCGGTAATCAGCACCTCCATCCCTGACCTCATAACCTGCGATTCGCGCTCACAAGCCCCAGGATCAATATCCGAATCTCCTTCTTTGCCCAAATGAGCTTTGTGAATGTTGACAAATAACCACCCATCGTGTCTTCTGTGTATGCCTCGCGCCGCTATTCAAGTCTGGTTGCGGAGGTGACTGTCGGCAGAGTGTGGGATTTCGTAGGGGTAGTCAGTTCAAGCGCGTCCGCAAACCAGTGGTCGTTTTGCAGCGGTGATATAATCGCCTCGAAGTTCAAGGAAGCCGTCAAGAAAAGTGCAGGTCGTGTCGTGTTAAATGTCGTTGTCAATGTCCGGCCAGAAAGCTAGTCCGTCTCGGATGCAAACAACCCAAACACTGCCACGGGCCGGCCCTAGGTTTATCCGAGGCGCTGGACCCTGCATCACAATGTACCGTTATTGACTTACAACTGAACACACTACCGATTTTATATCGATATCGAAATATTGCACCACTCAAGTAGCGTAATGGCTCACTTTTTTATCTGTATCTGCTGCATTTCACTTCCTTAGTTTTATATCCTTATGGAGCAGGAAGGAAAAAGCTGCCCATCAACATCACATTACGCTGTTCCTTGTCACAGTGAGAGAACACATGCGACTGGTAAAATAACGGTTCATTATATTTTTTTTTGATATGCTCGATTGGATAACGCATGTCTAATGCCCCTAATAATCCCGATGAAAGGACTCCACTGCATAGTTTGGGACGATGGTGCATTTCTCAAGCATGGTACAGCTCGATGATACCATTCTATGTTGTCATCTCTCAAGTAAAATACATTTCACATCTGAAATATATCTGCATGCTTTCAAATATATGAGAGACCGTACTGTCTTTATTCATCTTCTCATCTCGCATATTCACAAATCCCAGAGTCAACAAGCGCAAACTCAAACTCAAGTAGCTTAGCCATCCACTGGTCACATGACAAACTGAGTATAGTTTTCCCCTAGACCAACGAAAACATTGATAAACATGAGCTGCCCACTTGAAAGCCTCGCAGTCCTTCCAACCAGGGGCTCTTCTCACGCTCGCATTTAGCAACATCAGCAACGATAATATATGACAGGCCAACGATAAAAACTCTGAGGTTCTTGATTACTTATGTCTTGCCTAGCTTACTTACTACACAAGTTCTCATAAGGTCATGGAACAAGATGGACTCAACCAGATAACACGCTTGCACATTGAGCATGCGCTCTAACGGAGAGGCTGGCTTGAGGAGCAGGAAAAGGCTGACTTGACAAAATGGCATCCAAAGTTCCGGCTGTTCCGCAAGATTAAAGCTTCCGCAAGGAAGTCGAAGGGGCAAGTGGATGGTGTGTAAGCCGTGGAATCGGCTTCCTAGAGCCTATCCAAGACTATGGTAGCCACTACGCGGACTTCAGTGATAGTAGAGTCTGGTCGCTTAGTCGTGGCAATTAGGGTATGTCGAGTGAACCATGAATGGGATATTCTTGCAACAATTTCTGATTGGTCCATAATATTCGCATGCTTCTCCTAGTTGACAGATATTGTTTAGGATCCCGACCGTCACCTCGCATATTATATATTGTATCCTTCAACATATTGCACACCACATCGACTCACTATTATTGCACACACTGTACTTACTCCAACTACCTACTTTGTTAGCGATCAAAATCTCAATAGTTTTCGCTCTCGGTTTCTAACTCCACCGTTTGTAGCACTGTTGGCTCACAGATCTTTTCACAACTTCACGATTTCCCGCCCAACCAAAAATCCACTTTCACTTTCACTTTCACTTCGACTTTCGCCACAACGCACCGATTTGTTTTGGAATAGTCGCGCAGAGCCCCGCACATAAGGTCTCACTTCGCCGCCTGCTTGTTTCTTTCCTTCTTCAACTTGCACTCGCGGAAAAACATTCTCAACCTCCAACGCATAGAACCACTTCCTAACGCTATCCACTATTTTTCATATACCACCATGTCTTCGGTACTGTCTGGCCTTCTCGGAGAGGTGCGCAAGGGCGCCATCGACCCCACTCTTGCGTCGATTGCTTCTTCCCAGAAGCGCGCGACTGTATCTGCCACGAGCCGAAAATCACCATTTCGGAGCCATGCGCCGCATTCAAGTAGTACTACCACTCGTACAGCCACCGTTATTTCTCGCTCTTTGCGTCCTGAACGCCCATCGCCCCGCTGGGCACCTGGTGGTGACCGTCCGGACTCGATGACTTCGCGTCGTTCACTGGAATCTAAGCGACTCCCAGACGTCTGTGGGAAAAATATTGCTCGCCCACAACAGCCTTTTACGCCTACCTTTCATACCGCAATCATTAAGAAGCGTGGCCGCCTAAGTGAAGCGGCCTACAAGAATATGTCTGTCGATGACCTTCGGCTCAAAGCACGACGACGTCGTATCCAGTTGATGGACGACAGCAAGCACTACCTAATCACAGTACTAATGGTCTTTGACGAGGAGTATGACCAACTCTACACACGGATCGGTAACCCATGGGAGTGTGAGAGCTACGCTAGGGCCGCCGTTGAACACCACAACGAGCAGGTCATGGCAGAGGAGGCTGAGCGGTGTCGCGCTAGGGCTAAGCCTGATGGTGAAAAGAAGCGCGGAAGACCCAACCAGGTTCAGAGGTCCGCCGAGAAGCCACAAGTGGTCAACAGGATGGTCAATCCTGCTACCACTGTGAGAAAGACCGTCGAGAAGAGCATCGAGGTCGAAGGCCCTACCAGGCCAAGACAACAGCCGCCGATATCCTTGATGGCTGATCGAAAGAGCCGTCCCTCCACAGACTCTGGGTACTCGACGGGGAGTTCCACGATGCCCAAACCAATAACCAAGGCAGCTCCATGCCAGATCTCCCCGTCCAAGGCAGAAGCCTTCAAGGGAAAGAAGCGTGCTCTTCCAGACCATATGGAAGGTACATCCATGCGCGCGAAGAAGCCCAAGCTCTTCACCACGGAACAGGATATTCCTCGAGTGGTGAAGAAGTCGCGCCAGCGACAGGTACCCAGTCGGAATGAAGAGTCCAGCAAGTCAACAAAGGCCAGCGAAGGACCTTCCAGGGTTGCTCCGCCACAGAGACCAAACATTACTGGACGTGATGTTAAACAAGCCCCACCGAAGAAGGTGCTCAAGGGCAACGCGAAGGAGAACAGACCGTCACAGGCCGAAGAAGCGCTACCAAGAGGAGTCGCGCAGCGTGTGAGTCGACGGGTACGCATCAGCAAGTCTGCCGAGCCCGCAAAGAACCTTGGGAAGAGACAGGCGTATGTTGAGGAATCTGAGTCTGACTCCAGCTCAGAGTCTGAGGATGACTGGCTTGTGGAAGATGTGCAGGACCGACCTAGGAAGAAGGTCAATAGGGGCGTCAACAAGTTTTTTGCCGGTATGAAGTAGAGATGTAAAGTTGACACCTGTGGGGTTTTGGATTTACTATTCAATGATTTTTTCCTTCTTAATAAGACGGATTACGAGGATCAGTGTGAATATTTGGAGATTCTTTTTTGTGTTTGAGAGCATCTTGAGATATCCAGTACATTTAAAGCAGAAGTTGACTTTCCATCGAACAATATCTTATAACCTAATTATCAACGATTATCAGCCTTGCAACTCGTAGTTTCATTTATCGAGCGTGCTGTACTCTGTCCACGAAGCTAAGCTACATCATTGTAACAATATTCTGTCGCTGACCCTCGTTCTTTCTCACTGAACAAGTGGCGCAAACATAATGAGACGTAATCTTGCCATGTGAGGTATACTCTAGCTAGAAAGTAGACTGTGGGCAAGCTATTTTTAAAACTTGACGTGTTTGCATGCGCGACTCGCCTTTCATCGACAGGAACACTGTACTTGGTCACTCTCTTATCTAAAAAAAAACACGCCGATTACCAGCTCTGTGGACATTTACTTTCTGAACTGGATACTTCCACACCGACGTGGACCTATCCCGCCTATTTATTAATTTCCATTGCTTTTGATGCAAGACAGCCCTGAGCATAACGAGGTTCCCATCTCCCGGCTGATCACTTTAGTTTCCTCACGGACATCTTCAAACTGGGCTTGTTTTGACCTTTCCTGATCGACCTACATAAAATCCATGTTATCGCTGGGTGGACAGAGCGTGCGCTATGACGAGGTACTCAACATAAAAGCACGACATAAAGCACATGGAAAGCCCTACTTTGTTGACCTTTTCGACATCTTCAAGCATATGTGGGGAGTGTTCAAATACTATTCAATAGCTCGCTGAAGTGACTCGGCTACCTGCGACGGCACTTATACTGACCGCTGTCGATGTCGTGTCGGCAAAAATTGCGATCCCGAAATCCGATTGAACCTGTATAGAAAAGTTCCACTGCAAGGCCGGTGTTAATAATTGGAATGCTCTCTTGCTTCTTGTGAAAGTAGCAGGTAAGATGCAAGAAACATGGTGAGGGAACTCGACGCGCTTGCCTCTGAGAGATGATCATCAATGTATATGAGCAAGGTAATAATGCGCAACATGGTGCTTTCACTAATCTTAAATGTAAGGTTCTCTTGTAGCATGAACCCATCTTATTCCATTAAAACTATGTGCAAAAATATTCTAAACTTAATATATACAACAGCGCTCAAGCTTAAGTGCATGCAGTAACGGAAGGCACATTCGTACATTGGAGGTAACGAGAGCCACCGCCGGTAACCACGACGTTGCTGAATGTCCAGCCAGTGCACGATGTTGAACTTCCGCAAGTAACAACAACATTGTGGCCGCTGGAAGCGACGGAATTACCACCAGTGATGTCCTTAAGAACCAAGCCTGTAATTGGAACGCCGGAGGTCGCTGTTCCCTTGAGATCTCCATCGCTGTAGTTCTGCTCGATGAGGATGCCGTACTTGGAGATGGAGGAAAGAGTAATTTTCTCATAGGTGACTTTGTCGATCCTTCCGGTCGTGTTAACCCTTCCCTTGACGCGGATTCCATTGGTGGACTTGGTGACTTGGCTGTTGATGAAGGTTACAGTGTCTACGACATTGTTTGCGCGGCCGCCGACGGAACCGATGGAGAGACCGTGGCCACCGGAGCAGAGGCCGTTTCGGAAGGTGATTTGCTAAGGACATGTTAGCTACAATTGCTCCTGGTTGTTTGAGGTTGGAGGACTTACCGTTCCAGAGTTAACCGCAACGCAATCGTCCTGATTGTACACCTTCGCGCCATCGATGATAATGTTGTTACTGTTACCGATGTCGAAACCGTCAGTGTTGTGGCCGAGAGCATCACCGGCGCGATTGTCGATTGTCATGCCAGTGATGGTGAGGCCATTGCAATCAGCAATGCTGACAGCTTGAACAGGGGTGTTCATGATGTGCAAATCGGTAATGGAAGAATCGGTAAGACCGTGTGCAGAGAAGAACTTTGGCTTATTGCTGCCAACGTCACCCTTGCCGTCCCACCAACGCGCACCATCAGGATTCAGAATGCTTCCAGCAGCGCCCGTAACGGTAATCCTGCGACCACCAATGTTGAGAAGGGGTCCTTGCCATGCACTGTGACCCCAGGTTGTTGTGCCTTGGAAAATAACATTCGTGCCATCAGCAAGACCAGAAAGGTCCAGAGTAGTACCAGCAGGTACAATGAGGTTGTTGAGAATCATAGTGGGGCATCTTTTGACTGCCTGGGTGGCTTGGGCGGCACCACCAGCTCCAGTGAAGGTACAAGAAGCTTGACGTTTAGCTGCTGCCGGAGCGTCGTGTGCTTCATTGATTTCTGGGGCAGGAACTGCAACGGCAGACGTCACCATCGCCGCGGCGAGGAAACCAAGAGTTAAGGCAACCATCTTGGGAACGGTTTGTGATAAGAATTTTGATGTTTGATAGAACAAGAGCGCTGCTTTGGATGCTTGACTGGATGCTTGGTGTGTTGTGATAAATGTTTATCTTGGAGAGTGTGTTGTGATGTTTATATGCCGTTCGAGAGCGTGTACTTATACATCTCCGATAATGTGTATGAATCCTTGGTGATATGGCTCGACCATCGTCATGACGGAGAGAAGGCGGCGTATCCAAAGCTTACAGGGAATGGCCCCCGTGGGTGTGTTCAGGCAATACGATTTCTACTCATAGAATGGCCTGGCCCTTTGTGTGTACCATGCATCCTCGTGTACACAAGGTGAGCCAGAGTCTATAGCGGTGTCAGTCAAAAGCATCGTCAAAGGGTATCCCTGCCCCCTGTATTCCAGGGGTCTCCGCATGTTCTTTAGACAGGCGTAGAACTGTGAATCGATTTTTTTCCCGCACCCCTGTGATCTATATCATAGAGATACTACCATAAGTATATTTAATATAATTATCCTAAGAGCTATAGAGGCGTAGCTAAGATAGAGCGGTTCTTTAAGAATCCTTCAAGTCCCACATTTTCTTGGAATATCGAAATTAGGCATGATACTAACCCGATGGTACTGGGCCTCAGATTCAGAGGCTTGGTTAGGGTTGATACGGAGCGGTAGACACTAGCTACTTTAGGAAAAAGCTAGCTGTATAAGGTAAGCTCCAGGGCACCGACTGATCGCGTGAGGTATCTGAGTCTAACCTACAAAAGTACTGGTGAAATACGATTGCCCGAATACTCTACCGCAAGCTCGTCTATTGTGTACGGAAATAGACAGTAGTGATTTAGACGTAGTATGTACTTACCGCGCGTCCTGTTTTTACAGGATCAACAAAGCTGAACTCCCTCCACGCCACCAACTTGTAGCAGGATACGAGCGCAATGTCCCGATGTTCATGTGCGGGGAGCTGGGGCAAACGTTCCGCGCGCTGAAGATGTTGCTAGGATAGCTAAAGTAAGAGATGGTATTGGGGGACTAGGAATTTTCCGTGCCGTTAGTCGTTGCCGGAGCGCCCCGGGACTCCGTTTACAGATGTCCCGAAACCTTAAAAAGAATCTGCCCGATGTGCTAGTACATATGTAGTATTTTTTAGACCCCAAAAAGAATGCTTTCATAGCCATCGTCCCCTGAACAGGCTTCTAGCCCGTAGTCGTTCAAGGTAGCATGGGAACTCCCCTATTGATGACAATTCTTATGTAAGCTGTTTTGAGCCTTTAAATTGCGTCATGTATCCTTGCAGGTGTTGAAAAATGCCCTGCATGAACTCGGAAGCAGCGGAGTAGGCCACCGATGGCGAGCGTATGGGCTGAGATTCTACGCTACACACACACTAAAAACCATCCAGGGTGGCCGCATGTATCAATTCACCCTGTCAGATTAGACAGTGAGAGTTTATAGAGTAAACAAGTCACTGCTCCACTCTGCACAGCCTCCCCTGTTGGGTTGGAAGACCTCGCGTTCCTTTAACTACCCAACATTCGCCACCTACAGCAGTCACAGCGTAGAAAAGCGCCCAAGGGTCTCGGTCCTTCTTGATCCTTAGTAGCCGATCGTATGCACTGCCATACATACTTTCTTGAAAGTCTGGTTCTTCAACATCCGCTTCGTTCATGTATGCGCCACTCCCCGGAGTAGCATCCCTCCACTTCTGTAGGTACTTATCCAGGCGTGCGTGAGACGCCTTCCATTGTTCGTCCGCGAGCTCTGGGCCATATTGAGTGGTGTCGAAACCTGTCATGTGCATGACGGCGTTGCGCAGATGCGGTGATACAGCAGACTCTGCGCCTGGATAGCCAGCTGTCTCGTATGTCGGCGCATAGTCAACAGAATGGAAATTGTAGCCTCCTTCCTCCACGAACGATCGAATCGACAACATGGTGTTGATAAACTTCTCAGAATTTGTGTCCTCCAGATTGGAACGTGGAACAAGCCGTGAACCAAAGCGTATGCTGCTGGTCCCTCCAGTGGGGCCACCAGGAATGGTCCCGAAATCTGCATAGGTCTTCCAAAACAATGGCTCAGGGTTCTTCAGTCCGATACCGGCATCTCGGAGATCCTTGATCAATGGCGCTACGAGCATTTTCATTTCCTCAACAGATACGCCTGGCTTGGTGATCCGACTTGTGAATCCAAAGGTCCGCTCGGGCTGATCACGACTTGGCGCTTGGGTTGAAATATAATTCCACATTATACCTTTTGCATCGTTGATACGAAGGTTGTGGGAGAAATAAATGCTAATGCCCTTCCAGAATGTCTCGTTGGACACGCTTGTCGTGGTAGTACTAGAGACTGGCCCAGTCTGAAACCCAAAATCGCTCCTTGCCACAGTAGTCGGTGGATACGCTTTCACGATAGCAGATGTTACAACACCGAAATTACCTCCATAGCTGTTAGCAACATCATGGCCGGATACACTCAAGTCTTACCTGGTCCGCCGCCCCGTATGGCATAGAACAAATCGGTATTTTCTTCCGGGTCGGCGTGCACGAATCTTCCGTCTGCAGTAACGACTTCTAGCGACAAGACTTGATCGGCCATAAGCCCGTATTTCGATGTTACATATGAGAAGCCCCCGCCTTGCATAAACCCACCATAAGCGCCCACCGTTGGAGATCCCGGGGCCAGAAGAGTAATGTTGGCTTTGCCCATGTTACTGTAAACTTCGTGCTGCTCCAAAGCAGCCCCTACTCGCGCTGCTTGGCCTACGTAGCGCGCGATTTTTATCAAGGGTAGGTATTCGAAAGCCTTAAGCCGATGCACCCATACCTGGAGGGCACCACCGCCAGTGTTGCGTCCGATCCAGTCGTGCCCAGTGTTCCTACAATGATTAAGACTATCCTGAGAATGGCGATCGTGCTTACCGACTTGATTGTCAAACGAATGTTGGTGTTCCTCGCAAAGTTTACAGCAAGCTGTACGTCTCTGACCGTTGACACATTGACTACATACGCAGGAAACGATGTGAGCTTGCAATCTGAGAGCGGTGAGCTAACATTTGCATTTGGGACGGGGCAAGGATTGTCGAGCTGCCACTGTCCAAACGGTATCAAAGGGTCCTCTTTACTGCATCGATTCATCAGTGAGCTGGACAGTCTAAGAGTGTGATATGCTTACGCCCAGAGAGCATCACCTTGCCTACGCCTCACATTGGCACACTTTGTTGAATCCTTGTACTGTCCGTCATAGCATGCTGCTGCTGGAGGTATGCCCTTGAGCAAAGCACCCCCAAGACTCGTATTGAAGGCGTCCCATTGAGCAATGGAAGGCCAGCCTTCGTATCCAGGATAATTCTTACATTGTGGCAAGTCGCCATCAGGTGGTTTGCCAAACGCGATATCAGGGTTGCTTCTGATATCAGTTTCCTGAAGCTGAGTGCTTTCATATGGGAAGTTGTAGCCGAATGCGACTTGAATGAAGAGTATCCCACATAGTGCCACTGGAAGCATCTCGAAGAAAGGAGGTAGCAAACTGGATCGTGATGGCTCAGAAGCCGACGAGAAGGTTCCTGGAATTATTTATGTCTTCACTTGTTCGTTCTAGCGGAACGCCCCACCACACCAACATTGAGATGAAAGAGACAAGAAGGAGATAATACAGCATTGCTGCCCCACATTATCTTGTGCCTGTTTGACAAAACGAGGGTGTTCGTCGTCTGACATGCATCTTGACAGGCTGCGTAGCCTAATGATGGGTGCGAATATGCTGCTGAATGGAGGCTACGCGAAAAGAGAGGGTGGTGTAAGCTTCGATCGACCAATAAATCCTTAGGCCAATTTGCCAAGGGCAAGACCTATAAGAGCTTCTGTGGGTTTTGCACGTCACCTATGTGCAATGAGTCCGACAGCATGGAAAGCGGTCGAGGGCCGTGTAACGCCAGGTGGACCAAGACTACAGGTCAACAGGTAGTAGGCGTTTCTCCGAGAGGGCTGATAGAATAAGAAACGCTGCTATGGAGATCTGTGAGGAAAATTGGTCGTCTGACTGAAGCCAGATTTGCATATCCGACCGTTCTCGTGTGAGGTTATTCACGACAGCCAATACTGGGTAAAGTGTGTGTGGCTGACGGGACACCTTATCTCCCAGTGCAGGGCGTCCTTGTACTACGGAACCAAGGGTGTGGAGGTATGCAGTATTGTCATTTAGATCTTGTTGGAGGTGCGTCTGATTGCGAAAGGTCGGTGGTGCAGATGCGGTTGCAAGGGTGAGTAAGCCACAGCTGACAGGAAGCTCTCGTTCCGGCTACATCGCTTCTCCCGTTGGCTCCAGCTACACCTGATAGATCACGGCATCCCAAGGTCGCCGGCCCTAACATTATATCTTATTGGTGCTGAGTCCGCGGAGAGGTTGCGATCTGGTTTGAAAGAAGCGGCCAACTGAGAAGTACATCCTTGCGGCTAGCCGATTTTTGTGGTCATGATGATACCTAAGATACGTATCATAGTTATAATGATGCGAAACACGAACGAAGTTTCCAAGTTTCATATCAAAAACAAGACCGGACAAAAGGTTGCAACAGAAAATTTGTTTCTCAAATGTTACCTAGAGATGAGACCAACCATTGATAAACGGCATTTCCGGCTCTACTCGCTGCTCTCGCTCCTCTCCAGGGAACAGTGTAACCTCCAAAGCTGATTCGCACAACGTACCATTTGAAGGATTAATTCATGTGATGAAAATAATATGGCAACATCAATCTGATGGTCAGAGAAACTGGATAATTGCACGCGACAACATACCGTGTATAAAGGTGTAGACCACATGACGGCGAGATGAACACAAAGCCATCATCACTTTATGCCTTGAATCATGAGTGGAACCTACATTTCCTTTATATCTACCGCATTTTAAATCAGTCATGGAAGCCGCAACGAACAGATCCGCAGTCTCTACGCGAAATCAAATGCCGCTGAACGACAGGCCATTCAAGAGCAAATCCGCGACCTCCAACGTGACATCTACGCCAATTGGGAAGTTCTTTTCCGCCTAGAAACTGCGCATCTCCAATGGGCACTCATTCATATCGGTGTTGATCTCTTTATCTTTCAAATGCTCTCGTCGTCTCCAAACCCAGTCACACAGCAAGACCTCGTTCAATCTACTACAGCAGCCCCAAGTCTCCTCAGCCACCTACTACACCCACTCGCCGCCTTTGGTCTAATCAGCGAAATCGAGAAAGACACGTACACAGCAAACCGCACCAGTCGTATCTTCGCGAACCCTCACGTCATCGGCGCAATGCCTCATCTCACCGACGTCCATGGCCCCGTTACTTAAGCCATTCCCATTTATCTGCGCGAGCACAAATACCAAAACATGACCGATTCCAAAGACCTGCCCTTCCATACCGCACTCAAGACCGACCTCGAACCATTCGAATGGATGAAACGCAACGACACACAAATGAAAGCAATGGGCCACGCCATGGCCCTCGACGCAGCATCGAGCTGGGTATGCTCCTACGCCGTCGAACGCGAAGTCGGCGCCTTCAAGCCCTCGGACGAATCGGCGCTGCTCGTTGATATTGGTGGAGGCTTCGGCCAACACGCAGTCGCGTTCAAGACTGCGTTTCCACAGCTTCAAGGCCGCGTCGTGGTGCAGGATGTGGCGTCGACGGTCGCACACGCTCTAGCGGTTCAAGGCATCGAGTTTATCGAACACGATTTCTTCACGCCTCAGCCGATTCGTGCCGCGAAGTTTTGTTATTTCAGACATGTTATGCATGATTGGGCTGATGAGGAATGTGTTCGCATTCTTGAGAATGTCATCCCGTCTATGGGGCCAGAGTCGCGAATTTTAATTGATGAGGTTGTGTTGCCAGAGGTAAAGGTACCGTGGCAAGTCGCTATTATGAATTTGACGGTCATGTCTTGTTTGGGTGGTATTGAGAGAAGCAGAGAGGAGTGGGTAGCCCTGTTAGACAGGGCTGGGTTGAAGATGGTGGATTTGCACACTTATGATGATGTGAGATTTCATAGTATCGTTGCAGCGGTACCGAAGTAGGGATTACGGGGAGAGATGATGGTGAACTTGTATAGTAGGAAAGACTGAACTCCTTTCATTCTCATTATCAATGACTATTGAGCTTCCAAGATGTCCGAGTGCTTCAATAAAAACCTTGTAGACTTTGCGGTTGTAGTCATTGTTGCAACATATCATGTCTCAGAAACGTAAATTCCCGGTTGCATCTTAACGCCACTCGCTAGAAACAAATAGCTCATAATCTCTTTGACAAAGCCTACTGATCCATGAAGCGGAAACGCTGTTTAGGTAATCGTCACAATCCACGTGGAGGTCCTTTCAATTGTGATGAACCTGGAGTCTGAGCTACTCCATCATTGAGCAAGGTACGTGAGGGATAAAAAACTCAAAAACAATACCCACACCACAGCGCACAGGAATAATTCTGCGAGTCCTCAACTGAATCGCGGAACAATAAACATGATATATTTATCGACAAACAAAGCCACAACGCAATTATCGCATCGAGTAGGCGAAGTTACAGCAACATCACCATTCCACTTGAACAATCACCCACTTCTTCCAAATGAGCAAAGATATTATCGATTTTTTTTAAAAAAATAAGATTGTGGGCCAGAAACTGCAGTAACGATGCAATGCCACGCGATGCCACGTCATACCACACAACGTCGGCGCCGCTTGCCCCTTCTACAATAAACAAGACGTTAGTAAACCGTACCACGCATACAATACCCTTCTTCCTCAACAGCGCCGCATTTTCAAAACGCCCAACTAACCCCAAGAAACGAAACAACTATCCATCCATCCCAATGCCCCTCCCCAAGCCCCGCGCCCCACCCCCCTCCAAGCCCCCTCTCCGCAACCCCCCCAAACGTGCCGCCAAACCATACCCCCGCTCAAACCTCCTATCCCGCCTAACAACCCTTTTCCACCCCAAGTCGGCGCGCCCCTCCGCATCGGCCGCGGATCTAGACAGCGGTTCGACAGCGGAGCACGATGTCGTGCCGCCGATGCGCGTGGTCTCGCCCCGGTCGACGGAGTGCGTACCTGTGTCTGTACCTGTGACGCCGCGGCGTGGGAGGGTGATTTCGTGGGGTGTGAGTCCGGTGAGGGGTAAAGCAGAGGGAGGGGGCGGGGAGAAGGGTAAGGGGAAGGGGCAGGGGAAAGAGGAAGAGAAGGGCGTTAAGGGGAAAGGGGAGGGCAATACAGCTACTCCTGTTTCCAAGAGATCAAAGAGACCAGCGATGAGGGAAGCAGATACGAACAAGGAGATTCAAATCAAGGGCCGCGCGCACGCATCCGCAACACAAAACGGTATAATTATGCACCGCGACCACACTCTGACGATTGAACAACAGCAAAATTCAAACACAAACAGCACTACAACTGCGACCCATACACAACTTTCTAGTCCTACCATGTTGTCGTCGCTTCAAACACAGCCGCAGAGGCAACTCTTAGAGTCGTCTGCGAGTCCGGGCAAGGACGCTGCGCTGGGGAGTCATCCTGTTGCGCGGCTGGGGGGAAGCAAGAGCTGCGATGGAGGAGTGTATGGGATGTCAAATTCGGAATTTGGGAGTGCGAAGGGGAGGCTGAGGAGGATGTGAAGAATGGAGACTTGGGAGTGCGAGGGAGACGGGAAAGGAGATTACTTGGACAAGATGAGATTAACATGAATGCATGCATCATGGAGAAAAATTAAAAGAGTAAAAATAAAAATGTAAATAGTAAAATGCAAATACAAAGAAGTGATTTACCATACTCATGACCTACGCCAAGGATATCATACACCCAGATGCGCACTCCTCATCACGAAATGAGGCCCCGCTCTCCCCTATCCATGCAGACTGATCCCATGCAACGCCCACACGCCCACCACCCATTACATGTATCCTTTAAACCTTCAACCACAGATTCAACACGCCCTTTGCATACTCGACGATTTCATCCCCGCCCAGCTTACTCTCGCCGTACAAGCGATCGACAAAGGAAATCGGGACCTCGGCCACGGTACAGCCCATGGCCTTTGCGCGAACCATCATCTCCATCTGGAATGTATAGCCTTTGCTCTCCGTCTGGCGAATAACCTTTTGCAAAACCTCCTTCTTGTACAGTCTAAAGGAGCCGGTCAAATCGCTCACGCCAGGCCTCAAGACGGTATCCGCAAACAAGTTCGCGCCGCGGCTCACAAACTTGCGCTTGAGGTCCCAGCCGAAGACGCCGCCGTCGCCCGCATACCGTGTGCCGGTGACGATGTCATAGTTCTTCGTCTTCTGCAGCGCAATCATGGGCGCGATGAATTTGGGGTGGTGGCTGAAATCCGCGTCCATTATGATGACGAAGTTGCCCGTGGCGAATTGCAGGCCGTGAACGTAGGCGGTTCCTAGCCCGAGCTTGCCGGCGCGCGCACGGATTTGGATGCGTTGCGGGGTGTAGGCTTTTTGGAGCTGCGCAGCTACTTCTTGGGTGCCGTCGGGGGAGCCGTCGTCGATGATTATCAGTTCCCAGTCGAGGTTGCTGAGAGAGGGTCAGTATGGGGAATAAATATATGATAAGAAGGGGAGGGACAAGGGAGGGTAGGGGCGAGGTAAAGACGTACTTTTCTGTGAATGTCTTGTTCAACAACCATGTGATTATAGGGAGGTTGCGGCGCTCATTGTACGTCGGCAGCAGAACCGAGTACTTGTTCTTATTGGCGATTGGAGCCATTTTCGCTATCTTCTTTGTTGTAAATACTCTCTGCTGGTGGAATTGGCGTGTTCAAAAAGAGTGACTGCAGTTGGGCGTCTATGGCGTTGGCGTGGAAGTGGGTTGCAAGGGTGAGAGGTGAGGTTAAAGTAAAGCAGGCAGGGACAACCGCGGACGTGTCCGCAGCAAACACAAGGCAGGGCACAAGCTCGGAGCAGCAACCCTGAAACTAGTCCGCTTTGAGTCTACATCCCATCCATGCAGACTTCAGCAACATCGGTGTCATCAGACTATCAAAAAAATAAACACCCTCCGAACAACCTACCAACAACCAACAACTCCCTTCTAATAACCTGACAACAGCCCCCTCCTAACGGACTAACAACAATCTCCTCCACAACAAAAACCACTCACCACAAATGACATCCAAATACCACAAACACCTCCTCCTCACCTTTGACGCCTTCAACACCCTCTTCACGCCGCGAGCCCCGATTGCCCAAGTCTACATCCAATATGGCAACACCTACGGCATCGACTGCGGAGACCCCGAGGACCCGCAAACCCAGTCCAAAATGACGCACCAATTCCGGCACGCATTCCAAAAGCAAGCCATGGTATGGCCCAACTACGGGCGCCACAACAGCGTAACGGTAAATCAGTGGTGGTCCGCCGTAATAGCAGCAACATACCAGCCCTACCTCAACGCGCGCAACCGCCGCGCCGTCTCCCCCGACCTCGTCGACACACTCATGCACCACTTCTCCTCGGACAAAGGGTACCGCCTCTTCCCCGACGTGCGCGCCTTTTTTGAAAACCTGCGCAATGCCCGCCTCGCAGCGGACCGCTTCTTAAATTACCAGTCCGTCACCGTGGGCGTGATTACGAATTCCGACCCGCGGACGCAGGGCATATTGCAGTCGCTGGGCTTCAAAATCGGACCGTATCGCACCGGCCATGTGTTGAGTTTGTCAGAGGAGCCCTCGCAGGAGGTGTATGATTTGGACTTTATCGTCTCGAGTTACCATGCCATGGTGGAGAAGCCGGATCCTGAACTCTTTATCAAGGCGAGGGGCGCGGCGCGCGATATCTTAAATCTGCGCGAGATCGAGTGGAAATTGCGAGGCTTGGATCTGGTGCATGTGGGCGATGATATGAAGAAGGATGTCGTGGGCGCACAGAACGCGCAGTGGAGGCCGGTGCATTTGTGCCGGAAGGGCGCAGAGAAATACTGTGATGATGTAGAGAGGATAACGTCGTTGGATCAACTGCCAGGTCTCTTGTCCTCTAAAGATTGATTTGACGTGTCTAAACCGAGTGATGGACGACCCAAAGGATTCCCTACACACACAAAAAAGTTACAGAGCCGACATGACGGTTCACAGGGCAACACGGTCTATTCGCTAGCCTGAACATACTACACATCATCGGCAACACTCGTCCAGCATTCAACATTCAGCCAGCTTCAGCAGCGCATAGCAGCTTACAATCCGCCCCTATACAAGGAAGCTTCCACCCGCCTGCCGTAGCTTTTTCCCAAGTCATCGAAGCCTGAACATAGGAAAAATTCAGAGATGTACATGCCAATCCTCGAAAATCAACTGGAGTAAAGCCGAACCACCGTACTAGTGTTGGCATCGTATATCCAAGCCCCCCCAGCCAGCCCGCCTGCTCCAATTTTCCTCCAATAAATGCGCCCGTGTGCTAGGTTCCGGAATAGATGGGCTCATACATGCGAAGATGCTTGCCTCTGTTGCCTGTTCGGTATAGTGGCGTAAATGGTACGTATGCAACGTGTATCGCGCCCAGAATGTGCATGACAACAGCAATGCAGCGATGATCGTGTCTGTGTCAGTATCGTAAAAAGTAGCGGCCGTTGATTTATCATCTCATGCAAAGTAAAGACCGCGTGACAACGTTTGCTGCGCGTCCAAGATACTCCCTGGACGCACTGCACGGAGTCACAATTCCTCGTCTTCTTCCATCTTGGCTTCGATGGTGGCGGGGATGTTGCCTTCTGAGTTGCCGCGCTCTTTCTGGGCACTGAGCAGGGTGGCGCCGAGGCTCTTGCGGACGTTATCGTCGAAGCCGGGGAGAGAGGCTCGGTGCTTCTTGTAGGGTGAGGCGATGGAGCTCTCGTTTGTGAGTTGTGCGGAGGGCTTCTCTACGGTGGCAGAAGAGGAGGCTTCAGCCTGTGATGAGGCACCGGGGGCAGGTGTGCCGGATAGGGGAGATGCGGAGTCGTCTGCGCTGGGGGATGCAGTTGGACGGCCCAGGGGTTCGGCAGAGTGTTGGCGCTTCAGCTGTAGAACTGTCAGTACAAGTAGTGGTCTGTTAGAATCCATCATACCTTGATTTTTCGCACGCCATCTGCAAGTTCACCCTGCCTGTAGACATCCTCCGGAGACAACAAGCCCTTGCCGCTGTCGTCCTTGTCGTCTTCAATATCCTCGACCTTGATGTCGTCCTCGTCATCAGCGTCGCTGTCCATATCCTCCTCCGTCTTCTGCTTGGATTTGGGTGATCTCTCGCGGTAGCCACCGAAGTTCTTTGTACCGGCGGCTGCATCAAGCGGCTTAAGACTGCCGAAGTCGAGTGCACCAGATTTCCGTCGGTTGACGGGCGAAGTCACTTGTGGGGTCTTGGGGGACTCGATGATGCCCATTTTGCGCAGTTGGCCTGTGGAAGATTAGCAAGAAATTCACTAGTAGAGACTATCCCAAGGCCTTACGCTCTCCGCGGTACAAAAATGTAAAGACAGCATAAGGCTTATCTGGAGGGTCTATGCCAGTGACAGTCTGTGTGCTGATGGACTTGGGGTCCAGTGTCTTGGGCTTCGCGAAACTCGTCGTGTGGTCGATGTCTTCACCGTCGCCACCCCCATTTTGCTCGTCATCATCATGGGCGTCGAATTGCGGGCTGTATTCTCCGCGCTTGATCTCGCCAGAGGCAAGGACGCGGAACAGGGCAACCTTGATCTGCCCTGCAGCCTCGGGCACGGGGGGCTCGTCGTCCGAGTCGGAGTCGGTAGTGAAGAACTCGTCGTTGGCTGGCAGTGTCTCGACGGGCGCGTCTTTGCTGTCGCTGTAGCGCAGCACGCCGTTGCGCGACTCCTTGGTGTCCTCTTCGTCGTCGCTGCTGCCTACGCGCGCCTCTCTCCGCTTCCGCCGCTTCTTCTCCAGACGCTGCCTTCTCCGCTCGATCTTGGCGGCCACGTCCTTGTCTTTGCCCTCCAGGTCCAGGCCGTTCAGCCAGCGCTCCAGACCGACCTCGCGGAAGAGGAACTCGCGCTCGGCCAGGCCACCACCCTCTGACTCGGGCACGCTGACCCATCGCGAATTGACCCACGTCTCCTCGCCGCGACGCAGCAGTGTGGCGACCTCTTCCTTGGCGCGGCCATCAAAGTATATGTAGGCGGCGATTGTCTCGTTGGGCGAGGTGGTGAGTGGCTTGTAGGGGGCGATGGTGGGACCGTACTTGCCCCGCTCGCTTGTGAAGCCTGGCAGGCCACCGACAACCTTGGGCTTGGGATTGGGCTCCTCGTCCGTCGGCTTGGGCGTCGAGTACGGCACGTGGAGGCCGGGGGTGAGGAGGGTGATGGATATGGCAAACGTCGACTGCTCGGGCTTGGTGCCGCCGGGGGGGATTTTGGCGGGCGGGACGGGAATGTACGAGGTGATGCGGTGGAATTTGCTCTGTTTCTGCAGCCCGTATTCTGGCAGCGGCCCCTCGGGCGAGTGCAGAGACACGGCCAGGCCGAGAAAGGTGGGCATGGCGGGGAGCGGGAGACAGCGAAGGCTGGAATCTGGGGGGGACTGGAGACAAGCAAGGGCCGGGCAGCGTGGGAGAGAGAGAGAGAGAGAGCGGTGGTACTGCAGTCAGCACAAATGGCCACGTCACGATGCGTGTCTCTGTTTCTGTTGCTGCCGTGGAGAAACGCTCGCCGGGAGAGCAGCAGCGCGAGGGAGCTGAGCAAAATTTGGCGGAGAGATGCTGCGAGGCCGTGTAGACGTTCTTTAGCTTAGGCGGAGTCGATGGGGGTAGCTTGGGGCCAATGAGGGCGACGGCACCTGATCAGTAGCTTCAACACTCGCGAGCCCGGTTCACGCTACTACACCGCAAGAAAAAGCGAGGCCCAAATTCTCTCGCGCTGTGTGGCCAAGCAGACGGTGTGGTTGTCTATTCAGCCTGCGCGGGGTCAGCTCATGGACTTTGTTTATGACTTCATGGCGCCAGGGTCCATCCCAGCAAGCCAGACAGAGAGGGGAGTACGGGCGCAACGGCCAAACAATCATTGGCCCAAATGCTCCGAAAAGGCTGCTTTGTCTCCAGCCTGAGACTTTGGAAACAGTGTGACAACGTCCTGACAGCTGGATTGCTGTTTCATCAGCTGCTTGTTCTGGTCTAGGTACAGATGATGGATACAGTGGAGCGAGAACATCCAAACTGGCTTCAAAATCATAAAGTCACCACAACGAACAACACTAGATTGAATTTCATCCCACCAAGGACATTCATCATCATGTACAGGTCACTGCAGATGAGGTTTGCAAAAAGTGCCAGTCGCAACAGGGCTCACTTATGTTGCTTCATCATCATCATCATTATCATCATCGTCTTCCTCTTCCCATGTACTAATCCAGGGTATCACAAGTGCTATACTCCTACTCCTCATCAGACGCAAACATGTCTTCCGCCTTTGGCCTCAGCCTCCTCGCTCTCGCTGCTGCAGTCTCTCCCGGTATTTCTTCCACGACCGGCACTATTGGTCGAACCTGCTCAACTGGCTTCTGTGGCTCTAGCACTGTTGTATCCTCCTTGCTTGTGGCAGCATCAGGTGTAGCGACACGAGGCGACTCGTTGGCTTCCTCCGCATCGTTTCCTTGATCATCTTTATCACGATCCATCTCCCCTTCTTCCTCATCCTTGGCCACCTCCACACTGGCGTCTTTTACAACGGCCTTCTTCACAACAGCCCCCTTCTTTTTCCTTCGCTCCGCCAACCTCCTCGCCTGCTCTTCTGCCTCCTTTGCCCTCTCCTTCGCATTAAAGGCCTCGTCCAGATGGTCAAGCACACTCTGCTCGAATATATGCTCATCTTGCCATACCTTCAAAATGACATTGACCTCATCTCTGTAACTCCTCTCTGTCATGCGCCCCATCTCCAACTTTGTAGGCAGTGTCTCCAAATGTTCAAATACTTTACGCTCAACAAGTTGTGTCCCAATAGCGAGCCGGTACTTGTATGAAACACCCGACTCCTTTGCAGTGACAAGGAGCACGTCGGATATGATGCGGAGTGCATTGAGGGTTACCTGTCGAACGTCGGGTCGGCGGAGATCGTCTTTGGTGGGTTCTTTATCGACCGGGCGGTTTCGAACATTGGCCTCAGTGAGTTGTAAGGGAGAGATTATGTTTGTGACAAGGATGTGAATGACCTCGTCCATGCCTTGGGCTGCGTGTTCTACAGCGAAGACAGAGATGGCAGCGATGTCGTCAGCTACAATACTGCTGGGTGGCAATGATGTGAGGAGCCAAAGGAACATGGCTCGTGATCGAGGAGACATGATACCGTGGCCGTTGTCAACGCGTCCAGGGTAGTTGTCGCCTACGGGAAGAGCTTTGTACACGGGCTTCTCCTTCTCTTCATCCTCGTCGCTGTCTTCATCTTCCTCGTCCTCATCGAAGGCTCCCAAGTGATCGGCAAATTCGTCTGCAAGCGGATCGACAGGGCCTCGCCAATCGCCCTGACGAGCGAATATCTCAGAGTTTGGACTATCGCAGACTATCTGATGTAATCGCCATCGATAGTAGCGGTTGACTGGATGTTTCTGATCATAGAGCCACGCAAAACGCTCTTCGTCCTGCACTTGCGGGTCATTCATCAGCGCAGCCTCAAACTCGACACCACCGAGTATGACGCACTCGATTGTTTGGTGTACTAGTCGAAGCGTCGCAGCGTCCGGGGGCTGGTTGGCCGTGATGATGAGCTGCTCAGTGTCATCTCGTGGTCTATCCCTGCTTCCTCCTCCCAGGCCTGGCGGCGGCGCAAAGCCCTTGGGTACCTCTGGCGCCTGCCATCGTGCGCCAAAAGCTTCTGTGCGTTGTGTGGTCTCTACCGAACGTCCTCCAAGATATCGGTCTAGATGCAGGTAGTATCCCCGCCCAAGGTATTTCTTGTCGTTGAGGCGATTCATGGCATCGTCCAGGTCTCGCGCGCTCGCGTCCTTGTCGAAGATGACCTTCATGGTCGCAGAGGGCCGTCCCTTGGCCGATGGCCCTTGGGGCGGTATCTTCTCGACCTTTGTGACCTTTAGTGAGGGAAAGTCGGCGAACAGTCCTTCTACTTGTCGTGGGTCCATGGCAGGAGGTAGATTCGAGGCCTTGGCGACAACGGTCGTAAAGACGTTTTCTGCCGGCTTGTGGCTATCGAGAGCGGAAGGCCCTGTCGGGACAGGTACGCCGAATTTAGACTGGGCTGGTTGCTGGAGCCGGCTGGGGGCTATTGGAGGTCTGGAGTAGCCATCGAGCGGCTCGGATTCGAGTGTGCCTGGGCCGCTCTTCATGGTCCTCGCCCGGCCTGTAAAGTGTCGCTTGCTGCCCGTTGGGACGAAGACGTCTTCCTCTGGCTTTTCCTGCTCCGACGCGCCCAAGACATTCTTCTCGGTGCCGTGCTCCTCCATGAAGTCGGCCATGACCTTGTCGAGCGCATGCTGCTCTTCACGTGCCTTTGCTTCCTCCTCTTCTTTGGCCTTGGAGGTCAGTTGGGCCTTGGTGGCCTTTGCAGCGCCTAGCGAGAACTTGAAGGCCATGCTGGCGGTGGAGAGCGGTAGGCAGCGGTGGGCAACCGTGGGGGACTAGGCTGTGATAGAAGTGAACATTGAAGACATGTGAAGCTAACGAAGCTAGCGATGAGGCTACGAAGCTAACTACTCTAGACTATCGCAAGCTCTCGACTCTGACGTCCCGGCCCCCGATCCCTAGCGCCTTCCCGAGCTCCCGAGACTGGAGAAGCCAAGCCAAGCCCAAGTACTCAAAGCAGAGTACACACCAGGCCTCAAAACACCACCCGTCCACGACATCAGGCACGGGCACGGGCACGCCGTCCACAATTACACATGCTTGTATACCCACTATACGCCACTTTTCCTCCTTGTTGCAGCAAACACCTTGGCTGGTGATGTGCAGCACTGCTATAACGCGCAGGCTGCTGGATATATTGTTCCCCGCAACCACCAGGCCCCTCCCCCATATTTGCCGGTGCGGCCGGTAGTTTGCATCGCTACCCTTGGACTGGCAAAAATCAGGTACTGTCGCGCTGCGAGATTGCATGGCTTACATGGCGTCCATGCACAACATGCTTGCACAGTGGCAGTGGATGACACGGTGCACGCGGCCAGAAGCTCTATGTACAGTAGTACACCCCGTCCCAACGCTAATGGAATGCACCCTCGACCGTGTGCCAACCAGCCCTACCTCGGGCACTCAACACCACACGCTCATGTGCAACAGGCTCGAAGAATCCACCAACACCATGGAGTAGCATGGACGCAGGAGCTGGCATGGCTGACACCCCATCAATGACTGTGTGATAACGTCATCAGCGTCCACAAGCGTGTCGGACCTCTGAGCCCGTCTCAGATGTGTCGGTCCAAGCGTAGCATGGGTTTTGGCACCTCCTTGCCAACCTCGCAATGGCCAAAAATGAAGACGCATATCACCTTGCATGCCCATGTCGTACAATGCGGGGGAACTGCACCAAGCGTGATAGGATCCCTTAAGCCTTCATCTGTTCGCTGCTGAGAACGTGGACATCCGGCATCGTTCCCGTCAGCATCTGATCCACAATTCGGGTGCACGAGTCGCAGATCCACTCCTTCTGGGCAGGCTTCTCCTGACCCAAAACCTTAACGAGCTTACCCGTCCGTAGGAATAATTGCCTTCTAGATCCTTCAGCCTGCAGCACCGCATCCTAATGCTTGGCTCGCCGGCGATCTGCCGTTATATGTTGCACAAGCGGCCACAAGTCGCGCTCGTCGCACATCAAGAACACCCGCGTCCATCTGCTCACTTTCATTCCACCAAAGGCCATGTTTGAATGACGAAATAACCTTATTCCCACCGAAAGCGCCCCCGAGTGGCTATCGTGTGTTGATGAGATGGCTCCCCATGCGAGATTGTCCAATGTACTCGCCTTCGTCCTCACAGGACTGTCGACATGTGTGGTAGCCCTGAGGTTCTACAGCCGCCACTTTCTGCTCGGGAAGCTCAGCTCCTCAGATTGGGTCATGTTCCTTGCGCTTGTAGGTGCCAAGGTTCCATGGCTAGCCACATCGCTGACCCTACATCCAGATCTGTACGTGGGGCTCAGTAGTCGTCAACTGGTACATGGTGCACTTCTTGGACTACACTCAGGTTCATGTAGGTGTTGACCGGTCATCGACTTGAGGCATGTGTTTCGGCTAATCATATATAGGACAGAGACTCGTTTGCCAAGGTTGCGACTGGTTCGCTCCTGAGCTTCTGGATCTACCGAGTATCCTACATCCTCGACCTGTGTCTCATCAAGACCTCTATATTGCTTTGTACGTACCCAAACAGCCCCCGGATTGACGTCATGTCCTTATCCGTGTCTGCGGAGCATTCATATGTCACCAGGTTAGATTTGAAGGTTCGAGCTTGATGCGTCAAGGCATATACCCTTCTATTGAAGTGCATTACTAACAATGCATTCAAACAGTCTATGGCCATATTGCAGCATCGAATAGACACTTCCATTGCGTCGTCCGTTTACTGCTCGCCATTGTTTTACTCGGTGGCGCTTCGATGATTTTTGCTGCCGTCTTCAATTGCTACCCAGTCTCGGATGCGTGGTCTTTTGACGTCTTCGAGCGAGGGATCAAAGGCATCCATGCAACGCAGTGCTACAACCCAGGACCCTTCTGGCTCTTCAACGCTGGGTACAATCTTGTCACTGATGCCATGATCTGGACGCTACCGATACTATTCTTTCTAAACCTGCAGTCCATGCCGCTGAGGCGTCGTGCAGAGCTCATAGCCATTTTCTCCGTCGGGCTAGCCGCTATCGTCGCTTCCGCTGTTCGACTTCACACAATGGTGCTCTGGCTCAGTGACTTCAAAAATCAGGGAGAAAATACCGCCAACCTCCTCTTGTGGAGTCAGGTCGAGCAGCATACTGGTATCTGTGCAGCTTCGCTGCCCTTTCTACGACCCATCTTCCGCAAGGCCTTGACCAAGGTCCGAACCAGAGAGCAACCGAGTCCTAATCCAGCGCCATTTCTGGCTGCAAATGGCACATCAGACGATCCACCCATGATCAGAACGCCTATTATACCTTCGCCTAGCCCTACGATTTCGAGTGACAAGGAGTTCCGGATACCACGAGAGAACTTGCTGCCTATACAGCCAACAAGAAGCAGTGGCGCATGGGGAGCAGCTATATGGGACGGGACTCAAGTCCGGCAGGTGCTCGCCTGCTGAAATCAATTAACGATTCATACGAGCGGAGCGAGAGCGTTTGCTGAGTCAACTGTGCTAGAGACTATAACGCGTCATCCGAACATTTCAGAACTGTACCTACTCGGCAGATCGTCCAACCCGGTGTCATATATGATAACCAATTTCATGTGGCAGGATTGCATCAGCTCTCTACTCCGCGAGGCCTCGATATAGCCGAACATTCCCACATTGTCGGTTGTTTCCAATTCTTCCTTGCACAGCAGAATCTGGCAGGGTAGACTCCTCTCGCCAGCAGTTGTATGGCCAAGGATCGCGAAACCGAGATCCGCCTGATCAATCCAGATAGAGGCTTCATTCGATGACTCAAACATCGGCATGGTACTTTTTGGGGACCTCGAATACACACAGTAAGGTCCATTGAACATCGTCACCTCATATGTGGCGTAAACCGTGAACCACGGACCTGTATCTGGACTTGATACGGATCTGCCTCTCTTAGTCCAGCGAGGGCTCCTCGATTATTAGTTCGGGAATCCTGTGGCGATGTAGAGCACGGCAGAAGCTGTGAGCAGACCTTCTATATCATGACAGTCACGAATCATGACTACCTTTTACATGCATCCCACAAACAATACGCCCGACTCATTACAACGTCCCTACACTAAACGCGACGCGGTTCAGAATTGTTCCCCCAGCGACATCTTTCTAGGATACGGCTCTTTCAAAGGCCCCTCTAGCATGCCAGTCCTCTTCGCATCGCTCCGCCCGACCTCCTCAAAGCAAACGACTACCACACTCAACCGCGTCTCCCCAAAACGACAAACATTGCAGTTTCCCGGCACTCATTTTTGTCCACCAAGCACGGAACTCTGATGCTCTTGTGGACTTCGCATACGATCCAGACCAGACGCTGTGCGTATCGTTTTGTACGTTGCGCATAGAGACGACAGGATCTCAGACAGAGAGCAATGATTATAATCACAATCACATTAATGAATTCACATGTTGTACTGCGCATTGCCGCTAACGCATGGTGTAGAATACTATGTAGCAGGACTACATATATGGGCTGAGTTACAAAGGATATGGAATGCAAGGAAATATTGGGATAATGAATAATGGTATGATACGCACACACATACAGAGAGAGAACCAGCGAGTGAATGAATGAAAAGTATTGCAAAATCTCCATCTTGGTGTAGCGCGCTCATTCTTGCCGAAACTTCCTTGTTCGAGTACACAACGGGGACCCTGTCCATGTTCTACAGGTACTGGTTTCTATCAGTATCCGCAACTAATGTCCAAAGTGAACAATGTCAATTTACTCATCTCCGAGACCGGTGATGGGCTAATCTTCACCAGACAAAATACGTATCGGCACAGCATTACGCTGTCACGAGCATGTTTGGTTCAGCGATTTCCCGGAATATAAACACCCCAGTTGAAATGTTACTAACATTCGGTTTCTGCATAGAATTCGGGGTTCATGACGATTGCCGTGAGCCCAGAAATGCTGGTGCTGATGGACTCCACGCTGGACCATTGCATTAAAAATGTCCTCGTTGGGGGCAAAAGCAAATGCAGAGTACAAATTCAGCAACATCAACGTCAACATCAAGTATAATAATCACAAAAAAAAGAACTAGCATATAAGCCAGCCCACTCCCTTTAATCCAAGAGTAACAAAACTGGTCACACTCCCAAATCCGGATCCACAAAGACCACCGAATCCCTTTTCCCATCAACAGCAGCCATAGTATCCACCATCGACCGCGCAGCATCCCTCATCATCCACTGAACCTCCTCATTCAACGCGGTATCCTCCGCTCCACGCCTCCAGCCCTTCCAATCGCCCAGTGTAAAGCCCGGCGTCGTTGCCTGCAAACACATGTCGTATATCGCGATGCCCGCGAACGAGACCTACGCATCAGCGGCAGGCAGGTACATGACGATGCGCAGCTGGGGATCTGGCGCGTAGCAAGTACCCAACGCGTCGCACATGCACTGCATAGCGCGTGGGACATGATGGGCCCAGTCGGCGAAAGCTGGGATGTTGGTCGCGAGTGCTGTGGCGGCGAAGATTGTGGCGTGGAGGTGTCCAGATGCCTGGTTGAGCCAGTCCTCGAGACCGGTTTCTTCAGCCGTTTTGACGGCTGCGAGAAACAGTATACCATGAATCAGCATGATTTGATTTAAGCATATTTCGTCCAGAAAACAAACTGCTCAGCATACACAACGCGTAGTCTTGAAACATCACCTTGAAGCCTGGTAAATCCGTCCACAGCTTCCCACCCCATTGGTACCGCAGCGCCTTCTCGTCGCCGTCTGTGATTTCGATTGTCGAGATCATAAGGAGGAGACTGATTAGGCGTTCTCGCACTGTCGCGAAGCCTGCGAGCATTTTCACCGCATCGCAGAAAATAGACCATACCCTGCCCACGCGGAGTAGCTCTGCGTCTGCGCTGGAGGTGAGTAGTGGTAGCATGCCTGTGATAGACGACGCAGCTGCTTCGCGAGTAGTCTGTCCCTCCAGGTACGCCTCGTAGTGGCTGATCAGTATCTGGCATTCTGCGTCCTGGAAATGTGCGAGAGATCGGGCTGTAGTGGCCCAGCCGCTTATGCTTGGAGTCGATGCCATCCTGCTTGAACTTGGGTGCTGATTTTAATCACCTTCCAAGGTTGGGCCGGAATGGGATTGAGTATTGATTTGCGCTCGCTGGATGTTGGTCGGGGCCATACAGCTAGGTTCTCGAGTGCTTGGACAGTGGAATCGTGCACTGGGAACTGTTGGCGTAGGTGGGGAGGGACGTCCGGCACTGCATGCCATCATGGATATGAAGGAAGGTGTACTCATCTTCAAGAGCGAAAACCGCCGCGCGATGATGTGTGTCTCAATTTCTTCCATTGACAAGAGCTCGGCCAGCCTAGGTGTAATCAAAATGTTGATATGGTGATGGCACAGGTAGGCAAGCCGTTG
This sequence comes from Plenodomus biglobosus, assembly GCA_022343325.1. Classification (NCBI taxonomy): domain Eukaryota; kingdom Fungi; phylum Ascomycota; class Dothideomycetes; order Pleosporales; family Leptosphaeriaceae; genus Plenodomus; species Plenodomus biglobosus. The sequence goes on along the minus strand of JACTNT010000027.1, from coordinate 924,300 downwards.
AGACTTGGAGTTATACAAACAGTCTTCCAAGGGTAGGTAACGGAGAAGGAGTGCCTTGAGGAGATAGGATAGGCGTACCTGCAGCTTTGTAAAGCTGAGCAGGCGCAATAATCTCATAATAGCTTAGCACCACAGTCGTATAATATGGCCGCCCACCGTATCCCCTCATGCTTGTCAACAAACATCACTACATCCATCGCTTCATTTCACAACAGTTCAATCTCCATCATTCAATGATTTTTGAGGCATTACTCATTGTCAAATTAACAAACATACGGGCACGCATCAAGTCGAATTCTCGTCAGTCACTTCACTTTCGTCGCGCCCTTGGCGAAACCCAGCTAGGGCCTCCACTTCGACTCATGGCGCCTATAGATCGCCCCGGTCTGTACCCAGGAGCAAGGAAATATCAGCAAATACCGCAAGGCCTATTAGGTGCTATTATTGGGCTCAGCATATTGACAATTTTGGGAGCTCTGCTCTATCGTATGTAACATTCAACCTACGCACACGCACACAACATGGTATGCCAGACATCGAATGCTCAACTCTCAGTAGTTCTAGATACCGAGATACTACCCATCCCAGCGATTCAAGCGTTCCCACAGCGCGTCTACTCCCGAGCTCGTCGATCGTACGAAGCAATTCGTGCAGGCTTCCGAGGAGCTTACTTTTGCTTTACTTGTTTCACACGCCAGATTTTCGGCCCTATCATTGCGTTGATCCTACTCTACACTGTTGTATGCGCACGTCCGACGTGTTTTGGATCCAGCTTGGGAGAAGACAGCGCGAGGCGACGACGATACACAAATGAGTCGACAGCGACTGGTACGCATGACATCACTCAGGAAGAGAGGACCCAGACCATAGCTATGGCTATGCCTCGCCGTTTAGAAGCTTCATACGAACGTAGAGCCGTACTGCTAAAGCCAGCGGTTATCGGGGAAAAGCGCGTGTGCTATCCATCACGGTCTTCAGATGGCATAGAAGCAATAAAGGTACCGAGGCGCACGTCGAAGGAGTGCTTGAGGCCGGAAGAGCATGTTGCTGAGGATGAGCACCAGACCGCTCCTGCGAGCAAGGACTATGCTGATGATATCTCAGTGGCGTTGGCGCCCTTCGATGCTCGAATGCAACAGCTGTCGGGAGAAGCATCGATCGAACTGAAATTACCGAATGAGATCTCGATTGATCCGGTACCATCAGGATCCTCTGAGATTCCTATACCGTCGAAAGCATCTTCGTTACCTTCCGTACCGCAAACCAACGATGGGATATCCCAGCCTACCACGAATTCTGTATCGCGTCATGGTCCGGGTGATGTGGTACAACTCCTTCGCGGTAAAGAGACGCAACGAGAAACATAAGATTGGGTCCCTTGTCGCCACCAAAGGGTAAATTGAAAGACTTCATCATTCCGACTCAAAGTCCTTCACCCTCGCTTTACACCGAATATCCATGATCCAAACACGGGATATTAAAACAACCCAGTGTGGCCGCGTAAATCTGGACTATGCTATCGCTCAAGCGCGCTACTGCAAGGAGGCTGACGCACATGGAATACAGCGGAGATCAAACTTTGAGAGATTAAATCAAGGAGCCGCAACTATGCCGAGAGCGAGATAGATCCATATAGCTAGTTCCAAGGAATTCGCTCCATTTGCAAACAACCCACAGTCTTTATAAAAACGCTACCTGAATTTGCGCAAACGGCCCTCTAATTTGTTAGCGTGGACTGATTTAATCCGAGAAGAAAGGTATTGCACAACTTCTCATATGAGATAGGAATAGGTATGGAGATGCGGCTTGACGACCAATGGGCTGTGTTGGTCGGGTCAGTGTTAATTTCGAGTGTGAATGCTGACATGTGGGCTGGATCTTGGTGGTCGCTGAGACATCTGGGAAGTGATTGTAGTGATGGGACTTCTGGTTCTCGGGTATTTTTGTTGTCATTTGCAGTTCTTGTATTTGGATATGCGGTCATGCTATTGGCAAGCTTGATCATCATACTCTCACACACTGGGGAATTGGGAAGGCAAAGTAGAACGGAAATTGCTTTATATTGATGGAGAAAATTTAGGCCCTTTAGCCACACATCTAGCCCTAAAATCCTTGCAGATCCCCGTCCCCTTTTTCTGGCTACATATTGATCCTGATCCATCAACAACAAAAAATAATGAGAACAAACAACCCATAACATCGCTACCTGAAGCATAACCCACAAACAAAGCGTACACAAACCATGAATCGTGAGACCGTTGAAAAGAAAAAGAAAAAGGAGGAATGCGATGTCATAGAGCCTACTATATGAGTCGCATTGCGATCAACCGTTCTTCACGGCCCGGGTTTTGATCGCTGATCGTGCCGATAAGGATGGTCCTCCAGTTTGACCTAGCTGTTAATAACGATTGGCATTCCAAGGTGGTCCTCTCCAAGGTTGGTTCCGAGCTCCACGACAGAAAGAGGGGAGTCCTGACGCTTCTCGGCCTCAATGGTGTCCCGCTTGGTGTTGATGGTGATGTCGTCAATTTGGATGCCGATGTCGATGACCTCATCGAAGAAGTTGGCCTGACGCTTAGTGTTGATGTTGATGTCGTCGACTTGGATGCCGATATCAATAACCTCATCGAAGAAGTTGGCCTGACGCTTCGTGTTGATGTTGATATCATCGACTTGGATACCGATATCAATGACTTCATCGAAGAAGTTGGCCTGACGCTTCGTGTTGATGTTGATGTCGTCGACTTGAAGGCCGAAGTCGATGACCTCGTCGAAAAAGTTGGCCTGACGCTTCGAATTCACATTCACGCGAGGGATGTCGATGGTCATATCGCCGAGAGGGGTCTCAGCAGACCAGTTGATATCATCCTTGACGCCGTCGATGTTGATGTCCATACCAGAAATGGTGAATGGGCCCAGTGTGATATCGTTTTGGCGCTTGGAGAGATCCACGTCATCCGCAATCTTGTGCATGTGGATGGGGAACTCGATTAAAGCGCCCATGACGTTGGTCTTCACCCGCAGATCGAAACCATCGGTGAGCATCTTGTTGTCGACGCTGAAAGCAGGAATGGAGATGTTGCCGAAATGGATGATCTCAGTGGTTCCGCTGTGCTCAGTGGTTGCTGTGATGCTTGCGCCATCGTCTCCAACCTCTCCTTGGAGCGTGATGGGAAGCTCGAAAAGAGTTTCACTGGTTTGACGTGTAGCCAAAGGCAGGGAAAGGCTCATGCCAAAGAGTGCGCTGAGGATGGCGATGGATGGCATATTGAAGATGGAGTAGTGGAAGAAGCAAAAAGATTGCTGGGAAAGAAGAGTGATTGAGAAAGCGGTGGTTGTAGTAGAGTGAGTTGCAGATGGAGTGATGCTTTAAACAACGTCGTTGACCTCGACCTTTATATACTCACTTCCTTCGGTTTCGCTGACTTCATGAACGGACGAGTGTCGTTCGATAGCACTCGTTTCCAAGCGAGTATACGTCACATCCCAAGCCATATCGAAAGCTCTCTTTACCATATTCGTTCGGGAGCATGAGTGTTTCCCTCCCCCCAAGAAGTGCGGTACATCGATTCTGAGTCGAGTTCTGCAACGGCGACTTGGGCAAGCACGCTCCGAATTAGACGCCTCAGACTGCGCATAACCATGATCTTGTCATGTGGTGAGATCGAGAACTCTCGGTGACTTGGTAAAGACACTGGTCGGCTTGGATTGATGTTCATGGAGAAGTCATTGCTAGACCGATGGGGGTGGAGCTCGGACGAGTTCCTTAGTGAATTGAAGGGTTAAGCCTAATCAGGTAAGCAACCCCGACCCTCTGGTCCAGCAGCCACAACCGAGGCCTAGTAGTGCTACGGATGAGTGAAAGACATGGATGAAATAGTGGTCAACTAGCTATTGCATCGTCGCTGGAACGCACTTGCTAAGCCCCGACCGTCCTCGTTAGCGTTCTTGTGTTCTCCCGAGACCCGATGCTTCCAAGACGTGCCTGACGCTTTAGTTTGCGATCGACGAACATTAGTTTGGCGGACTATACCCGAATACCACGGTTTCATGTTTACAAATGCACATGCGGCCGGATGGAGCGGGCCGGCTGTTGGGTGGACCTGTTGGTGTGCGTAAGATGTTTTATGTATAATGCTGCGTTAGTAACTTACTGTCCTGTTGCTTCCTCTACACAACAATCCAGTGACGCAGAAAATTGGCGAAAGCTGTGTAGGTTACGCTAGGAGCCTGCCCAGCTAATCAAAGCCAATTGCAGGCTGTGTCTACACAGTATCACGGGAGCAGCCGTAGATCCAATCTTTTAGATTTGTCACAACTAGACGGCCCGAAAATGACTAGTATACACGGTGCTTACCAGTTTACCGGTACACGGTATTCCGATTCGGTGGTACACACGGCCTTGATATCATCATGGAGAGAGCGTTAATCGCGATTTCCCAAGCCGCCGAGGGCCAGTCCAAGCAGTCGACTGAAAGTCACGGCAAGGCTGCCTTCACGGCGAAAGAGTACCAAAAGCAATATGCAATTGTTAATCGTGCTGCAAAACGCTTGGACCAGATATTTGGTGGGGGTTTACCGTTTGGGCATCTCAGACAAGAGGAATAGAGGACAGTGAGTCCAACGTCAAACATTGAGAGACCATGAATACTAGTCTGTCGAGTCCACGCGATGCTGAGAAAGCTATAGAGCCGGCACCGACGATCGCGCGATGGACAGAGACCATACCAAGAGGAAAGAGTGACATACGGCGGATACCATACTTCTCGGTTGTCGATTTTGATCGAAAAAAAGAGCGAGGCTGCTGCCGGCCCAGCCATCTCTATATGGTAAGCTTGTCATCGCAACTATGCCCAGAAGACGGATGTCGCACACTGTCGCCATGAGCAGGACGACAACTCTAGTGCTATTGCAATGACGGAATGTTGTGCGCGGAGAAAGCACTTGTATCTGAGCACTGATTTCGACTCAATGACAATCTTGATTCTCCCGGTCGCTGTACTCTCGCAAATTGGTGTTAGACAATGAGCACAAATGGAACAGTTCACATCTTTACATCCTCAACAGTGCTTGGGCAATTCGATTCTGTCCAGCGCTGACAATAGGTGCTTCTGGTCCTGCAAAGCTTCGCCTTGAATCAAGTAATCAGCGCTCGGAACAAAGACAAGGCGATCAGAACTTTCTCCCGTGGTCCGGATTGTTAATTCACTTCAATGTAGCTTGCTAGGCTTAACCTGGATAGTTCTGCGGATGCGTTCTGCTTTCAACTTCCGACGTTCTGGCCCCCCACGGAGAAGTCAGCATGAAAATGCAATGGATCGATCGGTGGAGCCGTTCGAGGTTTCCAGCATGATAGGTACACCAAGATGCCTCATCATGGTCACAAGTTGGCACCAACTCGGCGTCACCATAAAGATCGGCGGTAGCGGTGCGCTAGCATTGATCGGCAGCTCAATTCTGAAACAAGTGCTCAGCGGCAACGTGCGGCTACGACATTCGAGCTGGGCATCCTGAGGCGCCCAGATATCAAACTTGAGCCGCCCATCGCATGGGGTATTGCCCAGAACGCTGTATTGCACAGAACGAGAAGTCACCTGCAAACAATCAGAACATCATGCATGACGTGCTCGTTGAAGTCAATTTTACGAAAGGCTGGGTGCTTATGAACAAAAATAATGTAGTTGATTATCTTTGATCGTAGCAACATGATGTCTATGAAGAAAATTCGGAACATATTCTGCGATTATGATTTCACTTTTGGAAAGTAGACATTCATTCCACAATGTGTAGCTGCCATGCCAGTTTGAGAAAAGCAATTATTGCAAATGTGGCATAAGCTGTGAATGTCCCATTGAGGACAATCTGAACATGCATCAAACTCTAACATAACTTTACAATCACTCTAGATACAAAAGCCATTTGTTTACCTACCTGGCAATTTCAACATCAGACCTCAAACCATCCAAACGCTTATGAGGCTGTTTTTTGACAACACTACTAACCAAGATGTTCAATCAATTAAGGTTTCTGGGCAAAGATGGGGTGACCAATGACTTGATACTCTAGGACGGCAGACTTGCCTCTTTCGGCATCCAACACGGCCAATTCGGTCAATTTCCGACCGACGGTGACTTTTACAGAAACGCGTTGTACAGTAGTACCCCCACACATAAGCTAATGTCCGGTATCGGGTATCGGCTTCTTATAGTTCTGTTGAAGAGGTCGCTGTAATGAGACCTTGCTGAACTTAGCGCTGACTCAGCTAGGAAAAAAAACATTCTGTACTACGCTGAACTTATACGCAGAAACAGAGGCTTCCTAGAATCTCCTCTGAAATTACTTCAAAGCTAGATATCAAAGTTTATTTACACCCTGTAGCCTGTGAAGCAAACACTAATGTCATATAATTCGTAGAACACGTTGCAAATAGAAGACGAAAAATCCCTGCCCTAACAATTACTGCAGTCTCGTTTTTAGTTATCCTACAAATCATTATTTAATTCAAATACAATTGATATGTGCAATTCAAGTACATATCTCTTTAGAAAGACTATGGTTGCAGGGGCAATATCGCTAAAGCGGGTGATTCGAATAAGGAAGGTGCTACGGTACCAGCTTCATTTTGGCTCGGACACAAGTATTAGCTTCATATACCTTATATGCACCTCGAAGTCAATTCTATAGTTGTATACTATGACTTCTTCGCACGCGATTGATGAGGCAACAAGCTATCCTCAAAGTTAATCCGCGGCTCGCATGTTGCAATTTTTTCCTGCATTTACTAATCACAGATGACAGCCTAAAGCAATAACAATATGCACTGAACAATTAACAGAAAATAGTGTAAACGATGAAAATCAATACGATGAACATAACAGGGAGCTGAACTCCAAAGTAGAAACTAGCTTACTGCATTATCTTCGTCACTGGTTGATCCGCGGTCAAGACTATCAAATCTTCTAAGCGCAGCTGGGCTCGTCAAAGAGCCATATATTAGAAATACAAAAGGAAAGTAGCTGCAAAGCATTACCTAAGGGTTCTCGACGAAGCCAGATATGCTCATCTCCCAATACGATACCTGCAACCGTCAGACCTGTATCTCCCACAATTAGACCAGACTAACCAGCTCTCGCATTAACATGCTCTTCCAATTCACGAATCAACGCCAGGTTCGTATAAACAAATACCAATGATCAACAACAGACAAGATCTAAGTCCGTTCTATCCTGATGTCTATATCCCGGTTATCCATACGCACTGTGACCTACATTAACTATCAGGCCCCGCACCCCCTTGGGCAGGGGGCAGATCAATTACGTAGTACTAGGGTAGTACAAGTATTTAAAGTAATCGATACCAAGGGTATCAATTCGTTTCGTCAAATTACACACGCTATTGCCCACTCAATCCTACGAACCTCTATCGTGACCCAACAAGTCTAACATTAGCTATACCAGTTTCAAAACAGACTCGATCAGCTGAAGCTTTCCAGTAATGATAACCTACACATGAATACATAGAACACGCCTTTAAAAAACAAGCACCACTAGGAATTTCTCGCCTCAATGAGCTTACGCGCCCATACATCTATACGCAAAGTTTAAAACAAGATCTATGTTTAGCAATATATCTCAAGTATCTATACTTTAAAGCTAGTACTATACTGCAGCGGCAAGATCAGCCAGGTGTGAAGCTGATAGGCTGGCGACGCGCTAACTACGACCAGGAGGCGTGCAACGTCAAGAGGCATGCGGGGTCGGAACGATCCATCGATACCTATGGTATCAGAGGATGCTCATCACGGCCAGTACAGTAGAATGCCGCTACCAGATCAGGCGAATGCCGAAGAGGTTCGTCATGATGCCGGGCTGACCCCATATCAATGGGACCAAATTTGTCGTGAGGCTGTCTTTCTACCCCCTGGCTCTTCGTGATTTCTGACTAGGGCAGCGTATCACGACCGAGGAAGCGAAGAAGCTTCGGGAAGATGATCCCAACATAACATGGCAGAATGTTGATAAGGGCAAGAGGAACCAGGCCCTTGATAATATTAACTCGGAGCTTAAGCAAAAGAACATCCCTACAGTCGACTTGGAGGTTGTCGCGTGGCGCGTTAGCAAAGCGTTGCGTCGCCTGAAATACGAGGGCACGTACAATGTCATACACACCCCTAAGCCACTAGCATTGACTGGTTTTCAGCTAAGAAGTCTGGGGAGCTGACGGGGAAGAGTGCGCCGTCAAGTACCGCCATCGCATCGCCGGAGAAAACTTCGCGGCCTTTCGACCCTATACGAGACCTATAAGACAAGTTGCTGCTGCACAGCAAAATGACTTACTTTCAATCATGCGAGAATATCCGCTGGCCCCTTGGTCTGCAAGCCGTGGGCGGCTGGATTATAGAGACATTCGTTCAAATACAACTCTCTCTACCACAAACACAACGTGACTCTCCATGACCAGTCTTCCACACTGCACCCTTCTTCAAAGGTCAGGTGTACCTTGTTCAGGACCTCCGGCATCATGTTACATCCAGCAGCAGCTTCACAGCACCGTTAATCATCACGGTGCCAAAGGTTCTTGGTCATAGTTATTATCACAACAGCAGATAGCCAGTCCACTACTCTACATGCTCAAGCGCCACTTGTTAAATACCAATGCTCCATCATTAGACATCGTTGACCGCGTGAGAGGGTAGATATGGAGGGGAGCTACTATGATGGCAGGAGTCGGGGATATCAAAGGAAAAGCCTCGATGCGGCCTGTCGCACAAATACGCGCTGGAGCACATGGCTAATTCGCTTCAAGACCATAATTGCCCCAAGATAACATCTCAGGCTAATTACGCGTGTCTGCCCGCATGAGAGCAGACCGCAGACGTTGCTGATGTTGTCCAACCCCTCCCCCGACTCATCCATCGATCGTGTCACTATACCCATTCCTAGGATCAAAAACCTTCAAGGAAGGTTCTTGGTTCTCTTGAGCGCAGAATCCAACCCTTCTTATTCTTAGAGTAGTATAGGTCGGCCGATCCTTAAGTGCCAATGATCAAGCCCAAACATTCTTGACATGACTCCATGCAGTCCGAGAATGCGCTTCCGTAACGGGTACGCCTACAAGTTTAAAATTCTTATAGGATAGCCATTTCTATACCTATAGCTGTATAAAGAGAAGTAGGAAATAGCCTAATATCCTACATTTATATACGTTTACTTACTAGTATACACAGTCATCAGACTCTTACCTATCTGATTATTAATTTGCTTGCTATTCTACATCAACAATTTTATTATATTTTATAGATTACTACCACGTACTCCCTAAACCCTCTGAAGTATAAACTGCCCTCACTCCCTTATACCACCCACCAATCCCCCCCCTTTCTCCTTCTCTTTCCCATTCCCCTACACCGCCCGCCGACCAGTCGACCAGGACGGCAATCTTACCTACCGCAGCTAAACCAACTACATTAGTATGATGTCTTGGTGTTTAATTCATCGGGATATATACATGACTGAATGACTGGGGAGTATTCTATGGCGCGATGGTGGAGATGTGATGTTTTGAATCATGGGTCTCCTTGGTGTTAAGTTCATGTACATATGTGTGTAGGAATAAATTTTTTTATTTTACGCATAATAAGAGAAAAAGCGTATACATGGATGAAAGTACGTAGCTACACCCTACACCCCGCCTACCCATCCCCCAACACTCCCAAACACATGCACCTAGTGTCTTAAACAGGTTAGGTAGGTATATAAACAGTCTTCAAAATTTCTATATTGTGCCCAAGACGCCTCCTACTCAGATCTCTCAACCCGAGGCGGGTATGCATAGTGCAGTGTAAAGTATCTATCCTGAATCCAAGAAAACGCCACTTTGATGCTAGATGATGCCTAGATGCCTAGATGGCAAATGCAAATGCAAATATCAATGTCAATGCCAATGCCAATGCAAAGTTCGATGCGGAGGTTTTTTCTATATACACATACGCGCGGTACGGTCAGTCGTTGTAGAATGCGAGGATGGGGTGTGGGGTGGGCGCGTCTATCTTTCTTTCTTTCCTTCTTTCTTGCTCTTGCTCTTGCTCTTGCAAATATGCGATTCCGACTCAACATGGGGCCTTCAAGGTTCCCCTCCTCCCCCTCCCCACACCATCCCCTTTCACTCCTCCGCTCTAAAATACTCTAGGAAATTCGTGGGCATTGGGATACACATGTCGCAGGACGTTAGTAAGCAAGCTAGTCCCTTTTTTCTTATCGGTGGAAGTAGTCCTGCTGCCCGTCTCTACTGGGACTATATGGTGTATATGCTGTTGCTGCTGCTCTAACAGGCTCGTGTCTCCCCATTGGCGCAGCGCTAGCGATGAGATTGGTGTCGTCAGGGATTTGGTAGCTCGTGTTGCTGTCGATTGTGCGTAGTCTAGGTTCGGGACTGGGACTGTATTCTCGCAGCGTCGTGGGCGTTTGGTGGTATCCGGCTGGGTAGCTGACGCCCACGCCCGGCTCATCACTGTTGGATGTTTGCTCTGAGTCCCTGCTCCCGCGACGTCCGCGGTGATGCGCTTGGCTACTGCTGAACATGGAGCTTGGAGTATCGGGCCGTCCGATGCTGCTTTCGGCACCGTAGATGGAGCCCTCGCCGCCGTGTTCGTCGCTGAACTCGGGCCGGGTCTTGAAGTTCTCGAAATCCATGTTGTCTTCCGATACAAACTCGAAGGGCGCGGGTACAGACGCCATTTTACCGGGGTTCTCTTTGGACATGCGTTTCATGGTATAAACATCACTGAACGCAGCCGTGTCGCCAATATCGCCGTCCAGACGTCCGCGATATACTTCTGCGAGGAGGTGTTTGCTCTTCTCGTGAACCATGGGGACGGTGAGTTTCTGGTAGAGGGCCGGGTGGCCAAAGCGCACAGCGACACGGTCGCGACGGCGCGATTCTTTGTCAATGGGGGTTGGGGCTTCGACACCCTTGGCGCGATCACCTTGGGTGTAGTATTTGAGGGAGTTGTCAAAAGCGCCTTTGCAGTAAAATTTGAACGCTAGGAGGCCGATGGGGAGAGGGACCAAGGCTCCGAGCATCGTCCACTTAGAGCCGAAGCCGCGGGCGACGCAGAGGAGGGCGATGATGCAGTTGGAAAGGAATAGACCAATGAGCATGCGGTTGAAGAGGATGCGCCAGAACGCTCCCCCAGACTCATTTTTGGTGCAGAAGACGTACCTAGTGGCTTGTTAGTGACTTGATCGCTGAGTTCCAAAGGATGCTTACTTACATGAGAAGGTATTTCTTCATCCAAGAGTCGAGAGAAAAGTAAAACGCAACCACCACCAGCGTGATTGGTTGCAAGGGCGCAAAACACAACGCCACGGTACTATAAAACAAGAAGTAGTTATAGTAGCTGGCATAGTCGAAAGCCGGAGGCGCCGTCAGATTGATCAGCTCCCGAGGCGTCGGATTCAAAAACTTCCTCGAGAAACTTCCCCAACCCAGGTTGACAGCCTGTGAGAGATCAATGGCAGCACCCAAATTACGCTGCACGAGCCAGGTAACCCAAAAAGGACTGACTTCGCACAAAGTCGCCATGACCTTTGTGAAGATATCGAGACCGCGTAGGATATCCATGAAAGGAAGATGATCGTCCCGAGCCATGCGCACGATCATGACAATCATGGCAAAAGCGGCACTGAACAACGAGAAAACGAACAGATTGTTGAACACAAAGAAGGCGTATAGTTGCGCCGTGACATGGCGTTCTCGGGACGTCTTGGTGATGTCACCAGCCTTAATGGATAGCCGGCGGAAGATGATGGGGAGGAAGTAGTAGAATACCGACGTTAGCGCTGGTGCAAGCAGACCCTGGACAATAGCCCAAAAACTGGAGTGTTTAATAAGTTCGGTCTGGAATTCTGGCCAGACGAAACCGAGGTTGGTCAGCTTGGAGAGGAAGATGGCGATCAGGGCGTTGGGGATGAAGTAGAGAACTGTCAAAAGCGAGATCCAGAATTTGTTGATGATTCGTCGCCAGCGTCGTGTCTTGGGATCAAGATGCAAATTCTTCCAAATGATGTCCTTTGGTTTCGGAGCAAGACGCACCGTGGTGCCCTTGGGGTGCTTGTTGCGTGCTACAAAGGCAACGCTGTGCGCAGATTCGATGGATTCATAACTGGCAAAACCATAGGGCATGGCGTCCCGCTTGTCAATCGTCTCTCTGACCAACTTGACCTGGGACTCCAGGCGCTGGATACGGGCTGTAAGATAATCGATTGCATCTACCTTTTGCGTCTTATCCGTGAACTCGGGATCCTTTTTCGACGGCGTGCACAACGGTCGTTCCGCCGGAAGCTGGTTCGGGTTCTTCAGATATTTTGCCAGAACCGTCTCAAGCGCCATGACGGCCTCTTCATGAGCTTCAATCAGATCTGGAATGTCCTTTACATTCCTGCCAATCGACGCGCGAGGCACTTCGGGTGTCGTCTTCAAGCTATCCGTCACCTCGAGAATTCCCTGATCGCTCCGAAAGTTGCGTTTCAGATCTGTAATCATTAGTGTCCTGGAGTGCAGCGCATTCTGGTAGTCCGGGCTCTCGAGAAACTTGCGTCGTAAGCGATGGACCGCACGGTATGTCCACCACAGGAATGCGCAGACGATGATGTCGAAGATATACCCCAGACATACAAAGGCCCAGAAGATGTCTCCAAAGAGATCCCTGGGTGTCATCAAGAAAATGGCCCCACTGAGCTTCGCACCACCAAAATTCTTGGCGAATTCGACCGAATGTTTAACATTGACTGGTATGATGATGGCGCAGCCTACAACGGCAAGGACACAGAACATGTTCCTACACATGCGCGCAAAACGCAGAAAGATAGTCGCATCCAGGCCAATCTTCTCCACGTATTCATCCTCGTTCGTCTTGAAGACGGGTTTGTACCAGGCGAAGAGGCCCTTGCCCATGGGCGGCGGTCGGTGTTTCTCATCGGTATGGCGGAGGCGGGGCGCGTACACGGTGGTGTTGAAGGGGCGAAAGATGAGGAAGATGAGGAAGATGACCAAGGTAATTACGAGCGATGTGCCAATAGCGATGAGGACCGAGTCTTGTGATACCTAGACTGTCAGTAAGTCTGATTGACAAGGACGTTTCCTGCCATGATCTTACCTTTGCACCCAATGGATTGTTCCCCAGCAACTGCTCAAACTTTTCTTTGATGCTCAGGTCCCGCCCGAGCATACTCGACATAGGCGATGTCATGGTGTGCGTGTGTGTGTGCGCGTGTGTGCGACTGTGTATGGAAAGCGAACGGGTGCGACAGCGGGAGGCGCTGTCGTTGTCTACAACGTATACAAAGGCGGAGAAGTGCAGGACGTGTACCGATAAGTGTAAACGAACGACGAACAGAAGCAAGGAGCTCGGTCTGCCAGCTCAGCGCATAACTAGAAGTGAGTGAATATGCACAACACCTGTCCCACGAATCCTCGATGCAGCCGCGATAACACACCAGGTGAAATGCCGACAAGTAGTTCGTATTTGTGTGTTGTACTGTTTGTAAAATGAAAACCAGGGCTTTGAAGCAAACAGCGAAACAAAGAGATGCGGATGAACCGGTTGTAGCTTCAACCCCACAAAGCGCAGCAGCTGTACAAAGACGGGCAGTGTTGGCAGCCAGGAGCGCGCAAGGGAAGGGCTTCCCAATGGTCGTCTAAAAGTCATTTGGCCATGCCCATGCCAGGTACCCATCTCGCGTCGAATAGCCAGTCGTTGGGTCACAAGGAGGGCCGCGCGCAACTCCCTGGCTCGCATGACGAACACTGGAGCACGCGCGCTGAGTGGTTGCACCCCTTGGCGCCGCGTAAACGCCCGGCCAGCCGCGAGGGGTCCACATCCAGCGTGGCCAGTGTATCGTCTAGCTGTTATTTATATCTATATTTAATCCACTAACCACGGCTTAGCTCGCTGATTGTGCGACGGCATGAACCACATCCGCAGGTAACATACTAGGTAGTATCACATGTAGCCGTAGAGGCACATGTTTCCCTCGGGCGGGCCTCCTAACCATCGAAACACTGCAACGACGCCAATTTTCATCACCTATCCCTACCAACAGTACATCAACCTCGCAAATCTAAAGAACCGAAGTACCTACAGTACATATACCAAACAGCCAAGTCCATAAACGCTGCAAGCAACTAAAACAAACCCTAGAAGCCAAATCTCAGTGAAACAAACAAACACCTATAAAACAATCCCAATCTATTGTATGAATAACCTTCCCTACTCTAACCTCTATACCTTCTCATCCAAGTATACAAGAATCCCACTCACCTCTCCCCAGCTTACATCTAACCCACTCCCACTCAGCCGCACATCAACACCTTAAAATCCTACCAGAAACCACCTAAGCCCAACCCAGCTCACATAAGCAAGTTCCAACCAATCTTCCAATTCTTCATCTTCCCTTTCTGTGAAACAGAAGAAATCCCCACCCCCCCCCGCACCCAAGACCTATAATCAGTACGCAAAGTTAGCCAACACCATCCACACAAACCCACACTCTCCTCAAAAAATAACTCAAACCCCAACCCAACCCCAAAAAAACACAGATAGCTCAGACTCAAAATAATAAAGACACCATAGCCCAACGATGTCTCGCACACCGAGTCCATGCACCCCTGGCCCTTTGCCCCCCACCCCGCCCTTCCCTTCCCCTGAAGAGAGAGAAAAAAAAAGGCGGAGAGGAAGAGAAAAAAAAGGGACAAAAGGTGCAGGATCTCTAATACGCAGTATCTGTAAAAAAAATAGCGACGTTTTGAAAAAAACAAAAACGTGCTTGTCATCATAGCTGTTTTCTTGGTTGCGCACCCCATCACCAATTCTTATGATGAAGTGGACGTTGCGACAAGAGTAATTGGGGATGGGGATGTGTTCATGCAGCGAGGAGGAGGAGATAAAAAGAGTGATATACGTACTAGAAAAAATTGTGCGAGAGAAGAGGAATTTGAGAGAAAGTCCTAGCCAGAAAACAATCATGTCCCTGGTTGAGAGAGGTTTTCCTGTTTTGAGAAGACATGTGGAGAGGGAGGGAGGGAAGGAAAACTAGGAATTTTGGTAAGCAGGTCAAAATATCAATAGAGCAGCTTCCCAGCCCCCCATCCTTCCCCGCAAAAACTTTTGTCTAATCGATCCCAACCTCTGTGATTTCTTCATTTCATTTTCGTTTCACTTTTTTTTTCCGCGACGCTTTTCCATCTTTACCTTCTCTCTGCTGAGCCATCCGTCTTTCTCTGGACTCCTCGAACTAGTCCAGCTCCCCACACTCGGAGTCCCATCGCTACTCCCATACCCCAATGTAAACGGAAAACTCATGCTCCTCGCCTTCGCCATATTCACACCATCCCCTTCTTCCATGTCATCATCATCTTGTAACACACACTCCTGTACACTCACCGTCACCGCTTTCAATTTGGTTTCGTACGAGATGGGTACCAGAGGCTTGATGGTGAGAGGTTCCTAAGCCCCGCCAGCAGCCTTGACAATATCGCTGACCTTGCGCGCCAAATCTTCTGCTTCAGCCTTGGTTGCAGCTTCAGCGTAGACACGCACCGCATCTTCCGTGCCACTTGCACGCGCAAAACTGCGTCCTTGGCGGACCTTTGACACTTCCTTATCAATCTGCGCTTGGACACCTTCAGGTGATGTGAGTTTACGCTCTGCATCCGTGGTCTTGAACACGTTGCGGTCTTTGACGATGACTTTGGCGAGGCGGTTGGGTAGGTCGGTGTATGTGTTTAGCCACTCCTGTGGGCCCCAGTGCTTGTGTGCTAGGACGACTTCGACGAGGAGGAAATCTGAGAGTGCGTCGCCGACAGATTGGTTGATGAGGTTGATGCATGCGCGCAGGACGTCGAGAGCTTCCGCTTCCCCCGGGTTACGGGGCTCGTGTTGCGCGATGGTGGAGAGAGTGTCATGTGAGAAGATGACGGTGCCATGACCATTTGCTTCAAAGTACACGCCGATGTCCAGCTTCTCGGCAGCGTGGTGCAGGTACTTGACGCCGGTGGGTGTGCAGTCTACTTTTAGCTTTAGCGTTTCTTCGACGTATTTTGTGGCTGCGCCGTTGGCGTAGGCAGTTTGCACCACGCCAATCTTAAGGGACGAGGCGAGACCGCTAGTGCGGACAAGGTCGCCGAGAAAAGAGGCAACGAGCGTAGCGATGCGGTCTCCATCGAGCAGGCGGAAGACATTCTTTTCGTCTTTGAAGTAGTAGACTACACGGTCTGCATCGCCATCAAGGGAGCAGCAGCGGTCACCGGGGCCGGCTTTGGACGAGGGAGGGGCGCGCTGGTTGGTTTTGACATAGTCTGCGCCGCACTGGAGAGGGTAAGCACCATATGAGATATCGAGACCTGGGCAAACTTACGTCGACATTCAAGCTTTCTGGCTTGATCACATTATCGTTGATGACGTGGATCTCCAGAGCCTCCTCCTTGGGCGGGAGGTGCTTGATGAGCTCCGTCAGCTTTGGTCCACCAACACCGTTTGCGCAATCGACGGTCAGGCTCCCCGAAGGCTTCTTGCCCTTTAGTGCAGTTTTAAAGGCTGCACCAAACTTCTCGTAGTAACCCTTCTCGGTGGGTACACCGTATGCATCCTTAGTGCCCTCCGTGTTCAAGCATCGAACCATGTAGTGGAGTTGTGGGGTGGTCAGGAAGCCGTAATCTTTATGTTCTGCACCAGCAGACTTCAAGCCATCGAGGAGACAGCCAAGTAGCCTTGAGCCAGATGCTCTTGTGTCTCGTGCTACGACCACGCGTGCGGGTGCATTGAGGTCGATCTTGTGTTTGGCGGCGATTTCTTGGTAGAATCTCGAGACGTCTTCGGGTGTCTTTTGGTTTGCCATCTCGGTGCTGATGGCTTCCCAGTCTTCCTATTGCATGGTTAAATGACAAGTGGACATCGCGCTTTGTGCATGCGGAAGCGCACCTGTAACATGTTACCCTGCGATAATGTCAGTGAGGCTTATGATGCTATCTAAGATGATTTGCTCACCATTGGCTCGACAAGCTTCACTCCGTTATCCTGAGGAGGATTGTGCGACGCCGTAATCATTACACCGATCCATTTTCCCTTGAGCGCCCGCGACCGGAGAGCAGCAATGAGACCAACACGGGTCAAAACAGAGTCTAGGACATCGCTGATGTTGTTAGCCTTGTAGTCATAGTATGTGTGACAGACTGGCGTGTTTGAGGGAAGGTTGCTGTAGTTCTGCAAGAGCTCTGGAATGATCCGAGAACAGGCAACGTCGGGTAAGAATCAAGCCCTGAAAGTAAAGTAGACTTACGCTTTCGTTCGGAACTACAAAACACCAATTAGCATTCTCCGTCCACATGACGCCAACAGAGTCTCAAGCTCACCCCGGCAGTCCCATATGTATACACATGTCCCTCGGGTGCAGGATGTTTCTGCGCAGCGTCGACGATTGGATCCGACATGCTTTCGCTTTCGCTTTCCCTTGCGTACTACCGTGCGTCGTTTTGGCTCGGTAAATGTCACTAGCACACACAAGCGGTCCTAGCCAAAGAAGAATAAATGTAGTAGCTGTCAAGAGGTATAGAAGTGTGGGAGTATAGAAGGAAGAAAGAAGCTCACAGCGGGGGGAAAGCTGCGTGGAAGGTCAACAATGCAACACGTCTGAGCCTCAGTAGCAGCAACCCCACCCACGCCCTAGTCGGCCGTCACCCACCACGTCGCCACGCCGCTAGCAGGGGTAGAGCTGCAGGGCTGACCCAGCCATCCCTTCTGCTTTCGATGACGTTACATCCTCGTACCTGACCAGTCTCTATAAACAGTTTCTCTTCAGCTGAGCGAGCTGGTCCCTGTACAATATTCTCCATCTCATCATGGCCAGTGATTTATTTGTACTCCAGTTTTAGGGGGTGCACACACACGAAGTAGCCATTCAGGGGCGGCATGCTGCATACCTACAGTTGTTGGGGGAGGAGGGTTAAGTCATGATGCAATCTGCGGGCTTGGGTGAGCTGTTTGTTCCCAAGAAGCGGTCAAACCCCGCTGAGCAGTCGCTCCGAGTCTCATGCACAGCTGGACTACTCTGCTTCACCAACAAGGAGGTTTTGGTCATGCCACCCACGAGTAAATAACATGTGACGAATATCACGTCAGGTCAGCCAGCATATCAAATCACCAGGACAAATTCGGCACCCTCGATCAGCCACGACGGAAGTGAAATGTATTGCCTCGAGCAAGGAGAAGCCATCACTAGACTATCTGAAGAGTCGATGAAAAGTTGAGACCCAGAGTCAGAGGAATTACCAAGAGGGCCACGTGATGGTGGAGCCACTGTATCAGAAGAGCGGACGAGCAAAGTCGAGTGAGTTAGTAGAATAGCATGCCAATATTCTCCTCTTTCAGAAACCCTGAGGTCCGAGGCCAGGGAAGCGCCCTCCAAATCCACCAGCCAACACGCTGTGGCTGGGGATGGGACTACCGATCTCGCCGAGTGATGGAGGAGGAGCTTGTGAGTCGACAAACTTGATGTGGGATAGACGGCCTCCGACCTCTTTATATTCGAGTGTGCCTCCGCCGTTGGTCGATGTCGTGTCAATAATGTCGCATGCTTCTTTGATCTCTTCCAAGGAGACTGCAGGTTCCATTGGGTTCTTCACGGCGTCAATGTGGTGGTGCACTTCCCCAGCATCGACGTAGCCGTCCTGGGTTGGACCACGAGTAGACAAGTTCTTGCAAGCTAAGCACACAATACGACGAAGCCAGACTAGACGTGGCTCATTGGGACCACGCTCATGAGCACGAGGATTGCCCATGGGGAACGGGTTGCTGAAGACGTTCGATGTTGGTGAGTTAGCCCATGCCTGAGCGCCTCCAAAGGATTGTAAAGGTGGTGTGCCCCATATGCTTCCAGTGTTAGGTCCTCCGAATGAGCCATACTGTGAGCCAGGCAGATCCGCAAAGCCGAACGGGGCCATGGGTGGTGGACCACGGAGACTGCTGTGCTGCTGCACGCTTGTGCGCCGCTCCATAGGCTCAGGTATATCCTCTTCATCGTCCAAGAGTGCTTTGCTGCCTAGATGGTTTGCTAAATCGTCCACATCGGAGCCGTTTGACTCATGAGGCTTAACACTCGAGGGTCGTTGTATCGGTGCCGGTCGCTGGATAGGTTGTGCTTGGGGTGCAGCGATTGGGTTGTCGACATTGGAAAGCCTTTCAAAAGAGCCTGAGCGTTGTCGAGAGTGGCTCGGCAAGTTCATCCCAAAACCTGAAGGCATCTGTCCAGGTGCTGGAAACCCTGGTGGAGCCGAGAATCCGGGCGGTCCATCCATAGGAAAGCCACGACCAATCGGCAGTGTACCTGGCGCATGCATACCTGGCGGTGGGAAACCTCGAAAGTTCTGCCCTCCGGGCTGCGGGAAGAATGGGATACTAGGCCGCTGACCCATCATACTAGGCATCATCGGACCCTGACCAGGAAACCCATTAAGTCCAGGAGGCATGCCACCCATGCCTAGACCAGGTGGCCCGGGCATACCCGGTGGCAGTCCCATTGGAGGCAGCGGTGACGTTGGCTGGTTATGATGTGATGGAATCTGTTGCTGTACGAGTGGCGGTTTCGTCAAGATAGACCTTGGCACGATCGGATTATGTGTCTGGGAGCCAGGAGAAGTTGACTTGCTTGTTCCCGAAGCTACCTGTGGAGTCTTTGGCGATGAACCGTGTGAGTCGTGCTGAGAGGTTTGGCGAGGTTTGTTCGGTGTTGGTGCCTTGGGAACTGCGGGTGTAACATGGGGTGATGGCATACCCGTAGATGAATTCTGCTTGAGGAGTTGGGGCGGTGGTAAAGCGACTGCAATTGGCTGTGACGCCTTCCTTCCAGAGATTGCGTTGTGAGCTGCTGCAGCGGCCGCCTGCTCTTCTTTTCGAATACGATCTTTGTCCGCCTTGACTTTGACGTCTCGGTCCTTGCGCATGTTGTCCTCGTGGGCCTTCTTCTCGCGGGCTTCCTTTTCTTTCGCTTCTCGCTCTTCTCGCTCCTTTCGCTTGGCATCATCTTTGAGCTTCTTCTCCTGAGCCTTCTGCTCGCGTGCTTTGCGCTCGGCTTCCTGCTGCCGATCGCGTTCCTCTTGTTGACGTCTCAGGCGCTCTGCTTCTTTGCGCTGCTTCTCCTCTTCTTGGGCTTTCCGCTCGGCCTCTTTCTTCTTCCGCTGTTCTTCTCGTTTCCGACGCTGTTCTTCCAGCCGCTTTTCTTCAGCAGCCTTTAACTCGGCTTCCTTTGCAGCGAGTTCCGCGTCTTTACGAGCCTTCTCCTCAGCCTTTTGCTGTTTCTGCTTATCCTTCTTCTCCTTTCGTTTTTGGGCTTCCTTTGCTTTCTTTGCCTCTTTCTGATCCTTTCGTATGTCCTCTTCTGCGAGTTCTTCGAGTAGTCGTTGTTGCCGTTCCGCAGCTACCTTTTCTCGATACGCTTGGAGAACTCGTTGTTCGAACATGCGTGCCGCAAAAATTTGAAACATTCGCCTGCCTTCCTCCATCCGCTGCTCCTCGGTCATTGCATCCTGCTCCTCATTAGTCTGGGACGTGTGTCCTTGCAATCGATACGCACATCCTCATCCTCGTCCTCCTCCTCGTAGTCATCGTCCTCATAACCCTCCTCCTCGTCTCCCTCATCGTCAAAATCCTCTTCCTCGGGCGGTGGCGGAGCTTCGTGATTATGGCCACTATGAGCGCGATACATGCTCGGATGGGCCTGAAACGAAGCCTCTTCTTCCCTTTGCATCCTACGCTCGGCAAGCTGCTCCATCATCTCTATGAATTTCTTCCCATCGTTCTTTAGCAGGTCGTCTGCAACGGTTAATATGCCACCTAGAGTAGTGAATCAGCATGCTCTCAGCCAATGGTCACCATGCATACATACCTTTGACTTGGAGACTGCTGCCAAATTGGAGAAAGTCTGAGGCCTCGGGAGGCGGTAGACTGCGTTCTTCCGAGCTGTAGTCGCCTTCTGACGAGATCTCGCTGTTCGAGTAATCTTCCTCCTCTTCGTTGTCAGAGTACTCGTCTTCGTCTTCATCGTCTTCGTAGTGACCTGAGGGGGGGTGGGTGTTCATCAACGGGCGCGGATGGGGAGCACTGGACGCATAGCCATAATTAGCCTGTGGCAACAAAGTAGCGACGTCTTGCTGGTGGTGTGCGTACTGTTCGAGTTCCTCGTAATATGCATCATATAGCACCTCCAGCTCCTCCTCTATCGCCGTGCGCTTCCTCCCGCACACAGTGCAGCTGCACGAGTGCTTCTGCTGCTCCTTCATCTTGCGCAAGACGGCCTCCTTCTCGATCTTGACCAGTGACTTGCGCTCGTCTTCGCCAAGCGACAGCCAGAACTCGCGTATGCGCTCGCGCTCCTCCTGGGTCGACGTGTTCCATATGCGGTCCTTCTTGGAGCCAGACCGCATGACGGCGTGCCCGGGCGCGGGGCTATGGCGTGGTGCGACGTGCTGTGTGTAGGCGAGCGGAGGGGGCGCAGAGGGCACCCTCTTCTTCTTGCGCGACTTCTTCGCGCTCCCGCTTGGCATTGGCGCGTGGCCGTAGCCTGGCTGGTACATGCCGTTTGTGCTCCCGTAGGCGTGCTCATAGTGCTCCACGTCCTCCTCCGAGTAGAACTCGGCGTCGTCGTCATATGGCGGCTCGTCGAGCTCGGGGTCGGCGTACTGCTGGGTGACGGCGGAGGCCAGGGCGGGCGGTATGCTTAGCACGCCGTTCTTCGCACTCGCAGGCGCAGGCGCAGGCGCAGACGCAGAGGCGGGGGGGTCTTGGGCCGCCTTCTTCGCGGCTTCCTTCTCCCGGCGCTTCTGCTTCTTGCGGTTGACGGCGCTGGCGGCCGAGTCGTGTGCTGCTGTGCCGTTGGGCGGCATTGTGGCCGGGGCGGGCGGTCTTGAGCCTTGGGCCATGGCAGGACGCGCGGGGTGGTGGTGATGGTGGGCGAGGGTGCTGTAGGGGAGGTCAGAGCGGGGCCTGGCAGTATGGAGTAGCTGGCAGGGCCGGATGTCGCGTCCAACGCCAGCTCGGGGCTGCAGGGTGGGAGCGGCTCTGCACTCTGATGGGGGTGGGCGTTGGGAATTGGAGGGGCCGGGTCACGCACTCGAAGGGCGGGTGTGCGGTGCCGTGTCCGCCTGGCCGCTGCAGAGCTGGGTGCTGTCGTCGGGCGACTGGTCGGGCGTGTCGTGTGCCTGGGTGCCTTTGCAGAGGGCGTGCGGGCGGGCGGCTATCTCGTGTCCTTGGTGGTCGTGGCTGCCGGACGTTCTGGCACCGATGTTGCGAATCGCACCTGCCGCTAGGGTGAGGGCTTGGCGCGCAGCCGTCTTCTGGAACGGAAGGAAGCTGGGAGCTGGGGGCAGTGCACTCTGCAGCACTGTGCAGCCCGCCAGCAGTCAGTATACTTTCACGCACGGCACCAGCACCCACCACCCGCTACTCTCAGCTCCCTTCCCTTCTCCCCTCCCCCCTCCCCCCTCCCCCCCGACAACACGCGCATTGCCCACCGCCGACCTCCCGCCAGTCCAGCCGCTTGCGCCAGCTCGTACATCCTGGTCGTCTCCGCCGCTCTGATCAGCGGGCCCCCCATTATTAAAGACCTCGTCTGCCTCTCACCACCACCACCCATCTCTGCTACCTCGCTCGCACCACCAAACTGCACTCACCCCAATCCCCCCACCAAAGGCCGCGCCTGTCCTCGTCACCCTCACTCGCAGTCTGTCGCTTCAATTCCCGTGCACACTTGGCCCTCGCCCATCGCGACATTGTCTCACATCCCACGGCTGCTCGTTCAAAAACAACACCAATCACTCTCCGTCGCTACCTGCTAGAGCCGTCCCACGAACGCACCACGCTCCACCCAATTGCTACACCATCACTCGCTCGCCCGCCCCAGGCTACTTGATTGTATCCTCGACCGACTCGAGTGCATTGAACTGCACTTGCACCTGCACGCGTCACCAAGTCGCTTCTCCTGCATCTGACACCTGCCCGCATCTCCACCCAATCCACCTGGCAGCTGCAACCATCTCAACACCTCTACCATGGCTCAGCAAACGAACGGCGAGCCTGTGATGCGCAGGTATGTATACTTTCGTCTCGTCTCATCAATTCTCATATCCAGGTCTCCGCAGGACAACCCTTGGACCCCTTGCCTGTTTCCTTTGATTTTTTGCCCATTGTGGCTTTTTCCCCATCCATTGCCACTTCATTCCTGCCAAACCGGCCCTTTCTGCATTCCCGTGCGAACCTTCCAGGTGCTCAGCTACGGGATGCATCAATAGTTGGGGCTGTCGAACCCTGGCCTTTGCGCCATAGCTCGCGCTGGCGTACCCGGTCGGGGACACGTCGACCTAAAAATAGCCCACCCGACAGCATCCCATGTCCACTTTTTATCGACTCGCGCACAATTCTTGCTCTCTTTGGTCGACTATACTTCCCCATGCTATTTTCGCTTCGCATCCACATGTGCTAGCCGCATTCCAGCGTTGTCTGCCGGAGCATTGTCAAAGTCACTGTTACAGCATGCTGATCTCAGACCCATTAGGAAGCTAGTCATCATCGGCGACGGAGCCTGTGGCAAGACTAGTTTGCTCAGCGTATTCACTCTCGGTTACTTCCCAACTGTAAGTTGCCAGACAATCCATGCTGCGCCCATGCATCCAATGTAACATGCTAATGCACCGCACAGCGCTACGTGCCAACCGTATTCGAAAACTACGTGACCGACTGCAGAGTAGACGGCAAATCCGTCCAACTCGCACTATGGGATACAGCAGGCCAGGAAGACTACGAGCGCCTGCGACCACTAGCCTACAGCAAAGCACACGTAATCCTCATCGGCTTCTCCGTCGACTCGCCCGACTCTCTCGATAATGTCAAGCACAAGTGGGCTGAGGAAGCCCGTGACCGCTGTCCCACAGTTCCCATCATCCTTGTCGGCCTGAAGAAAGATCTCCGTGAAGATCCCCTCGCACAAGAGGAGATGCGTAAGAAGTCTCTCCGCTTTACGACCACCAAGCAAGGGAGCGATATGAAGGAGATGATTGGTGCGCGCAAATACCTAGAATGCAGTTCCCTAACTGGCGATGGCGTGGACGACGTTTTCGAAGCAGCGACGCGCGCTGCTCTCCTCAGTGTCGACAAAAAGGAGAGCGGGCCTAGCTGTTGTATCGTCTTGTAATCTGGAGAACATTGTCTCGTGCGAACAATCACCATTTACTACTATTACTATTACTACTATTGCATCGGACGGCGTTACATTGAACGGCAGCAACAAACTTGGATCTATTCTCTTTTTAACGCGTACTTTGGAGGCGTTACTTGAAGCGCTTACCGCCATTCTTCGACGACGGATCTGCAAAGAGAGAGAGAAGGGAAAAAAAGAGTCTCGGGTGGACTACTGCGGCTGCTGCTGCTGGGTGCCGAGATTGGCTCATCATGCTTCACATGTCCCACCCAAATCAAAACCTCTTTTTGTTTTTTTGGAGAATCAAAGGAACTTTTTGGCTGGGTTTTTTTTGTCCACACCCCGTTGCTTGCATCGTATCGTATCCTATCGTGTGAGAAGCATCGTCTCATTTGCTTTCTTTGGCTAGCTGGAACTTTTTTTGATGTTGGGGGGAGGGGGGGGGAGGTATATTTTTGTGGTAGTTTTGTTGGGGTTAATGATGGCATGGAAGGGCTGCTGCTGCTGTTCTCTATCATGTTTTCCTTCTCTCTTGGCTTGGCTCTTAGGTGTGCATATTCTCGGCTTTTTTTTTGCTTTTCAGGAGGGGGGTTGCAGAGGCCGCATTGCGTTGTCTTGCGTTGCGTTGCTGTATGGATCTAGCGTTGATATGGTGTGCAGGGTTTGGGGGGTTCGGTTCGAGTGGTGATGCGCATACATACGGTTTGAGCAAGTAATGTGATCACATGTTGCGTTGCAATTGCCGAGTCCCGCCTTGATGCTTATACTATTGAAAAGTCATATAGTTGACAGGGGTTGTACAGATATGGTACAACTTGTTCGTTCTCCCCCCTCCCCCCCTGCACAGCACTTCTTCCCACCAGAGACGTGATGATCAACCCCCTCCTCAATTCCGAGTCCACGCATGATTCCAGCCCTCCCTCGGCGGGAAATCCGTCTGCAGCCTCGCATACTCGACGGGCACACTGCCCCACACCCCCCTCTTCAACATGGCACTCCTGTACAGTCTCCCCACCTCCCTGCCCTTGACGCCCAATCTACTAGGATCCGGTCCTTGCCCTCCAGCCTCCGCTTCACTCACCCTGTTCCCGTTGTTGTCCAGCAAACGCAGGTGCTCGCACGCAGCCCGCATGCTCATGTATTGCCGCTCGAGATCGCGTTCCTCGGCCCAGCGACGCTTGCGCAGGAAGAGCAGCCACGCGCGGTGGATAGTCCAGTGGCGGAGGTGGCGATTGCGCGAGAAGTGGAGGGGGCGTGGGGTGAGGGGGTGGGAAAGGTGGTAGCGGATTGCGGCTAGAAGTCGAGGAGGTTAGCTACGTGTGGTTGTAGTTTGGTCGTGGGGGTCTTTGGGGAGTGAATAAAGCATCAGGGCTTGAATGTGGGGCGACGTACTAATCCTTGGATCTGTGCCTCCACCTTTCTTAGCTCGTTTTTGCATCCGCGATGTCGAGGAGAAGGGTGACTTGTATGCGGGTGTTTGTCTTTGGAGCAGGCATTGTGGTGAACGGTGGAGGTTCGTTTGAGGTCTGGAGATGGGAGATTTGAAGGGCCGGAAGATGGGGCGGAAATTTGATAGGTTCATTATGGTGGTCGGGGAGGCGCAATGGCGGAAGGCGGTGGTGATGCGGTCCGGAGGTGTGAGATGGATTGGTGTTATGGAAATTCGAGATGCGGCCTTGATTCGCCAAGACGGCGCTAGTAGTAAATGCAGGCCTATCAAATCATCAAGCAACTAATATATTCTTGAAGGACAGTCTCATTATCATAACAGCGTGTAAACGTTATCTATGTATTCGTACAGAGTTTCATGTGCCAATTATTGTACTGGCAGCCTCATAAAGTATGAAGACTCAATAATAGAGACACCGGCCAGGAAGGGAACGACGAGAGGTAGCCAGAAACCTACATATCATCGTTTCTTCGGCACACCATCCGCGAGACAATTACAATGTGGCAGTTTGCTCCTTCTCGACTAAAATGTCTTCCTGCGTTGTCTTGTTCGCACCCGTCGCTGGAATGCCCGTCTCTTCCTCTTTTTTTGGCACTGCTATCGGCGTCGCAACATCCTCAACAACCTCGTCGAAGATGCCACCCTCCGGTTGCTGCCCTTGTCCAATCGCCCTCAATATCCTCCATGCGCGGCGGAATTCGTCTCGGATAGCGACGATACCACGATGTGTTACCGTCCTTGCAACGTTGTGATCGATCTCAAACGGATCCTCAATGGCAAACAAGTACCGATTCGTGACCTTCTTCTCCGCTGTGACTTTTGTCGTAGCACTCACCCAGCCTTTATTCTGCTTGGTTTGAAGCCCGCCTGGCGTACGCAAGGAGAGTACTTCGGTTGTCCAATAGAACTGCGGGGTACGCTGACCATAGCCCGGCGACATGGACGAATAGTATTGGAAGAAGCCGCGTAGAAGTGCACCAACACTCTGTCTGTTGCTTGAGAGTCGGCCGGCTTGCGCTGCTTGCATAATCTCTTGCTCATTGCGCCAAAAGCGAACATTATAATCACCTATGGTAGTCTCTTTGAAGAATTTCTCGAGGGCGGCTAGGTCGGTGGGCTGGGGCACGGAGTGTTGCAGGTTCGGGCAGACGGGAGGTTGAGCGACGTTGACGAGGTAATGCAGTACCATTAACACCCAGCCGTACGATGATAAGGTACCGGAGTACGAGCTGTTGACTTTGCGTCGCTTTGCCCAGGACTTGACGAAGAGGACCATAGGCCGGACGCGTGGGTCCGTGAGGGAGTAGCAGCGCAGCATTTGTGAGTTTTGGATTCCTAGGGGGTTCTCGAAGTTGATGTCGCATTGAATGCCACAGCCAGTCTTTGGAAAATCAAGGGGACCTTGGACCTTTTCGCGCATCCATTGCTTCTCCGCTCGGGGCTGATGATCCTTATTTTGCTGGCCATTGGGCTCTGTTATGGCAAGGTCCTTAGGCTTCTCGTTTGGTAGGGGCGGATTTGTCTTGGTTTGTTCGCTTCTGGCACGCGCCTTCTTTTCTGCCTTCGTGCTGACCGTGTTGCTGAGCGCTGGGAAGTTTTCGCTAGAACCGTTGCCATCTGCGTGATGTGTGACTTCGGCCGGCTTCCCTCCGTCAACCTCAACGAGTGGTTTTGGAGGTGGTGGAGCCTCCAAGGGAAGATCACTAGGATATTTCTCTTCTTCGGATAGCTCGTCCCATTTCTGACGTTCTTCGCACAGGGCATTGTATAATTCTTCTGTCGGAAGTTCGCAGACTTTGAGAATGGGAACTCGTGTTCGTGTGAGTAGGCGACCACCCATCTTTACATCTAAAACTGCTCGTTCTAGGAGACGTGGGATCTCGCGATCAATTCCTACCTCGTGTGATCGGGCCGTGTCTTTCCATCCTGGCACAACTGCGAGATCCATATCCGAGCCTGGCATGGCAAAGCCTGATGCAAGACTACCAAAGCCGACTAGGGAGATGGTGGCAATATCACCTGTGTAGTGTTCTGCGAAGGCCTGCTGCATTACATTCTCCAGACGTGTCCGAAATGCCTCCTTCTCTTCAAGTTCAGAAAGGGACATTTCAGCTTTCGGAATCTCCTGCGCGGCAAGCATGTCCAAATGTTCGACCTGTGCCATCGGGTTCTCCCGAGGATAATTATTGTTAGGCCGGGGCGCATATGAACCTTGGGCACGTCCTTGTCCTGGTATGGCATGATTGCTCTGTGGCCTTTGAAGTATCTTGGGAGCAGGTCCTCCCATGTCATAGTGATGAGGCTGTTGGTTTTGCTGGTGATAAGGTTGTCTGGGGCCCTGGTGCTGGTTGCTAGCTGGGCCGACTGGGGGATTGCGTGGATTGTGAGAAGGATTCTGAGCTTGACGGTAGTGACTACCTGGCTGGTCTGTCCTCCCACCTCCCCCCCTTGGCAGACCTGTGTTTGAAGAGACAGTCGAGTCCCATCCATGACCTTGTCCGGCACGATTCTGCTGAGTCCCCCGGCCACGGGTAGCACCGCCAAAAGCTGGGCCCCTGCCTCGACCTCTACCTTGCCCTCGACCTTGTGGTGTGGTCTGCGTAGTCGAGTTTGTTTGACTGGTGGTCACGTTGCCGAGAATCATATTGCGCAACTGGCCTTCCAGTCCAATGGCCTGGGGCGTGGTGATGCTATCTTGCTCCATGGCCATAATTGGGTGTTCAGAGCTCAAAGTCGAGAGTTTTTGTTCTGACGTTGCCGCAAGGCGAGGCGGTGGTTTTGTAGCACAGCAGTCGCCTGGCACAGCGTCACGTGCTCACGGACACAGCCCTAGGTGTTTGTGGTAATAATCAAACACGGTATTTCCCCACATGGGATATTTGAATGGGAAAGTTTGCTTGAACCCTGCATGTGAATCGCAAATTGCCTGTGGTGATGATTGAGGCGATTGTATACCCAAGCCGTCGCGACGAAAATTGTATTGTTGGAGTGTTCTGTCTGATTGTGCTCAATGGAGCAGTGCACACGATGGGTGAGGGCGCAAGTGATGATGGGGTCGAAATGAATGAATAGGTAGCCCTACGACTAGGTAGCTAGGTAGCCAAGGACAGCCGGCCGCCGTCTTGTGCTCTGTGGCAGAAAAGCGGGGACCTCCGCGTCCCATTGTTATCCACTTCGGGAGCCTACTGTGCTTCACCTCTCTACCTACCACAAACGACCGAACCAGGCAGGGCGGCCTTTATTTCCCACCCACCACTTTCTTTTCCTTCCTTCACCCTCCCCCTCCTCCCTTCTATTCTCTAGTCACACACTCGCTATGAGCCAGAATACACAAAACCAGCCGCCAGCCGCGCCGGCAGCCGCGCCCGCGCCCGCTGCTGCTAACAAGCCATCCCGCCGTCGCAGGCCCCAATCGAATCCACTGCGCGCGCCCAAGCGGCCGCTGCAGAACATCACCCGGCCGTTGGTGTCGCTGGCCACGATGAACGAGAGCAAGAAGCCGGCGCCCGGGCACGGCGACGATGGAACACAGACCAAGGACGCGCTGCGGCAAGAGTTTCTCGCGCAGGGCGCCACCACATTCCCGCTGATCGTCACACGGCGAGACCTGAAAGAGCTGCGACATCATGTGATGCGCCTGCAGAGCAAAGGACGCGTCGACATCGAGGACAAGATGCAGTTCACGCCGCCCATCAAGCTGCACCGCCGAGACCCCCGTGCGCCCCCGAGTGGAGCGGGCTCCCACTTCGAGGAGGAAGATACCAAGGAGGACTTGGACGAGATCAAGGAGCGCGAACGTATCGAGCAGCAAAAGGAAGAGCGCCGCAAGATTCGTGATGAGAATCAGGCCAAGATTGCGCCTAGTGGGACCAAGAAGCAGAACGCGTTCCAGAAGAAGACGGAGCAAAAATACCGCCCCGATGACACACCAGAAGCAAAGAAGCGGCAGCTGCTGCGGTACGAGGAGACTTTGCCGTGGCATCTAGAGGACTTTGAGAACAAGCAGACATGGGTGGGCACATACGAGTCAGAGCTGTCAGAGGCACACGTCATGCTCACGACAACGGACCCCAACAACCCACACGGAGGCGCCATTCAGCTGGCACCCATGGAGCGTTGGTACCGGTTCAACGTCAAGAACAAGCTGAAGCCGACAGGCGACGACGTGGACAAGCTCATGTACAAGGTCGAGAACGTGCCCGGATTCCTCAAGAATATCGAGGCGCGCGCAATCAAGCGAGAAGCACAAGAAAACGACCGTGGTAACAGCGGTCTCCGCACACGTGTAGGTGGAGGAGGTGATGATGAGGGAAGGATCCATCAACCACGTTTCGATGAGGATGGCAACTTTGTCAAGCAAGAAGCCGATGCCGACGACATTGACTTCAACCTCGACGAAGACTTTGCCGACGACGAGGAAGGGCTGAATGGCCTTTTTGAGGGCGAAGAGGAGGAGGTCAAAGAGGCCACGGAGAAGCTGAAACGGGATCAGTTGCAGGCCGCCCTATGGGAACGTCCCGATGAGCTGACTATGCAGCGCCGTGAAGAACTGGAAGCGAGGTTGGCAGATGATCTGAAGGCCATCGAGAAAATCACGCGCAAGTCGCTGGTGAAGCGTGAGAAGCAATACGACTATGCAGACAGCGACCCGGAGAACCCGTATGTGACTGAGAGTGAGTCCGACACCGATTCTGAGACCGAGAGGCAGCGCGCAAAGGAGGAAGAAGAGAAGAAAGCGGCAGAGCAAAATGGCAAGGCTGCTGATGGCGGAAATGTACCATCTGGCACATCGACAAAGGGCTCAAACACTCCATCCGGAAGCAACAAGCTTGTTGACAGCAACAAGAAGAAGCGCCCGGGTTCACCCAACCTCTCAGAAGCTAGTGGCAACGAGTCGTCACGCAAGAAGCACAAGAAGAATCGCGACAAGCTCACCGACGCTTCGCGCAAGTCCTCCTTCGCCGCGCTCAAGGGCGCCGGCTCTGGTAGTGACAGTGAGATGACTGACGCCGGTCGCGTCCGCAAAGAGAAGAAGAAGAAGTCGAAGCTCGTGCTTGGCGCCTCTCCCAGCGGCACCCCAGGCACCAGTCGGGCAGGTAGTCCCTCCGCGCCCAACCACAACGGCAGCCGAGCTGGTAGTCCCTCGGGCACCGTCAAGCAGCTTCCGACCGCAAAGGAGATCCACGAGACCATTCCGCCTCAGGGCATGAACCTCAAGGATCTCATTCTCAAGTTCAAGAGCCGTGTTGAACACTCCAACACCAAGCAGTTCATCAAGCTTGTCAAGGCGGTGTCGAGCTTCGACAAGCAGAATAGTTGGTTGACGCCTCTGGCCGAGATGCCGTCGGATGAGAATGTTAGTGCTTTCATGCAGGCGGCTGCGAATGTGTCCAAGACTGGCTAGTATATTAGACGTTGTATGATGGGGTGGGCAACGGGATCAATTGAGGCGCTGCCAGGTTCGATAGCTGGACCTGTGTTAGTCTGTCAGTCTGTCTGTCTGTCTGGGCAGACCATTTCGATGGAGTTTTTAGACGGTGACATCTTTGGGCTCTGGCTTTGGCCGACAAAGGGGCAAGAATGCATGACGTATCTCAATCAAAAAAAATGAATTGATAGTCTCACAACATGCTTTGTCCATTGTCTCCCATGACTCCTGCTTATGTATAATACAGAAATATACAATCATATCACCCCCTACTCTCTCTCTCTCTCTCTCTCCCCCCGTGAAGCCCTTCTACAGCTTTATATCAAAACTCGTCCCACATCCACAACTACTCGTCGCGCCTGGAATCCCCGTAATCTTAAACTGACTGCCTATCAGCTCCATGCTATAATCCACCGTGCTCCCGTTCAACAGCTCCAAGCTCGCCTCATCAATCACCACCTTCTCGCCCTGAGACCCCTCAAATACAGTGTCCTCGTCTGTGGCGGGTTGCTTGGACAAGTCGCATAGGTCCATGAGGTACTGGAAACCATGGCAGCCGCCGCTTTCAATGGAGACGCGGAGGGCCAGCGAGGGGTTTGCGTCTTTGGTTGCGATGGTGTGGAGACGGTGGGAGGCGCGCGGTGAGATGGAGATTGTCATGGGTGCACCTGAATCGTCGGTTCGTGGGTTGAGGATGGGTTTGGCGGGTATGGCGGTGGGTGGAGGGGTGGTTGGGGAAGTTGTTGGAGGGTTTGGTGATGTGACGAGGGTTCGTCGGGGGAGTGTGGAGAGCGAGAATCGTGGCTTGTATGCTGAGGGGGGGGTTTGATGTCCTCTGTTGTTGGATGTTGGTGCGAGGAAGTCGAGATAGAGCGGTCGCAAGGTGGCGGTTGCAATGCTGAATGTTCTCACAGACGGGGCTTGTGCTGTGTTTCTCCAGAACAGCTGTTCTGTTCCTTTTCTAGCTACGCGCAAACAAGAAGCGCACATTGTATACGGTGATGCCATTTTCGCAGTGATGGTCGAGTGTTGAAGTCGTCGTTCGGGCGCCCTTGGACTTCTGAGGTCATGGGGAGGATACCCACCTCACCCAACCCAGCCAATCATGTGCTGTCGTCGTGGACCAAAAGTTCTGGCCCGATTAGTCAGGTACATACCCCCGCCGCCACCATCGTACGAGCCCCTCTGATTTGGTGCCCCCACCAGTTGCTCTACAGGGCATCAATATAATCGTCGCCTGAAAACAAATAAAAGCGCCAGACACAATCTCTTGTTCCCGAACTTTCTAGACTCTTGGAACACCGTGGTGGAATATTTAAACTGCAGATCGTCGGCCAGGCTGGACTGTCCTTCCGTCCCACAGCTGTCCGTTCGCAATGCCCAAACTTCAGAATGCGTATTTGGAGGTAGCGACGCGGGAGTTGTGCTCAGAGGCTTTTGCCAAGGCAGAAGATGCAAAGGATAAGCTCAGCAAACTGAGGGAGGAATTCAGGATACCGACCAAGGGCGATCTTCGGAACAAGAAATTCGGGCC
The DNA here is from genome assembly GCA_022343325.1 of Plenodomus biglobosus. Classification (NCBI taxonomy): domain Eukaryota; kingdom Fungi; phylum Ascomycota; class Dothideomycetes; order Pleosporales; family Leptosphaeriaceae; genus Plenodomus; species Plenodomus biglobosus. The sequence continues at coordinate 891,646 of JACTNT010000027.1, read as the reverse complement.
TCAGGAACATCCTACAGAAAAAGATGATAGCGAGGAATCGATTTACTTCTGCGGCAACTCTCTTGGTCTGCAACCACGGCGCACGAAGGAATATGTTAACCGATATTTGGATACGTGGGCTTCCAAGGGCGTCTTTGGACACTTCACTGAGTATGAGGGGGGTCTACCGCCGTGGTTGCACATAGACGATGCAGTGAAAGAGCAGACAGCGAAGATTGTGGGAGCTCTGCCAAGCGAGGTCGTGGTTATGGAGACTCTGACTGCAAATCTGCATCTTTTGATGGCGAGTTTCTACAAGCCTACGAAGGATCGGTGGAAGGTTATCATCGAAGGGAAGGCCTTTCCCAGTGATCATGTAAGTACTGATACCAATGTCTATATAAGTACAATTACTCATATGCGAACCTTAGTACGCCGCACTCTCACAATTGGCACACCACAATCTGGACCCATCAGCACTCATCACCATAGACCCACCATCATCTCCTTCGCCCTACCTATCCACCGAGCACATCCTCTCCGTAATCTCCCAACACGCCGCGACCACTGCTCTTGTCCTCCTCCCAGGTATCCAATTCTACTCTGGGCAATTCTTCGACATTGAACTTATCACGCGTCACTGCCACGCCCTCGGCATCACAGTAGGCTGGGATCTTGCCCACGCCACCGGCAACGTACCGCTGAAACTCCACGACTGGAACGTAGACTTCGCAGCATGGTGCAACTACAAGTACATGAACGGAGGACCAGGAGTAATAGGCGGTCTCTTCGTCCACGAGCGCCACGGCACCGTCGAAAAGCAATGCCCAACGCAACCCACCAACACACCCAAAAACAACAAAAACAACAACCAAACCACCACGAACGACGCCACAAACCTCGTCTATAGACCCCGCCTAAGCGGCTGGTGGGGCAGCGACAAATCCTCCCGCTTCGCAATGTCAAACACCTTCCACCCCATCCCTGGCGCAAGCGGCTATCAGCTCAGCAACCCCAGCGCCCTAGACATGACCTCTGTCATGGCCTCGCTCGACGTCTTCGCCCAGACCTCCATCGACGCCCTGCGCCAACGCAGTCTCCGCCTCACAGGCTACCTTGAAGCCCGCCTGCTCCGCTACCCAGCCCCCAACCCCCCCTACACCATCATCACGCCCGCAAACCCCGCCGAAAGGGGCGCGCAGCTCAGTGTGCTGCTGCAGCCGGGCTTACTGGAGCCAGTGCAGAGGGAAATCGAAGCCAGGGGTGTGGTGGTTGATGAGAGGAAGCCGGATGTTTTGAGGATTGCGCCGGCGCCTTTGTATAATTCTTTTTTGGATGTTCATCGCTTTATCGAGGTGTTTCATGAGGCTTGTCAGAGGGCTGTTGAGGGGCTGGGAGAGGCTGGGTTGCGCGATGGTGGTGCAGTGCCGGGAGGGATTGCGGGGACGTGATGGGATGGGAGGGGGAAGGAGGATGGGCGGTGGGGGGATATGATAGACAGGAGCGGAGTTGAATCTTCTTTTGGAAAATCGAGCAACATATATACCCTTGTATAAACCTTTTAATAACATAGCATACTCACATGGATTGAAGCGTGTGGAAAATTATCCAACATTGGATTACCTGAACACATCGAGACTGTCATGCTTATATACCTGGACCCAGCAGCGAAAACATGCACAGCAACGCCGCAAAAGAACTCCAGTGTGCTCATGAAACAGAGAAAACCCGCCGCTCAGCCCTATCCAGTCCATCCATCGCACCAACACAAACGCCCCTCCCCATACCCAAATCCAAACCCTACACCCATTTAAGCCTTCAGCGCAAACGAAAACAAACTATCCATCTGGACCCACTGCCTCCCATTCCTCTCCAACCACCCCTCAACCACACCCTTCAACGTCTCAAACCTCTCGCGATTCTGCTCAGCCAAAACGCGCATCTTCTCCCTGCTCTCTTCAACCTTGATACCGGCGTCCGCTTTAGCCACACGGTCAACATCAAACAAGGTCTGGTAGTACAGCAGCTGGTTCCAGACATCCTTTTCGCGCATCTCCCAGTGCATTTTGCCGAGGCAGTCCTTTGCGAGGCCCTTGGGGCCTAGGCAGCGGTGGCCGTAGACGGATATGCTGCGGGTGCGGTTTCCGCATTGGGGTTCGTCGCAGATGAGGTGGCCGGCGTAGTAGGAGGCGACGAGTTGGCGGATCGAGGATTCAAGTTGGGCTACGATGGACATGGTTGTTAGAGTTTGCCTGCAGTCTTCGGCGGGGCATTGGATGCCATTGTGTGAGATGGTTTGCAAGCGTGTGGTGGTGGGCGATGTGGATGAGAGGCCCTGGAACGGGAAGACGGTTGTGCAGCTGCGGCAGCGTAGCCAGAGAGGTGCACAGGCTTGGAAGCGCACTGAGTCTGGGATTTGCGATTCCAAGGGATGTATCTCGGTGTCTTGCTGGGCACCGCCGGAGACGGTGGATACGCGGTACTTGCTGGTGTCGAGACCAAGGCATGCGGCCAGCATGGTGATGTTTGTGCCGCTGATAGGAGCACATAATCGTTCGACTGGTGGCAGGATCTGCTTGTGGAGATAGTAGTCGATGTCTGGCTTGAGCCCGCTTTCCGTCTTGAGCACTTCGTCGACTGGGTAAGCGTTCTTTGCTGCGTTCTCAGCGGAGCCTGATGATTCACCGGTAATGATGAAGCTCATCACATCCTTAGCCTTGACGTGCTTGCCCTTGGCCATGAGCCTTAGGGCAACCTGAACAGAGGGCATAGAGTTGCCATTGGGATATTCCTTGGGGTTCTTGCCCAATTGCGTGTAGATGGTGTATTTGCGGGTGGGTATGGTGTATTCGCGCATGCGCTTGCTGAGGTCGCGGAGATGGTTGTGAATTTTCTCGACGACGGTTTCGGGATCCTCACCGCTCAATAGGAAGTTCAGAAGCTCACTGTGGTCAAGTTAGACGGGTGTTGATCGTTTGCAAAGAAGAGGAGAACGAACGTTGATGTTTCTTTCGATAGGGCACAGTATTCTCTGCGCCTCATATCGAGACCCTTGACCTCCAACTTCTCAATGTACTTGCCATCAACGGGCACCATATTGATAGCAGCATACTTCTTCTTCGCGTGCAGCAGGATACGGCGGAAGACGTTGTCAATGTCAATCTCCAAAAGCCTGTAGCTGTCGTTGACCTCCTTCTTGAACTCGTTACCCAGCTTCAGAGCATCTTGGATATTGTCAACGTTCGTGTTGATCATGACGGAATCGGTATCACCGTAAATGACACGCAATGCCTTCTCCTCGGCCATGTCCTTCGTTTTCCTCAAAATCTCTCGCCCCTTGTAGGTGGTGAGCATAGCAAGTGGTCGAGCGTAGAAACGCGACTTGGTGTATCCTAAACAACCGTACATAGAGTTGGCGGTGAGCTTCAGAGCAAGTTGCTTGATGTCCCATGTGGCTAATTGATCCGGAGTGGCGTCCTTGGCCTTCATGAGCTTCTTGACTTCTCGACGGCGGGAGACGAGTGTAGCAATAAGGCGAGGAAGGATGCCTTGATCTTGGTTCGTTGGAACTTCGGGAACCTTGTCGTCGTCTTCGGAGAGATCAGCTCGCTCAACTGTTGTGAAGCAGATGTTGAACTCTTGGATGATACTGGGGTACAGAGAGTTGAAGTCCATGACCAAGATGAACTTGTCGTATAGCCCCTTCTCAGGCTCGAAGACAAGACCACCCTTGAACTTGTCCTTCTTCTTCGCATCTACAACTTCATCGCCTTCTGCCGCCTCTTCCTCAATCTTGACCTTGCTCTTGCCCCATTGCTTGTCAGGACATATGTACTTGTTCTTATGAAACTCGTGAAGCAGAATGTACTCGTTTCGTTCTGCACGAGTGCCGCTCAAGGTTCGCGCCCAAGAGTTACCAGCGAGGTTGGTCAGAACCTTGGTCAAAGGAAGCATCTGTACCTTCATTGAGATAGCAGCGATGAAGTATGCATCGGCTTGACAGTGCTTGACGTAATTCAATAAGCCCTCCTTAGTAGCTGCCCAGCTATTCAGGGCAGCTTCATTGTCAAGCTCCTCGCGCTTCTTGTTGAGGACCAGCTGGCACATCTCTTCCAGACTCCACGACTGGCACTTTGTCATGAGCGACTTTCCAAGGTCGTTGGCCAGATCGCAGAGCAAACGACCTGAAGCCAGCTGCTTCTCGGCGAAGAAGCTGCCTCCACCTTTGCCCATAGTCTTCGGCCAGTCACTTCTCTTGAGACGTCCAATGCGATGCCAGCCAGGAGTCTTCTTCTCTCTTAGACGACTGAGCAGAACACTATAATCCACATCATCTAGGCGGTGACCAACGAGCACATCAGGATCATATCGCTGAAACATTGCCATGAGCCAACTGAGAAGCTCTTGTTCGGTCTTCTTCAGCGTAAAGTTACCTTTGACCTTCTCAACTTCAGCCTGGAAGCCGGTGGGAAAGGCAGCACCGTTTGGCCGCATGACAGTAAAGCTCTTGCATTCCATCTCTTCAATTGGGGTAGTATCGGTGAGCGAAAAGTTATCGTAAATCATTGCACTGGCCATAAGAATCTCCTGTTTATTGTCCTTTGCATTAAAGGAGGTTCGCAGCGAAAGACTCATCAGCGTCATAGGAGGAGCGTCCAGATTATCCGAATTGCTCAGCACGGAGATGCTGTTGGGCTTGGCCACCTGGGCTTCGAGCTTACACCACGAGGCGTTGTGGATAGCGCCGAGATCAGGATTGTCGATTTTGAGCCAGCAGGGGCCCATGACGTTCTTCCAGAGCACAAATTGCTCGAAGAGCGAAGTGTTGGTACCAAAGACGTGTGAAAATGTCTCTCCAGTCAGATCAGCTGAGAGAGGCATCTTGTCGTATCCGTACAGCAATTTGAGGTAGTCCGCCTCCTTAGGTATGTCGGGTAGCTCGAATGCATATCTCCGGGTGCAAGGCTTGATCTTGTGCATGTTCACCCGGTGTTTGCTCATAATGGAGTCCACTTCGTCTGAGACGTCGCTGAGTTCGACTTCCTCGTCCGTTGTAACGCCTCTGATCTGTCGATACTCGCGGGGTAGGAAGTATAGCTTGCGAAGGATGTTGTCGATTTTCAAGAAGCAACTCGCATAATTGCCTGTCTGCCTGTCTTTGACCTTGCCAAATAAGCAGAGACTGCCATTGACTTCTGTGTAGTCGATCCAAAACATGCGGAGGCTGCCATCTTCTTCGAGCGCATCCTCTGCTCTCATCTTTCCTACACCAGTGGTTTGCGGGGCTGGGCTGCTCATGACGTTGAGTTTGCTAGTGACTTCGTTCCAGGACGAAGCATCCACAGCAGAGGGTCCCACCGGAGACGAGCTGGCGGGGGTTGGGTATTCGGCCTTCATGATTCTTGCTATGGGCCGTTTCCCAGCCATGTTCACACTTGCTATAGGCACACCGAGACCTCCAGTGGGCTGTGCGACTTCCATCAGATCCTCCTCTTCTTCCTCAATCTTGACTGCTGGGTGTGCTCTTCGCTGCACAGCCTTTGCCACGGGTGAAGATTGAAGGGGAGGGTCGCTCATGGGGACATCATCGTCGGCAAATGTGGGGAGGCCATCGTCATCGCCATATTCGTTGGCGGCTGGTGGCGTGTCTGGCATAAAGGCATCCGAGTCGTTGGTCCTCCGTTTCGTTACCGCCGGCCGATTCTCAGATACAGGAGGTGACAGTACGCGTGTCTTTCTTCGTGCCTCTGTCTTGATGGGTCGCATTCGAGGGGCGGATTGGCGGACGGGGTTTGTATCGATCTCGCCGAGAAGATCTTCCATGAAGTCTTTGTCTGCAGCGGTAGCAACAGGCTGGACAAGTCAGTCTAAGGGTAAGCCAACGTGCGACGACAGACTAACCTTTGGCTTCGGCGCCTTTGCCGCTGTCTTTGCACTGAAGTACTTGCTGATGCCGTTGTTGATCTTGTCTTGCTTCTCTTTATCTTCTTCGCGCTTCCGTTTGGCTGTGATACGTTAGAACTATCACCACAAAATCTGAACAACGCGGTATACATACCGGCTTTGCCTTTGGCGGGCCGCTCATCCTCGCCTTCGCTGTCAGTGGCAGCGTAGCGGTAACGGCCCTGCCCATCGTCCCAATCTTCCCGGCCGTCGTCGACATAGCCCTCGCCATTGTCGTCTACAATGAAGTCGTCCTGATCCAATCGATTCCGTACAATCTTTTTGTATCCATCTTCGTCGACGGTATCGTACAGTTGCTCCTCCTCTTCAACCTCATATGTGGACAAGCGCGTCTTGCCAGCAGCACGCAGGGCCTTGATCTCGGCCAATGCCTTTGCGCGAGACATGATCTAGTATGATATTGTGAAAAGCTATCGGCGCAAAATTAGAGAATGCCACACTCGAGAGCGTGCTGAAGCGTTGTCGAGTGTGCAAGTGGAGGGCTGGCGTGTTTGATGCGTGACGCGCTAGTACACGCGACGCGATTTGCCCATTTATCTCCATCGGGATTAGTGTGGTCTACGCCACTAGAGTCTCTCTGATCATATCGTCACCCACGCAGCCTGGAACAGTCTGCAACATCATTATAAACTAAACAATATGGCGTCTGTGTCAAAAAGCCCCCTGGTCTGGATAGACTGCGAAGTACGTGCAGTCACGCTGTTGAAGCGTACTCTTTTTGACCAATCAGATGACCGGCCTGGACACGAATAATGACACCATCATGTCTCTGGCTGTATTCGTCACAGATGCAGACCTCAATCTCCTCGACGAGGAAGGCTATGAAGCCGTTATCCACCACAGCAAAGAGCAACTCGATCGCATGGGCGAGTGGTGCGTTCGCCACCACGGCCAATCTGGGCTCACGCAATCCTGCATCGATTCGACGACGACCGCAGAAGAAGCCGCAGAAGGTCTACTCGCTTATATCAAGAAGTACGTGCCTGAGCGTCGCACTGGTCTTCTTTCAGGAAATTCGGTACACGCAGACAAATCGTTTCTTGTTCTACCACCCTATAACATTGTGACGGATCACCTCCACTACCGGATTTTGGATGTCAGCAGTATTAAAGAGGCCGCCCGGAGATGGGCGCCAAAGGAAGTTCTTAAGAAAATCCCTAGGAAGCAAATGCTGCACGAAGCACGTGCTGATATCCTTGAGAGTATAGAAGAAGCAAGATATTATCGCGAAGTATTTTTTCTGAACCCCACCGATACGACGGGGCTGAAGCAGACATAAACATGATGTTTAAAGTATACTCTTGTATAGTACGCTGTTGCCTATATGTCTCCAACGTGTCATCTCTATGATATTACCTACACTGTAGGCTTAGACCAGGACTCAATCTTTAACACTTGATCCTCTCTTCTTCAATTCCCCTAGCAATGACCGTGGATCATTGATTCTTGCCACTCCACCAATTCCGACATGAATATACAGCATCTGCACAAGCTGATGAGATTCGTAAATTCTCCTTAACCCCTAGCCTTTGGGTAATAGCCCGAGTCGAGCATCGCTGTAAACAACAGCCCCAGTATTTTGTTTCCGTCTCGAACAACTAGGGCTTTCTTCTCTGCCTACCTGCACCAAACATGCTTATTTGACGGAGATCGCGCTGATCAGTGATTTAGCGCTCAAATTCCACATGATGAGCAGCACTGCATCATGGCTCAACGGCTATGGCTCTTGCGCTTGCTGGGGGCCATTCAATCGATTGGAGTATACTATTTTCTCGGGATGTGCAGAGTGCAAGTGGCCTGAGGCCTTTTCTAGACCAACACCATCATGTCATGTCGCATTGTACTTTTTAGGTAATTATCAAACTACCGCTTTCCTTATCGTACGCAATTTCAACGGCAGATTACAACGTGGAATACCACCCCATAAACGCATCACAGCAGCGATCAATTGAACAGGCGCAACAACACTGATGCTCCATGCAACCAAGTATATACATAAATCATCAAAATATGGGTATTTTCCCACAGGGAATCTTTTAGTAGTAAACACTCAATAAATACAAGTCCACCACAGCTTTCCCGCCTCTAACTCTAATCTAAAGGCAAGTTCCCTCAATACTCGCCGTAGAGTTCTTGATGAAGCCGTTGAGGAAGCCTCCACCACCACACTGAAGACCCTTGACGAAAGCCTTGGCCACGACATCCGCGCCTGCGGGGCTGGTGTGTGTGTGGTCCTGGGGGAACAAGGCATCTGTCCTGGCCTTGCCGTAGGTCTTGAAGATGTTGGCAGTGTATGCGCCGTGGTCCACATACATGGCATTTGAGCCGAGCGCCTTGGCCACATCCCTGGCGTAGGTGATGAAGCGGTGGGTACCGGAGTAAGTAAATGTGCCGCCTTCCCATGGGTTGTTGGGTGTTTGGCTGGAGATGATGACCTTTGCGCCCTTTGCGATGAGCTTCTTGCCGGCCTCGGTGAGGTAGTATGGGAATGTGTGGACTGTTACTGCCTGACCGTTGAAAGTGGACTGGCATGTCTCGGATCCAGTGCCGGGGCATACGGAGCGCCCGTTGTCCGAAGAAGACAGGGAACCGCCGTCGTTGTGGCCGAATTCGATGATGACGATGTCGTTGGGCTTGACGAGGTTGATGATTTCATCAAAGCGGCCTTCCACCGTGTAGGATCGCGAGCTGCGTCCGCCAATGGCCTTGTTGACAACGGAGAGTGAGACCGAGTAGGGGAAGTATACACCCCAGCCTATATGATGCGTTAGCTATTACTGCCAGACATGCCCGCTGCCTGAGATACACACCATCAATCACACCATTGCCTCTGGCCATGGTCGAGTCTCCTGCTAGGTACACAGTCTGTGCACGCTTGGATACATCGGCAGGAGCACCGAGTGTTGTGGCAGCAAACGCCAAGAGGGAGAGGAAGCTTGTTGAAGGAAGCATTTTGAAAGTGTGATTGTCCCTGCCCTTGCTGAACTGAGTATCTTGGAGGATGCTACCATTGACTGTCTGGGGACCGCGAATATATACTGTCAAACATACTACAAACGCCTCATCCCGTCCAATACCCAAAGGACCTCCTGGCCCTTAATTGCCCCTCCCGAACACATGATGACCCGGGATAGCACCGCCATATTTCTCCGTGCGAACAACTCACGCAAGTGGTCGAAACGAGCCTTGCTCCCGGGCATCATTTTGAAACGAATTGCAATACCCCAGATTAACGGTGTCTGGAGTGCGGGGAGTGCCCCGAGAGAGCCAATGCCGAGCTTGCCACTCAAGCTGCAACGTGACGCGATGGTGGAGTAGGGATGGTCTCCCCGGATCTACAAGGGTTGGCGGGGTATCGCCCACCGAGACCAGGAAGCATTGTCGTTTTGGTCTTAAAGCTCGAGTCTTAAATACGACTTAGCTTCCGCTCGTGCGATGCTTTTGTTTTCGACGGTGTGGTAGAAGTAACCTTGTTGCGCATAGTAAGGGCATTGATGGGTGGTCACTCGTCATGGTCTCTCCACACCGGCACGGTTTATTTTTTTCCGAAGCGGTCAGCGGTCCTACTGTGTACTCGTATCATCGTTAGCTCATAGTAAGTTGCTCTATTTACGCCTCAGACCGTGTTGCTTACTGAATACATGAACGGACTTGTTCCATATCAGGCCTATGTGATAATCCAGAGCCACGTCTCGATGATCCGGGGCGATCATTCACTGGATGTGGTTGCTTTCGAAGTGGCCATTTTGATCTCGACTATGCATAAACGTCGGCGTCTCGTATAGAGGACATGTGTCGTTCCATACTAACGCAGTCCGTCAGTTTGTGTGTCAGATTGATGTTTCCCCAATGAAGACATCATTCAGGCGACGCCTCTCTGAAATACCATACCTAATCGTCGCACTCGATACACAATTGATTAAACTACAACCAAGTGTCTAGACTGATGCTGGCGTCGCAGATATCTCCTTCTCTTTGTACACACTCTGCTGCAACGGTAGCAATGCCCAAAGACCCCTATCCACCTTCCCCTTTGCCCCTGTCATAGTATCCTCACGTGACATCCCGAGCCTACACAGCCGATCCTAGCCCACTCGGGATCCTTAGCTTACACAAAACATACCAAGGACCCTCAACCTTGTCACAGCCTGTATGCAAGTAACCTCGCAGCAGCGCCAATGCACAGCCGAAAAAAAGGGTACAGTCCCCAGCACCGAGTCAAAGCTATCATACCACAAGAAGAGAGCACCCATTAACAAACAATTCGGAATCTCGGATAATAAAAAACCTCCGCAATAGCCCTTTTTCCACCACTAAAGCCAAGCCGCTCAGACCCAGAGCTCTGGCTCCTGTCCGGTCCGGCAATCTGAATGCTGTATCCACATCGCAGTAAATAATCTCCGGAGATAATTACCTCATACCATATATGCAGGAATATAACCACTATAACTACGGGCGACCAAAGCCCTACTTGACTTGTTGCATTCAACAGCAAACGCACGCAAGTATGGGAATTTCATCGTCTCGAAACAAGGCTACCCAAAGATACAACTATAAATTATAAACTATACCATATACAAAACATCGCCGCACAAGACTATACTGTACTGTACCTATATAGATTACGTCTTCAGGACGACCTATAGTGCTATAGTACCCAGCTAGCGTGCAAGAGTAGCAGCACGGGTCCCAGGACCGCTGCAAGAATCTACAATGATCTATAAAAGAAGTCAGATAAAGAAAGGCGAGAGCCTGTCTTGAGTTTTAAAAAAGGACGGCATCTACCCGTCTAGCTAGAGTATTGCCCGCACTATTCACCGGAAGGCATGCATGTGTGTATGTGTGTGTGTGTGTGGGGGGGGGCAATCAATTGAAATCTGTTTAATCAAGTGTTCAACATTTGCCCATAGATCTATATATTCCTTCCCCATGCCCCACAGCATACATGAAATCTTGCTCTCCCCTCTCCCTCTTCTCCTTTTAAATCTCCGCACTCCTCGTCCTTCCCTCTGGCCCTTCACCCTCTCCCCCCACGCGCCGCTCCAAAAAGACAAATGATGCCGAATCCGACAGACCCCATGTTTCAACAGCGCCCCTCTGCACCCTAAACCAACAAAAAAAAGATGAAACCAGAGGTAAAAAAATATGGCGACACCCCATGCAAAGAGCGCACTGCCATGCATGCAAGATCACGTGGACAAGAAAGGGAGAGGAAAATAAAAAGGAGGGACAAGGGGGGACTCCTCCAGAAGCGGACCAAAACGGAGGTTCCAAGGGAAAATAAAAAAACGCCATTGGGGAAGGCCGATCATTTTTTTTGCAAAGTGGCCTTCCATATGCAATCGTAAATGTGAATATGCGGGATTGTGGGTCGTGTTGATGAGCTGGCTGTGTGGGTGTGTGTGTGGGTGGGTATCGAGCCTGTCGATGAGCCAGGTGACAGGCGTGCATGCCATGTTTTGGATACGCTAGGAGATTGTGTGTAAATAAGATTGAGCTTAGCCTGGTCGTCTAAACACTTCGACGTTGAGCGAGGGTGTTTCCACGTGACGATTCGTTGGTACGCCTTCGTTCTTCCGCCTGTCGAAGAAGTTCTGACATTCGTGACTAACAAAGGTCCATTCTGCAAGCGCACGTCCAGCATATGTACTCGATGTTACTGCAGTACCGGTTGGCTGGACGCTGCTTACAGGGTCCACGTTGATAGCTCGGTGTTGGAGGAGGGTCTGAGCGGGTTGCGGAAGGCGCGGAGGTTGAAGGCGCATGTTCTGGTAAGTACCAAAGCGCTTGTCAACCCACTCGAGGGAAAAGCGAAAGCTGTAGGAGCGATGAGTCGTAGGAGGCGGTGGAGATGGTTCCGGGGAAGACTGTTTGTTCGAGCTGGCATCGTTTGCCGTCTTGCCTACGTTCGACTTCAAATTCTCCTTCTCTTTGATGCTGGGGCTGGGGCTCTTCGCCTTTGCGGCCTTGCTTGAACCTCCCCCTATAAGACTGCGAAAGAGACCCCACTTTCCCTTTCCTGGTTCCTCGTCTGGAAAGTCGTTGGAGTCGGTTGACATTGCCGATGCTGGTCGTAGCTCGGGTTCTAGAATTGCACTAATGACAGGCGATGGTTTTGTGAGATGGGGATTCTGCACAACACCGTCGAATGAGAGGAACGGTCCGTTGCTAGCGGTAATGGGGTTGTCATTACGTATGATGAGGAATCTTCGGCCCGGTGCAGGATTGCATGCCTGAGTTGAGGGGAATGCAGTGTCCTTCTTCTCGGCTTCTTCTTGAAGCCACAAATAATGTGACCACACGGTGCGTAGGCGGTCGCTCAGCGCTTGCTTAATCTCCCTATTAAGTGTTAGCAAAGTTCTGAACATTTCACTCCAGCTGGGTATACGAACACTTCGACGTCAGTCTCGTCTCCATCGAAACGTGCGACTCGCCAGCATAGCAGCCGCATAAAGTAGGAGCGCACCATCGGACACCAGTGATTGAATCGGCTCTCGAAAAAGGTCGGTTCTAACAAAAAATCTAGGCATAAGCTCGCTTTGCGCCGTTCATCAACGACCAGGGTAGGCCATACACTGAAAAGAAAAGAGTACAACTTGATCTCTGTGCCAGTGTTATGACTTGCAGCCATCGCTTTGCACACGGAGAGCCAGAAGTCCCAATTCAAGACTGAGTGGTGCTCGCTGTCGTGTTGTTCGTAACGCACCATGATGGCAAACGCCTCTTCTAAGAAATCGCAAAGTGTATAACAAGCATTACTGTCGTATATGGTGATTTTGCGAGCCTGCGCCTGGAGTAAACGCGCAAAACTTTCAGCAAACATTCGTCGAGCGGTGTGAAGGTGTACGTTTCTCTCGGATAGGAAATCGCGAATGAGCATAATCAATCGATTCTCCTGCATCTGCCTGGTAGCATTTGCAGGCGGAAGGGACATGGCTGTCGCTGATGCGTCTGGTTCCAGGACGTCGTCAAATGTGATTGGAGCGGCCGTTGCATTGGCTTGTGATGGTTCCTCTGGTTGCGGTGGTGCTGCATGCCTGTTGATAGTTGCATCGAGGTTTACGAGAACTTGCGCGTGAACCATGAGCATTCCAGGCACACATATCCGCTCTGCATTGCTCGGCTCCACGGGCAAGAACTCGGTTACGAGAATGTGGTAGTGCTTGACAAAGACATAGAAGAGATCACTCTCTGCTCCAGACCAGCGCTTGGTCCAGAGTCCGTACCAGTCCAGGTTGGCAACTGCCAAGGGTGGCGAGACAGGTTGCCGTAACGAGCGCACAGTTTTCGCAAGAGAGGAAAATTTGAGCGAGTGGAGAACAGGTGGAAATGAGGCTGCGACACATTCAGATACATCGTCGAGCTTGTCGAGCTTCGACACGCCTGATTCCTCCATAACGCGCTTCATCATATCCAGAGATGGATTCCACAGTCGTACAAGGGTATCGGCGATTCCAGGACAGAAGCAAAAGACGTAGGCGCATGTCTTGCCGCAGAAGGTTACGAGACTGGCTGCAGCGTTTCGAAGAGACATTTTCTCGACCACGAAGGCCATTTGCGAGAGGAGATTTTGCGTGAAGATGTTTCGAACATTATGATAGACCGAATCGGCGAGGAAGTCGGAAGAACTGGACGCGTTGGAAGTGTTTGTGGTTGTAGAAGGGGTCGCTACACGGTCTGCAAGTGCACAGAAAGGAGACGGCCAGAGTCTCCACTCTGATCTTTCCATGATGCCAACGATGCCCTCGAGTATGGCAGGGCGATCTGTGCCTGACATGGACTGGCCATTTCGACCTGCCACGAGTTCCAGCAGGCCCGTCCACCAGCCATTCAGGATGTTTGCTCGTCTATCTAGGTCTTCTGGTCGTAGCTTGTGATTTGAGGGGTGAGAGGCGTATTGGCGTAGGAAAGGAATGAGGGCGGTCCGAACGACATTGGCTTTGAGTGCGCTGGATTTTGACTGAAATCTATCTTGTGTTAGCATATCGCGTAGGCCCCCCGGTGTAGCAGAGAATCTCTCATACTTGCGCAGGTCCGCTTCAAGCGTCCGGAACGCCGTCCAGAGCTCATCTTTCTTGCGGGGCTCCGTCTTTACGCCCTTTAGCTTCTCGGCCGACGTGTTGCGTGGCAGCGGCGGAATGTGCGTGGGGCTGAGGGGCGTGTGCGGCTGCGCGTAGTGTGGGAGTTTTTCGGTGGAGAAGGACTTGGGCACCGTGGGCGATGAGCTCGTGGTTGCATTGAAGAGGCCGCTGAGCCGCTTGTTCTTCTTGCTGAGGGGCACGGGCTGCTGGAGGTCTTGCGGGGCTGTGTCCCTTACCTCGGACTCTTCCGGAATGCTAATGGTGTTGGTTGGCCGTTGGCGCTTGAGCGCTTCTGTGGCCGGGGGACTGTCCGTGTCCGTGTCTTTGTCCTTGTCCGCGTTCCTCTTGTTGTTGGTGTTGGTGTTGGTGTTGGTGCTGGTGGTGCTGGTGGTGGTGCTGTCGCTGTCGTGCTGCTTCTGTGCGGCCTTGCCCCTTGTTGGCGAGGATGCCTGCGGCTGTTGTTGTTGTTGTTGCTGCTGCTGCTGCTGCTGCGACACGACCCACGACTTCCTCCGCAGCTTAGTGAGAGATCGTGCGGGCGAGCCTGTGGGCGCTTCGGCGTGCTGCTTGACCGTCTCGGAGCGTCCGCGATCCGGCATAGGCTCCGCGGAGGCCTCTCTGTTCTTGCTGGAAAAGGGGCGGAAGCGCGAGGATTTGCGCTGCGTCTTGGGCTTCAGGCTCGGCCGCATCTGCACGCCGACTGCCTCTGGCGCCTCTTCTGACGAGGGGCTCGACCCGCCCGAGGAGCTGTCCGACGTCCGCTCGCCATGGCCCGTCTTGTCTCCATCCTCCTCATTCGGCTCGGCCGTGTCGAGGTCCTTGACACGGGGAAAGTACGTGTACGAGGCAGCCTTGGGCAGCTGGGCGCGTTCAGGTTCGCGTGGGGGCGGCAGGCCAACTTCAGACACTGCTCGATTGCGGCCTCGAATGGCGTTTGCCAGGGAGAATTGTCCGCGAGGGGCCGCGGCTACGGCGACAGGCATGGCGAGGGGGTGCTTATAAGACGATGTCGAGTCGACGGATGCGGACGACAGGCAAGGCAGGGTGCGTAGGCCCCAAAAGCGGACTCTGGCTCGATGCTTGAACGGTCTCTACCGGCTCATACTGTCCCTGGAAATAGGGCAATGGAGTGAAGGGGTCTGATACGGGAAAGACGTTGTGCTATAGACGGGCCGTTGGGGTGCACTGGTGCAGGCTGTGTGAACGGCCGGTCAAGCTCAGATGATGTCGGCACTCTACCTAGCAGGTAGGTAGTATGCAAAGACGTCACACTCGACGCCGGCGGACACGGGCGGATTGCGAGGGCGAGGGTTTGGGGGTTGCGGGAAAGCGAGTGCAACAACAGGACAGGCAGGTGTTCAGTAGCGACCGACAGACGTTCAGATGCAAACTTCACCGCACGCTGAGGCCGCTGGGGGGGTGGGAACAGGCCAAACTATGAGCTCGACTCTGGAGTGCTTGACGCCTGCAGAGGCGGATCAGGACAAGAACTAGCAGGGATGCTGAGAAGGTGGCCTTTCGCGTGCGCAGATCTCGTCGGACTGATGTCTAATATTAAAACCGGCAGCAGGCATCCTTGACCCTCGCCCAAGCCCTCATTCGCCTGCATGTTTGCCTCCCAGAGCCGCTGTCTCCCATGTTCAGCCAGACATGTCAGATGCTGTGTGCGGTGTGCGGTGCGCTGGATGCTGGGTGCTGGGTGCTCGCCTCGCCTCCTGTATCTGTATAGAGCTGCTAGAGTACGTACTACGTCCCCCCCCCAGTGTCACGGCCAGCTGTCCGCTACGCTGCAGTGCTGCTTACCGCATCTAGTCCCATGTGTGCCCAGGACACGAGTGTGACCCTCGCCCGAATTACTGTATGGCCAGTGCCAAAGCCAAAGCCAGTGCCAGTGCCAATGCCAGTCGTCTGCCCATAGCGTGCGCGACATCTTGATTTCCACCCCAGGAATACTGCAATCTCCCCAAAACTTCCCGGTCCTTATCACCGACCAACACACTGGTCGTTTTAATGCAGGCCAGACACGCCTCCAAACCGCGTGACGGCGCCTGCCGCCCATTGTCCACGCTGTCGCAAGAGGCGCAGGCAGACGAAGCCGAAACGATGCCGAATCTCTGGCTGCCGGTGTGGAGTCTCAACCAGAAAATATTGTACATCCAGTACCAGCTGGCAGCACCCAGATGCGCTAAGCAGACGTTCGGTGTGCATGAGCCGTCTTCCGCTCCGCTTTTCAGCCTCGTCCTCTGGCGAGTCAGCGACGGCCAACCGCGAATCATTTCAGACCCACGCCGCGCTGACTTCCAAGTTTCGCCGGCCTTGGGCAGATAACGAACGTCAGGAGCCGGCGCCGGATGGAGCTGAGCTCCGCTAGGCGCACGGCCGCCCGTCGTCTCCTGAAGTCATATATACACTACACTGTACGTAGTACACACCAAGACGTCTTGATGAACGCATAGTCTCACCATTGCATTGCTTCTGCTCTGAGAGTGAAACAAAGTTGAGAATGCCTACTATAGCCTACACCCTACACAATGACGCCGGCTTCAAATCCCCCAACCCACAGCCAGCTTGTCCGCTCCATGACACACCGATTGCCACACTGCTCGCACACTGCTCATCTGTCGGTGCGCTCTGCATGGCGTCAAGTATTGGTTGTATAAGCTTCCAGATGTGCAGTCGTGCATTGCATAGTCTACGCGGCTGTCGCCATCTGGACGAGAACCAAACCTGCATCGATTACGCACGGTTTGCCTAATCAACGCAGCCGTGGCCGCTTAGCCTCATGTATACGTATACAGCGCACTCCAATCACTCTTATGCTTTGTCCGAACTGCACTCCAAGTGCTGCAAGTCTCCCAGCTATCTACATAAAACGTACGACGCTCAGTGGTGGCTGAGTCTGTGCAATGATCCAGTATTTGACACAGGCCTGTGTGATACTCGATATGCTGCATTCTTCTTTGCACTGTAGTCTGAACCAAGTTGTAGGGACGCCTTGTTGGACCGTGCGTCCAGGCTTTAGGCCAGACGTGCCTCAGTATCACGTGATTCACACTCGATTGCCCATAGGTATGCAACATAGTTGGCTGCTTTATTGCCCCATGGTATTGACACGGCCGCTACTATTTTGATACAATTGTTCCTTCATATTGGCAATGCTTCTCTAGTGCGTGGCACCAGGAGTGGTGATGCTCTCGTCCTCCTCCTCGAACCAGTCCTCTGATGGCAGCACAGCGCCGTCCTCCGAAGATGCGCCTTCCACATCTACAGCCTGTGTCTCGTACGCCTTCAGCTCACTTGCAATGTCGGTCTCCTCGGGCGAAGCGGGGGCCTTGGGGACGGTGAAGGTCTGGACGTGGCCCTCGGCATCGGTGGGCTTGACCTGCGGGACCTTGTAGTTCTTCAGCTCGCGGAGGTAGAGATCCTGCACCAGGTCGGCTGCGCCAATTGGGTCAGTACTGGCATTGGGCGGGCGAATTGGATGAATCACCTGAGCGAACGGCCGAGGGGGTGATGAAGGTGCGGCGGGCGATGTAGCTTGGCTGCTGGCGTGCGACGCGCACAAGCGCCTGGCGCTGCTGGGGGTCAGTGGCTTCCCATGTGGAATTGGCGAGACGAGCGTACCGAGGCCCTGATGGATTGCGCGATCATGGTGTTGGCGTGGAGGTGAGGGAGCTGTTAAGGGAAGAAAAGCTCTCTGACCCGACCGGGCGAACTTCGTGATGGGTGCTGACATAAGCCACTTGGCGGTTCCCTCGTTGCCTTATCCTCCATCCCCAACGCTCTCTTGCTTGCCCTCCAGCCATCTCTCGTCCACCACACTCACCTCGTCAGCGCCCACCCACATCACAGTCGCCCGAGGTGCTGGACTTGCGCTCATATAGCAAACAATAGACAATATAACCGTTGACTCCACACAAAACTGACTGCACCATGTCGTACGCCCCCGACGGCCGCCTGCTCTCGCCCGGCGAGGTTTACGAGGAGGCACCCGCACCCGTCGTGGACGAGGAGTGGCAGGAAAACCTGAATGTCCACCTGATCTGCCCAGACTGCCAGGAAAGCCCCCCAAATCTCGTCGAAGAGTTCAGCGCCGGTGATACCATCTGCGGCTCCTGCGGTCGCGTTCTCGCTGACAGGATCATCGACACCCGCTCCGAGTGGCGTACCTTCTCAAATGACGACCAAGGCAACGATGACCCTTCTCGTATCGGTGACGCCGCCAATCCGCTGCTGCACGGCTCCCAGCTGGCGACCGAGATTGGCTTTGGCGATGGCGGCTTGCGTGTACGCGAGCTGTCGCGCGCCCATAACAAGTCGAATCACGACAAAGCCAACAAGGCGCTCCAGGCCGCTTACGGCCAGATCAGTACCCTATGCGACTCTCAAAACATTAACAAGACTACGGCGGAGACAGCCAAGTACTTGTTCAAGATGACGGACGATGTGAAGCTGTTCAAAGGCAAGTCGCAAGACGCCATCATCGCCGGCTGCATCTTCATCGCCTGCCGCCAGCACCGTCAGCAGCGCAGCTTTCGTGAGATCTTCAAGATGACCAACGTGTCCAAGAAGGAGGTGGGTCGCACGTTCAAGGCCCTCGAGGCTTACCTACAAAAGACCCAAAAGGAGAAGACGGGCCCTACGGTTGCCGGAAACGGGGCGGTCATGGACACGGCCAACCTTCTTTCCACGGACGAGAACAGGAGCACCAGCGCTGCCATGCTCATGCCTCGTGCCTGCGCCAAACTTGGGCTTGGCACCAATGTGCAGATTGTCGCGGAGCAGTGTGCCGAAGTCGTATCACGGGAAGGCATCGCTGCTGGGCGCTCTCCGCTTAGTATCGCTGGTGCATGTCTTTACCTCGTATCTCACATCATGGGTCAGCCCAAGACGCCGAAGGAGATTGGTGCGGCCGTCGAAGTTAGCGACGGGACGATTCGCACGGCGTACAAGCTCATGTTTACTGCGCAAGACAAGATCATCCAGCAAGACTGGATCGATAAGAAGGGTGCCAACCGCACAAAGCTTCCTACTGCATAGAATCGCAGTCACTGAGACTGAATGGGGTTATAGCCGGGGCATCTCAAGGGGTTAATTCGGGCTTTGCATAGCATCCACGGGCGTTAGTATCATTTTCATCATCTTCATTCTTCACTGTCTATCAAGCATGGGTGGCGTTAGCTTACTGGACAAACAGTCTTCAGTCACGCAAAATTGGATTTGAATTCGAGTTTTTATACCCTGTAAAATATGCATGCGAATACATATTGGTTATTGCCATGAACATGACCCAACTGTTGCATCGTGGTGGTACGTTTTGTGAATGGTATTGAGACTGCACGGACCTCCCAGTCGTGACTCCCTAATGAATTGTAAGTCGTGGGCTCTAAATCTAGGTCGAAGCATCGCTCCTTGCCATCTAGGATGGCCACAGCCCCGAGTCTTGAACTGCAGCAATTACCCCTATGTTCTTCACAAACTGCACACTCAAGCGCATGAGCGCAGGCGTCTGGATTCCCACTGGTCACACTGATCTGCAGGCACCACACAAAGACGATGATATTGATCTCAACACACATCGAGGACGAATCACACGAATGCGGTACGGCGTAGACTTCATGCAGGTAGCCAGATCTTGTCTATTACATTGCCTGGCCAAGATAGTATACATGTCCTTTCCGACGGTCTTTCCTAGCGTCAGAGTGGCTCCGATTTGGAATATTGCTCTACCGTTTCTTTAGTGTGCGGAAGCATGTGATATCACTCCTCTCCCAAATTCCTCGGACGGAAAGTCCTAGAATCTCAACATGCAAAGAATACTTCAAGCGTCACGTCATGCGCATATACCACTTCTCAACGAATTGGTTTACCAGTTGCTAGGACCAATGATTGCAAGGTCTGCGACCCTAGAATTATATAGTATGCTTCGCTGACGATCAACACGCAAATTCCTCGCAAAGTATGGGTCATTATTCATACTTGGACACAGATTTCAACACCATACATGGAGAAAATGGTCAGTGCTTCTGCCAGCCTACCGTTATGTCTCCAGTCTGGACGAAATTGTTGAGGTGGAGGACGAATTCTTTGCTACTGTGAGATCACAATATGTAAAGTGATAGCATGGAGGGCTTAAAACTTGGAGTCCGTCCTCTTGCTTTTTCTCATATCCTTCAAGTCGCTCTTCTTCTTGCCCATCTCAAAGCCAGATTCTACAATCGTTCGCAGAGTCCAATCACTTGCTAAGAACTTCCTTCTCTATTTCTTGGGAAATTTGTTCTGGGCCATCTTTTGAATATGCCTTCTCTACTTCTGTGCTTCTGTCTCGCCGCCAGCCTGATTACTTCTACACTCGCAGCTGGTAGCATCATTTTCGTCAATCACTGCACTTACCCTATCTACTTTTTTGAGGTAGGCCTGGGCTCCGCTGGTGAAGACCATCAGTTTGTCACGGTTCCTGGTCAGGGGTTTGTATCTCATCAGTTGAAGAGCACAGAGGGCATAGAAAGTGGTATCTCCATCAAGATCCGCGATGTCTCTGAATACCGAGTAGCCCCTGCCGGGATCCTGCAGGCTGAGTACAATCTTCATCCTGATACTACGGGGACACTGTGGTATGATCTCAGCATTATTGATTGTAAAAGGGGTGCCGAGCCTACTAGTCCTGAATTCTGTCCTCTCATACTAGGAGGCGTCAAGATGTATGTGCCTGGCCATGAAGATAATGGATGTCGTACCGCATTGTGTAGCGCCACGGGGTGCAAAAATACTTACTTGGAACCTGGTCCTAAGCCTGGTGATCCGACGTTGAGCTGCCATGCTGGTGTGGATATCCATTTTGAGACATGTAAGTTCTTTCCTACAAGTTAAAACAGATCACCAAATACACTCCCATGTCTTATCAAAATGAAACTGAAAGTACAAGATGCCAAAACTCATACTTACTTTATACAGGCATCAACAACAATGGGCCAGTGACCATTGTTGACAAACCGGATGTCTCTCCTCCAGACGCTTCGCCCCCCTCGCAGGATCCAAAAGACAAGGGTCCAGAAGATAAGCCATACACTCATGGTCCCCTTCAGGTGTCTCCAAATGGTCTTTGTAAGTAGTATCCATGTCGACCTAGGAACTATCAACAACACACTGTGACAGCATGATGCTGTAATACACAGATCATCTTCGCATGAACCTTGACTGACATATAGCAGGTGGAGCAGAATCGGGATTTACCTGCGCTGGTAGTGCTTTCGGTAAATGCTGTTCGGTAAGTCTATCTCACGTCAGCGAGGAATGCTGCTAACCAGACTTCAAGCAATATAACCATTGCGGCAGCGACAACAAATACTGCGACAATGGATGCCAAAAGGCCTTTGGCTCATGCGGGAATCCACACAAGAGCGCGCCCAATACACTCCTGACAGCGACAAAGCCACGCAAGTCCGACATTTGATTGGGTGACGACAATTCCCATGTCCTCCATAGACCCCTTGCAGGATCCCAGTGTCTTGGAGATCTCCTTCATGAGCCTGAGAAGCTGATCTGAGTCGTCGCTCTTCCGCCACTCAACATCTACTCCAGAGTCCTCTGCTTCTTCAACGATGCAACCCCCAGGCAGATCCTTCACATTCGTCAACTCATCGCAGGCCCTTTAGGCAATATGCCTCTGCACCAATGTATCACGCTGGAAACTGCGACGTCGGGATCTGAGCCTCTACATATCTCAATGCCACCCACGCCGAGATCATCACCGCCTTCCCATCTCCGCGTCCGCCACCACCGTGCTCAAGTCCCAGTACCGCGCAACACTTCCTAGACATGTAATCCTTCCCATCTCCGCCTCATCACCAATGACCAACAGACTCGCCATCGCCATTTTAACACCCCGGTACACTTCACCGTGGCATGATCCAGACTCGCCATGCCACCCCACAACATGTCTCTACAGTCTTGGTCCATCACACCCTCGTCACCTACACCATAGTCCGTCTTTGCCCTGCCAGCCTTCTCTCTCAGCTGCTGAATTACGATCTCGAGCTAGCGAAATGGTGTCGTACGCAGTCGCAGTCGGAGCATTGTTTTCCACCGAATTTCAACCAGGACGAGTGAGAAGTGAGTGAGTGAGTCGTGTGATCTTCATTGGGGGAATGCGAGGAGAAGTTTTACCTTCTGTGTGTATGTAAGGGGGGGGGGGGTGGGGGTGTTTGTCAGGATAATAAAAGTTACGCTATTACTATAGTTACATATTCTGGATTCTATCACATGCAACTGTTAGTGGGGGTTGTTACATTATGCCTTGTATATGGCATGGTGGTATGATTTATGGTGTATGTTTTTAATCAAGGCAAAGGGGTTTGAAGTATAGTGTTTGTGCCGTTTTAGCGTTGTGCGTTTGTAAGTTTAGTTTAGCACACTTTTCGAAGTCTTGACCTCGACTGCGGAAACAAGAAAGAGAAAGTACAACTACAAGTACAAGTATAATTCAAATTAATAATGAATCACCCGCTTCTCCTTCCCTCCTTCCTTTCTTTCTTCCTTGCCCTTCCTATTCTTCTCCTCTGTTCATAATCCACAATTGTAATAACAATAATAAAAGAATAAACTTCTACGTAGTACCTACAACATAACCCCAACCACCAACGCCCACAAATCCTGTACCTTCTTTCCCCCTCTTGCTAAATCCAAGAAATATCATTAATCGTACTACTAATTTCCTACTCTTTGACTTGGCAATATATAGTGACGCTTGGGGGTTGAGAGTTGGGGGAGTTGGGGGAGTTGAGAGTCATGTACCACTCCCCCTTACACTACATACATATTACACACTACAAAGCCCACCAACATCACACACTACAAAGCGGATCAACACCAACACCACAAACTACCAAGCACAACACCGCTACAAAGCTACATGTATCCAATGATGTTGAAAAACCGTCTACAATTGTAAATATTGTCAATTGACAGGACTTCTAAGAAAGTCGTTGTTGAATACACCAATTCCTAATCTATATCCTTTTCCCCTTTTCACTCTGTCCCCCCCCCCCCCCCCCAAAAAAAAAGAAGCCAAAGCCAAAGCCAAAAACCAAAGCTTTACTTTGAAACAAAACACAAACGCCAGACATTCATGTCCCCTCCCCACAGATAAAACCATCTAATTCGAGGCTTCGTGGCTCCTCCCGCGTGACAAATCGTTGAAGATCGTGAAGATGCTTTAGGTGTGAAAGAAAGAAGGAAAAAGGCGCCAGAACACCGTCGCTTGCCAAGGGGGGTTGCTTGTTGAAGCAAAGCCAGCCCTTTTCATATTTTTTATTCTTGGTTGTGCAAAATGGTCCGCAGCGCGCAGCTACAGCGGAGCAGTTAGGTGGGAGTAGGTGCTGCCGCGCCCGTGATGTCGCCCGTATCCTCGGCAGGCGCACATGTGCAGAAGAGGTTCGTGTCGCCGTATGCTGTCCGTTTTGTTAGCTACATGTTCATATTTTGAGGATACAAGGCAAGGGAAAGAGGATGGACACACCATCGTCTAGCCTAGCTACACTGGGCCAGAATTTCTTCGCCTTTAACCACGCTACTGGATACGCAGCCTTTTCTCTCGAGTAGCTCCTGTCCCATTCGCTTACAATGAGGTCTTGCTGGGTGTGCGGGCTCATCTTGAGCACATTGCCCTCGCGCGGCTGCTTGCCCTCTTCCACCTCACGGATCTCCTGTCTTATGCTGATTAAAGCGTCGCAGAATCGGTCCAGCTCCGCCTTGGACTCTGACTCTGTAGGCTCAATCATGAGTGTGTTGGCTACGGGCCAACTCATGGTTGGGGAGTGGAAGCCGTAGTCCTGCAGACGCTTGGCTACGTCGATGACTTCGATGCCACAGGACTGCTTAAAGGGCCGGATGTCGAGGATGAACTCATGGGCGCAGCGGCCCTCGGCGTTGGTGTATAGGATGGGATAGTGAGGCTTCAAGCGGCTGAGAATGTAGTTTGCGTTCAAGAGGGTGATCTTGGTGGCTTGTGTGAGGCCGACGCTGCCCATCATCTTGATATAGGCCCACGAGATGGGAAGGATGGAGGCAGAGCCCCAGGGCGCACCAGATACAGGATGGATGGCTTGAGCGCCACCTGTTTCACCCCTCAAGTGGCCTGGCAGGAACGGAGAAAGGTGTTCCTTGACACCAATTGGACCAACGCCAGGTCCGCCACCGCCGTGGGGAATACAGAATGTCTTGTGCAGGTTGAGATGGCATACATCAGCTCCAATCTCACCCGGAGAGCAGAGCCCAATCTGCGCATTCATGTTCGCGCCATCCATGTAAACCTGACCACCATGTTTGTGAATCAAGTCACATGCGGCTTTGACGTTTGGTTCAAAGACACCAAATGTAGAGGGATACGTCACCATGAAGGCTCCCAGCTCCTCACTGTGCTTTTCACACTTCGCTTGCAAGTCTGCCATGTCGAGGTTGCCAGTCGCGGTGTCACATTTGATTGGAACAACACGCATGCCGCACATGGCAGCACTAGCAGGATTGGTGCCATGTGCGGATACAGGGATGAGGCAAATATCGCGCTTCTTGCCGGGTTGCTGCTCAAGGTATTTACGGATCACGCGAAGACCAGTGAACTCGCCCTGAGCGCCCGAGTTGGGCTGAAGAGAGACGGAGTGGAAACCAGTAATGTCGGCCAGATCGTCTTCGAGCTGCTTGATCATCTCGATGTAGCCCTTGGCCCGATCGAGGGGCAGGAAGGGGTGGAGATTGGATACGGTCTCGAAGGAGATGGGGGCCATTTCGGAGGTGGCGTTGAGCTTCATGGTGCATGAGCCAAGGGGAATCATGGAGTGAACAAGGGACAGATCTTTGGATGCGAGATGGTTGATATAGCGGAGGATTTCGGTTTCAGAATGATGCGAGTTAAAGACGGGATGTGTGAGGAATTCGCTCGTTCGCTTGAATGGCTCTGAAAGCTCAATGTTGACGTCTTCGGTAAAGGATGTCTTATCTCCCTTGCCAATTTCCCTGAATGGCTGGAGCAAGTTGGTAATGGTCGCAGAAGTCGTAGTCTCGTCGACGGAAATGCCAATGTGCTTGTCATCGATTCTCCTGACGAGGAGCTGGCGACGTTCGAGATCAGCAATGATGCTGTCCGTCCTGTCTCCCGTCTCGACCACAAAGGTATCGAACAATACTGGCGCATTGTCCAACTTCCCACGCTGTCCAGTCTTGAACCCATTAGCAACAAGCGCCTGCTGTACAAGTCTCGCCTTCGCAAGGACCTGTTTTGCAATTTGCTTGAGTCCATTCGGTCCATGATAGACGGCATACATGGCACTCATATTCGCCAGCAGCGCCTGGGCTGTGCAAATATTGCTCGTCGCCTTCTCGCGTCGAATATGCTGCTCGCGAGTCTGTAGAGCCAATCGGGCCGCCGGGTTCCCCAGCCTATCCTTGGAGAGGCCGATCAAGCGACCGGGAATCTTGCGCTTGTACTTGTCATCGCACGCAAAGAAGGCAGCATGCGGTCCACCAAATCCAAACGGCACACCGAAACGCTGCGCATTTCCAAACGCAATGTCTGCGCCAAACTCGCCCGGGGGCGTGAGTAGCGTAAGCGCCAGAAGATCTGTTGCGACGCTGAACAGCGCACCGGTCTTGTGAACTTTGTTGGCCAGAAGACGGAAGTCTTGTACCCCACCATCAGTGTCGGGGTACTGGGCCAGCACACCTACGAGATCCTGACCCAGTTCCTCAACCCTTTTGCTGTCGTCCTTCAACACGTCGGCAACCTCGATCCTGATGCCGAAGCCCTCGGCGCGCGAGTGCAGCACAGCCAGCGTCTGGGGGTGGCAGCGCTCACTGACCAGGAAGGTCTTGTTCTTGCTCTTCTGCTTGCTCAAGGGCATCATGCCCATGCTCATGGTCATGGCTTCGGCGGCCGCAGTCGCTTCATCCAGCACCGAGGCATTGGCAATGCTCAGGCCCGTCAAGTCCGACACCATGGTCTGGAAGTTGAGTAGGCTCTCCAGTCTTCCCTGGCTGATCTCAGGCTGGTATGGTGTGTAGCTGGTGTACCACTGCGGATTCTCCAGCACATTCCTCTTGATGACCTCTGGGACCTTGGTGCCATAGTATCCCTGGCCAATCAGACTCTTGCCCGGCTTGTTCTGGTCCATGATCCTCTTCGCGTTCTTGAGGAAGACCGACTCGGGCACGCCGTCGCTCTGCCACTTGCCCTTGTGGTGCTGGCTCAGCTTGCCAATCTTGAGCTCGCGGGAGGAGAGGATGTCAGCGGGGATGACCTGCTTGACAAACTCATCCAGGCTGGCGGCCGGCGGGTCCAGTGCCCTGAGCATAGCCTCGGTCGACTCTGCAGAGGGCCCAATGTGTCGGCGGGGAAACGTGTCGAGCGCTTCAATTGGTTTCGCCGACGACAGCTGCTGGGGCGGCGTATCGAAGACATCGTCTGCTGCCTCGACGGCGGCTGCGGCAGCTGGGCGGGCGGTCGGGGCATTCTGCTGGAACGAGCGTTTTTGGAGGTATTGCGGTGAGTTGGAGGCAATTGCGCGTGGACAGCTTCCTGCCAGCTGGGGGCGCGAGAGCTGGGCTACGCAGGTGGAGCGGGCGAGCCTGCTGGCTGAACTCGCAGCTCTGAGGCATGCTGTGCGCATCTTGGCTGTGAGAGTGATGCGATGTTACGGCTAAGAGAAAAACCCCAGGAGTTCTCACCCACGAATATGGGGATATTATTGTGGAACAATCCTTCGCCTTCGGTAGCGATGTGGGTTTGGTTGCTTTGGAGCGGAAGGAGCTCGCCACCAAAGGGAAACACGGTTAGTTGTGGTTACACACTCACACTCCGGTGCCCACAGTCAGCTGTACATACAGTACATAGATAAGCTTCAAAGAGATGATGATGCAAGTAGAGAAGAAAAGAAAAGCTCAAGCCCGCTTCACGTCGACGAGGAATGGGACGCCGCCGCAGCGGTGACCACTATCAAGAGCCCACGCGCGCCGTCATCACGCTTCCACCAAAACAGGGCCGTTGCTATCCGTCGCTCAAGCCTCATGGACGGCGGGCAGCTTAGCGATAAGAAGATCCCTGTCCGCCCCTCGCCCCCCCACTAGCCCAACCCGCCTCTCCTTCCCATCATGGCTGCATACAACTGTCGCATTGGGCAAAACTAAGCATCCAATCGTGCTATTTTATTACCTTATATCCACTCCCAGTCCACATGGTCTACTCCTATCATATCAAAAAAACCTTCCTCTACTCCGCACAAGCCACCCCGGCCTCTCTAAATGCTAGCCCGTCGCGGGGCCATTGTCCGTCGGAGATTCTTTTCCTTCTCCGTCTCCTCTGTCACAGGCAACACGCCTTGCTCGCGCAGCTGCGCCAGATACTCTTTGCCTGTGCGAACACTGGTTAGCCACGCATGCTAGTGCTGTTTGATTGCTCAACATACCGTATTTATACCCAACCTCGTGAATCTCCTCAAACTTGGCAAAGTCCAGCGTCCCGTATGCGTCAATAGGAGGCCTCATGTACCGACAGCCCGGCGTATTCTTCGCCCGCTCCAGCGCATCGATACTACTCACGTATGCAAGTCGCGACTGGATCTCTGACAGTGTTGGAGGGTTGGGGTAGCTTGAAAACGGATTCCAGCGGTTGAATGTGGCCCAGAAGCCAGAGAGAGAATCGCCAAAGGCCTGCGGTGTGTCTTGATCTAGACTACCAACATCGACCGCGAAGATGACATCGGCCCCAAGGCTCTTCATGTGTGCGACGGTGAGGTTGTCAATGTAGCCGCCGTCTAAGAGCATGCTGCCATTGTCGCAGAGCGGAGGCAGCAGACCGGCAAGGGACATGGACGCTCGGACGTAGCGCCACACATAACCTGACGTGTGAATCTCTGACCGTGACTTGCTGATATTGGTCGTGTTGCAGTAGAACTCTAGCCAGAAGTCTTCCATTTGGGAATTGCCAAATGTCTTGAAAATTCCGCGGTTGAACTCATGGCCAGTCGTATACGAGGCACTAGACCGGTTAGCCATGTCAAGCTACGATAGAAATGGTTGTACTATACGTACGAAGGATAGGTAAGGTCAAGAGCAAACCGCCACATACTGCCCATACGTCCTGCGAACTTCTTCGCTCTGCCATACATGGGCACAACATCAGCGTCCCATGCATACAGTGCACCTATGAAGCTGCCAATCGACGTGCCACCAACAATATCAATCGGTATCCCAGCTTCTTCAAGTGCACGGATAATACCGATTTGTGAAATGCCTCGAGCACCTCCGCCTCCCAACACCAGGCCTACTGATTTGCCGCAGATACGTCTAGCGAGTCGGTGGAAGTCGCCCTTGAAAGGAGTATCTGCAGAATACAACGGAGTCTGCCGAACTTTTCGAGATGTGTACTTTTGGATCTCTGCCTGAATAACCTGAACTCTCTGCTTGAGCGCGTTTCCGAACCGCCTTCCGGCGTGGTGTACTGGCTCAGAAGTTGCGCGGAACGACATCTGTATATGATGGTGGCTTCCGTTGATCCACGGCCGATTGCGCAGCCACTTCCTTGTCAGACCTGAAGGACAGTACCTCTCTGTATGCAGCAGCACTAGCTCTTTGCGTGCAGTCGTTTTGGTCGTCAAAAGGAACCGTTCGTACTCGCCAATATTAGGGGATGACTCTGCAAGGCCCACGAGCAGAATACAATCGGCCTGGTTGATGCAGGTTTGGGTCCAAGGCGACTTGACGGGCGTGTCTGCTACATATATGACCATTCCGTATCTCTCCTCTAGGTCGGCAAGGTACTGCGATAGTTTGAGCTTGCCCATGCGGTTGAAAGCGTGGCGCCCGAGATGATTCAGTATGGCAGCTTGATTGAGCGAAACAACGCCTCGAGGCATGCCAAGTTGAGTAAGAGCGTTAACAAGTCGGCTGGCAAAGTCCACAACAGGGATCCCGGCAGTCACTGGTAGGATCGTCACTGTGCGCAGATTCACCGTAGACGATACATTCGTTCGCGTGGCTTTCGCGCTTCGTTCTTTGCTCTGTTCGTGAAGCGGATCGTCCATCAAAGCTCGCATGCGGGACGCGATGATCTTTGAGATTTTGATTGTAATGCCAGGATGTTCAAGCGCGAGGCTGTTGAACAGTGTCTTGGGGAACTTGGCAAGCTCAGTATCACGGATGGCGTGCAAAGATCCCGGACGCGCAGACTCCGTGAGGACCTCAAGCTCGCCAACACTATCTCCTTGTCCGTATTCGCCAATCACTTTCATTGAACTGTTTTCAGCATCGCGAATAGCCCTTAAACGCCCATTGAGCACGATGTAGATGGCGTCACTCTCATCGCCCTGGTCGTAGATCACCTGGCCTGCATTCACCTGTACCCATTCGAGTGCGAAGTCGATATGCTGGATTAAGCGTGGTAGAAGAGTAGTAAGACGCTTAGCCATCGTGAGAAGCACAACAGGATAGCGTTCTACGATTCTCTCAATGGAAGCGCGTGGAAGAAAGCCGACATAGACGTCGGTTTTTGCTGTGACATCGACGAATGATCGGTTCGAGGAGATGCAGCCAAGATAGCCAGCCAAACCACCCGGTTTTGTCATGAAGAGACTCGTTCGCGGGCGCTTCTTCTTTCCACTGTCCGCCGCATTGCGCAGAGGTGTGCTCGTATTTGTTCGCCTCAGTTCAGGTCCAAAGAGATCTTCCTCGGTATATCCAGATCCGTTTGGATGAGTTCCAAACACATCGGTTTCTGAGCTCTCATCTTCAATGGCCACACTAACATCTAGGAACCCGTCTATGACATAGTACAGCCCAGGATTCCTTTCACCTTGCTCAACGAGCACTGAGTCTTTCGGAAAGAAGACGATTTCAACATCATTTACAATCTCTTCTGTGATATTGTACGGGCTGGATACGCTTGCTGCAGACATGCCTGAGGCCGAGGCTACAGACTCCGTGTCGCCATCCCGTGAAGCTTCGTAGGGATCGATGAAGCTGAATGCATTTGTGAAGAACGCCTTTTGTCTCTTGGCGTCGAATGAGACCAGCCGGGGCGACTGCTCCACGGATCCTGTGGGCCTGGGCATCGAATTCTCGAAGTTGGTAAGACCGATAGCTTTGAGCATGCAATTCAGTATGGATTCTCTGAACACAGTAGCCTCGTCAATCGATTCTTTTCGGTGTAAAGACGGCCGTAGTGATGGTGAGGCAAAAGGATTGAAAGCACTCGCATCTAACGGCGTGCGAGCATCTCGGCGATCGTGTTGGTACGGCTGTGAAAAGCTACTCCTGCCAGTACGACCAGTTCCACGAGCCATTTGAGAATTGGTCAAGAGATCACCGGCACTCATCCGATCATTACTAGGTCCTGAATCCATCGTCTGCTGTGGTGGAGAAGCCATCTTAATTAGCCTCTCACTGGTCATGTCAATCGAGGCGCCACGCGCAGCAGCAAGTCGAGCCTTTGCGGCTGTCCCCCTCCTTAATGTAACGCTCGATCGTCGACGACGGCCAGCCCCAGGATTATGCAATGCGATCCCCTTCATGCCCTCGTCTGGACCAATGCGTTGCTTCTCCTGGTTGAATTTTTCTTTTAGTCGCTCAAGTGGGGCATCACGAAGGAAGCCTGGAAGATCATATGTGGTGTACTTGTTCATCAGCTTCTCAGTTCGAAGGACTTCGTTGGTCAAGCTGAGGTAGGAATGACTGGTAGCAAGAGTAACCCTCTGCAAGCGAGTCAAAATCACTTGTACAATGTGTGCTGTCGCTTTGGGATATATCCGTGTCAAGCGACGGAATGCAGTAGCGGGAATGATGGCGATAGTGGTGTCTACACTTGCTCGCGCAACAATATCAGGATGTGCAGACTTTGGTTTGGCGGGTCGAGGTGGTGATCCTCGCGTCTTGGTGTGCTTCAGACGGTCGTTACAACCATCTGTATCGAGGGACAGAGGTGGGACGCTTGAGAGACGACCTCCGGCTGTTGGACTGTTGAGAGTTGATGTTCTTCGATGTCGCAGGTTGCCTGCCGGAATGGTACTAGGAGTATGCGGTCTTGAGTCGTCAGGCCCGAAGCTACTGGTCCTGGTCATGGAGGGTCTAATGTGGCCAGGTGGGGTTTCTGGTATGCTTGAACCCGGATCCTCGTCTTCGTCGTGACGGAGTTTGACATCTTCGGTGAACAGTGACAGAATCGAAAATAGTGAAGTCATTGGCGCCCCGTTCCGAACCTCAGTCAGGAGTTGGTAACCTTGGCGATGCCCCTGATGCGCAGAGTCTTCTGGAGAGACCCCACCTCCGCCATCGTCCTCATCAGAATCTGAGCTGTCTCGATTCGACTTGACAAAGATCTGTACAAGGCCATCTACCACGAGACAAAATCCTTTCTCTTCCTCGAGGAGGATAGTCTCGCCAGCAACGAGACGACGAGTCTGCATAGTCCGTGTAAGCTCATGGAAGACGGGGCGTTCGAGATACCCGAAAACTTTGATAGCACTCAAGAATTCGTCCAGATAGTTTGAGAGACCCCTCTTTGAATCGGCCTCCGTGCTATCAGGGAATACTTCCACCTGGGGCTCTTCACGTTGCGGCTCCGGTGGTAGGCGTGCGTACATGGTCATGTATCGGTATCTCACAAAGTAGCTAACAGTGGACACCACAAACACTACTACCAGCATCCTGTATAGGCTTGATTAGCAGTCGTAGGGTGTCCTTGTGTAAACGACTGTCAATGGGGTGAATCTTACAGTGTGGTAAAGTTCATTGTGAACGTCAAGCTCATCGAGAAGAGCGTAAACAGCCATGTTGGAATGGTATAGGAAATCCAGTAAAGAATTGTCGGTAGCACGCCGAGAATGGACAGTATAACGCGCCCCAACAAGCCAAATGTAGACGAGGATGCAGCGTCTGTGGATTTTGCAGCAGCCATGGAAGTCACAGCAGCTTCTGTCGCACTGGAAAGTGCTGCAGCTGATTTCTCTGCTAGAGAATGGACGATGGCCTCTGGAGCCGCCATGTTGGCCATAATAGAGAGTTATTGGCCTCCGGGCCAGGGTGCGAGCTGTCACGCGTGATCCTCCTCAGAAAAACCGATATTCCGACGCCAAAAGCGGACTCCCATGATATTGCGTTCTGCGTCCACGTTGCGGGATCTGCAAACATGGGTGGCATGAGCCGGACGTCAACATGTGGGAACAGACATGTGACAGGCGGGCTGGACTAGCCAACGTGATGACTAAGCACTTAGCGCCCTACGACGCGAACATTCGCGGCTAACAGCTACACATGTCTCGACTCGCGAACGCGCCCCGATAAGCTTATACTCTAATTGAGGTCGCGCTCACATCGAGTCTGCAAGCCGCTTTGAATTATATAACTAAATCGGCAACTTTAACTTTACGCGCCATCTGAGACTGCCTCACGAAGCCTTTCACCCTCCCTTGCGACGCACTTTACACATTGCGCCGGGCCCTGTAGCCTCCACGCATTGGCCCAGCATGCCGCCCTTCAAAGATGATCAGATCATTGTAAGGATCCTAATTATGGGAGACAGTTTGAGCGCACAAATGCTGACAGTAGCAGATCATTGCGCCTGGCTCAGAAACGACGGTAGCCCAGCTTGGTCTCCCAGAGTCCTTCACCCCGCCCCAACTACGGGTGCGGTCGCGCATGTTCCCTGCGGAGAAAGAGGGCGAATTCGAGCCTTACAAGATACGGCGGAAGCAAGACAAGCCGGTGGTCGCAACGGACGCCCAAGACGACGAAGCTGACGCAGAGAAGAAATCAAGCGAAGACGAGGAGATAGTGTGGGAAGAGGATCGCGTTTCAGAGGAGGGCGCAATATGGCCCATCCAAGAAGGCAGGATCGTGGACTGGCCTTGTTTCTTTGCCCTCATGTCGCACGTTTACAACACTCTCAACCCACCCTTCCACACAGCCATACTATTGGTCGCGCAGCCGGCATGGACTCCTCGAGAGCACGAAAAACTTACTCAGTTCTTCTTCGAGAAGTTCAAGACACCTGCCTTCGGTCTATTGGATGCAGCACTAGCGACGACATGGGCGTATGGTGTGCATACGGCCACCGTTGTCGATGTGGGAAAGGCGAAGACGGACGTCACTGCAGTCAGCGAGTTCATCCCTCACACTCAGGGTAGGGTTGTTGCCTTAAGTGGGTGTGGTGGTGAGGCTTTTACCCAAGCTTTGCTTGCCAAGCTCAAGTCCAAGGGGCTCAATCGCGACATGTGCGAACAGCTCAAGAGGTCTCCCATCTGTGAAGTCCTGCCTCCTGGGATACCGCTTCCAGGATCGGGAGATGTACCAGAGAAAGAAGTTATCACAAACCCTGCTGCTGCTGCTTCGACTGGCGCAACCGCTTCAGGACCAGCAGCAGCCGCCGCAATCGGCAACATCCCACGAGGACCAGGCGCGGATACTGAGGTCGGCGAAGATCTTGGAATAGATGAGAATGAAGGTGTGCTTGACGTCGCAAGTATTGTAGCGGGCGGCAAGATGAATGAGTACTTGGCAAAGAAAGAGAAGGAGAAGCAGGACAAGGCCAATACGAAGAAGAAAGGTGTTCCACTTCCCGAAGTTAACAAGCCTGTTCGGCTGCCAAACTCAAGACGTGAAAAGGCCACCTTCTTATATGAGGATCACGCGCTGCTGGACACACTCAAGAGTATGAATCTGAACACCCAGGACATGGCGGATGCGAAGAGCGCGTTGGATGAAGGTCCGAACCGGAAGGGGCAGGAAAATGGAGACACTGGAGAGCCCACGTCTGCTCTTGAGGCCAACGGGAATGGCGAATCTAGCTCCGCAACGAAACGCACGGGTGCCATTCGGCGTGAGATTGAAGTGGGAACTGAACGATTCATGGCGGCAAGCGATGGTACCCTGGAAAAGATTGCTGATGCCATCCACCGAGTGATATCGTCAGTGGACGATGTCAGCAAGCGGAGTGATCTTTGGGATGGGTTGATTGTTTGTGGTAATGGTTCAAAGCTGCGGGGTGAGTGCAGAACAAACAGACCACAAAGCATGCATTTACTAACTTGTATACAGGTTTTAAGGAAGCTCTTCTGCAGGCAATACAGACCAAGTACCTTATTTCACCGTCTTCGGCAACCATCTTCACATCAGAGATTCCATCGAATATTTCAACGCCCGCAGGGACTGGCACAAACACCCCGCAACCTCAGCTTGGCCCTCATGGCGGATCGCAGGTCAACCCGCTTTTGTTTGCAGCTACGACTGCCCAGACTCAGCACATGACACCGCACGGCGGTAATCAAATGATGGCCGGCATGTCACACAATGCGCACTCGTCGCACGGCCAGACACCTACTTCCATCAAACTTGTCAAGCCACCAGAGTACTTCCCAGAGTTCAAGGACGTGGGATACGACGAGTCTGCCTTCTTGGGCGCTCAGGTAGCCGCAAAGGTCATTTTTGTGGTGGATCAGGGGCAGAGCAAAGGCTACATGACCAGACCAGACTACAACGAACAGGGACCGCAGGCTATTCACGACTACAGTTTGTGATGCGGAAGCATCCGCCCGCATTACCTCTTGTGCTACACCTTGGCATTCAGATGCGGCATACCACATACCACATCAAACAATCAGTCAAGAGGCTTTGGACAGAATCTCAGATCGCGATGCTATGAGAAAAAGTAAAGGTGCTCATGTTGGAGCGATATTTACTAGAAATCTTGCTGGTGGTGAGTTAGGCGCCAATTCCAGCGGTTCAGAAGGTTTCATGGGTGGTCAACAGAATCACAACCACTTGTATAACACTCTTACCGACTACCCGTATTAGGGGTTGCTTGATGCTGCTGATATCCATCGGAGAACGCCGATAGAGACGGTCCACTCCACGTGCTAGAAACTTAGCGAGGGACTAGCCTGAATGGTCAAGCCTTGTTCCGGCACTGATAAAGATTCACTATTCCTCCTCATCCTCATCTCACTTGATTGAATGTTCTTGTATTTTTTATTTACTGCTCACTTCCTTGTAGTTCCTTCGCGAAAGTTGATGCACACTTGTCGGAATCGCGATAATACACAGTCAACGATATAAGTGGAGACACTATATTAGAACACCCCTGATCCGGAGTTATCAATTCCACGTCTGCGCAGCAGGGTATCGGCATTCCAAAGTCGATAGTCTTCTGATTAGAGTCTCAGATCAAACGTCATGGCTGCATCGGTACCGATATCCAGGACGATTTACACAGGTCCCTTTGTTCACAGCGCGTCACTCAGCAAGCTCGAGATATGCGAGAAGGCAGCCATTGGAGTCGATGAGAATGGCATAATCGCCTTCGTTGAGAAAATTACTGAAGGAGGCAGTATTGCAGGCATTAAGAGCCGGCAAGAAGGATGGTTAGATGCACAGGTAGTTAGCATTGAGGGCGTTGGCTTCTACTTTCCAGGCTTCATCGATACACACACCCACGCGCCACAACATCCCAATACAGGTCTATTTGGCAAGACAACTCTTCTTGACTGGCTACAGACATACACATTCCCAATGGAGTCCTCACTATCTTCCCTTACCAGGGCAAAGCGGATTTACCAGAATTTCGTGTCACGGACGTTGTCACATGGTACCACCACGTGCGCCTACTACGCTACGATCCACGTCCCAGCCACCAACCTACTCGCTGACATTTGCCTGAAGCGAGGCCAAAGAGCCCTTGTTGGGAGAGTATGCATGAATAGCGACCTTAGCCCTGAGTACTATAGGGATGAGAGCACGGAGACCAGTCTCAACGACTCAAAAGCGAGCATCGACTACATTCGCTCCATCGATCCCGATGGCGATATTGTGAAGCCTATTGTAACACCACGATTTGCCCCATCTTGTACATCAGACTGCCTTGCCGCTATGGGCAAGCTAGCAAACGACACAGACTCGCACATTCAAACCCATCTTTCCGAGAACAAAGGCGAGATTGAGTTAGTGAAGGAACTTTTCCCAGACGCGAAGAACTATACGGATGTTTATGATACGCATGGTCTCCTTACGCCTAAGACCATTCTGGCGCATTGTGTACATCTCACACCAGAGGAGCGCAAGACCATTCTCGAGCGAAAGAGCAAGATCAGTCATTGTCCGGCTTCGAATACGGCGATCACATCTGGCTGTTCGCCCATACGTGACTTACTCAACGAGGGTCATACCATCGGCCTTGGGACCGATGTCTCTGGCGGCTTTCACCCATCGATCCTAGAGAATGTACGCCAGTCGATATGGGTCAGCCGGCATCTTGCGCTTCAGGCCTCCAACTCAGCAAAGCTATCGACAGAGGAGGCGTTATATCTTGCAACAAGGGGCGGCGCCGCGGTTGTTGGTCTCGAAGACAAAGTCGGGGGTTTCGAGGTCGGTAAAGAGTGGGATGCGCAGATGATCAGTCTTGGGTCAGTCGACGAAAAGGCAAGCAGCGATGGGGCATTTAACGAGGGGCCGGTCGATCTATTCGGCTGGGAGAGCTGGCCAGAGAAGATTGAGAAGTGGGTGTACAGTGGTGATGACCGAAATACAGTCGCGGTATGGGTGCGAGGTCGGCTTGTGCATAGGACTGTGAAGTACACAAGTGCGAATTAGCCGCAAAGGCATTGAGCATGACTGTCATGACATTCAAAATCATGTGATATTTTACGGAAGCCATGCAATATTCACTTTTCGTCAAGGTGGACTACGTACTACCTGCGGTAACTGATAGACTCACCAGCAAATCACGGTACAAGCCCCGATCTCTACGACGTATAAACCCTCCACGCGTACTTCTTTTGTTGGATCTTGACTTACTACTTGCCTCGAAAACGCTTCCGAAAGATCCACAATGAAAGCCAATGGAGCCTGATCAGCAATGGCGCATCGGCAATGACTTCTTGCTCGGCCCTGTCCCTGCGAAAAGCTCACGCGTTCAATTTCATGAGCAACCCGCATCATCTGGATATTATGTTTGATGTCGAAAAAAAAGAGTCAGGAAGGAGTCATGAGACGTGCGACGCTGTGAAAGTATGGATGTCTGCTGTCCCTTCCCGAATTGACAAGTAAGGATCCTTCACATGTCCCTTGCTGTCTTGAACAACTGCAGCGATCGTGGTGGAATACCTGCTCTAAGCTTTGGATTCATTCCTTCCGCTCAGTATGTATCCCAAAGCCGTACAATGGTCGGTTATGTTGAGAATCTGCTTATTTTTAAGACAAAAACATAAATGTCCCAATAGTCTCATGGTGTCGAGTTTCTTTGTTCTCCCTCGAACACAATTCATAATACTTGGCATCGTTCTTGGAAGGAAGAAAGGTATTTAAATCTCCAGTACAACGCGCAGCAGTCCTTCATTACAGTCTCGCCAGGCTCGACATTCGAAATGGCGAGTGTTGGCGTCATGAGAGTGCTGGAAATAAAAAATTGGTGACTAGTGGGGACATGATTCTCGAATGTGACAATTCGAAAGGTTAACACCGAGCGTCCCATGTGCTTCCTTCTCTGGAAAGGGGCGTACCCTTGTCATCGGCATTGCAAAATCCCCCCCTCTGTTCGCTATGTGCCTCCTCCTCCCCCTTCTCCAAGTCCAAGACTACGCAGTGATGGTGTCTATTCGATCAAAAGAAATATTCCAGCTGGTATGTTTCCTGCGGCTCCCACCTTGGGGATGTCAAAACAATCAACAACACAATGAATGTGGAGTCCTACGTTTACAGGAGGTACTTCCACACTTTGAAGCCGAGTCTTGCGCTTTTAACATTCGATGCTCAAGCTTTATGCTGCTACTTACGAGCATCTGGTAACAGTACAATGAGACTTATGATAAACATGCGAACAGAGTACCTATATTTCCCGCTCTCCTTCTTTGATGGCGGTATTCAAGATAGTTCACGAGGTGGTCATTGTCAGGAATCTGATATATATCATGAGTTTCATCATCGATCCATTGGAAGATTGATGTTTCTAGTCCTTTTGGCCAATTCTAAGAGTCTGGCAGTCATGGTTCTGCAGTCCACAATCGGCAAGGCTTAGATCTTACGGTGTGTGTGTGTGTGCCTAAAAGATGCATTTTAAAGTTTGATGAGAAAATCCGGTTCAAAACTTTAATGCTGGCAAGATGATCACGGGAACATGTAGATCATAGTATATGCGGAAATCGAACGTGTAGCTTAATATAGTCACGTTTTTTGCCAACTGGAGACTGGACATAACACGGATATATGGAGACCCTGCCTTCTTTTCCATAAACAACTGTCAGCCCTTTGCACAAATCTCTCAATATCCTTTGAAGGAGCGAGTTTGGTGTCATGAATAAGATGGAAAACTGTAATCCGTTCTCAACGATGGCGGTGTTCTTCCTGAATCGAAGTAATCGTTGGGATGCTCTACCGTTTTCCTTTACCCATGTTTCTTTGATCATGTTCTCTTGACCACCTTCCCTCCTTTTGCAGTCTCAGAATCCGCTGGTAAATATTTCTTGGCGAACACAAAAAGCGTGACCAGCAGAATAATGTCTTCGCTGTAACGAGTTATATGGAACTAAGAAGCACCTCCAATTCTCTCAACGAATATTTATATATCTCCTTGCCCTCCTCAAACCTGGTCTGTTCATCGCGGCTACTGGCCAGAATTCCAAAAGACAGGGGTTCCAGAGTGATGTGTCTGTGAAGTCTCAGAGACAGAACGCATGCTGCGCCCCTCATGTCTCCCGCCTTACTGAAAGATCCTTGCTACACTTCATTTTGGGGCTTGGGACTACAGAACATATTAGTCTTCGACGTATGAGCGGAGTACCCTCTCGCTCCTCTAATAAGCCTATGGTTGAGCTTCTTGTTCTCTTCACCTCATCAATCGCACTCTGTCCGCAGGCAATCAATTCGCATGTTCTGCAATACATGATCAATCCAAAAATCGCCTACTAAAGATGCTATGACCAAGTCGATTTCCAGGAGCGCCACAGACACTATCATGACCAACGACATGTTCTAGTTTTGCAAGTCTCAGAAACGTTGAAAAATCCATGAGCGTAATGCTGCTTTGCTAGAAAGCGAGCCTGCTCCATGTTCGGTCCCAGTGACTTGTTGCTGCACTAGCATCTACCATGCAATCACCGTCGTGGCCAGGAGGAAGAGAAGACATAAACTCCGAACTCCCGTCTTTCGAACACGACGTGTTGTGAAGTGATTTATTGAAGGCCAGAGAGAGCCCCGAACATTGACCAGACATTGTCACATTGGACTTTTAGCGGCTCAGTCCAACCGCAGAAAGAGCGCAGGAGAGAGTAGACATTAGGGATGTTGCTGATAAATTCGATTTGAAAATCCATATATTTACTTGCGTGAAGAGATGAAGGCGTGAGGGAGTGGGGAGAGCAGAGATACTTTATATGCATCTCCTCCTGCTAGCTAGTCCAAGACGCGAGACATGCATGTTCTCTCCAGAAAATTTCTGACATGCAACACCTTTTATTCGCGAGAGCATATTGACCGAGCACATTGCTTTTTTTTACATCTGCACGCTCAAGTCATACAAATAATATAGCGTGATTAGAAGTCAACGAAGGATTATTTCTCCTAATGTGCCTTTTATTTCCTGATACCGCCAGGAACCAAGACATCGGTGTGTTCTGTATGTCGTTTTTCTTCTTATCCACAGACTCCATGTAACACGACCAGAGTACAGGTCCAAAACATCGACGTTGTCAAATGCATACTCGACCTTGCAGGGGAGCAGGCGCACAAAGCCATGTAATTTGGTTAAAGAACCTCGAAGTAAAAACGTTCTCCACTGTGATCATTTGGAGGAGGGCATGGTACAATCCCAGGAGGCTTTATACAATCACGCGTGGTAGGCATCATATACTCACTTCCATAAAACATGGTGTACACGCATCCAAATGTTAACTTTATCTTTCAATACATGACGTCGCACACCATAGCGCAGGAATATTCGAGGAAAGCCTGGTATTTCTGGAATCTCATTGTCACGACTGGTTCGAAGAGAGAAGAGCAAGAGACAACGCGACCACGCAGCCATGGCAATGGTTGCAATAGGTATCTACAATTAAATCCAGAAGCCACATGCAGAAACATGAATGAGTATAAAGTACGGTTTTAGGCCATAGATTTAAGATGTTGTGAAGATAAAACCCTGCACGCGGAGTTTTATGCCTAGGTAGGCATATCCGGATTCTCCCGCGAGCCGCATCGAACTGTTATCTGAACTTTTGATACCCATGCACCACCGGCCGTGCAGAAAGAAAAGGAGGAGGAAAGACAAGACATCAGCTTCTTGGTGTTTCCTTTTTCATAAACCGCATTTGACCCTTATCCCAGGAGAATGAGTAAGAAGTGGAAGAGGGGGAGGATAACCAAGACATTGAGCGCTTGATATGACCATTTTAGATGAACCGTATTTGACCCATATCCCCAAAGAACAAGCCATGTACGAAGAGCTCGAAGACGAGGACGCAGAGTCCGCAGACATTACTATCCACAACACCATTTCCCCACCCCCTCTGCACACACAGCACATTTGTTGAACGCTGGGGTTTTCATACTCCTCTACCACGTACTATCTATGTCGTCATGTCTTGGCTAACTCAACTTATGGTATCTCACATGGGCTCGCTGCATGCGCCATGGCAGAGCGGAAACTCTCTCGTGAAATGCCGAAATTACATAGCAATTCACGACTTATTCCCAGTTTCTAAAGTTAACACATGGGGAATTTGACAAGGCATTCGAGTTTTGTCTGCGTTCTTCTTTTTCCGACTGGTAGAAGGAAGAGAAAGGAGAAGAGAAGGGAAGAGCGATCATACGAAGCCAAAGTCTAGCTTTTCAAACCGCGGGAGAGTGTACAGACATGTGCACGTCTACTCACCATGTTTTTTTGGATGCTTGATTTTGTAATTAACATCAATGGGGCGTTATGGGAACAGGGCTTCTGCGTTGTTGGGAGGCTGATATACCACATATCCCGTCTCTCTAATTGACTACACACAAATATGAAAAGCCCGAAGGACAATCTTTGGCACCCCGTTAACTCCGAAGTGCAGAACACAGCAGAGCTACCATTGTATATTACATGGCGGAGTGGAAGCGCAGACATTGGGGGCTTGCGTGTAGGATTTCAGATGACGGCGTGGAACGCAGACATGGCACTCTGATCTGTTTCCTTTCGAGCGGATGGTGTGGCATGCAGACATGATTTTGACATCTGGTCGAATTTTAGACGACGGTGTGGAACGCAGACATGACACGCTAGTCTGTTTACTTTTGAGCGGAAGGTGTGAAACATGTGTCTGGCTCCTGTATTTTATTTTAAGACGACGGCGCACAACGCAGACATGGTAATTGTCCCAGTGCTTTTCAAGACGACAGCGCGCAACACAGACATCCCGGCTCATTCCAGTTTCTTTTCAGCGGACGGATTGGCACGCAAACATAAATCTTCTGTCTGCTATTTTGACAAGACAGGCGTGCAACGCAGAACATGATCTTGACATATTTCCACTTCGAGGAGACGATGTGGCGCACAGACGTCAAGTTGACATCTGTTTTTCTTTTGAGAGGATGATATTGGGGGATTGTCGATGGAGAGGGAGGGAGAAGGGGAGGGGGAGGGGGGGTGTTTATATACCCAAGTATAGCGTGGCATCGACATACGCCAGAAAAAAAGAGGAAGAGGAAAAGAGGGAAAGAAAGAGGTCAAGAGGACGTGAAAAAGTCATGATAACACCAAGTTTGATTTTTTTTCCCGTGATGACAAGATGAAGTCGATTAATCATGCAGCACTTTGCGAAAGACAAAAGAACAAAAAAAATTGGTAATGAGTGATTCCATGTTTATTATTAAAAAAAATTCCCCAAAGACGGGGGGAAAAGGGTATCGACGGATCCTTTTGTTCATATACACATATATATTGCCTCTCTGTCTCTCTCTCTCTCTCTCTCTTTTAATTTCCATCTTCCTCTTCCTCTTCCAGAGAGCATAGCATAGCATAGCACACCATAGCACAACATAGCACACCACCACGCCCACCCACCCACTCAAGCCCCCTTCATAGCCCCATCAATCCAACCTCATCAAAGTCCTTGCCTCCTTCCCTCCCACCACGCCTTGTCTTTTTCCCGTCGATGCGGCATCCCGTCTCGAATCTCCGTCTCGCGGTCGTCAAACTCGACACTGCGTGCGCGACTGCGCGTCCGCACTGCCGGGTCCGCCCGCTCACTCACGAGCGTCTTGCTGCGTCGCGGCGTGGCCCTGCCGTCCTCGGCGGGAAACGTTTGCCGCGGCCCAAATGTGTCGCGGCGTCGTCTGGTGCTTGCGCTGGGACTGAGGAGGCCGCTGGGGACGCGGCTGCCGCTCATGTCGGCGCTGAGGGGACGCTGCTTTCGTTTACTTTTGCTGGGCGCGGTGGCGGGCGGTCGCTTGATGTAGTCGTATGTTTGGGCGTCGCGTCGCGCCAGCTCCCGTTCTAGACGCCAGAGTGGAGCTTCGGGTAGGATTTTTACGGCCGCCGTGTCCCGCCATTTGATTTTCCAGTATACTTCTGGATCGGAGGCGCGTTGGTTGTTGAGGCCGTAGTCGACGACGAGCTTGTATGTGTCGGTTAGTGCGCGGCATTCGTAGGCGCCGCGGTCGAGGATGCCGGGGCCTTCTAGGCGGTAGCGTGTGCGGACAGAGGGGTGGATGTATTCGTTTGTTTGGCGGAGGGGGCGGTCTGTTTGGCGGCCGTTGAAGGGGTCGACGGAGGTGTAGTGGCCTGGTTTGCGGATCTGATCCTCATATTAATATCCATGTTACCCTTGTTATTCTTACTGAATTTCCAAATAGCTGTGATTGAGGGTGGAATAAACAACTCAATACTTACAGTTGATCCACCCAACGCCATGGCCCCCTTGACCTCACTGTAAATTCTTCCAAAACTCCACGGCCTCACCGCACCCTCCTCCTTTTTATAGTACTTTTCATTCATCTCATCCTGCTCAAACAGATACTCATCCCTCATATCCAGAAACGGCTCCAATTGGCTCATCATCCACGCCAAGGTAATATTCGCAAGCTGCATGTCATCATATCCACCCCCTACATTCGCATGCGCGCCAGGAAACCACACTTGTCGTAGTGTAGTGCGGTTTCCCTCGGGCTTCTCCCAGATAGCTGGGGAAAAGGAGGT
Source organism: Plenodomus biglobosus (assembly GCA_022343325.1). Classification (NCBI taxonomy): domain Eukaryota; kingdom Fungi; phylum Ascomycota; class Dothideomycetes; order Pleosporales; family Leptosphaeriaceae; genus Plenodomus; species Plenodomus biglobosus. The sequence goes on along the minus strand of JACTNT010000027.1, from coordinate 848,428 downwards.
GCGTCCTTCGTCAAGGGCGAGTGCTTGGAATGCATTCTCAATGCAATTGGAGAGTTTGGTGTCGTGGAAGGAGGTAGCGCGGGATTGCTTCATTTGCAGGCCTGCGCGTTGAAGGAAGCCGATTCGCGGGATGCCTAAACTGCCGACTGTATCCCATACGCCGATTGCTTTGATGGGTACGTCAAGTCTTGTCAGCCCTCTACGCTCGAGTTCCTCGGCATAGCGTGGATCGCCTGCGCTGGGTTTCCGCGGAAAGGGAATATCCTGGTGTTTGGGACGATAGTCGGGATTCCGCCTGTTCTGTACATCCTCGTAGACTTCTGGGAGAGTGTTGAGACCTTTCTTTGTCAGGAGCCCGATTTCGCCAATCAGTCCGCCTATACTGCGCGCTGTAAAGGCGCCGCGAGAGAAGCCGAGTAAGAAGATTTCGTCGCCAGGGTGGTAGTTGTTTGCAAGAAAAGAGTAGGATTCTCGGACTTCTTCTGCAAGTCCTTTGCCCGTTGCGCCTCCGATGACTCTGGACAGAGGACCCCCTTCTGTACCAAGACCTTGTTGATAGTTGACGATTTGCGGTACGCCATCTTGACTGACTGCTTTGATAGCTCGTGATATTCGAGTGATGTTGCTTGGAATAGAAAGACTGCCATTCTTCATACCGTTGTCCGAGTTGTTCCAGGTCCCATCACAAGCCACAATAAGTCTCTTGAACATGCCTCTCCCACCACTAAGGCCCGGCGTATCCATAAGCGGTCCGTTCCTCCCCACACTTCTGCTCCTCGGTGGCGCCGGCACATCAATGATAAGAGGCGTCTTCGCACCACTTCTCGGAATGTCCACTACAATCGGCCCAGGGCTAAGCGGCGCCCGCGTACTCGGCGCACGACTCCTACTCCTTGCTCTTGAAGGTGCGATCGACATGTTGCTTTCCCTTCTCTTACTATTTCTCCTTCTGGGTAGAGAACTAGCAGAGGTACCCGAAGAATCAGACAGGACGTAGCCCGAGTCCGAGTCGGAGTCAGAAAGGGCTACGTCGACGTGGTCGAGCCACTTGTTGACGCGGCCGTACCCGTCTTCAGGCAGCGTTGCTGATTTGCCGCAGAGTCAAGTGGTAGATGGTCGATGGGGTGGCCTATCCTCGATGCTGGATCCCGTTGAGCTGTCACTCGTGTCAATCGTTCTGCTGTCAAGTCTTGATAGTGGAGCAACGTTGCTGCACTGCGACCGGATAGATGTGCGATCGACCTCTCAATCCAATCCAGACCCCAGTAGACTTTTTGATCTTGCTTCCAGCTCTTTTCAATCCTCACACCACTCTTGCAAAGCCACACCACTCCCTCTCTTGCGCAATGCTCAGTTCTTCTCCAACGGGAGTAAGCGACTACCCGCCTTCACTCAGCCTCAGCCTCGGTGCCTAGCAGGCCTTATTCCAGGGGAAAGACGCAGGGTAGACGCGCCAAAGATGATCCGTCGAAACACGAATGGCTGACTACAAATTGGACCAATATGCAAGAAAGCAATGAAATGGAAACGTGTCGCGCAAGCAACAAACGCCAGCACGCGCGCGCACTCTTACGTGCGACGTGGTTGGGCTCTTTTGGCTGAATCGCAAAAGTAGGCTGGGAAGAGCCCAATCTCATTGGACTCGCTTGCGATCTGATCCCCCCCCCGGCTCTGTTGACCCAACCTTCTCTTTTTACCCAGTGTCTGCGAACTGCTTTGAATGAGGATAAGATTGCCTGGCACAGACTGTGGTTTTTTCTCTATATCAAGAGACTTTTTGGCTGATGGCGCTATACCCCTCACAGAGACGTCTGCTGTCCTCCGAAGTGAGGCGCACATTTTCTTCCCTCTTTCCCACATTCACAAGCTACGGTGCTCGGGAACCACAATCGCCAAGCATCCGCACTCGCCCATCTTAGTCTAGCATCTTGGAGACACCACCAGTTGGGCGGACATGGAGAAAGGTCAAACGGCCCCAGTTTTTTCTCTAAGCTCTCGTGCATTAGGACCTGTTGCGGAGCTACATGGCTGTCAACTGTACATACTTACAGTAGCTGCAGAAGGACATGTAGTCGTTGAAGCTGTATCCCTGCTGGTCGATTGAGCTGGGCCGGGCGGTGAGGGAGACAGGTACGTGGGAGGCAAGGGACAACCTAGTTAGCACCTCGTTGCAGCGGTGAGGGCCAGCCCGCAAACACTGGTAGCTTCGCGGGAACTGCGGCAAGCAGGCAGTCCGTTTCTCGACCTGAGGGAGCATTGAGTGCGAGCAAGTGTTTGGACATTCATTGGCTTGTGTAATATCAATTGTTTTTCAATTTGGATCATGACTTTTTTGTTATCTAATCCGGGTCCCGGATCCCATATCGCCGCAATCGCCGAACGGGTTCAAAGCTCCCTTCTTCGCGCTTCGTGTCCCTGTCGCAGCATTACAAGTCCGTTAAGGACCACGCTTCCAGATTCATAGGGCTCTCATTACTGCGCCGAGTAACAACCAGTGCCCTCAGCTGAAAAGTCCTTTGCGCCACTAATCCGTACACTCCATTGGAGAACACAAACTCTACAATATCGTACAAAGTTCCGTCCTAGATAATGACACATCTCTAGAACTCCGTAGTGATATCCCAACTCGTGAGAGCATATGATGCAACGCGAGTGACGGAAAAATAAAGTCCATTGGACTGCGCCTTGAGAGAGGAGGAAATAAAGTCGAGGTAATACAGTAGTCTGAAGGAAAGAATGAGATGAGAAAACGCCTAGGAAGTCGTGACCGTCGTAGCTAGTGTATACTGATGAGATGAGAAAGGGTCCAATTTGGTAGATGTTCGATTTAGTAGCAGTCGTCGAAAAGGTCGTCGAGCTCGTCGACATGGATACTCTCGGGACTCTTCATGGTCCAATCGTCGTCGTCGTCAATCTCGAACTTGGGTTGTTTGCGCTTCAACGAAGGGGGAGGCATTTCAATGTGGAGTGTTGGTTTCACCGCAGGACTGCTTGGCGCAAGAGCGGCGTGGAAATTTGAAAGGTGGTCTAGGTGGCCAAACAGAGCAGCCGCGGCCTCCGAGTTCTTGCGTGCCGCACTCTCCTCCGTCTCCTCAACTGTTTGAGCGACTTCGTCCATGACCACGTCCTGCTTTGGTGCTGGCTCTGCGGAAGCACTGGCGGATCGCTCGGCTTCCTGGCTTCTCCGCCGTTGCTGAAGGAACGAGGCGGTCTGAGTGAACTCGCGTTCGTCCTTTTCTAGTGGCGGCGATTGTGCACGTCGGTTGTTCGCAATGTTCGCGGTCGTCGGTGGATGGCTCTGGTTCGAGAAGGGATCGGTGGCGTTGCTGTCGTAGTCGGAGAGATCTAGCTCTGGCGATGGCGACAGGCGGGCTCGAGAACGAGCATCGACATCCTCCTCCTCCTCGGAAGCAGCGGATGAGAGCGATGGGGAGATGATGCGCGCCGCGGATGGCACGTTGCCTCCATCAGCAGGGATCGGCTGGTGCGGGCCGGTCGAGAGGAAGTAGTAGACGCGCTTGGGGTGAGTACCAACAAGCTTCTTATCAAGAGGACACTTCGATAGGGCGGTCCAGGTACGCTTGAGATAAGTGGCCAGGCGGGACGAGATGATGGCAGCAGGATTGGCCGAGCTAAAGCGGCACGTCAGCATGAGTAAAGCGAGGACGGGGGGCTGGGCTCCATAGTTTGGTACGTACCTCTCGACTATGGGGATGGTGGGCGACAGAACCGTGGCAAGCTCCTTCAGAAGGTGGGGTCGGTTACCAGTCTTCTGTAGCTGCTCGATAACGCCAACAACGATTTCATCGTCGATGCCCTGGGTGTCGACCTTGTTGGTGCCAGACTCGCCGCCGGGAGAGGGTGGCGGAGTGTCTGCGACACGGGCAGAGCTCTTGGGGCGCTGTTCATCGAAGCGCAAACTGGTGGGGCGGGGTTGTGTGGGCGATGATGCGCTGGAGCCGGAGTGGGAGCGTTTCTGCTTCTTTGCGAGGTGCGTGTGCTGGCTGTCGCTTGTCGAAGGCGGTGAGCGCGCAAGTCGCGGTGCTCCTGGCAGCTGTATGCCGAGTGACGGCAGCGATAGCGACTTCCGGCGCGTGTTGTAGCCCATGTTGTGGTGGCGACGGAGTCGCAGTGGTCGCGCAGGGTGAGAGGGAAATCAAGGACGGCGTCTCCAGAGGGAGAAGGGCAATTAGTAGGCTGGCAAAAGGGGATGCAGCCAAAAAGTTGTGGTTGCTGGTGAGACTGCAGGGGGGGCGGCGATTGGATGCGGGTGGAATGCACGTTGATGCAGCCTACGCCTGATAGCGAGCAGCTGGATATGCAAGGTAGCGGGCAGCCACTTCAAGTGCGCGACAATGCGTCGATGTCGAAGAAGAGATGTCCGATTAAATGAGATGGACGTGTGAATGCGAGAATAGTGATGACAGTGATGGATGCGTGCTGAGTTGCAGACCGGCGGCACTCGCAACTGCTCACTGGCGCGGCTGGTCTCCTGAGGGGCGTTGGAGACGTAACTGGGCGGGAGGCGACTGGCAGTCTCAAGTTTGGTACCCAACCAACACAGCAGCGACACAATTAAGAACGCTGGCTGCAGCACCACGAGAAGTTCTGTGCTCGATGAATACAGAACAGCGCGGTCAAGGGGAGAGAGCGTGATGCAGTTCAAAGGGAAAGGTGGTGGGAGAGATGCGACGAGCGAGGGACGGAGGGCAGGTGGAGCAAGCCGTGAAGAAAGCACGACTAGGCTGCGACTAGGTGGCCGTGCGCAGGGTAGGGTGAATGTCTACCTAGTTCCAGGGATCACCTCTTGACTTTGGCCGGAGGTATGACAGCATGCTAGGCACTTTTGGAACTCGTCTCTACTTGACTGGCTGGGGCTAGACGTTACGCACCCCCTCTCAGAGTATCGAGAGGAGCCGTGGCAGCCTGCATGCAGTGGCACACTATCGACCTTCACAAAGGCGACTGGCAGCTCTAGGTACATGCTACGTACATGGTCTACCGGGCATGCCTCCTGCGAAGCTCCAAGTCGCCTCACCGGGCCACCCGCGTCAACATGTCCTACCCGTCCAGCTACGTACTCGTACAGTACAGTACGTTGTATGCACACTGAGCGGCGCCCCCCTTCTGGCCAAAATGAATGCCACCCACCCACCCACCTGGACCCCTCTGCACGCTGCGTGTCTCGCGGAGGCGCGCTTTGGGCAGATGCGAGTCTCAGCTGCGCCCGGGACAGTCAACACCGGGGGAGGGCGTGTCGATGTCGTCCAGACGTCGGCAACCAAAGCAGACAGCAGGAGGCAAGGTGGGCGCTAGGCACATCTCTGCAGCTGAGCTACCAACCAGACGGCGTGTTTTTGAAAGAGAACCCACACGGAACCATAGAGTACGGTTGCCCTGCCAGGGCCATTACCCAACTGATTCTAATTCCAGAGTGACCTCATGCTTGCCAGGCCCCAATCTACAACGGGCGCACATGCCTCGCCATCCACACGCACATGGGCGGGCCGTCAACAGCTGTCCCCAGGCTGACCGCCTCAGCTTCCTGCTGCTGCTGCTGCTGCTGCTGCATGCCAAACGGCGTCAATGCAAGTTGCTGGATAGCCTCTCCATGATCTGTTACTGCGTGCATATCATCGTGTCCCAGCCTGCAGGCACCCTTGTTCTGAGGTTTCGTCTAGCATCACATGTGGGCTTAGCCTCAACCACCAAGCCGGGGTGTCCCAGGGCGGTGAAGCTACTTTTACTATTTTTTTTCCTTTGCAACCCATCTCTGCCAGTGGTGCGCGGTCAGGCCTCGGCAACGTCTGAATTTGCAAACGGCAAAGGAAGAAATTTCCCGCCTCCCGTTGCCTTCGCTGCTTGGTGCGCCTCATCAGCTGCCCTCGTCGTCGTCCTACACAGGCAATTGGAACACGCCGCCCAGCAGCAAGGCTACCGTCCATCCATCGACCTTCCTTTAGACTCTAACGCACATACATCTCCACTCCACATGCCTTCCTGGGCCTCAGACACCACGCACGCGACGTGCCACCATTTCCGTTGGCTGGCAGGGGACGCACAGCTGCCTTGCCCCAATGAGGCCAGGCGCATGCCATCAGGTCCGGCGGCGCAGCGTCACTTTTTGTGGAGATCAGAGGTAGCGCGCCGAACTCAAAGCTGTTGGCAAACAGTCTTCCGGATGCGCTCCGCCGTTCCCCAGACGAACCGTGGAGTCTTTGTAGTCTTGGATAGGCAGCTCAATGGCTGTGCAAGTCGGTGTGTATGTATGTTTGCTCGCCCATTATGCCGGCCGTCTATTACTCGCCTTGATTCAGGCCTCGACGCATGTTAGCGGTGAAGGCCATATTGTTAGGCGCCGGGTATACCGATTGCACGATAACTGCTCATCATTCAACATTCGCCATCCCAACCAGCATCTGATGGTCAACAAACATCATCTGCGAGGGGTTGCCACACACATCCGCCCCATCGTTCCTACGTAGTATGCCCAGCTGATAGACAGAACTCGTAAAGCTTTGGGTGCGACGCCGTCCTTGTGCTACAGCTAACTTTTTCTCACCCGACGGAACCTAACTGCAGATCCATCTCGCTTGACTTGCTTGTTGTTTTCAGCAAATCTGGGTAACGGCATACCGGAATCGGGCCATTACCCCTCAACCACCAAGGTCTATGATAAACGCTGACGTCCGTTTCGCAAGCCCATCTTTCGTCGGATAATTACTCCAGAATTTTTCTTGATGATCAATGTGCCGTTTCTGGCTACAAGATGTGGGGTGAAGGTGATTCAACGACGTTTCATCCCCAAAGCGACCACCACGACTTTCGTTGTGTGACAGACACGTCGGGCTGCGTGGCCTGCGCCTCAGTCGGCTGCTCGACCATGGCCGTGACTTTCTCTGTAAGCTTTTTCCGCAAGCCCTTGCGCGGCTTCAACTCCAGCCACCATGTGGTTCCGAAGTTGTATCGCTTGATCCTTACGACCTCCAACCCGCTCTCCTCGACGATCTGCCCAATGTCCTTGTTCCACCAGCAGCCATGCTCATTGGCGTGTGCAGGCGCTGTCTTGTCCAAGATATTGTTCAACCAGTTGAAATGCGACTTGCCGTGCTCTAGTAGCAGTATCTGTCCGTCTTCGTTTGTAGACGCCTCGATGTTCTGAAGTAGCTTCACGGGCTCTGGCGTCGAGCAGAGGCCCATGGTTTGTATCACGGTATCGTATCCTTGTTGGGCGTCCCAGGGAGGTACGATGGGCTCGAGTGCGGATTGCTGCTTGAAGAATGTGCGGCTGAAATATTCCTTGTGTGTATCGTTCCACTTCCGCTTCGCGACTGCGAGCATAGGCCCGCTTTGATCTAGTAACGTCACCGTAGCGCAGTGCTTTGTGTTGTAGTATGGAATATTCCTGCCTGTGCCCACTGCCACCTCCAGCACATGGCCCCTTGCCATTTGCGTGAGCTTCTTGCGTCTCCAGTTGAGGAGCATGGTTGTTTCTGCCAGGCTGACCTTCTCGTCGTAGCCATCAGCCTCTCTGTCGAAGCGGTCTGAGAGATCTTCAGAGAGGTCCACAATGGGCACTTCATTGTTCAACGAGACATAGAGCATGACCCCGTACATGCCCAACCCAAAGGCAGCCAGACTGACGCCAAAGAAGGCTCGTTGCCGCCATTTATTCACCTTGGCCTGGTGGTGTGCTGATTTGAGTTCCTCGTCGGATAGTTTCTGCAGATCTGAAAGCCTGGGTCGCGCCGCCCAGGCTTTTCTGATGTTTTCTTGTGGAGTGGCTTCGGGTCTGTGGAGCAAAGGTTCGAAAGCTGGGCGTTGTGGCCGTGTCTGCTGTTGTGGCGGCGGTTGTATGCGTTGCTGCAAGGGCAGTGGCAGAGTTCGTTTCGTGGGCAGTGCGGTTGTTTTTGCGGAGAATGACTTTGGTGGCTTCGGAAGCTTCGCCATGGAGGGCAATCGGGCGACAGTAAATAATGGAGGCGGTTTGGTGTGGGGGTTCAATTGGTGTGCACGTCGTGGTGTTGGCTGTTTTCTTGATCTCCAATTTTCCGTGACCCGATCGTTTGGGATTGTCCATGCTTCCACCCCCACCGCCTTGAGCCACGCGCTTTGAACCGCGGATGGCCGTGCCCTGTCATCGATCAACGATATCGGCGCCGTGCAAGCACTGAGACTGACAAATATTTATACACTCAAATGTAGTCCACCACTCCTTCAGACGGACAGTGCGTCCACCAGTCCTTCGGTTCTTTGTACACACTACGTATTCCCTCTCGCAATGGCCTTTGCACCGCCCACAGATCCGCCCTCTTCCGTCTTGATCGTCGGAAGCGGTGCTTTCGGTCTCTCCACAGCATGGTCGTTGTGCAACAACCCTCGGTACAAGGATACTTCTATCACGGTTGTAGATCGCCAGCCGTTTCCTACTCCCGATGGCTCAAGTGTACGTATATACAGCTGAACCATGCAGAGATGCAGCCATTGCGCCACCACCTTGTTTGGAAGAATCTTAACCTGATCTTACCATATAGATTGATACCTCCCGAATCATTCGTCCCGACTATGCAGCAGCACATTACACACGCCTGGCGACGACCGCCATGGAGCGCTGGCGCACCGACTTCGCACCCAAACACTACCACCAAGTTGGGCTTGCCGTTACCGCTTGGGGCCCAGAGCAGAAATACGTTTCAGAATCCCTGGCAAACGTGCGTGCGATCGGTGCCGACAAGACCGAAGTCTTAAACTCTGCTGCCGATATTCGACGAGCATGTGGACTGGAAGGCACCGACGAATGGGGTAGTGGTAGCACAGGATACGTGAACTGGAGCTCAGGCTGGGCGGATGCAGAAGGTGCCATGATGTGGCTGCGAGAGAAAGTGGAGAAGCTCAACAGAGTCACTTTTGTGACTGCAGGAGTGCAGAAATTGATAATTAACCACGAAACCAACACCGTATCAGGCGTGCGACTACAAGAGGGCAAAGAGCTGAGAGCCGACCTCACAATCCTAGCCGCGGGCGCATGGACGGCCTCCCTCATCGATCTACGCGGCTTATGCAAAGCCACCGGACAAGCGATATGCTACATGCCCATTTCCTCGTCCGAACAAGCCGCCCTCGCCAACAATCCCACTATCCTCAACCTCTCCCATGGCCTCTTCATGATCCCCCCGGCCAAGAAGCTCCTTAAAATTGCACGACACGGCCATGGCTACCTAAACCCAACAACAATTCCGCATCCAGAATCCGAAGACCCAAATGAGACCATCACAGTCTCCCTGCCCTACACATCCGTCGACAACCCCTCCCAAGCTGTACCGATAGAAGGCCAGCGCCAATGCCGCGATTTCCTCACTGCTATCCACCCCTCCCTTGCCATTCCCTCGCGTCCTTTCACCAAATCGAAAATTTGCTGGTACACCGACACGCGCAACGGCGATTTCCTCATTTCATACCACCCCAAGTACAAAGGGCTATTCGTGGCAACAGGAGGCTCAGGACATGGCTTCAAATTCCTACCAGTCATTGGAGACAGCATCGTAGAGTGCATTGAGGGAAGGACACCGGAGGATTTCAAAGGGAAGTGGGACTGGCCTGCGGAACGAGTACCGGAGGATCAGTGGCCGGGCGACGGGAGTAGGGGTGGACCGGTGGGTATGCTGTTGGCGGAAGAGACGGAGAAGAGTAGAGGGAGGTTGTAGAAGTGATTTTGACACTAGGCATAGCAGAGCAATGAAATTTGGTCAGTGTACTTTGTGTTTTTCCTGGTGTGTTGCGTGGAAGACCTTCCCCGCCTGCAGTTTACACTTCCTACAATCCAATGCCTTTGGCTCCTCAGCACCAAATGTGCGAGTGTTGCCTTCAGGGGATATCTTGAAGCCTATACCATCTTAAAAAAAGACATCAACATCCCTTCATATTTCTCTACACTTTACTACTCTCCTCATCCCACTCTAAACCTTGAATGTTTAACACCAACCTCTCCAAACCACACCAGCACTTCCGATATCTATTCTCACACTGCCTCTCGACCTAAAACACATCTCACAATATTCATGCCAACGTCTTGCAATGATAGAGGGAAAGGAATTTTATAAGACAGTACGTGCTGCAGATATACACGAGTATCGTGTACCTAAAAATTAGTAAAACTTCTCCTCACTCAATATTTTTTTCCCTCTTATTTCACTACCATACCATACCATACCGTACGCATTCTCCATAAACGTCGGGATCAGGAAACAACACGGTAGATAGGATCTATCATGTGGGCATGCGCGTAGAGCGACCTTCACAAGCTCATAGCCATATACACCATACCCTTATTGCCGAGAGGCATTTGTTTTCGGGCTGCTGAGGAGCCGTCAGGATGAGTAAAAGAAGGTAGTGTTCGAGATCAATGTTGTCAAAGTGAGATAAAGGTGTCCTGGTGCAATGCCTGCTGTATATCCCATCTTGTAGAGGACTAAATAAATTCAGATGGTATAACCAGTCATGCAATGTACAAGCAGTCGCTCACATGCCTAACTATATTTTGTACCAGAGGAGCGACATACATGATGTATTGACCCCGCCTTGCCCAACACAGCTAGACTGAATCCTTCATCATCAAGTAGGTAGGCAACCCACCATGCTGACAACTGGCCCAGAGATTCCTTGTTCTCTTTGGAATTCCTCATTCACTATCTCTCAGTCTCTTGATCTCAAATTCCATCCGTAGGAGAGCATACAGTAAATGCTGACCCGGTAACGTTTTCAAACATTTGATTCACACAACCGCACCACACTCGCCTCCACCATGGCAACCACAATGCCACTCTCCATTAAGCCGCGTGGAAAGATCTTCGTAACTGGTGTCAATGGCTTGATTGGCAGCCATGTGGTTGATCAGCTGCTCCGGCGAGACTACAACGTGCGCGGTGCCGTGAGAGATGTCGGGAAGAATAAGTGGCTAGCAGAGTACTTCGATGAGAAGTACCAGACTGCGAGACTTGAGCTGGTTGAAGTGAAGGATATGACGGTTGAGGGATGCTATGATGAGTTTGTCGATGGTATGTTTTGTGTTTTGCAGCTTCGTGTCTTTCAGTCTTGGGGGCGGGCGGGGAATACGGAGTACACATCTCAGGGGCTGGGAATGAAGTCGTCTCCATGGAAATGAATGATACTTCCCGGTTTAATGAACTGAGACTGATGAATTCCAAAGGTATGGACGGGTTCATCCACGTCGCATCACCCATAGGAGATCTCACGGATGCAAATTCCGCCATCGCCACCGGAACAAGTGGCGCTCTCAACGCCCTCAAAGCATGCGCCAAAACGCCCTCAGTGAAGAGATTCGTCCTCACCTCCTCATCCCTCGCAGCCACCTTTCCAAAATCAAACATCGATTGCTCCATCAACGTAACCAGCTACAACGACGCAGCCATCGAAGCGGTGAAGACTGATCCCTCAACAAAAAACGGACTGCATCTCTATGCAGCCATGAAAGCAGAAACTGAGAAAGCAGCGTGGAAATGGGTGGAAGAGAATGAACCAGATTTTGCCTTCAACACCATCGTGAGTTGTGAACGGCTCTTTGTGTAATCCACATTTGCGACTAAACATACCATAACCTAACTTACCTACCCCAGCTCCCCAACGCCAACTTCGGTCCCGTCCTCGTCCCAAAACACCAGGGCTACCCATCAACCATTGCCTGGGCGCGCGCAGCCTGGACAGGTGACCATCTCCAAGAACACGCAGCACACATCGCTCCGCAGTGGTTCATCTCGCCCGCTGATACTGCGCTCCTACACGTTGCCGCGCTGTTATATAGCGATGTCAAAGGCGAGCGCTTGTTTGGGTTTGCGGAAACGTGGAATTGGAATCAGATGCTGGATACGTTTAGGGAGTTGTATCCTGGGCGGAAGTTTGCGGGGAGGTTAGAGGGCGTGGGGGTGGATCGGATGGGGGTGCCGAATGGGAGGGCGGAGGAAGTGTTGAGGTGGGTTAAGGGTGGTGGATGGGATGGGTGGGTGGAGAGTTTGGCGGATATGAGTAGGGGTTGGGTGGGTGAGTGATGGGTCTTTCTGGGGGGTTAATTTGGATTTTGTGAGGTGTTTTATTGTAGTGTCCGCCTATCTCTTGCCATCTTGCACTTGGACGCTGACTGGAAGCTAAATAAATTACGGAATTGCGTGTATATAATAAAAATTCGGGATTGCCTCAGTCATGATGACCTTCCTCACTTGCGTACTGAACTTTCCATTCTTACATAGCCGTTTTGGTATTCCTCTTTCACGCAATCATCTCCTTCTTGAAAATGAAACAACCCAGAGGACAAAATAATGGAGGTCGAGCAGTCTGGGACAAAGTAGGCGCAGATGTAGGACAGCTCAATGTGATGCCATATTACCCCACGTGGCTGGACCCTGCATCATGTTGAGGGGTAGCTTCAATGTTCATTGTCTAGCAAGCTTCCCCCAATATTTTGACAACGCCACAAATACTACTATTCTTCGTCTTCTTTTTCTTCTTCCTCTTCTTCTACAACAATTGAGCCGTCTACAAACGCAACCATGGCAGACATCGACCTCCGCGACATCCACGACACCCTCATCGCCATCGCCAAACAAGCCGGCTCACGCATCGTATCCGCAACACCCAGCACCGAAGCCGCCGGCTCAAAGAAGAATTGTCCGTAACAAAGCATCCATGCATATAAAACGCTCTCCAAACCCAAGACTTACCACCCAGCCCCAGCCGTCGACCTAGTCACCGAGACCGACCGCGCAGTCGAAACCCTCGTCTCTACTACACTGCGCCAAAAATACCCCTCGTACGCCTTCATGGGCGAGGAGACGTACAAGCCAGGCGATAAGCTAACTGCCGCGCCAACCTTCATATGCGATCCCATTGACGGGACTACAAATTTCGTGCACCGCTACCCCTACGTTGCCATATCGCTGGGCTTTGCGATTAACCTCGAGCCCGTGGTCGGAGTGGTGTATAACCCGTTTACGCAGACGCTGTACTCGGCTATCGTGGGTCAGGGCGCGTATTTGAACCAGACGACGCGGTTGCCGCTGAGTGCGCCGGCGCCGCTGGAGACGCTGAATAGCTGCCTGGTGGCGGTGGAGTGGGGCAGCGATAGGAGTGGGAATGATTTTAAGGTTAAGAGTGAGACGTTCAAGAGGCTGGCTGCGACACGGGAGGAGGGTGGGGGCATGGTGCATGGGCTGAGGAGCTTTGGGAGTGCCGCGTTGAATCTGTGTGGTGTGGCTAGTGGCGGGCTTGATATGTGAGCTTTCTCTGATTCATGCTTCTTCTTTGGCAGCGCGTATGCTGACTTGGTGCACTTAGTTACTGGGAAGCTGGATGCTGGGCATGGGATGTGTGTGCGGGTTGGGTGATATTGAAAGAGGCAGGGGGTATCATGGTTGATGCGAATCCGGGGAACTGGGAGCCGCGGATCGACGAGAGGCGATACATGGCTGTCCGTGGAGGCGAAGGCCAGAAAGAAGTCGTCGAGGAATTCTGGCGCTTAATAGATGGCGCGTTCGAAGTAGGCATATAGTCCGCACACTGCGCGCCGATAGCTGCATGCGTGTAGTTAACCGGGCCGTGATCAGTCTTTCAACTTCACATCAATCCACACGCACCAATATACAATCAATATAGCGGCGACCATTGTTTTCTCATTACATCGCCACTAAAACGTCCTCCACAATCTGACTCTTCCAAGCGGTCTCAGCCAATCTGTTCCGCCAGGGTGACAAGTCTCCACCAGAGAACTTGTCCTCTAAGCACGGTCCATCGCGACTATCGCAGAAACCATACTTTCCGGAAATGAATGTTCCTAATCATACATGCCTAAATCTCCCAAACAGATATATATTTGACATTTCTCCTCCCCGTGCTCGAACCCAAGGCACAGACAGACAGCAGGAACAAAGGAAACCATAGTTTCAAAAGGTCGTCTTGTACTCTCTCCGCAAGCAGAGAGGGGGTAGGAAGGAGGGAAGAGAGGAATACTTTGCTGTTGTACGAAGAAAGGGGGAATATGATTAAAAGTACGGGATGAGGGGGGTGGGCAAACTCCACGGGGGCAAGGTAAGAGATGGGTATGAGTGGGATTAAGGATAGCAACCGGACTTCAAATGCGCCAGGGAAAGCAAACGGAGTGGAATCAATCCGATCCATGTGTTTTTCTGAGGGTTTTTCGTTTTCGACGAGCGGGGGTGCGTGAGTGGGCAAGTCATCCGCCGTGTTTGGCAATTTGAGTTACGTGCCCGGAGTTTGGGGTTTATCAAGTTGGGTATTACTCCGGGTTGTGTGTGTGCGTGCGTGTGTGTTTGCTTTGATCTTTGACAGGGTCGATGGGGTCGTGTAATCAGACTTAGATGGTTCGAGGGGTTCCGCGAGCATTGCTGGAGAGAACATTAGTTTCGAGTAACGGACATCACACATGGATTTGGGCTTGGAAGACTGAAGGGAGGCACAAGGCTCACCTCACGTCCACGAGATCATCGACATGATTACACATGGCCACGAACAGGTCAAAGAACATTTTACCCCCCATCTCCATCTCCATCTGCATGGTTCCGCTACGCTTGAAGGTCTTCCTGCTTCGGATGATTAGGGCGAGGTAGTGGGCTCGCAAGTGGCTGTCGCTGTCTGCTGTATTGTCATATGCATAGCGCGCTGAACGCAGGATCGTTCCGACCTCGATTCCACTCTGCAAGCCTTGCTTGCGCAAGGAAAGCTTCTTGAGCTCTTCGAGGCCGTAACGATCGGCGGCGCAGTAGACAGCTGTGTCTCTCAGGAGCACATCACCCACACCGGCGTGATAGAAGGTAGGTTCAACAGCGGTGGGACGGTCGCCGGTTTTGTTTGGGTCGGGAGAGCTCATGGCACCCTCAAGCATCCAGGTTTGCCTGCGCTTGTCTTGAACCAAGCGAGGATAGTAGTCGCCTTTGTACAGATACTCGAGGATGCATGAGAAGATCTCGGGTTCTTCCGTGGGCAGATCGATGCGGCGAGTGGTGGACTCGAAGAATTGGCCCCGCAGAATCTCTGCAAAGTATGGGGAGTGGGATAAGACATCTTCGTGCGCGGCAAAGGTTCGTTGGTCTGCACCAACAATCACAGTGACAATGGCAGAGGTCAGACTCGGGGAGTCCCTCTCTACCCTTGGACTGGCCTTGCGCGCCTCCACCTTCTCGACCAACACCTTCTGCTTCGTCGCTTCGCGGAACGACCTCTTCGGCACTTTGGTTATCTTGCCCGAACGGTCTTTCGAGCTAGCAAAAGAGCGTTTGCCGAACATGTTGGCGAAGAGCGGAATCGTAGCGAGCGACGGAAGGGTAAAGAGTGGACAGGTTAGTTGACGCAGTACATGAGAGAGGAGCTCTGGGAAACTCTCAGACTTCGCGCTCTTCCTTGTGAGAAAAGAACTAGATCCAAGGAGCTTAGTGTGTACCGACACTGGTGGTGAGGGATAGCACACTTGGTTGTCGAACTCAGGCTTGTCGTGAGGCGTGAGGGCTGAAGTGTGGGGATGCCGGCCTCTTAAATACTGGTGTTGCCAAGCTGTCGCCCCTGCAGCCTGTTGTGGTAGCGCTGGGCTGTGTAGCTGAACACTTGCACATTATTTGCCAATTCATGGTCCGGCCTGCTATGACTGGGCTATCGGGTCGTCAGGCAGCAAGGCAATCATGGCCCTCCGTCTGATTTGGCGTGCTGCAACATTGTGGAAGGGTATAGAACAAGCTTTCCGCCATCTGGCTGCATTCCGAGTCAAGGCTGGCTAAGCGACACCCAACCGGGCCAGCAGTTTCCATGGACGTGACGTATGCAACCAACTGAGAAGAACAACGCGACAATGAGTGTGCAAATCAACGACGATAAGAGACGGCGAAATGCGTGTAGCAAACGCGTCCACAGACTAGATACGCGGCGCGGCGCGGTCGTATCACGATGTAACGTGACGTGTCGTCGGCCTATTTAGGTCTGTGACTCATGTCCGAAGCAAGGACTATCTATGTACTCAAGATATCCTCAAGACCCGCACTGCCGGGTATGTCTGAACACCCAACAGGGTTCTTTGGTCTCGTTTGGTCTCACAAGAAGGGCCTGTGAGGTGGAGCTGAGGACAAGACCATCAGCACGATTGATTTCAGTCTTGGGGAATACCTCGATTAAGTAGTGCCATTAATGTATACAACCTAATGTAGTGTCACAAAGCACTCGGCATTTTATTAGGCTATGTCTATCTAAAGATGAAATAGAGGCTTATAGGGCCATTGATTTTACTACCTATAGGGTTGCTACCAAGCTCCAAGTCTAGCCATGGCCAAGAACATCACCGATTGCGACAACATACTCGGTTTTCACAGGAACGAATCCCACTCTAGTTCCCAGATCCTCCCTGTGTCGTCATTGCTCAGATATCCAGCACACAGCTCGCGTCTTGTCCTTGTAACTCCGGCGTCATATTGTGGTACTGGCCACTCAACAGCACTGGTGCTCGCGCTATCACACACACATATGTATCGATGGCAGACTTGGCATTCTTCCTCAGACCAGGGAGATCGTATGCACTCCACAGATGAACCTGAAGAAGAGGGATCGCATAGGCTAGGCGATGAGCTGCCGCTGTGTGACTCCGAACTGCCATCTTCAGGACTGGGCATAGGGGTTGGTGGACGTGTATTAGCGTAGCTCGTGGGTGAGATAATAAAGGTCCCCTCATCATCCTCACTCGATTCATAAGAAGAAATGGAACGAGATCGCCGTCCGCGGTTGTGCATATTATCAGGAAGCATAGTCCAGTCATCTGACAAGACGGATGACATGTGCGACAGAGGACGGAGCACCCGTAAAGAGGACGAAAGAGAGGCAGTTTCTAAAGGCGATTTACTACTGGGTGTGAAGGTAGAATCAACTGCAGCGTTCATATCCGCGAGCGGTGCGGGTATGCCCTCCATAGTTGCGCCTTTGTTTCTCTCTAGAGCCATCGAGTCCACGTATGTGCTACACCAGCATGGATTGGCGTGTCCTAGGTCCAGAAAATTCGGAGCAGCATGCTGCAGTTTTGATTTGGCAGCATGCAACAAAAGTGTCGGTCTCGATGACATTGCGAGTGCCATTTTTGGTCTCGAAGACTGTATTGGAACAGCTGACCCTATTCGCACCGGAGGCATGTTAATAAAAGGACGTGGAGATGCTATGGGCGCTGTAATGAGGGCAGTGGATTTTTGTCTGCACTCTGTGGCTCCTGCTTTCGGCTCGGTACGATAATTCATGGCGCGCGACTGGGTTGAGGACCTTGGAAGCCAATGTATTGGAGTATGCATTGTAGATGATCCCAGATGCAAGTTCGAGTCATGGCTAAGGCAAGATAGGCCCGAGGAATCGGGGGCTAGTAAAGGTGATACACCGTTCCTCGATGTTATCGCATCAGATGTTCTACTCTTTTCCCTACCAAGCGAAGCCTCTGAAGATGCAGAACCGACAGTCGCAGAGTTCAAGGACTTGGACGTCGAAGGGTAGCGACCTGTAGGATCCGGGCAGGCGAGAGACGCAGAAAGGGGAAAGAATCGCGACTGTTTGCGTTTTGACCTGGCCTGAGGTGCGAGGCATGTCTCTGATGTTGAAGTCTGCTTTGAACTTGCATGGCCTGGTGGAAGCACGGCTGTAGGTGATGATGCCAAGGTGTTCGGACGAAACTGTGGAGCACAGTGCTGCAGAACGGTATCTGAGGTATATGTCGCATCGGGTCGTGACAAACGGGTCGGACTACCCTGAGGGCCCCCAGCAGGTTCCACCATCAGTGATTTTGCGCTTTTCTCTCCAACTGCAAGGCCGGACAGCCTCTTCGGTAGCCCATGTCCGCTTCTATGGCGTCGACCACCACGTTTTCCTCTTCTTCTGCTTCTGATTGGGGCTGGCACAAAATCGAAATTCTATTTCGGCCCAACAGGGTGTTGATCAAGTCCCTGCAAGGCACTGAAGCGGTTTGCTGTACAGGCGTCAATTGGTCAGGTTCTGCAATTTGTTTCAGACCAAACTCACGGGTTGGGACAAATCTGTGGGTTTGAGGACATGGTGGGCTTTGGCTCATCAATGGCCGCGCAGGTAATGAGGTTTGGTAAGTATGGTAGTCGGGCTGCGGTGGTCCCAAGACCATTGTCTAGGGTCAGTGACGATAGGTGAATTGAGATGAGAAGTACAACAGGTTTCACCAAAAGGCGAGAGACGTAGGAAGAATCGAGCAGGCTGGGTAGGTAGGTATGTTTGTGATATTAGTAGGGAGCACGTGGTGGTGTTTGTGTAAGGAGCATGGTCCGCCTGTGGGATGCAGGAGGTAAGGTTATAGGGCTGACTAAGGTGCAAACGGCGTCATAGCTCAATATTCGTTGGTCCCCACATGGCTGCCCATCTGCACTCTTCACTGACAGCGGGGTTGCACGGTTTACGCCAGCCCGTCTTCCGCCCTCCCAACGTCCCTCAGTGCGCTCCAGGCTAATTGGCAATATCAACCACGAGCAATTACCTGGAGCCGCTGCCGCCGTCCGCCATCCGCTCCACCCACGCCCACGCCCTCTTCGCCCTCCCCTCGCTCACGCCCGCTGGAAGGCAATCGCCATGCCCGCCGCCATGCAGGCCCGCCGCCCCATGCCTCGCATTGTGCCTGCCATTCCACACCGTCTGTCACGCGCCCCGCCGGCTGCAAGGCCCCTCACGCCTGAGGAGTCCAACAAGGGCGCGGTCGCTCAGCCCGAGCCGCAGCCCGAGCCACTGGCAGCCGACGAGAAGCAGCCAACCGCGCATCTAGAGGACCAGCAAGCGCCTGCGCCCGATGCGCCTTGGACGCCAGACTCCAAGGCATCAGGCTCCGGCAAGCAGCCTCAGGCAGACGCCCCCGCGCTGGCCTCTTCTCCACCAGCCTCACCCCCGGGTGGTGTTGAGGAGCCCCAGCACGCTCCAAGTACGATCTCTCACCAATAGCTGAACTACAATGCTAGTCATGTATGGTGCGCAGGCTAATACCCCATACTACAGAGGCTCAAATCAATGGCCACGGCAAGGCCAACGGACATAACGTCGACTCCTCACTCGCATACAGTGACGACTCCAAGCTGCTCAGCGATCAGGCTCGTCGTAAACTAGCGGTGCCCGCCCAGCTCCCACCGCCCTTCTACCCTTCCAACAAGCCGGGCACAGACACTCCGCCTGACAGTCGCGAGGCACAGGTTCACTTCCACCAGCATCAGCTTAGCGCTGGGGCTGTCGAATTTCGCAGTGCCAATGACTCGCCCGCCATACCAGCGACTCCTCAAGGTCTGGAGCAGCAGGCACATGTACAGCAGCATTCACTGCCCCCTCCACCCCCTGGATTTGCTCCTGCTCAGCAGTACGCGCCCTTCTTCCCCGGACACTCTCACCATCCTTCAGAGGTTGGTGCTCCTTGGCTCCCAGCGCCAACAGCACCGCCCCGCCCCATCCATGAGAGCGGTGGTGAGTATGCGAACCCTTACAACGCACGTTTCCCGGAAGAATCTGCTTTCCCCATCAATGGTGTTGCTACCTCGCACTCTCAGTCGCCCAACAAGGCTCACATCAACGATGCGAAGCCTGGCTCCGAGCACGGAGAGGATCCTCATGCACTTACCTATCAGAACGGCGCTGCGCCGGTTGGATCTCATCTGGAAGAATCGGCCTTTGAGCTTGCGGCTTACCTTTCCACTCAGTTTGGTAATCCCGAGTTCGCCGACTTCATCTTGCAGATTCGATCGCCAGAGTCTGCTCTTGTCTCTGTGCCTGTTCACGGCATTGTCGTTATGCGCAGTCCAATCATTGCAGAGGCTGCCCGCCACAGCCCAGCTCCCAGCCACCGTGCTCGGGATGCGCGGCGGTTGATCGATGTGCTAGTATCTGATCCCTTCGCGACGCGCGAGTCGCTTGAGGAGGCTGTCAAAGTTTTGTACGGAGCGCCACTTATTACGGCACAAAATTTCTTGTTTGGCCTTGCTCCGTACATGTATGAGAGCGAACAAGCCGGCCCATCGAATGATGCTCGACGCCGTATGCAGCAGATCTTGAGCTACATGGCTGCTGCCCGAACGCTGCAGATGCCGAACATGCAAGCACGTGCGGTCGATATCGCCCGTATGCTCCTGCGATGGGACACTGTTGATCTTGTACTACGGTACGCATTGCAAGCCGGTCCAGTTGCTCGCCCCAGGGTCGAAGGGCCCGATGCCGAAGACCCTTTCGTTGCCGCGTTGCTCAACTCTGCCATCGACTTCATGGCATATACTTTCCCGGTCGACTTCGAACTGTATACCATTGCCCCGGAACTTCGTGATCTTCCACGCTTACCAGTTTTCATTGAGTCCCGGTCAATCTCCCACAACCCGCAGCTGAGCAAAATTCGTTTCGGAGATGCGCCTCCTGAGAATGACATCCAACCGCGTCACGCAACGAGTGTTCTTTCCTCGGTCCTTCTTTCACTGCCCCTTCCTCTCGTAGATCGTCTACTGAACCATCGTGCGACAGCAAATCTAGTTGGGTGGACTGGCGCTGTCGCACTCATGCGAGACATTGTCAACGAGCGTGAGAGGCGACGTCAGAAGGCTGTACAAAGCCAGCTAAAGCCCGCTCACCACGGGCCGATTCCCAAGGCTTTATTGAACAACATGTACATTGAGGAGTATTTGGAGCAAGTCGATCCGTCGCCTCTTCATCCTTCAGGTCACAAGTTGGTTGCAAAGTGTCTGCCCACGGAGATCTGAGGGGCCGGTCTGGACAAGTGGAGCCTCGATCACAGTGAGGTCTTCGCATCTGCAGCATTGTTCAGCCGATCTTGGCGCGGATTTCCACAATGTGTTTACAAAAATTGGGTGGAATCATTCCAGGGTGTATAGCATAGCGGTTTCCCAAGGCGTTTGTTGTGGCGTTGTTAGCGACATACTTCTCTTCTGGTTCTTCCTACAGTCACTAAAAGTACGACACGAGACGACACATATTCCCCCGTAAGACGACGAAGAACATACAGAAGCGGCAATTCGCTTGTGCACCATGATGCTATGCAAATTAATGTTTGTTGGCGTCTGGATACCTTTCGGATCTGGCCGGTGGTGGCTGCCTGTCTAGAGCTCCAATTTGTTGGAGCAGGTTTTACATAGATGTCGAGAGGCGGACAAATGACATCCACAGTAATGAGTCTATATAATCATACATACGTGAGCCTTGATCGTGTTCGCATTCGTGTATATGCATGTGAACGTGTGTATGTGGTAAGTTGATATGGTCTAGTCCATCAAGGACTGGTGTTGGACGCTTAGGCTTTCCCTTCCGGAAAAGTTTCCGCTCAAGAAACTTCGTTTCACTTATGTAACGAAGATCTGGCAGAGGATCACTCACAGCCGCAGAATAGCTCACCACCGATGCTGTGTAGCACGTCATATCCCCCCGATATCTGGAAACGTTTTATTTACCGCCTAGAGATGTCTACCAGTCACTCTTTTGGTGGAAGATCAAACGAGGCATCGTAACGAAACGTAGGGTTTGCGGATATTAGACGGGGATAATCGCTTCGTGACGTGCTTGTACAACCGCTATTGTTTGGATCTATCTATTACGGAAAAGTCATTCGCTGCTAGCAATGACCAAGCAAGCCTCGCGAACATGCCGTAAGGCGGTGCTCGCCGTCCCGTCATCTTCTTCGATCTTCTTTCTCTCAAAGACAGAAACAGCAAAGCTGATCTGCTGCGCTTAGTTTTCAGACGTCTTTCTTTCTTGATCCTCTATTCTTGACGGTTTGTAATCATCCTTAACTAGACCGTGTCCTGGGCTTGCAGTACAGAGGTTTCGTTTTCGGCTGTTCAGCTCATCAGCACATATCGAAGTTGGCTGGCACTTGACTCCTCAACCTGTCAGCCTGACACAACACTTGCTATCGTGATATGGAGCGAACTACAGCATTGGCGCACGACGTGCCTACAATATCCGACACATCTTCACAAGTCTTTGACGAAAAGCTAAGCCAACGGCCATCACTCTCGTCATCAGATTTGCTTCGAAACACACCTGCACTCCTGAATCACGAGAGTAATCAACACGTGACGAAGGACCAACCACCACGACTCGAGGAAGGCGATGAACTCGAGCCCGTTCAATCCAAACATCCAAGCGTGAGAGATGCTTCAAAGATACCCAATGGAGGGCTATGGGCTTGGCTGCAGGTCATGGGTGGCTTCTTCTTACTCTTCAATTCTTGGTATACTACACTACCCAGCTGATAGTATAACTAAACACTAACAAAACGGCTTAGGGGCATTGTAAACACCTTCGGCTCCTACCAAGCTTACTACGAGACCGACCTCCTCTCCTCCTCCAGCCCCTCCTCCATCTCCTGGATCGGCAGCATCCAAGCCTTCCTCCTCCTCTTTGTCGGCGCCCTCACAGGCCCCATCTACGACGCTGGCTACTTCCGCAGCCTCCTGTTATTCGGCAGCGTCATGCTCGTCCTCGGGCAAATGATGCTCTCCCTCTGCCACGCGTACTGGCAAGTTCTCCTCGCGCAGGCCTTTTGCATCGGCATTGGAACCGGCGCGCTCTTCATCCCCAGCATCGCCATCCTCTCAACCTACTTCTCCACACGCATCGGCATGGCCATTGGCATCGCTGCCTCGGGCTCCTCCTTCGGCGGCGTCATCTACCCCATCATGTTCCACAAGCTCCTGCCCAAAGTCGGCTTCGCATGGACCACGCGCATCCTCGGCTTCGTCGTCCTCGCCACAATGCTCATTCCCAACCTCGTAATGCGTGTGCGGGTCCTCCCGCCAAAATCCCGCTCCCTGCTTGACCTCCGCGCCTTCTTGATCCCCGCGTATAGTCTGCAGGTCCTGGGCTTCTTCTGCGGCTTCATGGGCTTGTACATGCCCTTCTTCTACGCACAGTTGTATGCCCTGCAACGACACATCACCAATGAGAACCTGGCTTTCTATCTCCTGGCCATAATGAATAGCACATCGGTGTTTGGCCGCATCGTCCCTAATATCCTGGCCGATAAGCTGGGCCCGTTCAATGTCGTTGTCCCCTGTTGTCTCATCTCGGGCGTGCTGTGCATCTGCTTTATTGCAGTAGATAACTCGCCGGGCATCATTGTGCTCATGGCGTTTTATGGCTTCTTCTCTGGCTCGTTTGTCAGTCTGCCGCCGACTATTATGGTGCATTTGAGTGTGGATGCGCGGGATAAGATTGGAACGAGGTTGGGGCAGAGCTTTGCATTTGTGTCGATTGGCTTGCTGATTGGGACGCCGATTGGAGGCGCTGTCTTGGACAAAAGCGGCTTTGATGCGTTGTGGACGTTTGGAGGGTGCATGTTGTTTGGAAGTGCGGCATGCTTGATCATGGCGAGGGTGGCGTTTAAGGGGTGGGGGTTGGTGAAGGCTTGATAGTTCCGACATGTCACATGTTCAGTAGAGAGAATGTAGCAAATCAACATGTTATATTACGCGTACTTTTTGATGTTCATGGCTCACCGTGGCTGCGGAGACGAGAAGACTACTCCTTCTCCTTACCCTTACCACCAGCGTCCACAAACGGCGCTTGCGGAACATCAATACCCTCCATTTTCCACTTCATGCCCGGATACGAGTCACTATGCACAGTCAGATCCACCTTCTTTCCCTGCGCCTCAGGTGGCAGCGACACCTTCGCCGAAGCACGCAAACTCGACTGCGTCCCTGCATCTCCCCTCCCTCCGCGGCCACCACCGTTGCGACTTGGGTCACTCCAGCCTACACGCTTGAGTGCAATGATCTCGTCTGTACTAGAGTACGAGAGTATAGCGAAGAAGCCCTCGGTCTGCGGCTTGGGGTAGCGAGGCGCGAAGATGCGCACACCGCCATTTTGCAGCTTGGTGTGATTTTGACGTGCAATGTTGAACGTCATTGACATTGCATTGATGCTGCCCAAGTCAAGCTTCAGGACCGGAAGGCGGGCTACTGGCTCGGCGAAGCGCTTCATAGCCGCATATGTAACGCCCGCAGACTTGGCAGCTTGTTCGAGAGCGGCTGACTTTGCAGTCGTTGCCTCAATCAGCGTCTTGGGGCTGGCCTTGGGCTGTTCGAGACGCTGCTTCTCTTTTTCCACGTCAACTCCGGGAAAGATGGAGAGTACCCCGTCGGTAGGCCAGCGAGCAGACTTGATAGCTTGTAGGAGGGAGATCATGGCTTCGCACGAGGACAAGTATCCCAATTCGGTGAGTACATCGATTGAAGCCTGCACGATACGAATACTCTGATCCAACACACTGTTGAGATCTCCGACGTAATCTGAGATGGGCAGGTCGATCCGCGAGAAGTGTGCTTGGAGAAGCAAGAAGGCTTTGACGTGTGGATCCCACATGGGTAGACCAAAGTCATCTGCTTGGATCGGTAGGGCCTTGGACAGCTCGGCGTTGATAAGATCTTCGTTATGACGAACTGGCAACTCATCATACTCGGTCGCATGCGAGATCCAGGTGAGAACGTCCGCGAAGGTCGCATTGCGCTTGACATTTTTGGCGAGATAGCGGATGGTCTTGTGACTGAGGTAGTAGTAGCTCATGATCTTGCCTAGGGGAGTTGGGTCCACCTCGCCTGTAGGCTCCACAATAGCACAAGATGACTCGTCTAATTCCTTGAGTGATGTCTCAACAAGCTCAACCATGTAGTCGTTAGCCATGGTTTGCGCAGCTATGGTATTATGCTCCTCTGCTGAGATCTCCAGACCATAGAAGGAAGGGTTCTTGTGTAGACGGCGGAAGAAAAACGTCCATGTGAGATAGTCTAGTGCGTCTTGTTTGGTTGCAACAGTCCCAGCAGAGATTTCGGCGCCCAAGTGATTGTCCAGGACTTTGTGAAGCGAAGATTCAACCGGGAAACCGGTGTGGAGGAAGTGCTTGTAAAACTCCTTCTTCGCATCTTGCGTAAATATACGCGCAATGCCAGACGAGTCGAACTGAGGACGTCCGGCACGACCTAGCATTTGCAGTACATCTGTGAGATCCATGTCTTTGTATCCTTCAGTCTTGGCGTCGAAGAATTGCGTGCCTTTGACAACAACCAGGTGAGCAGGTAGGTTGACTCCCCAAGCGAGTGTACTGGTCGCAACGAGAATTTGGATCTTGTTGTTCGCGAACAGTTCTTCTGATAATGATCGATCAGTTTCAACCAGACCAGCATGATGGAGGCCTATTCCGAAGCTGAGGGCCTCCCGTAGCGCATCATCTTTAACTCGAGTAAGGTTCAGTGCGAGATCATCTTCAGACATGTGTAGGAAGCGCCTAGGATTATCTTCCATACCACAGAAATTGATCAGATCACGCGCAGTAAGACGGGTTTGGCGACGCGAGGCTACAAAAACGATGACAGGCTTCTCTGGAGAGTGTGCCTTGATCGCGAGGAAAGTCGGTCGGTTCATCGACTGCATCAGTGGGCAGAAACCACGTTGTTCTGGGAAGCCGTCGATGAAGATCTCAAGGGGTACAGGGCGAACCGAGTGTCGGAAGTTGAAGAGCCCTTCCTTGACGCCCAGCCAATTCCCAAGATCAGATGCGTTGGCGCAAGCTGTCGACATACCGAGCAAGCGTATGGATCCATCCTTCTTCTGCGATGCAATATAGTTCATGCGTGAAACAATGATCTCCAGGATAGGGCCTCGATCACCGCCTAAGAGATGGATTTCATCGATGATGACCAAACTGACTTGACGGACATACCCACGAGTCTGCCAGCTACGACTAATACCATCCCACTTCTCAGGCGTTGTAATGATAACGTCCGCATCTCGGATAGTACGTGTGTCAGGTGTATTGTCTCCAGTCAGCTCGACTAGCTTCAGGCCCATTGGTCTGGCCAGTCGCTTGCCCCAATCCTGCACTCGCTCTCGCACAAGCGCCTTCATGGGTGCGATGTAGACGACCTTCGATCCAGGTTTTTCACGGAATGCCCACCACATCGCAAGCTCGGCAGCGACAGTTTTTCCACTACCAGTCGGCGATCCGAGTAAGACATTTGCTGGAGTATGATACAAGCAATGGAAGATCTGTGACTGCATAGGGTTGAAGTACTGGAAGCGCTGTGCATACACCTCTTCTAAGAGCGGGTTTTTCAAGGCAGATATTGGTAGTGGCTGTAGATCCAGGAGATCGGTATACACACTCTCTGTGTCTGGTCGAATGAGATGTTGAAATGAAATGGGGTGCACGGTCTCTGCGCCCAGCCAACGATCGGATACAGCACGAACATAGACCTGTGTAGGTAATGGGTCAGACAATGGGATCGTGAAATTGAGTTCGTGATCATCGTAAAGCTTCCTGCGCGACAGGATGAAGTATTCGTGGTGGTAAATTTCCGAGGTTTCCGAGTTTTCGACCCAAATCCAGAAAGACTCTGACGTTCCATGATGGCGATCATTCCAGACGAACTCGGGCGTCAGCCAGAGATGTATCCTAAGCACATCGCGGTTCAGAGGTGCTATCTCCGACTCGATGCTTAAGGTAGGAAAATTGTTCATAATCTTCGAGATCACACCACCCATTTTCTTGTTGTGCACCATGTCTCCTATCTCAGCAGGGTCCATGTCTCGTAATGTGGCAATCGAGGGAAACCGCGCATCAAGCAGACGCAGAACAGGCTGCGGGAGGTCAAACTGATGCAGCGGATGCTCTATGGACCAGCAACGATGTTCGATAGACTGGCAAATGCTGAGGAGGACCAGACACTGGTAACCCCAACGGCGATTGAGCGCTATCATGAACAAGGCACGTGCAATACGTGCTGCATTCTGGGTAATATAATTGGTATCCGAGACAAGTGTAAAGTCATCCAGCCGCGCTCTTGAGATGTGGGATTGTAGCAGGTAGTTCGTTTTACCATGGGATGTCGCATAACCGCCCTTAACGTCAGTGACAACGTAGCCCTCTTCTTTGAGCGCCGAAAGTTCCTTCTCTTCAGTTTCGCGCGACTGTACTTGATCAAATTCTCCGCTCATACTGATCATAGCTAGTGCGTCGGCGTCACTACCGTGAGGTCGCATCATGGTATTGAAGATTTCGATACTGGATTGTTGCACGTAGTACTGACTGGCAATACGACCAACGTCTTTTGCGCGGAGATCTTCGGTGGTCTCGTTGAAGATTATCATCTGACTCTTTTGGAGAATTCGCGCAGCATCAATGATCAGCTTACGGCGCCTTCCAACAAGCTGTGGATCATCTCGAATCTCATTCCACTCTATACCATATGATAGGGGGCTCTGTTGCATTCGCACAAACAGGTACAAATATCCAAGCCACGTTACTGCTTCCGATACCGTAGTAACCGTCCCCAGCGAGATCTCAGCATTGAGATTGTCTATGAGCTTTGCTGAAAATCTTGATTCGATGGGCTGTTGCTCTGTCACCGCTCGCATGTAATGATCAAGTTTATCATGTGTTGTGCAGATGAAGCCAATACCGGTGTCTTGGAACTGAGGTCTTCCAGCACGACCGAAGATTTGAAGTACGTCAAGGATTCCGAGATCCGTGAATTTACCCTCCTGGGCGTTGTAGACCTGGGTTCCCTTGATCAAGACAGCAGCTGCAGGAAGATTTACACCCCACGCCAATGTAGCCGTACAGCAAAGCACCCTTATCACACCCTCTGCAAAGAGACGTTCGACCAAGTTTCTGTCTGAGCGAGGCATACCAGCATGATGAGTACCCATGCCTTTATCCAGAAGCTCGCGGAGGTCTCGTCCTTTGGATTGCTGCATATCGCGCCGAGCAAGGTCGTATCGTGGATGATCCGTTGGATCGAACAAGTCGGCGCACTGGTCCTCCACAGCCATCTCGTGAAGTTTGCGGGCTGTCTTAAGTGTGTCCTTTCTGGAATGCACAAAAACCATAACCTGGTGCCCTAGCTTGAGCATCTCCACGACCTTGTCAAAAGCTACTTTCTCGATGTTCTCCCGAGACTGTCGGTTTTTTCCTTTCGCTCCAATGAAATGCTGCTCTAATGGGACAGGGCGGAACGAAGCATCAAAGTAGAACAGGCCAGCCATCTTGTTTACCCGCAGGAAGTCGGCTACGTCAACGTAATTTGGGAGGGTGGCTGATAGCCCAACGATACGGATCAATGACTGTGTGCTTTCAACCTGTCGCTGAGTTCTAGCGACCAAGCTCTCCAGGACAGCACCACGCTCATCGTGAAGCATGTGAACCTCATCAATAATGA
Organism: Plenodomus biglobosus; assembly: GCA_022343325.1. Classification (NCBI taxonomy): domain Eukaryota; kingdom Fungi; phylum Ascomycota; class Dothideomycetes; order Pleosporales; family Leptosphaeriaceae; genus Plenodomus; species Plenodomus biglobosus. The sequence goes on along the minus strand of JACTNT010000027.1, from coordinate 820,175 downwards.
GAAGCCGCACTTTTTGCACAAGCTCGGTGTCCCCAGTGCTTTTCCTTGTCACCACGTCCCACTTCTCCGGTGTGGTAACGATGATCTGGGTATCCAGGATCTCAGCCTTAGTCAGGTGCATATCACCGGTAAGTTCGCGAACTTTGATGCCAAGCCATGCGAGACGCTTTCCGAGTTTGTCAGTAATCTCGGCAGCGAGAGCCTTCATAGGGGCAACGTAGATGATCTTGAAGTCCTCTGTCATTACAGTGAAGTCGGTAGCTTCAGGTTCTTCGATGGGATTTGGTATAATATTCTTAGCCACCGTGTTGAGGATGGCAAGCATCGCCGCATCCGTCTTACCCGCACCAGTGGGAGCGCAGATGAGCATGTTTTCACTTGTCTTGTATGCGACAGGGTACACAAGGCTTTGCATGCGGTTAAGCGTCTTGTAACCTTTGAATGTTTTTTGACAAAGGCCGTCGAGCTCCTGGATCTCAAGTAGTCTTCTGCCAGTGCCGACATTGCCTACTGGCACTGCTGGTATCTCATACTCCTCGTACAGGTTGTTGTCAACATGTACGGTGTCTGACGGCAGAGCATACTTCTTTCCATAAGCAGAGAGCTTGTTACCAGCTTCATGTGCGCGATAGACGTGAGGATACTGAGGGCCTTTCCGGTCCATTGCGGGTGCCAGTAACGCAGCCTTGTGATCCCGATCTTGCTTGCGCAACGCCTCTGCACGCTCCGCTCTAGTCTGCAAGCGCCCAAAAATACCGTTGTCTTGAACGCCAACAGAATCTTGAGGACGCTGGGTGACTTCTTTCCGGTGAGAGATGAGGTCTGCCACCAGGTCGAGTTCGCCATAGCCCACGATGTCGGCTAACATCATCTGCAGCTCCTCGTCTGTCTCTAATTAGAAAGAAGGGGATACTAAATATACAAATGCTACTTGCCGTTACTATCACTCGCGAGGATGGCTGTAATCTGCTCCTGTAGGGCGCCGGCATCCAGTCCTGAGCTGCTTCGCGCAATGGCGATGCACTTGTCGGCCAACCAGTGCTGATCATAGGCATCGTTGTGAGAGGATTGCTCAAGTTGATCGCTGCTATATGCTTCTTCGAATTCATCGCTGATAACGTCCCATATATCCTCCCCGCTTGCGGTGCCAGAAAAGTCATCGTCGTCAAATGCGAGATCATGGCCATATGCTGGTGTCTGGTCTGTGCCGTCGGGCAAGTTCAGCTCGGCTATGGCCTTGCGCATCGAGGCAAGCTGCTCGAGCCATTGCGTCTGGGTGTCTTCTACAGTGGCCGACATGGATACTGGTGTATTGTTTCGCAGGCTTCATGGGTCTACGATGATGATGTCGAGCTGCTCGGCTAAACCTGCCCCACTCCCCGCAGATCCCGCGGGATGACATAAGCGGGCGTGGGGGCGGTGCTTGTGCATGTGCCTGGCATGGCGCCTGCTGTGACGGCCAGGCACTTGAAGTCTGCTGCAACTGCATCTTGCTGTGACGCTGCAGACTTGGATTCTCACATACCGCCACCATGAAGATCATCTACATCGGCGTAGGTGCTCTCGTGATGCTTTCTGCACCCGCTCTGGGACTGACATTTGCCATCTAGGTCTTTATGACGGAGGTCAAGGCGAAGGACGACGAGGCCGTTGAATTGGTCAAGGAGCAGGCTCTCGACTCGTTCAACTACTTCACCCGTGGCAGCATCAGCCAGTTTGTACGTCCCCTCGGCCGGGACACGCCTCCGCACGGCACCTCGTCCACACCGCCTGTCTTACTGACTGTTACCAGGCAACCTTCTGCGGCGGTCAGATTGCGAAGCGCACACGAGTAGGGCAACAGCAAAGTGTCGAAGAGAAAGGTGCATACCACAAATCATTATATGCTTTGCTCTGGGATGCTGACACTATTTGATAGAGTACATGTTTCATGCGTACTGCCAGCAGCCGGGCATCTGCGGCATGGTCATCTCCGACGTCGAGTACCCCAACCTCGTAGCCCACTCGCTCCTCAAGAAGGTCGTCGACGGCTTCCACACCAAGTACCCACGTACCGCCTACGCCAACGCCACAAAGGACAGCCCGAAGCTGTCGTACCCTGAGCTCGCCGACTACATCAAGAAGTACCAGGATCCACAGCAGGCGGACAGTATCATGAAGATTCAGAAGGAGTTGGACGAGACAAAGATTGTTCTACACAAGACTATTGAGAGTGTGCTGGAGCGTGGAGAGAAAATCGACACGCTGGTTGCGAAGAGTGATGGGCTCAGTGCTCAGAGCAAGATGTTCTACACTCAGGTACTGCTTCTGAAGCATCCATCAGCGTCATGCATACAACAGACTGACTCTCAAAACAGGCCAAGAAGCAGAACTCGTGCTGTCTCGTCATGTAAATATCGTAAATACCTTATTGCTCTTGCGCTCTCTTCGACCTTCGTACTCGTTCATCGGGTCCCTGGTCGAGACTGCCATTCAGATGTTGAATACCCAAAGCGAATAATGACTACCCTTTCTTTTCCATGTACACCACAAACACCTTGCTAATCGCACCAAACGCCAAGATCTCAGAACATTTCTTCGTCGCTATCCTCCGTGTCACTTGATAGCTGCATCGACACCTCATCAGAATCCTCGCGTGTTTCTTCGTCGCATTTCCGCTCCTCAAGAACGCGTTGATGCTCAGCGACATCCTCATCATCAATATCCCCAGTCGCCTGCGCGTGCGCCTCAAGTTTCGTACCCACAAGCGTCTCAATCATCTCCCAACTATGGAACCCTTCCTCTTTGTTCTTATCGTCCGCACCACAATCCCATGCAAGAAAAATAGCCGATGTATCCTTCAATGTCGCAATCCACCTAGGCACCCGTGTGCGCTTCATCTTGGCAAGCCATATATCAATGCCCGCTAACAGCCGATCTTTGGACTGGTCGTCGCTGAGCTCTTGGTAGGTTACATCTGGCTCGCCTGGACTTTTGTCGCAGTACAGAAACCGGCACTGGCGCACGTTGAAGCCCCAGTCCTGGCATAATGCTGTGTCCGCCCAGCCCTCTTCGTCCGGACACGCGTGTGGTGATTTTGGATCATAACTAGGGTAGCCACGAGCGTATTTATCGCTTGGTCGGTGACGTGTGTCTTCAGGTGTGCCCGGAGAGTAACTCAGTCGTTTGTTCCCTGCCTTCCGCGACGTCGACGTCGGTGTCTGGAGAGCAGCCATCACACTCGCTTCGCCCGACCGTTCGGGAACTGCATTGCCCAAGTGGTACATATACACGGTCTTCGACGCTCCCTGCTGTTTCACGACTTCTGGAATCTCAGTCTCCGGGTTTGCTGCTTCCCACGCCGCTTCGAGCTGTGCGATGGTTTCTAGCTCCTCCACCATGTTGACGAGGTCTACCTTGCGCAGCTGAAATGTTTGTTTGGCAGCCCCGTAGTCTTCACCTTTTACGCCGTCGGGGAGCTTGCGCCAGGGTCCGCCTAAGGCAGCCCAGCGGGACCATATCTTATTAACTATTCAGACGTGTATCGTTAGCGTGCATTTAGGGCACGATGAGACCGCACGCTTGCCTTTGGCATTGCTGCCGGCTTGCTCTGCGGTAGACGGTGCAGCAGCTGGGTGTCCAGGGTGCAGAAGATGCTTGCAGCGCGCTGCGTGTACAGCATTTCCAGTTGCTGCTGTAACGGAAGGCGATTTGGGGAGTGTTTCGCCAGGCGAACTCGAGAGCAGTCGTGTCGCGTGCTCTGAAGCCTGTTCCTGGCCTGCGCATGAGATGCGTTGTTTGTGCATCCACTCCAAATATTCTGCATATTTGTATGCGGTGGGCAGAGGGACATCCCTAACATGCACGATTTCCAGTTCACACTGCTCTTGCCACCGTGCGATGTACCAGAACAGCTCATCGCGGTCGAAGAGAACTGATGCTCTCGGAAGACCCGCGCGACGGGTGTTGCTCATGCCCACCTGGTACAGTGCAGCGCACTGCTGCCAGGGACGGAAGAGTGCTTGTTGTCATCAGTGATGCATTCAAGCCCGCAATATCATGAGGCGTGCTTCATGTGTAGCGCAGTGTATAGACACTCGCAAGATAGAACGTCCTTGTTATCGTCAGTAATACATCCAAGCTTGCAGTATCATCGCGACTTACTCCGGTAATCTGGTGCCGACTTTCGTGTGCAGCTATTTGGGGCGTTGGGAGTAGAGTCGTGTCTGGGAGCGAGGCCAAAGGAGACAAAAGCAGCGTGCGCGCGTTGTTGTTTTTATTGTGGTTTGATGGTTATCTGTTTTATATCGGTAGGTACCTAGTCTGGTGAAGGTAATCACCATGTGACTGTGACTGACTATGATTTTGGGGTTAATCCCAGCACTAGTACACGCAAGCACTGCCTGACTGGTTTGCCTTGTATGTCTTTTGTTTTGTCTGGGATATACCGTATTTGGTCGGTATTATTGTGCATTCACTGACATTTTTTGAAAGTCACCCAACGTAACTATCTTGAGGTTTGTGAGAGGTTGCGCCCCAGATCGCCCTTTTTGTGAAGAGGTTTGTTTGCGATCAGTCAGTCAGCAGCCTTTCTGTACTGCACTCAGTGAATGTGACTACGCTCACGCGTCCACGCGAATATAGCTTCGGCTGGGAGCGACGTCGTTGACGGCCGAGACTTTAAATCAGGGCCGTCAGAGGCGACATGGTTCTGTAGTTAACAAAGTGACTGCAGATTGTGGCAATGCTCATCTCAAAATCTAGTCCACTTTCACTGCTGAAGTCGAGAATGGGATATGATGGTAGGGTTAACAAAGGACCAAATATATGAATCTCACTCAGATTGAACATTGTATAAGGATTCGAATAATACTACGAGCGGCTTACTAGCCTACAAGAGGTTATCCAAAAGCATTAGCTGGTATATGCTTTGGATTGAGATAATTCTCGGTATGTAACGGCAGTGCTCGTAAGCCTCCAAGGTGGACCCTGTATTTCCCAGCAACCCTCCAAATTTCGCTGGGAACAGCACCCCCTTTCGCTGCTAATCGTAGTGTTGTGAGGTCGATTGACCAAGGTAGAATTACTCACACCTACGAACACATACTTGGAAGGATTCCGCAATGTTTTGCTTGGCTGTCAAAGAAACAAAGTGTCTAATGAATGCCCTTTCAATCATCCTCAAACACAATGAATTCACTCTCTTCTTCGGCCTCGAACAGGATGCTTCCATCATCGAGATCGCTGTCTTCGAAATAAAACATATCCGCGTCTTCATCAGACTCCACATCTTCCCAATCACTGTCGCCATCGTCATCTTCAACAAATTTTGCTGCGTCGTCGCATAACGCAGCCACCGCTTCTGATATTTGGTCTGTTGATCCGGATCCTTCTGCGGTGTCTGCTTGATGGTGTGTCGCGTGATCGGTGGGCTCAGTTTCCTCTGGAAAAACATGTCCCTCCTCAGGGTCTTCCTTGCTGAGTGTGTATTTTCCATGCTCGTACCGGGGTGATTTCTGCCAGAAATATGCGCTGGGTCTCCCCAGCTCAAATCTGGTTTGCTGACTGAAGGCCACAGTCTTGTTCCCTTGTGCACACGACTTCTTCATGTCACAACCTCCAATTTCCAACCAGTAAAGCGATAGCGCTTTCTCTGCAGTCTGCAAATCTTTTCCTTGGGCGCGAGAATGTCGCAGTGACCAGTCAGCTTCCTGTTCAGCAACACGCTCCAGTCGCGACAACTCTTGAAGGGCGCAGATCTTCCCATAGAGCCACGCGCTGTACACGTCATCTTGAAACTCTGATGACATAAGTGTACAGGTCGGCGCTCGCCCACCGGCGCCCTCTAGGGCTCGTTTGAGGACTCTCAGGTATTGGATGTGCATTTCAATGGTACAGACTGGGCATCGTAGCCATCTCTGACCGATGACGACTGGGTGCATCTTGTGTTGGCATACTACTGCAACGGGCAATCCGGCCTGAGACGGTGTTGAGTCTTGGAGGAGGGGCTTAACATGTTCGGATAAATCGTCGAAGTGATCAGAGAAGTAGCCCGAGTCCTGCCTCTTGAGCCATTGCTGGAAGTTCTCGTATTCCAATGCTGAAGGAACGAAGCCCTGTTGCGCAGGGCTAAGCGTGGTGCATAAGCGCTGCCATCGTTGGTAGAGCTTTAGTTCGCGCGGAGGAAGAATGGTGCTAGCTGATACACTCGGTTTGGGGTGTGCAACCACACAACTGGAGACGCTCATGGTGGCGGGTTTTGATTCGACGCCTGCCCGTAGTTGCGCAGTTGACAAATAATCGTGTCGAGGTCCTTGTCGCTTTCTTCTCCAGTCGCAGGTGCTTGCTGGCCAGTAGAAGACGGGGTACAAGGCCGCTGGCCCTTCTTTGAAGACCGAGGTGGTGGGGTTAAATCGTGTGTTTGTAGTGATGGTGAATATCTTTGTTTGCTTGTCTTACGCACAATAGTCCGTCAACAAGCACTGTCCAGGTAGCGACAAAGGCGCAGTTCTCAGACGCTCGGTCCAAGGTCGCAGGTCGATAAGGCAGAGAGACACAGGAGTGCAGGCGTTCAAACGTGGTAACGCGCGCTGGCGCCGTCGCCCAAGTTGTCGACTTCCTTTGGGATCTTGCAGAAGCACACAGAGGCCATGATCTTTGGGCACGACTGATCCATGCCTTTTACGTGTCTAAGACGGGAGGTTTCTTCGCAGTCGTGTGCGTGCCAGTGCCCTTCGCGGATGACTGTGGGGGCGGGTGTGGGGTAACCGACGGCGGCCTGTAGGTGAGCCGGCGCTGCTGCTACTGCTGCTAGAAGAGTCTCTGGCCTGCGCGTACTGTTTACGCGCTTTCCAGTGTCGGTGTGGCGCGTCGAGTGAGGGTGAATGCGGGTGTGAGAGGTGAAGGGGAAAGTGCGAGGGAGACGACAAAGGCCGGGTGCAGCAGTGGCCGTGGCCGTGGCTCGTGCGTCATGACTGCTGACTGCACGTGGCTGAGCACGGCGGCACCCAATCTGCCCAGCGCCCGACAGACTCCCTGCCCTGCATTGCAGACATTTCCGTTCCTCGCTATTACTCTCCTGGGCAGTGCCGAGAAAGTTAGTTGTCCCTTAAAAGCAAGGTCAAGAGAATTCCTGGCTGTGCAACTGTTCTCGTTGTTGCCCACGCGCTCTCCCAAAATGCTCACTTGGCTCTCAGTCCTGCTTACTACAGTAGAACCCATCCATCCCATGATCGCTCACATCGAATATGCTAGAACCTATCCTTCCATATCCCAAATTTTGCCAGGGAAAATTGGATTCTCGTGTGCATTCTAAATATTGACTTCAAGCGTGTTGGGTCGCGCCTCCCGTCCCCTCTCCTTGGAAGCCCTGCAACATCTGGCATGGGTCTGGAAGCACACGTTTAACTCTATGAAAGAGTCCGTACTACGTGTGTACGTTGTATCCATTGAGTTTTGGGTTTGTGACCCAGGCCAGGGTCCACCACTCAAAGAATACGAGCTCCTCGTAACGGCTCTCCTCTCAGAATCAACTCTCTTTGTTTCTTAAGCTTAGCGCTGACTTTGATTATGCAATCTGCATTAGGCTTTCGCTTCCTTATTGGACTCCAACGATACAGGACAGGATCAACCAACGTTCGGCCCGCAAATTCCTTCATTTCTCCAATCTCAAGCGTCTCTGGATGCACAGATAAGGGAACTAGCCAGGGAATATCCATGTGGCCATCGCAACTATTACAATAAGCTCCGGACCGTTTGCTGTGCACAGAGCTACCGGTAAATGTTGGCCACGCTCCGCGAACACTTGTCTGGCCTACATGCTATATTCGGCGTTGTGTCTGGTTTATCGTGTTTCGAACGGTAGAGTTGCTGGAGATGCTCCATTGGTTCAGGTTGCATTAATGGACAGCGAGTTCGAGCTCTGATTTAACTTGATAGCCACGGTAACCTTGTGCTTTTCCAGACTATCCTTCACATCATAACTTGACGAAGGGTATCCGGTGGTTCTCCCGGTATATTGTCTTCGTGCCAGCAGCCAGGATGCATACAAACGCCATCATAATGCATGCAACGGTCTTTCAATTATTATTTTTCGTCTGCGACTGCGCGCGATCATGCTTCATGGGACTACAAAATATTTCCATGTTGAGCCGTGGTAATTACACGAGCAACTTGCAAAGCCCCATTATATGGTTATGACTCCGAGGTGAAGCTCGGGCGATGACGAGGCCTAACAGCGCTGATACGAGTTTAAGCTCTCCAATTTCAATCAGCACATACGTTGTAGACTGCTCAATTCTACTGAATTGGCCTCAAAACCTGCGTCAGACGTTGTCATCCGCGACGCTTGTCTTAACTTGCTGGACGATAGTGGCTTACACGAATTGGTAAACTTGGATGTCTCCAGCTAGAAAGAGCCGTGACGCCCTTGGATCGTCAGATGATACCCAGACACAGCCAGACCTACTGTAAGCTGACGAATCCGATTGGTGGAGGGGAAGCTACGGCGTTACTGGTCGGTGCTGTCCTTACGATCTGTACCGTAGTAAACGCCATGTTCGTGGGTACTCAATCCAGTGTTATGCAGGCGCACATCGGTCTGCTTTCCGTCCTGTGATCGTCGCAGAGACTCGCGCTTCTGCTTTTGCTCGACGCATTGCCGCTTCTAGCGTATGGGACTGACCCGGGGTAGAGGTATCTACGTGGATCGTGCGGTCTTCCCAGGTCCTTGCCCAACCTTCCTCCTTCCTCCCTTTGTTCGGCTTCGGTGCCAGACAGGATGGACCAACAGCAGGGCCATCGTGACGACAGGAGCAACGCTTCGATACACAGCGACTGGAACCACCCACGATTTCGGGAAACAGAGCAACCTTCTACGATCGGATCATTTTCGGGAGGAGGACAATTGAGCCCGTGTTCCCCGCCAGCCGCATATCCACCACTTCATGAGCATACAGAGGTCAGGATTGGACAACAACAATGGTCGCGGGAACATGACACTTATCAATCAGGGTACGACAGATTCCAATGGCTTGCGACCGCGCACAATATTTCCTATTGTTTCCGCAATGGATTCAATCTCCTCATCGCGAGCTCAACAATCTAATATTCACACAGATACTCGACAGAGAAAGAATCGCCGTGGAATACTTATCAGGGCCCCGGATCACCAACGCCTGATTACTCGGCACCTCAAGTCGTTCCAGGACAATTTATCCGTCGTTCAATCGTTGAACGGCCAATCCCGCCATGCTCAGATGGAGGCACTGTGCCTTACTCCCCTCAATCAATAATGTCAGGTATTACCGAGCATGTTCATCAGCCTGCGTCTGGGTCATCCGACAAAATTCCTGTGCCAGAGCCAGAAATTGATCGGATGTATTGCGGTATGAGAAAACGCAAGTTCTTTATACTTCTGGGCTGTGTCTTGCTGTTTGTGGTCGCTTTAGCTCTGGGCTTGGGTCTGGGCTTAGGACTCAAGGATAATTCATCGTCCGTCTCTCGCTCTATACTCCTTTTTGACTAATCTCTAACCATGCAACAGAGGTGATGTTCCAGCAGATCCATTATGTCGAAGCAGTCCAGAGCTATGCATAGGTGGCGCGCTCAGTTCTAATTACATTTCACGAAGAGGTGCTTTCAATGGTACTGGAATCGCTTTGGCGGGTGAGTCGTGGAACACGGGTCAGCGGCGCATCTTCACGTTGTACTTTCAGCATCATACGGGCGATATCAGGTTTATGCAATATACCACTGATCGAAAGTGGATCGGAGGAACAAGGGCCGAGACCGTCGCAAGTGATGTCAAGGATGCCTCTCCAATATCTGCTGTTTCTTATGCGGTCAACTCAACTCAATACGTAAGTAATCGTCATCTGTCTCGGTTCACGACTAATCATTTTTCCAGTTTCACATCTTCTACATCAACAAAAATAGTACGGTGCAACAACTCACCAGAACCAACGAGACTCAAATATGGGAGGCTGGCCCTCTGAACGATCTCAATTTAAAGGCATTCGACGCGCCAACTAGCGGCCTACAAGCCTGTTGGAAAGGCAACTACTATGGCGACTCCGACTATTCCAAGTTCCCAACCGCATCCGGTGCCACCAACCAACAGCCCTTTGACGAGCGCCTGGGCATGAACATCTGGTTTGCAACGGACAACTCTACGTTTCAACAATACTCTTGGTACAACGGACAAGACGTATGGGCGCCTGTCCAAGAATGGAACGGTTTCAATGGCCATGCTGGAGTGGGATGTTACAGTTGGGGCGAAGGCACATCAACCTACGCAATGCTGGTCAACCAACAAAACAACATCGAATTCTGGTGGAGAGACACAAACACAACCCGAGCTACAACACAATCGCACCCTATAAACACATGGACCAACGCCTCCTCCGCCACCATCCGTCGTGTCTACCCCGCCACCTCGCTAGGCTTCACGACGTATTTCTACGCCCAAATGGCAGACCGCAGCATCAAGGGCTACAACATTACGTTTGCGGCGGAAAACACGACGTTTGTCGAGGACGAAACTTTTACGATTACCGATCCTGCCGGCCCGGTCGAGGGCCTGGGCGGCACGCACATGAGCGTCACTGCGTTTGCGGAGAGGGGCGCCAATCGAAATATCCTCTGGGACAGTCTTTATGTGTTTTATCAGACTGAGGGCGATGATATTACTGCCTTTACCCGCCCGTTGGCCGGCGGGGAGTGGACGAAGGGGAGGTTGGCGATCCCGGAATTGTGATGAGATAGATTGGGAGAGTTTTCTTCTTCCTTTTTTTTTTCGGGCGTTTGGTTTCTCCCATAAGGTAGGGGTCTAGATATTTACTTTGTATTCATTTCAGTTTAATTCGAGAATAGCTTATTTACGGGTACAAGCGCTTGTGTACTTGGTTCATGAGTAATCGGGTAGCGTAGGGGACGAGCGAGCGAGCGAGCGACTAGTCAACGCGATGTAACAAACACATATACACACATGGCTTGAAATCATCATCTATAACACACCCTGCATTGTAAAATCCGAGCTTCAAGGATATAGATACTCGAACGTAAAACTGCCATTCCATATATACACACAGACACACAGACACACATCTCCCCAGCTATCCCCTGCGCGCCTCCCAAACCCCCCCAACATCCAGCCACTCCAGCGCAAACACCGCAACAATCCTACTCCAATCCCGCACAGTCGCCATATCCAGATTCCCCCCATGATCCTCGAGCGTATGCCACACGCGCGGAAACGGACGCGGAACCACATGCAGAATCTCGACGCCGCCGCCCATAAACGGGAGATGATCATCCGCCACACCTCCGCCACGCATCGCCATGGCCGCCGTCATATTCGCATCTGCGAGAAACGGGTGCGCGGGCGCAGACTCGAGGAGGTGCAGCAAGCGCATGCGCGATTCGATGCGTGCGAGGTTTTTGTAGGCCCAGTGGGTGGTGGGGAAGTAGGAAGGGATGGAGGGGGAGGGGGCGCCGAGGAGGTCGAGGAGGAGGAAGAGGGAAATTTGGTGGAGGGGGGTGCGGTAGGTGTGGAATTTTTGGGAGGGCGGGTTGGGGGTTTGAGACCATTGTTTTGCGAGGGCTCTGTTTTGCGGGGAGGGGGGGAGGGGGTTAGCGGAATTTTTCAAGGGGGGGAGGAGGGAGGAAGTAATAGTGAGATAGAGGGAGGGGGGGGGGGGGGAAGGGGAATTCAGGGACATACCTGCTACCATATAAACTGTCACTATCCGTCCACTTTTCAAACGCCTCTTCCCCGTCTAGAAAGAGTATCTGGATGCCCATGTCCGTTTCCACATTTCCCCCTTCCCCAAGCGCTTGCACCTCATCATACACGCGCTGCAAATATGCATCCACGACTTTCGCAACATGCAACAGCATAGCACAAGGCGCCGCGCTATCCGTTGCCCCAACGAAGCCCTCAGGCTGGTACTTGCTGTCGTAATGCGCGACCAGCGTCAACAGATTCGCCTGCCCTGGCTTGACCCACGGCGGCTCACGCTTGAAAACCAGGTTCGCAAAGGGCAGCTCTGCGCCGCCGGATATAGGCGTGCGTGCTGTGCTGTTGTGCCATTCCAGTGTCCACTTGGGTAGCTCGGTCTGGAAGTAGGTGACAAAATGGCGTTGGACGGTGACTTGGCCGGGTGTTCCTGGTACTCGGGGGATGAGGATAGGTGCGAGCAGGCGGCCGGTCTGAGGATCAATGTCGTTTCCTGGGGAGGGTATTGCGCGCAAGAAGTTGTCTGAGAGGGGTTTGTAGGCTTCCGCGGGGGTTTGAAAGAGGAGAAGGCTTGTGAGAAGGGGTAGAAATGAGGGGAAGAAGAAGAAAAAGAAGAAGGAGGAGAAGTACAACATGGTGTTATGAGGACTCGAGGATTCTCCAAGCGTGATCAGATTCACAACTGATAATCAAATATTGCTTGCACTTTGTCGACGTCTGCAATGGCCACTGTCAAAATCCAGTTTCTGCCTCAGCACACTACACAGTAAGTCTGCCTCAGCTCAGATGAAAAAAGGATCCTGCAGGACATCAACACTCCTCTTTGAACGATGAGTGAATTAAAGAATAAAGGGTGGTCAATCAAGTCAAATAAAGCAAGCCATCCACCCATCCACCCTCAACGAGCGCGTTTCATCACACATCCTGTTGAAACGTAAATGATGAGCGAGTTACTTCTTCAGGCGCGCCCCGAAGTGTCATCGTTCCGTGTTTGCCGACGCTACTAATCGCGAGGGTGGTCGTGTTGCGTTTCAGGCGACTTGCGGAAGTTGGCGCCGAGGAGGTTGATGGCACGTGAGACGGTTCTTCATCTTATCAGATCAGATGGCGGGATGAGGTGCGGAAGATCTAACGCAAACGGTTGGCTAGAGGCATGTCATGTCGGCTATATGCTGTATCGCGACCGCGACCGAACAGTGTTCAAGTTGCACGGTAATGGACGGCGTTGATCAAGAGTATTCATTTTGAAGTTGCAAATAAATACTTATGGGAATCTGCATTACCACACTACGATGCGATCAAGGAATGTAGGTAACATCTACAACTTTGCCCTAACCTGGCCTTCTGGCTTAACAAGCGCCCGACCATTTGTGAGCACCGTCTTTCCACCGTCGACTCTGACAATGAATCGGATTTCCTCAAACCCATCCTTGTCTACATCGCCCGTCCTCCACATCTCGGTGACAAGCTTGTCGCCCGGCTTGACCGGCGCCGCAAAGCGCGCCTGGAACTCCTTGAGGTTCTCTGGCTTGCTGCCACCGAATGCCTTGAGTACCGAATTCGCAGACATGTTCCAGGAGAAGAGACCGTGGATGATGGGGCCGCCGAATCCCATCTTCAGGCCCGGCTCTGGGTCGGCGTGCAGAGGGTTATAATCGCCATTGAGGCGATAGAGATGTGGTGTTTCTTGGGTGGTCTGCAAGACACGTGTTGCATCGGGTGCGCGATCGGAGGGGGGTGGGAAGTTGGGGACTTTGGGGCCTGTGAGGATGTTAGGGCAACGCGCAGGCAGAATAGCGGCATGTCCGTAAGCATGCAAGATGAGCCTTACCCTTGGGACCTCCCCATCCACCCTGCCCGACGTAGAAGCCGCTACCAACAGCCCGGGTATACGTCTCACCAGTCTCAGCATCGACAACTCGTTGCTCTGTTTCAACGACTGTGGCTTTTCCCTTGTCGTAGACACCTAGAACCTTACTCCTGAGCTCAAACTTGCGTCCTTCACTGGTCACGGGCAGGGGCTTCAGGAATTCAAGCTTGCGCTCTCCATCGAGAACAGCCTTAGTGTCGAACTTGGGAACACCCTTGATTGGCTCGGAATTACTGCGCGCGTAAAAGTCGATGACATCTTGGTCGGTTTGCTTGAAGGGAAGAATGGTCGCATAGGTTGGGAATGTAGCGAATTTGGGGTGGAGTTCCTGAAGAGAAGATTAGTATTACTCGTTGATATTCATTACCTGGACCACTGATGTAAAAGTCGAAAAAAGTATGACATACATAAAGGAAGTGCAGCTCATCAGGATACGTAGCTCCAATGCTGTTTGCGAAGAGTAGGACATCACGCTTCAGCCACTTGACCTCGTGGGAGGGAAACTCAAAGCCGACACCGGGACCAAGTTCTTTACCCATGGTGACTATTGGTGAAAGCTTGCAAATAGGTAGCTCGGAGGGACAAGTCAATTGCTAGAATGAAATGTTTAGGTGCGTCAAGACAGAATCATAAACCTCTGGATGGTGAGCGGGGCGGTAAATACAACTAAGCCGACAATGAAGCTTATGCGGAGCTCTCAAGTAGTTTTGCCGAGGTTCGACATTGACTCGCCGTTCACTCAACGCCAGAAACACGCTATCCTGAGGCAGTATGGCGGGACAGGACTAGCGCCAAGTAGTGTGTTCAACCGACAGTCATGGGAAAATTCATAGAAGAGCTCAAGCTAGATGGCATACGATTCTTTCTTTGTAGGATTAAAACATGTGTGGGTTTTGCTATTGGCTCGCATCGACTTTTTCGACTGCATCGGAACATTGTGTAATTCTGCATTCCCTCACATATGTACAGACGAGCATGCTTTCTTGAACTGGTCCACTCCCAGACAGCCATTACAGTCCCTTGATGATGCAAATGAGTTTGATCATAAGATGCTAAATCTGCAACCAAGTACGCGCGGAATGCACAGTGAATGAAAAGAAAAATGACCTCACACCGGTATCGATCAAACTCCCAGCAATAAGTAAACGATTGCGATGCCTGGCTGAAAGACCCCGCGCAATGCAAAAACAGCAGGTCATAAGAGAAGCTACTCTGTGTGTATCGGGAAGACGCAAGTGCGCCAGGTGACACTCTGCATCGTTTCATACACCCTGCCTCAGCGCCTGCGTGTACTTCACAAGCAAACGTCACCCAAGTGTACGTAGTATTGTCGTAGTATGGTCATAAATTCCATTTGTCTGGCTTCCGGCGACGGAGTCAATCTGATCGAAGTGTTGACCAACTGCAACCCCTTCCCATGGAATCCTGGAACTCGAAAGTCTGTCCTTTCACATCATAGTCGTAACAGCATCGGTCGGGTGGAGCCGAGCGAAAAATAACATCGCTTTTTGAGGCTCAAGATAAGATTAGGAGCCGGGTATCCAAAAGAAACTCATATGAGCGACGCCAAGATGATGTGCCGCCGTGTGTTTGACAATCTGGTCTGGAGGGTTTCCAGTGCACTGTTCATCGACCGAGAATGTAACCATAGAGAACCACCATCGCCGGGAATGTAGGTGCATGGACTTAATTGGGAACGGTCATTCACTAGACGTCGAAGTTGCCGTGGTTGAAGATATCGTGGTCGTTGCTCGGGATGACTCCGGACATCCTATCTCCTCGCCCCGCAGGCTTGTCCCAGTCCACATCATCTTTCTCATCCTCGTCCATTCGCTCCATGTCGTTGTGTTGTCTGTTGCCGAACTGTTGATCCAAAGTACTTTGATCAGTGAAGGTGAAACCAGCAAAGTTCGCTTGCATAGTTGGTGATAGAGGTGTAGAAGCCGGGTTGACACCTGAAGCCAGAGCGGCCGCTCGTGCGTTCAGGGAGCCATTGCCACTGTTGAGAGCATTTGTGAACTCAGGGTCGAAATTGGAGACATCAAGCTCTCCCTTCAACTTGGGCTTGAATGGAGGAACGACATTCTTCTTGGTCAAGGCTTCCCAGTCAATGTCTGCGAAGAAAGCATGGGCCTTCAATTCCTCAGCGTCTCGTGTTGCACCGAGTCTGTGCTTCGGGTTCCTATTCAGCAGTCCTTTTACAAAGTTGCGGCCCTCGGTGCTAAGCGCGTCGCGAGGGAATCGAACTTTACCAAAAGCGATGTTCTTGTACATTTGCTGGGTATCTTCCGCGTAGAAAGGACTCCATCCACAGCACATCTCAAACACTAGCACTCCGAGGGACCAGAAGTCGACCATCTTGGTGTAACCGTGCTCGTCCAGAAGAACTTCGGGAGCCAGGTACTCGGTGGTACCACAGAATGTGTTCGTAGTTGCATTCTCGGTAAGGTTGGCCTTGGACAGGCCAAAGTCACAGAGGGCAATGTGACCATTCGCATCAAGCAGAATGTTTTCTGGTTTGAGATCGCGGTAAACGATGTTGTGTTCGTGCAGGTGCTGCAGAGCCAGGATGAGTTCTGCAATATAAAACTTTGCACGAGCTTCCTGGAAGCGACCCTCTCTTTGAAGATGCCAGAAGAGCTCACCGCCAGACATGTAGTCTGTGACGAGATAGAGATCAGATGGCGTTTGGAAAGAGAACTTCAAGCCCACGATGAAGGGCGAGTCTGCCATGGCCGTCCGGACAAGGATGTTACGTTCTCCTAACGTATGTGCCACCTCTTTCTTTTGTACAATGACCTTCTTGGATAGTACCTTCATGGCGTAGATGCGGCGAGTGTCACGTTTGCGGACTTGGAATACCTGGCCAAATGTGCCCTTTCCAATGAGCTTGAGGATTTCAAAATCTTCTGGGCCATAGTGCTTCTTGTCGACCTTGTGGAAGTTGAGCTTCAAGTGGATTTCACCCGTGACTTTGCCTCCCTCGCCCTCTCTGGGTTCTAGGGGAAACCAGCCATCATATGGTTCGTTGTATTCCACCAGGTTGGGACAGAAACGAACGTGGCCCAAGAAAGCCTCACCGTTGGAGCGATCGTAGACTGAGATGTCAACTTCGGCGTGATCTCCGACAACATCGCTATAAGATGGTCAGTAGGAAAGGACTATCGAATGCGATAGACCAACTTACAAAATCGCTTCGTGTTCCCACTTGGGGTTCGTCACCTCATCATATGCACTATTCTCTTTGGGATCCGAGCTGTTGCCACTGTTGCTGCTCTGCCGACTCTTCATGGGAATGGCCATTGGTCTGCCCATCTCACTCTCTGTCCGTCTCATCTGCATGGGTGCGTGGCGACCCTTCTTTGCCTCATCGTGTCTCGGGCCGTCCGAGATGTACTCGGCCCACTGGAACTGGCAGACCACGTAGGGATCCACACTAGGCCGTAGCCCTCGGCCTTCGGATATTGTGACTGCGAGCTTACCCTTGGGCGCCACGATCGTGGCTGACTTGGTGCTCTTCGTGCTGTCTTTCGACTTGTCCGATGCATTCGATGTCCGCGACAGGTTAGAGGGCAGCGGCTTGCTCTCTTGTGAACGGGTGCGAGGGGTCTGGGGAGGAGTAGCCTGGCATTGCAGCGGCGCAAAATCGCCTTGCGTTAGCTTCTCCGCTTCACCAGCCAACTGAGAGGTTGAAGGAGTTCGGGAAGAGGCACTGGGAGTGGGGCTGGGCAGCATTTTGGGGCGCGTCTCTGAGGCTTCCTCTTTCTCTGGTTTTTCCGAAGACGCAGACAAAGTGACTGGTGCGGGGATGGGGTTCGTGGAAGGCTTTCTTCCGGGCATGAGAGAGTCACGAACCTGGCCAAAGTAACTGTGCAGAATACCCGGCAGTCGCTTGTCCGTCGGATCGGGGCGCGGTGTTGTGGCACCGGGTGGCGTGGAGCTGGTGGAGCCGATCTGGTCATGACCGTCTTCGTTGGCGTCGTTTGTTGCTCTGTGGGGCGTCAGCAGGGCGGCAGTGGTGGGATTTTGCATCGTCGCGGTGAGCGGCATGCGATGTGGCAGGTAGGGAGATTTGAATGTGGATGCAAATAGGGAATGGCAGGGCGAGGGTGGGTAAGACAATGCAGGTGAGCTGAGGCAGACTAGAGGCGAGTCGGTGACGCATAGAAAACGGTGTGTAGCATGGACTTGGCCGCTGCCCAGGTGCCGCCGCTGGAAGGGCTTGTGTGCATGGAGGCTGAGCTAAGCGACGACAGACAGCTGGAGCGCCGGTGCCCGCTGCTGGCCACGCAGAACACGGCTGCACTCGCTCTCTGATCAAGCCGAAGCCAAAAGCAGAGCAAAGAACGAGCATGGAAAAAGGAAAACATGGAGCATTGGGTGAAGAGGAGACAAAAAGAGGCTGGGCTTACCTCTGCATCATGGCTTGCCGCAGCAGGTCGGCGGCGCCCGACGACTGGTTGCCCGTGGCAGACGAGGCCATGGTGGGGGAGGGGCGGATGGTGGGTTCGCGGTCGATGTTGGGCGTGGAGAGGGTCGGGATGAGGCTGGTGGATTTGATGCGAAGGTGATGGCGGGGTCGGATGGTCTTGGTCGAGCTCTCAGAAGCGCGCGAGACTAGTCCGGGTCGCTTTGGAGGAGCATCGACGGCAGGGCGCGTGGAAGCAATAGTGGTGGTGGTGGCGGCGGCGGCGGTGGTAGTGGTTCCTCGAACAGCAGATGACGGCGGCGGGCTGGTGCTGGCGGGGAAGGTGAAGCTGGCGGCGGACGAAGAAGAGGAGGAGGTCGAAAGTAAGGTAGCCGGGTCCGCAGTCTGAGGGCGTGAAGTCATAATAATCAACTGGATCCTGGCTCGCTGGTCGGAGCGGCCTTAGCTTCTCGACAAGCGCCTTCTGTAATGAATGCGAAAACTCTGCTCAAGGGCCATTCATCGGGGCAGGCTGCCCGAGTGCTCTCAGCGGGCGATGCAGACCAGCAGACGCACAGCCAGCCGTGGCCAGCGGTGAGGGCGCAGTACTTGGGCGCGAGGTACCTGGTACCGTGGCCTAGCGAGCACTGGGTGCAGGTTGCAAGCAGCAGCAGTAGCAGCAACAACAACAACAACAGGGCGGCCTCAGTGGAATCAGAGGAATCAAATGCTATGCAGCCCCCCCAGCCCCAGCCCCAGCATTTATCAAAATCAAGACAAGCCTGTGCCTGGGGCGTTTGATAGCAGCGTCATGTCCAGCGAGATAGGCAGGCTCCCTGCCGCTCCCTTGGTTGCCCGAGGCAGCTGCGCAGTTGATCATGATGGATGGAAGGAAAGCAGTGGCTGGCATGGGACCCTCAGCCGACACCCTCACCCGGCTTTTCACCGCTACTCGGCCTTGTCTGTCACCTCACATGTGCAGCGGTGGTGACGGGCGACGGAGACAGGTCAACCACGCTTTTGCAAGTGCCAGAGCCAGAGCCAGAGCCAGAGCCAGTGCCAGTGCAAGCGCAGGTGCAAGTCGATAGCCTGCGCCAAGGCCGGCACGCACGCTGACGTCCATGTCCACTGCCGCTGGTCTGACAAACAGTTGAATGGGTCGGCGATGCTCAATCCAGCCGTGTAGCGACCCTAGATCTCGGAGACGTGCGGGTGGCCACCAATCGCTGCCCCCTCGGGTCCGTCTTGAGTGGACCGCGTACCCTCACATCTGCCCACCCGTGCCCACGCCAACAAAGACAGACGCAGTGCAGCTTGCAAGCACCGTGTCAAGTTTCACGCCAGGCGTTTGAAGAAAAGCCGCAGTGGGCCGCGGACATGCACTTGTCGGAATCCCTTTTATGGCGAGGTGCATGGTTCCGAATTGGCGACATGGGACAGAGTATGTATGTGCATGGTCGATGGATGGACATGTGGGTGACAGTACCTACCAGAATGATGGTAGTTGATAGTAGGTACTGTAGATGCTAGATAGCGTCATTGAGATAGATAGATGGGTACAGACTACTCTAGGTCGAGTACTCTGTGCAGCCACATGGGGCTCATCCACTTGACCGCTGCAACAGCTGACCGGCATGTTCGCCAGCGCCGTGACTGCGTACTACGTACTGAATGGGTAGCATTGAAATGGAAGCTGGAGAATGCAAGCAAACACGTAACCGTCACCGTTCACGATACATTCATTCCCTCATGTCGCTCCGAGTAAACGCAGTCGTTACACCAATGATGCAATTGCGCTACTGCTTTCACAGCTGGCCCAGCGAATCGGCCAAACTCTGGCCGGTGCGCCTGGTGGTGTTCCTGACAATGAGGACTGACATCCATCGCGAACCGGTGCTCGAGCTTCAACGCCAACGCCAACGCCAACCACTCCCACTGCGCACTCCCCCACCATGTCTGACCGCGAGTTTGGCGGCAACGATGACCTGTCGCTGCCAAAGGGTATGCATCTGCAAAGAGCAGCGCATCCGCGACTTCATGGCTAATGGCTGACCGCATCGCAGCCACCGTACAGAAGATTGTCCAAGACATCCTCGCCGGCGAGCCGGGCATGACGTTTGCCAAAGATTCCCGCGATCTCCTCATAGAGTGCTGTGTCGAGTTCATCACCCTCATCTCCTCGGAAGCCAACGAGATCGCCGAAAAGGACGCAAAGAAGACGATAGCGTGCGAGCACGTCAAGGCAGCCCTGGAGGAACTCGACTTTGGCGACTACGTGCCTGCCATCCTCGAGGTCGCGCAAGACTACAAGAAGCAACAACAGGTACATCTGCATTCTGCACACCACAGCCTGCATCACACGCTAACACGCGCAGAATCGGGAGAAGAAGCAGACCAAGATCGAGCAGAGCGGTCTCAGCAACGAGGAGCTCGAGCGCATGCAAGAAGAACTTTTCAAGTCTGCGACCAACAAGTTCAACGCGGCCCCACCCACAGCATGAGTGCTTGACATGGTCAAATTACGTGCCATGATTATTGGCACGCGGCGTTTAGGGCGTTGTTGTATTCGACCGACCGAATAGGTCTCCCATGGCGTTTGGAACAGACACGGGTTTATATGAAGCGTGGGCCGGCTCTCTCCATGGGTTCAGGGCCTGACTGGTGGGCGTTTTAGGCACAGCAAAGCCTAGCCTTGCGCATGAATTCACATTGTCCAGGGAACAAGCAGACGAATAGCAGCA
The DNA here is from genome assembly GCA_022343325.1 of Plenodomus biglobosus. Classification (NCBI taxonomy): domain Eukaryota; kingdom Fungi; phylum Ascomycota; class Dothideomycetes; order Pleosporales; family Leptosphaeriaceae; genus Plenodomus; species Plenodomus biglobosus. The sequence continues at coordinate 799,440 of JACTNT010000027.1, read as the reverse complement.
TCTGCCATATTTCACCCTTTGAACCCCCTCTTCATCGATTGATGCGTATTGTATGCTTGTGAACGCGTGCCCCCCCCCCCCCCCAAGTCTGTGCTGTTTCGCGACCAATGACGTCGACCCGACCGCAGGGGCGCCAAACCCCGCGTGGCGTGGCCCGGCAAGCAGCCGCGCATCAACAACCCACTTATCACTTACTGACCTGCTACCGCCTTGTCTCTAGCCCCAACTTACTCTACCACCACTACATCCAACCCTACCGCGCTGCAGCCCACACACACGCAACCATGTCGGGCCTCGAGAATGCCCTCTTCAACCTCAAGGTACACTCGCACCCCTCACATGTTGCGCCTCCACCTACTCACCCCCCACCAGTTTACCGCCAAGTCACTGAACAGGCAGGCCCTCAAGGCTGGCAAGGAGGAACAGGCGGAGAAGACGAAGCTTGAAAAGGTGGTCATTCACAATCCATACAGAGACGCATAAATCTAAGACGACGAGCAGGCTATGAAACAAGGCCACAGCGACATTGCCCGCATATACGCCGGAAACGCCATCCGCAAGCAAAACGAGAAACTCAACCTCCTCCAACTCGCCTCGCGTGTCGATGCCGTCGCCGGCCGTGTTCAGACTGCCGTCACGATGCGCCAGATCACAGGCAACATGATGAAGGTCAACAGAAGTCTGGACGTTGCCATGAAGAGCATGAACCCAGAGAGAGTATGTAACCTTGCTCACACGCGAGTCTCGGCATCGCGGGAGGACATGTGTCACGCAAAAGACATACCAGGCTGACTCTTAAAAAAAAATCAGGTTGCAGCCGTCATGGTCGACTTTGAGAAACAATTCGAAAACGTGGATTCAGCTACAGAACTCTACCAGGACATTACGTCGTCGGCAACGGCCGTCGGTACACCCCAGGAAGACGTGGATCGTCTGATGGCCCAGGCCGCAGACAAGGCAGGCGTGGATCTACAACAGGATCTCCAGGAAGCCACACCGTCGAAAACCAAGGTCGGGCCCACGGAGCAAGAAGAAGAGGCCTTCACCGAGAGGCTACGCGCGCTGAGGAATTGAGCGCCTCATCTGTCTTTCTTTTTTTTTTGGATCTGGCTTTCGCGTGTGTATACTGGGAAATCTTGACCGGCGCAAAGGGGTTCGTGAGGGAACTTTTTTAGCCATGGGGGCTGCGGTAAGGGGCGGGGAGCATCTCTTCAAAGCGTTTATGAGACAAAGTTTTTTGAAATATAATCCATTTTCTACAAGTGTTCGCTTTTGAATACTAATGCATGGTATGCACCACCTTGACATTTGAAACATGTGCAATGCGAGTTTCTTGTCGACAACTGAGGACCACGTCGCTTGCCGTTGCTTTGTTATCGTATTGTTCCCACCCCCAAGCCAAGCGCTACGATGATATAAAAAAAACCCTCGATACATCTACACTGCGAAAAGAAAAAAGTAGAAGTCCACTGATTCAACATACAAATTATCGTTCGCACGAACCCATGCATGTGCAACCAGTCAAGTCACACAGAGTCCGATCCTCATTCATACATAGGAAAAGAGACCATGGGTGGAACACATACATATTCTTTAAACACAAGGGGGATAGATGTGAAAGCAGCATATGAGTTAGTTAGTCAGTTGATTAGGTAGAGTAGGTATAACATATCCATACTACATAACAACTTGCACTGGCACAAGCCTGATTTCCGTGTTTGCGGATTCAATGATCCGGGGATGTTATTGCTTTGGCTTTACTTCAACTCCTTCTCCCTCCCCTAACCACAACTATCCATGCGTTCCTTCCATCCATCCATCCATCCATCCATGCTTCAATACATGTATATACAAAAAAAAACCCCAACCATCGCCTTCGCAGATAGAGGAAAAGCGCAACGCGTGACGCGGACACAAGCCAAGTATATGTGAAAATGTGACGGCTCCATTCCTCAGATAGACAGACACACACAGATAAACCCCACACACAGCTCCCATGAAAGCGATATCCTCGTAACCGGGAACAAAAAAAAAGGAGAAGAAAGATGAAAATAGGAGCGAACCACCGTGTGATGACAATGGTTGACTTGAGGAGATGAGGATAGGACAGGACCGGAAATAGAGAAAAGGAGAAGAAGCCACAAGGGCATGCATGCAAACATGATGGATACGAGTGAGGCAGGAAAAAAAATAATGAAACTGGGGGACTCGTAAGTCGGTACATGGGTAGTGGATGGAAAACGCCGGTGAAAAGGAAAATGAGGTGAAAACGCCAGCAAAAGAACAGATAGGTATATATGCTAGTACAGATGATTTCCCCATGCAATTGGTTCAAGAAAAAAAGGCCTCCCACTCACTCGTACTGATAAGACTGTACACCCTGGGAAGTGAAGTGATGCTTAAACGGCAAAGGGCGTACGCCTAGTTGAACATCCATTGGCAGTGGCAGGCACTCGAAGGATCGCTGCGGCGGACTATATGATCCGCACGACCAGTGCGCTTGCGGTCGTTATCTTGTGAGGCAGCAATATACTCTTCGTAAGTGGGATCCTGTTCTTGCAGCCATACTCGTAGAGGGCCGTTGTTGCCATTGGGCGCTGTAGTCATTCTCCCGTTGTCCAGGAGTAGCATTTGCTGGCAGTATGGCTGCGGTGAATGGGGAACGCGGCGTTCTTCAATTTTGACGATGCGGGGATATGGAAACATGCGTGGTGGTGCCGCGGGATCCGAGCCTGAGTTTGCATCGCGGCGTGCTGCAGGGACGGCTGTTTGCGTGGCTTCGATTGATGGTGTAGGGTATGATGAGGAGCCACTTGTTGCAGTTGCTGCAGTTTCCGCATTGACGATAGCTGAGTTCAGCAAGGTTGGGGTGGGGGAGCCTAACGATGGGCTTGGGAGTGCGGTGTAGGATGCGGCGGATGAATTGTCCGTGGTGTAAATGTAGCCTTCGATGTATGTCTCGTTCCAGAAGCAGTACCATGGCATATCGCCAGGCCTAACTATGAAACGCTGTCGAAAGCCGGATTCGTCTTGCCTCTTCTTTGTGAGACCTTGTGAAACGCTCAACTCTTCTTGTCTCAATATCACTAGTTTATCGTAACGCGTTTTGAAGTGGAAGGCTGGACCATAGGCCTTGTAGTCAAGGTCGATTACGAGGTCCATAAATTCCGTGTCCAGTTCGGGAGTCTGTAGACCGTAAAGAATGGCATCGCCGGGAACGGAAGAGCCCTGCTTCATAGAAGCAAATTGTTCGCAGCCTGGAATCTCTGATGTGTCGTTGACGGTGAGAACAAGCGGCGCAAATGTCATCTTGCAAGACCATGCCGAGTATTGGTTGGCCTGCGTCAGACACCCTGGGGAACTTTCCTGTGGTATCCCCAATGGTAGTGCAAAGGCACCCGTAGGCAATGGTGCAAGACCTGAAGGGGTGGGGATAGGCACGGCGTCGAACAGCGAACCATTCGGCCCGGTGATTTGTGCGAGTCTAGCAAGGTCAGTATTCGCTCCTGTTTGCGACGGCGATGGATACTTACGGCTGATCATGAGGTTTGTCGCGATCACCTTCTTCTTTGTCGCTGTGATGCTTTTTTACAATGATGGTCCCGATCGCTGCTCCCAGTGCAATAGCACAGATTAATAGTAAGACGAGTATCGCTACGACAACGACCATGGGGATCCTGCCCCACAGCTTCCTTTTACGCCAGTTTGGCTTGCTATCTTCAGGCTCCGCTTTCTCGGAGAAGCTATTCTCGGTGGTGAGTAAGGATGCTGAGGACGAATCAGACGGTTCCGCGGGTATGGTGTGGGTTGCTGCGGAATTTGCAGGCGCTGGGTTGCCGGTTTGAGTCTCTGGTCTTTGAGGAGGGAGGCGAGCGGGGGTGACGGTGGGGAGCGCAGGTGCGATGGGCAAAGCAGGGGCCGAGAAAGAGGTTCTGCTTAGAGGTGATGAGGGAGAGACTGGCGTGTTGAATGGATCCTCGGATTCCGCGCCGGGAACAGGTGCAGGAATGATGCGTGATGCGCTCATCTCGGCAGCCATGGAAGCTTTGGTAGGGCCCTCGTCTGGATATCTCGAATAGGGTGGTAGTTGCTCGGTGTGCCCATCTGGACCAATGATGTCCTGCTCTTCGCCATCAGGCCCCAATACTCTGTGGTAGCCGCTGTTGAGTCCAGGGAAGCCTACTGGGCCCATGGCGGTTTGCACAGGAGGCAGTGTCGGCCGCGATGGTTCTGCGAGGACCTCCTGAGGCTCTTCGTCGGCAAGACCGCTCTGGGAGTACATGGCATACGGATGTGTTGGTCTTTGCAATGACATTGATCGGTGGGGCTGTCGTTCTGTGGAGGTTGTTGCTATGCTGACCGGGCGGGCCATGGTGTGCTGCGGGTACATGGCATAGGGATGGCTGGGTCCGGTGCCCAGCTCGAAGGGGTTTTCCGAGTGGCTCGTCGTCGCAAACGATCCGGCCGAGCTCACCGAGTCGCGGTGGCCCAGCGGCGATGGGTTGCTGGGCCCCCTGTGGTGTGAGGACTGGCCCTCTGGAGGCATCGGGTCGTGCACCTTGGCAACACTGTTTCGCGTCGCCATCCTGCGCAGATCGGTCCCAGGAGCGCCAGGCGGTTTGGACGTGGACGTCTGGCGCTGTGGTGCATCGTGTCGGGTGGGGGCTTGCCGGTCGTTGGGCCATTCTTGTGTCGTATTCACAGGCCGGAAGCCATCCGACACCGAGGGCATGAAGTCGTCCTCGTCGGGGTCGATTTCGTAGTCGTCGTCGAAGACATCGGGGTTGTCGGGCGGTTGCGCGGGCTCCTCATTGTCGCTGTTGCGTCGCTGCATCGCGGCGAAGGGTGCTGCGAGCCCGTGAGGCCGTCGTCTCCCTGGTCAAGCCTCGCAGCAGCAGCAGCAGCAGCAGCAGCAGCAACGGTGCGACAGGTGCTCCCTCGGCGACGATGCACCCGTGGCGTGTGGGTGTGGGTATGGGTGTGGGTGTGAGTGTGGTGGGTGATAAGCGACAGGCGACGGGCGACGGGCGACAGGTGGCAGGCAGCGGGCGCGGACGGTGGGGTGAGATGGCGGCTGGCGAGTGAGTGCAATGGCGCGGATGTCAAGTGAGTGCAATGGCGTGGATGGCGGATGGCGGGTGCAGAGTGCTGAGGTGGTGTTGTTGGTTGGAGGCAGGTTTGAGACGGCCGACCCCCCGTTAGCGCACGCACAAGGGAAGGGCAAAGGCCAGGCCCACCCTCCCTGATCAAGCCTGATCAAGGAACGCTTCGGCTGTCACTGCGGACGCGATGCGGACTGCTCTGCTCCCCAAACCCAAAACCCACTCGCGCCACGGCCTGTCCACCACCAACCCCCGACAAGCACCGGCTCTACCAAGCACGCGCTCCCTCACCGATCCCTCGGCAGTCTGGCGTTGCATCGTGGGCATCGTGGCCTTGGTGAGCCCTGCTGTCCTCGTTGCCTCGCTTGTTTATCGGCTGGTGCAATCAGGTACGAAATCGCCCCGTCGCAACGCTGGCCATTGGCCACAGCAACAAGCCCTTTATCCATTCATCGGCAGATTTCCTTCATCTCGACGCACTCTACGCACTGTCTACTGTGTCTTAACTCCTTCTTTGCGGACCGGCCTCTAACCTGTTCACTACCCCGCTCACGGATTAGGTTCCGTCTCAAACACGCTCACACTGCAGCTGCTTACAGAGCAACAATGCGCTACACTCACTACGACAAAGTGCTGCTGCATGCCCTATCATATGTACAACGTAGTAAAACGTCACGCAATACCGGGCATATATCCATGGAATCAAGAGAATAAACCCATTGTGAAACAAAATCAACTGATCTCAAGGCAATCAACAACGACATGCATGCAATGCTACCATGGCTTGCTTGTACATAAGATGGATAGGCTTGGATGCCATCTCCAGCTCGCACATCGCCTCAGTTACCGCTTGCGTGGCGGACTGGTCGGTAGCGTCGTCTCCTTCGTCTCCTTTTCCTGTTTCTTCTTCTCCCGCCGGCGCTATTCACGCGCCTGATATTGTCATGATAGCATTCGTTTGGTGCAGCTGCCAAAGTCTCCTCCACCTTCTCCACCTCCTCACGCCTGCGCTTCGTCGCCAATTCTTTCTTTCCGCGCCTTTGCAGGGGTGCGTTTCGATTCGTAAACAATATGTCAGCCATGATCGAATACGGGCTAGACAGCCATGCGGGAAAAAAATGCGTAGCATATGTCCCTCAAGATAAGGACAAGGAACGGGCCGTGCTAGTCGGAATCGAGGACGCTGGATGCATCATCTTCACATGAAGAGCGGAAGGAGGTGTGTCGACATGATTCAATAAACAGAACGCTATTCTAACCATTGGACGTATCAACCATGGTTTCATGTTTACTGACCCAATACTTTGGTGTCGGCACGTTTATTCATTGCGGTGATTACACAGAATACACCATTCATCTCAATGCGTCTAACCTCACTTCCATCAGAGCTTACATTATTCAACATGACCTCGCATCCAGACTAATCTCAACAAGCCAAAAAAAAAAAGATGAAAATGAATGTACATAGTGCCCATGCAAGTGACATGCTCCTCCCCACCGATTACTAAAATCTACTCCAGCTGTAAAATCATTGCCCAGCCAGATGCCATCACTATCTTATGAGGATGCCATTTTTAGGGACGGCAAGACTAGCACATCGATGTCATAATATTGAACAAGTCGCGATCGTCGCCTACTATCCACCCCATCAATAGCACACCCTGTATTGTCTGCTGGAAGATCATCCTCCTAGCAACTATTTACAGTCCTCTTGTCATAACTCTCTAGGTAGTCAAAAGGTAGAATCGGGTTACTTCTTCCCCTCCCTGTCGTAGATCCTGGAAGAAGAATAACTACCACACCATACAAACAAAGTCCATCATACACTAAAATGAATTTCCAGTTTGATTATATCAAGCGTTGGATAGTGCGACGAGGCCATAGTCTGGACTACTTGTGAACTGAATCCAGCATCAGAACGCCTTTTATGCATGTTTCACATTTGGGCATGTTGGCACCGTGGAAGTACAAGGACATTGTGGCTAGACCTTGTGTGTAAAGATTCCTGGGAGCTAGAGCTGATTAAAAAGAGCTGTGTATCTGAGTTGGTTGTGAAGGAAGGTGACAGTGATGGTGATGGAGAGACATTACAGCGACCGAATCGCTGTCTGGAGCGGCTCGAGGACGTTATTTGGACTGTGCTTTGATTTTGAATAGATCATAAAAGGTGGTAGGTGTAGTAGATTTAACTTGCCATTTGTCTGTCTGTAAAAGAACAGATGAATCTACAACTATTCTTAATAGATTTAGCGAGAGGAAAAAGTACACGAGAGTTTGCTCTTCTTCGACACCCTAACTACCAGACTTTATGTGCTAACGCCGCCTATTGTTGGCCAATGCAAAGCGCTAGATATTTCTGTTGCAGTGTAACAATTTGTTCAAAACATGCCGAATATAGTGCGATTAATTGCTCGTCAGTTCGTACGCAACACGTGATGCCATCGAGCATTCTCGAAGTCTTGATTGGGGATGTGGCTCAGTGGTAGAGCGTCCGCTTTGCACGTCTGTATATTGACTAATCGGCCCTGCGGAAGGTCCAGATTTCGATCATCTGCCTCTCCATTTTTTTATTTTTGTTTCTACGGCGTAGCTGTTGAAATTTAGAGAAAATTCAATCCACAATGTGGGTGGTGGGCCAACTTAAATAGATTTGGCCAAGGGGCCGTGTCAATGAATGGGACGCCAAGAAGTGCCGATTGGCCGCGACAACGCGACCGACATTTGTACACAAACACATGGAAGCCGTTCGAGTCCGGATCAAGAAACGATGAGGATACGTACATTGCAAGCATGGCAGACTGCTGCTGTGATTCTTTTGCTGGGTGGTATCAGCAATGCCTCACTTGGTGATAGACTTCCAGACTTCAAGGACTGTGTCCAGGTACGTATGCTGCTCCTATACTGAGTAATAGAACAAACCCACGACCAGCCGCTGATCCCCCTCTCCAGGTCTGCAAAGAAGCCAATTGCGGCACAGATCCAACTCCAATCCGTAATTCATACCCTCCTCAAGTCATTGTACTGTTCCCATCTGACCTCGCTCCAGCCCTCCACCGCCGCCTCCTCTTCTGGGACTGTCCCTCCGAATGCGACTACACATGCCAACACGTCGTAACCGACAAACGGCTCGCCCGCGACCCGCCCTACATGCAACCGATATACCAATTCCACGGGAAATGGCCCTTCTACCGCTTCCTGGGCATCCAAGAGCCCTTTAGCGTCATCTTCTCGCTGTTCAACTACCTCGCGCACGACTGGGGCATGCGGCAGCTCCGCGCCACGATCCCGGCGTCATACCCGCTGCGCAAATACTACCTCTGGTTTGGATACGTGGGGCTGGCCAGCTGGACATTTAGCATGATTTTCCACACGCGCGACTTCAATGTCACGGAGAAGTTGGACTATTTTGCCGCAGGCGCAAATGTACTGTATGGGCTGTACTATGCGCCGATACGCGTGTTCAGGCTGGACAGGAATGAGCCGCGGAAACAGTCGCTGCTGCGGGCGTGGACGGGGTGTTGCATCGTCTTGTATATTATGCATGTGCTCTATCTCTCGCTTTGGTCGTGGGATTACACGTACAACATGGCAGCCAATGTGGTTGTGGGCATCATTGCGAATCTACTCTGGAGCGGCTTCAGCTACGTCCAGTATCAGAGGATTGGACGGACATGGGCCGTGTGGCCCGGTCTTTGCGTTGCGTGGATCATCATGGCTATGAGCTTGGAGTTGTTGGATTTCCCACCCTGGATGGGGCTATTGGATGCGCATAGTCTATGGCATTTGGGCACCGTATTACCCACGGTGCTGTGGTACAAGTAATTTCCCCCCACGCCACACACACACACATCAGATCCCATGAGACCGTAAAACTGACCACGTACTAGTTTTCTCCTAAGGGACGCCCAAGAAGACATAGCAGGTACGCGGCTTAAAAATTGATCAAGAGCGTGTGTTATCAGGGCCTTGTTTTATTTTTCACAATCGTTTTCCAGCATCTACAGCCTCATTTGCTTACCAAATTACTTTTTTCTTCCAACAGGGAACTTGCCCACGAGTAAAATCGTGGCGTGGCATCGCGAGAAGGACTAAGGGGATTGGAAACCCTCTTTTCCCCCCCAGCCAAAGTCTATATCTATTCAATAAACCAAAGAATATATATATATCTAGACCTTTAGTCCTGTACGCAATTAATATTCACTCGTGTGAAGCGTCGAGATAGCTTTCGAACATGTCGTGCTCTCTCTGATGTCGTGACAGACTAGATGAAATCAGGCTTCGTGGATTTGAATACTGTATTTCTTTGTGACGAGCGTGGTGAGTGAGAATGCCGTGAACGACAACCATGACACACCTTTGTTAGCATCCGTGTTAAGCGTCTTCACAGGCCTTGGGCGAAAAAATGACCGCCTGGATAGGTGAGTGGGTATATATGTGCGGAAATGGTACTTGGGTGTGCAGATTATCCCGTTTGTTGTAAAAATTTATGCTGGGTCATATGACGGGTTTGGTTGATGTGCTGGGCTCGCTTGGGGCAAGTAACTACCATTTATTATACTCTTTTCTATCCGAAGTCTTATACTTACTGCTTTCAAACGCAGGCTAAGTACATGAGAGAAAGCGGGATGTGGTGATTTTTTTACAACGTGCCTTGTATAACCTGTGGGTATGGAATGATACTAGGGGATTATCTCAAAGACGAGAGATTACTGTCACATCCACAATTTGCGCTTGCAACCGCAGCGATCGTTATATAGTAACATTGCGGCGGTACCATGCCATACCATGTCACCGACATTGCGTTATTCCAACCAGCAACCCCCAATGTAGGACCGTGGTAAATTTCCCAGACAGCAGCAAGAGTACTGTCGCTTGCAGCCTTGTGTCATGACCCCATTGTTCATTTAAGTCATTTGCCAACAGCCACACTTTCGCTCGTATGCCAAGGATATTATCATACCGCTTTGCATCGACTTACTCCCAAAGGAGTACGTCGTGTGAATATCGAATCCGGAATAGGTCGGACTGCCCCATCTCTTAAATCGTACCTCATCTACTTTCGGTGCCGGGCTTAGAAGGGACTGAAGCTTGGCTGCCTCGGCGCCGAAAATATAGTGCCGATCTGGTACATGACTACTGGTAGGGTCAGGTAGACTTGGGAGGTGATAGTCGTATATTCTGGGAGCCGGTGTTGGGGGCTCACTGAGAACTTGCGTGATGACGCCTGGCAGCGTAGTAGCTGGGCCAAATTGCGAGCATAATCATAGATGTTACGTTTGAAATTACTGTCGATTATTTGATCAAGTCGGTCGGTGACCGAAACGTAACGGCCTCCTACATCCGTTGAGAGTTGTACGTTATGGCAGGATGTTCACAATGGCACTCTGGCGATTCCGGTCGTGTAGGTCGCATGTTCAAGTGATGTGTTGATGTGTTTGTTGATTGCACTTCGGCCTCGCAGATTTTCATTGGGCCCTTTTCCGCATCCATGATGCCCGTAGGTGATTCCCGTCCGGTCTCCTCCATTATTCCCTTGTTCTGTCGTCGTTTCATTCGCTTGGGTAGATCCAAGATGACGGCAGTGATGACGATGAGAGCCAAGAGACCGAAGATACCGCCCGCTGCGATGACAGCAACGACGCTGGTGGAGAGACCCCCCATAGTAGTTGTCATAATGATCGATTTGTGGTGGTTGAAGTAAGGTGAATGTTTCAACGGGACAGTGACGCAGACGTGGCGGAAAATGGTCAATGAGAGTAGCGAAACAAAGAAGAGTGGATAGGGTTATAGAGAGTGTTCGTAGTATGAAGTGAGTGAGTGAGTGAGTGTGTGTGTGTGTGTGTGTGTGTGTGTGTAGAGAGTGAATCTGGGTAGGAGGACCGTGAATTTGGAAAAGAGAGAAAAAGAGCTGGAACAACACCCAGACAGCGAGAGTGGCCCCTTATACTCTACCATGACATTGTAGCCTGCGATAGGCCAGCAGACATTTCTGCGAGCCTTTGCGGCCTTTCCAAGCCTATCTGAGTCCTGCCGCGTCCTGCGCTGTTCGTCAGCCGGTGGCTTTCATCACTCACACGGCGACTCTAGATGCTCCCGAAGCGTCAATGCACGCCACAACGCTGGGCATTTGCCGGGTCAGATAGGCTCCAGTACAGGGACACATCGTGGACTACCTAGAATAGCACTGGTGCCGCACGGGCTGGCCAGGGGTACTAAGGCTGAGTCTAACGGGAAGAAGGCAGTTAGGCTTTGTGGCGGTATCGAATATCCAAAGTCTTCGAGCTTTCCTCCCACGCGAAACGCACGCCTTGCAACCCATTGTTTAGCGTTGAAAAATATTCAATAAGATGCTGAAACGTGACAGCGACGCCGCTGGGTGTCATACAGGCAGTGCCTGGAAACTCGGAATTGAGGTGTTGAGTCTCTCTGCAGGCTGACAGGCTGCTGGGGCGTGTCAGAGTGACAGTGGATAAAAGACTCGTGGCTCTCACGCATGCATAATCAAACTTGGGGGCTACTCGTTGATGTTGGCTTACACTTCTTTCCGCGTGCTGATGCGCCTATGGTAAGACTGGACTTGTGGTCTAGATCCCAGGCCCATTTAGGGTTAGCTTGGCGTGTGAAATGGTGTTTCGGTAATTTTTTAAGTTCCCATATCATGGGAAAGCGGATAGGGATATAGTGGTGTCGATCTTATGCCTTACCAAAAGACAACCGTCGAACCTTGAACCATTGCAGGGATGGTACTCTTCGGCAACATTTCAAGTTCAGAGGAATTACCTTTGGCATGCGAGATCTCAGGTCAAACTCTCGACGCTTTCCAAGGACTTGCCTAGATTGTCTCATTTCCGCTCCCTTGGCAAGCCAACTCGGGAGCTTGACTACCGAGAACCTCATCAAGAAGCCATGTTGTACAACATGGACGCTGCCTCGTGGTTTCCTGCACATATCTGCAGAAACGAGATTTGTGCTACGACAGCCTCGAAAATGCTTCGAGAATTGGACCGCGTACATGCAGGTAACTCGTGCTCGCAGAGTACGCCAACTTCAACGTCGCTTCTGAGCGACGAGCCATTGGAATTGGAAGATCCAACCCGCACACTTTTCGTTAGGTGGCCTAAGGCCTCCCCTCAGGAACACTGTCAATATGGCCACACCCTGTTACCGATCAACGCAAAAGTGCTCAGGTCCGCGCCTATTCTGGCTACTGTAATCTGTCGTACGAGTTGGAAGTGGGCAGTCGTTTTGTTAGCCAGGTAGGTATACCGGTACTGTTTGATATTCAATGCCTTGGGGCCAGAACGTCCTGATAGTGCCGGACTCGCGTGTTTTCGTGGTGGCAGCTCTGCCAGGACTCAATGTGTGTTGGGTTGTTTTATACACCATTGCAACAGCACTCCATGTAATGAGCAAATGTACTTGTCTTCTGGGACGTTTAATTCGCATACCTTGCGGAATCGTAAAGGTTTCACGTTGATAAGTTTAAGAAACCTGTCTCGTTGTCCCTCTTTTAGATGTTCTCCTGATGCGAGCACCAGTCAGTAGGTGTAGGATACGCGGAGTGCTTGGAAAAGGCCAAAGAAAACGACTCAAATGTCAGTGACAGAAATTTGGTTCCCTTTACCAAACAGTGCAGTACGGTATGGACGTATCGGCAATAACACTCTCGTTCGGCTCGTCATGCATAACCGAAGCGTGCGCGGGAACCTGCGAACATTGATGACGGAACCCGAAATTCTCTCACAGCTACCTCGATGACGGCCCATCTCGCCTCTGCATTACTCTTGTACATGAAAAGCTGTTTTGATAGGTTGTATGGGAAAGACGTTGGATATGGGCGATGAACATGTAAGATGACAACTGCTGCTCACAAATCACAACACATGGGCGCCGCGCAGAGTGCAACCGCGACCGCGACCGCGACTCCACCGACAACTTCGCCGGTAACATCACCGACATCGACTCCGGCTCCAAACTCGACGCACAACGAGTCAGACGTGTCAAACCGACAAGATCAACCATCGATATGGCGAAGAGTGTACACGACTTTGACGTGGGCGCCACCCAACTGTCGATGGGACCCGGACAAACCACCGCAATTCTCAATGTCCTTGAACATACTCTTTGCATTTGCAGCAGGCTTCACCGTCGCGAATTTGTACTACAACCATCCCATCTTGAATATCTTGGCACACGACTTCGGTGTCAGATATGAGCAGGTTGCGCAGATTCCGACGGTCATGCAGGCTGGGTATGCTGCGGGCTTGCTGTTTCTATGTCCGTTGGGAGATTTGTTGCCTAGACGGCCTTTTGTGTGCGGATTGGTACTTTTCACGGCTATGCTTTGGTAGGGTCTCGGATCTGTAATTTGCGCTGACTGACGACTACGAAGCTAACAGGTTGGGCAGGTTAGGACTATGTCTGACAAGCGATCTTGGAACTTTCACAGCCATATCGTTTGTTGTAGCAGTTACTACCGTAACTCCACAGTTAATGCTACCACTAGTAGGAGACCTGGCTCCGCCTAATCGTAGAGCCGCTGCATTGTCTGTCGTAGTGTCCGGTCTAATGCTCGGCGTTCTTATTGCCAGAGTACTCTCTGGTACCATGGCCAACTTCGTTACCTGGCGAGCGGTGTACTGGATGGCACTCGGCCTACAGTATTTGATTTTCATCTTGCTGTGGCTCTTCATGCCAGACTATCCCGCTACTAATCCAGGCATGAACTATTTTCGCATCCTCTGGGATATTATCAAGATGCTATTCAAACATCCTGTTCTGGTGCAAGCTTGTCTAGCTGGAATGTTTTGTTCTGCGCCATTCACGAGTTTCTGGACGACCCTGACGTTCTTGTTGGCTGGCGAGCCATATCATTATTCGTCTCTGACAATTGGATTATTCGGCCTTATTGGCATAGCAGGTGAGCCAATCAATCAAACTCGATAGCAGGCATACTGACCAGTGTCCAGGAATGCTTTGTAGCCCTATATATGCTCGTACAGTAACAGATCGTTTCGTCCCGCACTTCTCCGTCCTCTTTGGTTTGAGCTGCTCGCTCCTCGGTGTTTGTCTAGGCACATACATTGGGCCTTTCAGCGTATCAGGACCCGTATTGCAAGCATTGCTCATGGACTTTGGAAACCAGACTGCCCAAATTGCAAATAGGAGTTCTGTTTATGCTGTAGAACCCATGAGACGAAATGGTGTAAATACTGCGTTCATGGTAGCTACGTTTTGCGGTCAGCTCATTGGAACGGCGGCCGGAAACCATATTTACGCGGTGGCAGGCTGGATCGGGTCAGGTAGCGCGAGTGTAGCGTTCATTTTAGCAGCCATCCTAGTCATTATTGCAAGAGGACCATGGGAGGATAGATGGGTGGGCTGGAGAGGCGGGTGGAGCATGAGGAAGAAGGACAAGAACAGTGCAGACGGGAAAACCTCAGAACAGGCAATGCATCAGGGAAAGGCGGTCGCAAACACGGAGGCTGAGCTTGGGATGAACGAGAAATTGTTGGAAGAGGTTGTCACAGAGCCTCACAAAGAGAGCCTACTGTATGATGGCAAGCCGACTATAGAGGATATTGCAACCGTGAAGATAAGAGAAGGGGTCACGAAGACGGCATCAGACCATGAGAAATAAAATAGAGTCAAAGGAGCACGAAAAGTGTTTGCCATCTTCAAATCGCACAGAGAGGCGTTCTGGTAGGTTATACTGTTCAGAGGATATCAACAATCTTTTCCTCCTCGTCGCCGTCGTCATTCTCAAGCTCCATCAGTTTGCCACCGCCAGCAGCGCTCATATCTGGGATATCCTCTTCTTCGCCCTCCTCTTTCCGCATGATGATCTGGACCACCCGATCGCACGCCTCTTGGACGCCCTCATCCTCGGCGTGTAGATGACACTCCCTGACGATGGGGTAGACTTTGATCTTTCTCAGCACGTCTCTGCCCTCTTGTGTTGTACTCAAAAGCAACAGTGTCTCCAGATGTGTCTTCATGATTTCAACATCGGATTCCCGCTCCTTGTCTGGTTCAAGGAGTTGCAACTCGTCGAGCATGCCTTCTGTGTCATCGTCCGCGTACTCTTCTGGGCCCATAAGTGGTAGTAGGATGTATGGTAGGAGGTTCGCTCCGATCGATGGAGGCGGCAGGGTTGGATCAGGGTTCAGATTCGACATTAGGACTGGGTGTGCGGGAACATGGAAAGCAACGTTCTTGATAGCAGACGCTACACCTAGTCGTCTGATGTGGGATGCATGATCTGTGAAGACTTGGATCTTGGTGATGGGTATAATGTTGGAGTCATGCTCAGATGGCGTCGTCAGGTACTCGCGACCCTTTGGGAATTTGGCCAAGTCGGCGAAGAAGTATGACAGGTAGTCGAAATCTGCGTGCTTGTTGTAAGCGCCCTCGGCCCCTTTCACAAAGCAGTCCATGAGCTGATCCATCGCCCACGCTGATTTGGACAGCTCTTTGGGTATATCGCGCTTTAGCTCGAGCACGCGCTGCAGCGAGTCGTCCTTGGCCATATTGGCAAGAAGCATAGCAATTTCGTTCGCATTAGGCTCTTTGGGGTTCTGAGCCGCCACGGGTCAGTGATTAGATTCAGGATGTAGCTCGATCCGGAAAACTGACATACGGTGATCCGCGACAATAACACCTCAAGGAATGCATCGTCCTGGGCAAGTGCTTTTAAGACTTCCTTGTCCGAGGAGATGTTTATGAGCATGGTGAAGGCATTTTTGGCAATTGGCGCATAGTCCTTGACCAGCAGTTTGAGATCTTTGACAGGCTCTAATTGATTGCGCTTGAATAGTTGGAGGTCTGACTGCGTATATCCGACCAGGTGTTCGGCAGCTGGTGATTGTGAGTCCATGGCTCATGGTGGGGTGGAGGGGTTGTTCTGACCAGCCTGACGGATCTGCGTGTTGCCATGGTGTAGGAACTCGACGAGCTGTGTAGTAGATGCAATCAGCTAGAAGTCCATAGGATTCTCAATTAGGGAAGAATTCACCTCTTCTAGTTCTGTCGGCATTGTGGTTGTTGCGCTACATTTTTTCTGGCGTCATTGCGACCAGAACTTTCCTGCCCCAACTGTTATCGATAAGCCCCACTTAGTGTTGCAGCCCATCAATCACTCGCTGTTGATCCTTCCTTAGCTTTGTTTGCTACTTGTGTTTGCAGTTTCCACGAGAAGATTTGATTGCTGAGGGAAACCGTTCAATTGCGTAGTGTTTGCTACAAGCATGACACTATAGTCACACGCAAGCTTTGCAACAGCGGCATCAAGCACAGTCAAACTAGTCAACTCTACGTACTCATAATTGAGCAAGTAATCACCTCGACTATCTATCGGATATGGCGGACCAACCACCGTCTTGCGCCCATTGCAAAGAAACAGCTGCTGCTAAAAACATTCCACACCTCAAACTTTGCACGAGATGTAAGACCACTCAGTACTGTGGTCGCGATTGCCAGAAGGCCGATTGGAAAATGCACAAGAAAGGATGCTCCACGATTGCCGCTGAGGCTGCCGAAGCCCAACCCGACCACAGCCGTTCCTATTCTGCGCCTGGCGTGAAGGGCCTGGAGGCACATGTGCCCAATCCATTCACGAGACTTGATCGCGGAATGTATCTGCATGATCGTTCGGAATCAGATACTTTCAAACTTCTTATCGACTCTTTTCGTATGCGCCAAGCGGACGATTTCGATTTCGAGTCCAAGACTACGCCGTCCAGCGTCTACACTGGCGCGCCTTCCAGCACCAAACCCTTTCTTCAGTACCTCGCCGATGCAACGAAGATTTCAGGTCTGCTCCCGCCATGGTGGACTGATAAGAAAAATGAAGAATGTGTTGCATTTGGCAAGAGTGGTACATGGAGCGACTTGAGGAAGAAGGTGACGAAAACAGAGCTTGTCGAACATTACAGGGAAGGAAGGATGCCGATGCAGCTGCGCATGTTGGCGGAATGTGTTTATGGCACTGGGCCGATGGGACAAGACGGCTCACACATGCGAAAGATGATGATGCAAATGGAGAATGGTGGTTTAGGGAAGGACGAAGTCGTGACCCACATCGATCTTAGACGTTAAAGTTACGATATCAGCAAGTGGAGTGCCTTCACTAAACACAGGGCCATCTTTGAGGGTATTCTCATACGAAAGTCTCAAACTTATGGGCTGGAGATTCACCCTACTTACTAGTATAGGTTTAGCGTGCTTACCAAGAATAAACAAGCCTTGGAGTTGAACAAATCAAATAATTTGAATATTTCAGCTGAATTTGCTTGCATTTGATATGATAGCCTGAGGACCTTATTTGTACGCGGGATCTACAGGTATTCGTTGTTGGTGCATTTGGATCCAATCCAAGCTGGGACTAGGGGCGGCTAAGATCTCAGGCAACTGCAAGTTCCCACATGCATGGCTGGCTGTAACCGCCAGAGGCACACATGACTTCAAGCCACAGTCCGAGCACGAATAGGACAAAGATTGACAAGTCTGACAAGATGAATACCACAGTGCTCTACGCCGTTGTGACCTCAGAGTCCAGACTGTCAAACCCGTCAAAACCATCAAAACCATCAACAGGTGCCGTAGGTATGCCTCCGCTCCAGGGTATGCATGCCAACCGTCGGTCCAAGCAATTCATACCCAAACATCTCCGCATTCGGCCACGAATTGACTAGAGACTTGCCCTGCAGCCTCGAAATAGATCGACGAGATAGTGGCATGGACCCGCTGGCCAAGTCACCTACATTGGCGTTCCGTGCGCAGGACAGGCACACCGCGTCGACAAATCAGCGTGGCATGCAGGTATCGTAAGACTTTGAAGAACGCGGCAGGGGTCGTAGCGAACGTCGATTGTTGGCGCTTACAGCGAAGACAGCCAACCATCTTAAAAATAACCGCCGCTCAGCATTCAAGCCATGCCCATCTCACTCTTGAAGGCTTGTCGTGGTCGACTGGGCCCAATCAACGTTATATCCCAAGGAGCCGCTATTGACCATGGTGTGGAGTGAGTCGAGAAATCTCCTACCGCTGTGACGGTGTGACCATATAGTCTTTACCCCCAGAATTACCCGAGCATCTCTAATATGGACCTACACCTGGGGCTACTGATCTGAGTCTTTGCATGTTTCTGCACGGTTGATCCGTTTGGTTTGGTTGCTTCACTTAATATCTGTCTGTTCCTTTTCTTTTTAGCAAAACAACAGGAAACAGTTATTGCATTATCAGTATGGCAGCGCCGTCCTTTCAACTATTCCCCCCACCGCGCGGGCATCGCCAAACAAGCCCATCCCAAAGACCTTCTCCGCACAATAAACACCCATTGCTAGAGAGGTCGGACAGTGCGACTGCTGTTCACATAGAAGCTGGACCAGAACAGAATTTCCATGATCTTGTCATACAAGTCAACTCTGTCCCTGTATCCCCTGCGGCCCAGATGACGGCTCCGTCAGCACCTCCACGGGCATACACACGGACTCCTCCTCCAGCAAGTCGACCTACATTGGGATCCCCTTCAGAACAAAGAGCCTCTTCTCCACATACGTTAAGACAAGAAAGTGTCTATCGAGCCCAGGATCCTCGAGTTCCCACACCAGCAGCCCCGCTACAGGATGCTCAACAATCTCACGCGGCAAGCCCAGATCCTAATAGAGCTATATCACCTGCTTTCTCCTCTGCTCCTACCCTGGTTCGGGCCAACAGTACCACAACGAGAGTGCAAAGCATGTCACCTGACGAAGAAATACCTATGAGATCCATGTTTCCCGTGTATGACCCTACAGTTCCCCTTGCCAATCAATCGTACAAACCAACGCAAGCATCTCCAACACAACTTCCTCGTACACAAATCAGCAGATCACCGTACTCTCCAGACTCGTACATTCCCCACAACAATGTACGTACGAGTAGCTCTACAGCCGCTCCGCCACCTCCCAGGCCTTTCTTTACACCCTCAAGTTTGTTGGACAACCTCTGGCTAGCAACAAATGGTCAAGAAGAACCGACAGTACAGATGTACACTCTGAGAATGCATCGAGCGACAGCAGCAAATCCCACAATTACCTTTGGTACCACACCATCACTCCCATTCTACTCTTTGGCACAGTCCAACCTCGCCGCTGGGCACGAGGTTCCCAGCATAATGAACGAGCTACTGATACAGCGTCACCATCCTACTCAACCACGCGTCCTTCCTATTGCTCATCTCGACCTTATTGCTCCTCCATCTCTGGACACCGAAATGTTTGACCCACAACAGCAAGAAACTACGACCCTTTTGACCACCATCTATCCAAAATTGGCGGCACTACAGGCGCTCGATGCTGCGGCCAACTCTCCTGCCGCTTCGCGTATTGCTTTGTCAGATCCTGGCGCGCAGTCACCAGCTGCCCAGCGACTTGCAGAGGACGTTCTCGCGGGAACTGCTCAACGTGAATGTTGTGCGCTTGCATGGACCAAAGACGATCCTCAGCAGCAAGCCAATCCATGGGCCCAGCATATACCATCGGAAGGCTCATACCACCTGCACCATCCTACCCTGGGCTCATTCCCAATCTCTGTCGAAGGCGACTGCTCCAACATCAACGCACCCTCCACACGACCAGTCACTGCAATGTACAGCCACAACGCGCCCATGACCCCGTACACACCAGGAAAGAAGTCCACGTGCATAACGCTACTAAACCCATACATACTGTCTCCCACAACACCACGAACGAATGCGTTTTCTCCGCTACCACCTCCTCCTCGACTAGACGGCATGAACCGCCCAATCTCATTGACACCCTCCGAAATGTCGGTTGGCCAACTTCCCACAACCACCGACGCGACAGCAGACGACGCCATGCTTGCACGACTCGACTTTGCAAACGACGCACTCATCCTCAACGTTGCCGCCCTCACCAGATTCGGCAACCCCTTCCTCGTCGACGTAGTAGCATCCACTCTCCTCGCCGTCGCCGTCGCAGAAGCCACGCGCGGCCGCAAAACCAAGAACAAAAGCCAAGAGAACTTCGAGCCCCCACCCCCAAGTTTCACCCTGACCCACCAAAAAGAAGACACGGCAAAAGCGTTCAAAGACTCGTTTGTCGAAGGCTTCCAGGGCTTTGGCGGCAAATCAAAGGCGCCCCCCGTGTCTGGCAAGAGTCTGAAGAAATTCGCCGCATCGATGCGCAGCACGAGGACGAGTCGAAGCGAAAGCACGAGTTTTGACAAGGATATTGAACTCGGTGAGTGGTATGGCCAGGATAAATCGCAGCCCAAAGTCAAGGAAAGCAAAGGAGAAAAAAGAGCACGAAAGCAAGAAGAGAGCAAGGATAAGTTGCCGTTGGTGACGCGCACGATTATCAGCATGTTGACGTTTACATTTAAGACTATAGTCTGGGTCTTCAAGATTGCCATCAAGGTTGTTGCTGGTGTTGTTGTTATGATTACCCGGAATCTGGGCAAGTTGTGAGAGGAGGGCCTCATTTTTCTTTCTCTTACTTCCTTTCCTCTGGGAGCTTTTTCTTTTCTCTACATTTTTTTTCTTCAGCTTTATACCATATATCTTCTTTACATTCGCTCAATGTGGGTTTCTTTGGTAGCATGCATGTGTGCATGCGTGCATGGCGAGCGGCCTTTGGTATAGATTATTGTTGTTGGCGGAGCGGAGAAAACGCAGTGAAGAAACAATATCACGATTTTGGAGTATGATTTTCCTCACGGGGATGATGTGCAGATGAGTTTTGAGATGGTGGGCTGGAGCGTGTGATGCTTTTCGGCGTTGAGTGTCGCGTTGCAGTGGTGTTCAGAGACTGTTGCTTCCTCGGTCAGACAAGCATGTGTGAATCTACAATGGCCGAGGATATTTCCGGGGCTGTAAGAGGAAAATGCCACGTTCTCGCTGTCGTTTTTTTGTTATAGACACCCCCAAAAAATTGTTGAGTACCAATGAGTCGAAATCTTTACAATTGTTCGTCATGAAAAATCTTTACATCGCTACCACTACCAAGCTACCCATATATACTCCTCCAACAGTAGGCGCTCATCGTTGGTAGACGGCCAGATTATTAGCATTGATCAGATCCATGCCCTCCTTCCTATACGTATCCGGCTCCGCATAACTCGTCACATTCGCATCAAACACAAAGTCGAGCGGATCCGCTACGTCATACCTGGGCCAGGAGCCCTCGGCTCCATGCCAGGCGTACGTCTCCCTCCACGCATTGGGGTCCAAGTCGTGTACAAAGCTGGCCCAGCTGCTGCTCATGAAGCGCGACAGGTCGCGGTAGCTCTCGGTTTTGTTTTGGAACGGTGGAACACCTGCGGGGAGGTATCCGACGCCTTGGAGGTTGAGGAATACAAAGGCGACTTCTTGGAAATGGGTGACGCCGATGGCGGCGGGGGCGCCTGCGGCGATGGCGTTGAAACGGTAGCAGTAGGCTGGGAGACCGGCTTTGGCCCAGGTTTCGCAGGTGAGTCTGCGGTTTGCGATGAAGACTTGGTCGCCGATGTAGGATGCTGCGCGGCGGAATTGGGCGCCATATGGTGCGACTGTTCTTCTGTCGCCTAGGCTGGCTACTACGTTGACGGAAAGATCGTCAGGGTAGGCTTGTAGAAGCTGGTTTGCGAGGGCAGGGCCAGTGGGGCCACGGGTGAAGTTTGTTATAATATTGTAAAAGGCATCCGTATTGTTTACCGGGGACGGCGAGAATGCAGTGCCTTCATCAGAGTTGGCGCCTGATAGAATGGGGACATGGACAAATTCGCCGGCTTCTAGTTGGATGGACGTGCGCTTCTGGATGAAGTCGTAGTCGAGAACAGGGTTGAAGCCTGTGACGTTCAGAGGGAGATTGGTAATGTTGATGGCAGCGTTGAGTTGTTCGGCAGGTAGTTGACGAAGGCACTCGAGTGAACCGGTAGAGTTGACGCCGCAGTTTGTGCGACGGACAAGCTCGTTGTACATGTTCGCAAGACCTAGTGGTTCCCTAAGGGGCCCGTAGTTGATGGGGTTACCGCTCTGCATGATAGCAGCGCGGAACAGATTGTCGTCACGTCCTCCGTAGGCAGTCAGATGGAAGCCGACGGCCGCACCTCCTGCACTTTCTCCCCAGATCGATACCTTTCCGGGATCACCTATGCATCATTAACTTAGTCTCTCTCGATTGCTGTGTTGTACCCACCACCGAAAGCTTCGATGTTTTCCTGGACCCAGTGCATGGCTAATCGCTGGTCTTTCAGGCCAAGGTTGAGTGCGCCGTCATCAACTACTTCTTGGCTTCCGCTCAGGAAGCCCCAGGCGCTCAATCGGTAGTTTATGTTGACAATAATGATAGGCTTGCCAATCTTAACCGAGTTCTCGATTGCAAAGGACGCATTGTATCTTTGGTCAACACCTCCACCTTGGGTGAAACCACCTCCGTGGATCCAGAATGCTACGGGAAGTTTCTGGTCTTCATAGCCCGATGGTCTAATGACATTTAGGTAAAGGCAGTCATCAGACACTGCATAGTTCCACTGATCCGAGCCATAGCCGTAGCACTGTAAGAATTAGCATTGATGCGATGATGGACCAACGGAGGATGGGTACTTACTTCACTGGAGTACTGTGTTGCTGCCTTTGCCTCGTCCCAGCTACTTTCTAGGCTCGCTGGGTTGCGGAATCTCAGGTTACCAACCGGAGGCTGGGCATAGGGCATGCCCAGAAAGAAGTCCTGGTTGTATGCCGCAGAGTGTACACCATAGTACGTCCCGTTCTTGACATTGGCTGTGGGAGCTGCGTGATAAGGTAGGCAACTAGCTAGACCGAGGAACAGCGCCGAAGCAACAGCAACAATGCGCGACATGATGAATGCTTGGAGCAACCGCTGGGGAAAGATCAAGACTCGTCTTGACGCTTAAGCTTTATATGTTCTCAAGCCAATCCTTCCGGAAGCCTGTCCATCTCCACAATTGTTGGCTTGTACCGAGTCGAGGATGGGACCGCTGCAAGCCCGGTAGTTGAGATGCATACCTCATTGTCGGCGCAAAATCCATTTAGAATCGTAGTAGTGCAAGCTTCCAAGGTGGTTTCGCGGGGATCCTGGCATTGGAGATGCTTGGGAGCAATCGGCAGGTGGAGAAATCGTGTTAGCCGCCGAGGCCATTGGACAGCGGATTGCCGACATTCACCCATTGGGCGTAGTCGCGCGTGGTTGCCCTACCTAGTTCATGGGGTAGGTAGTCATGATCGGAGTATTCGAAGAAAACGGCACATTTGCACGGCGCCTTCATTTGGCACCGACATCTTCTGCCGTGTGTGAAGCTGGCATAGGGCTTCGCAGAACCGTCTTCGCGATGACGCTGGGCATGGATCGTGCAGGCTTCAGCATTGAAAGGTCATCCATGGCTCGAATACGGTAGCTTGCGCACCCGAGCACGCGGGCAATCGTCTTTCCCCACGGGGTTTCTATGAGCGATCACATTTCACATAATGTGGCCCCGTAGTACCTAGTTCAGGCTGAATTTTCATATGACCCACCGCTCATGACTTTCTTGTCACGCAAATAGCATCGGATTTGACCATTCGTAGAGGCTTCCGTGCACGCGCGTACTTGCAACCCCGCCCGAGCCGTGATGCATGGTTAGATGGATGGCTCCGCGGCGAGTTGCGGAACGAGACCATCAGCAACCGAGTACCCGCCTGCACCACGGTCTGCAGCAATTCACAAGCAGTTGTAGCTATCAAGTACCGCCAGTCAGTCGCCATCTTTGGAACGTATCGTGCCATACCGCGAATGTTCTTGATACCTTGGCTTAGCTTCGATAGTCTTGATTGCTCTCAGATCAGACTATGTCCCTACTAAGTGGTATATTATGAATTGTTGCGGTGCTTGGTACTCGTACTGGTAGTACTACGTTGCTGTTGCAGAGCAAGACTTGTACTTGAACACAACACAAGCCCACAATCAAAAGTCGGTGAGAGGCTAGAGCTAGTGAGCAGTCTAACGGGGCTACATCATCGAGTGCGTCAGTGCGTAAAGTGACGAGAAAAATGATCTTCATAAAAATTACATTGCAAATGACAATTGTTGCAGCTCTAGAATAAACTGTTATCTCCGCATGTGAAAGGCCCATTCAACGACGTATTAGGATCATTGAAAATATCAATCAGCGCCTTGAGCGACTAGTAGTTTGTCAGAAACGATTGTCACATAAGCTGGATTGGCCTTACCGTGTATAATCCTCCTACATTAAGAAAGACCGTCATAAGCAAGATTGCATAGTTCACGACTGCTAGGAGAGACTTGCGGCCTGTACTCCACTGCGATTTCCAGTTCAGGTGCAACCAGAAAACGCTGGTGAGTCCAAAAGTAAACCAGCTGATAAAGATCGCAGAGCTGATGTTCAGAATGGAGCTGAAGATCGGAATGGCGTTGGATACGATGAAAGACACAATCCAAAACAGCGAGCCGATAGCGATCCACAGAGTCCACGTGAAGGCATTGTGAACGTTGACTTGATCTGGCTTCGTGTTGCGCATGATCGTGATGTACTGAAGAAGGCGCACAGTCAGCATACACAAGACAACTAGTGGAGAAAAGCATATACTAACCATATACTTAATCGCTGTAATTCCGATAACAAGACCGGTACCAAGCACGCTGGGAATGAGGACCCCATAGGCGATCTTAGCCGGGATAACAGGAGCAGAACCAAGTGCGGGTGAGGTGACCGCATCACCTGCAAGTGCATATATAACACATGCGACCACAATGTACACGACGACTTCGAAGGACTTCTGCATAAATAGTGCTGGTGCAAAGTCTTTTTGAGGGTTCCGCATCTCAGCCATGACAGAGATGAAACTCTGGTTTCCAGCGAATGCAAAGGCGATATTCAGGAGGGCATTGACAGTCTCGACGAAGGTCGGTTTTCCGACCAAAATGACTGTCGCGAATCGTAAGCACAATACACAAACACCCACAAGCGGCAAAGAGCTGCTAACATGATAGACATGTGATGTTTCAACAGTGATGATCATGGTGGTTAAAACATTGGGAAGACCTTGTACGTACTTTCTGCATCGAAGCCAGGGGGTGCCTGTGGTCCAGCCACGCCGAGGGCAATCATAACAATGAGCACAGCTGCTACAATGGAGAACGTACAAGCCCATGAAAATGCAGCTGCGAAGGTTAATTTGCGTGGTATACACAGCATCCAACATGTGATATGAGGGAATGCCATGAAAGCCACTGTACAAAGAGCGTGACCTGAGAGCGTGTTGAGCGCGACCGACATGGTGATGTTGGCCGAAGCACAGATGAGCACCAGATTGAATACAAAAGCGACTCCAAGGAAGTACTCGAACGGTTTTCCCCCTACGTAAAGTGCGCAATCAACAAGGTTGGTAACCATGGGATAGCGGCGGTAGAATTGGACCAGAATGTAACCGCAATATGTCGTGAGGATACCAAATCCTATGATAGCGATGACCCCTGGTATCAAGCCTAGTGTCTGTAGAGCTGATGGCAGACTGAGAACGCCAATACCCACCTCGATTGTTATCAAGATGACACAAGCTCGCCATCGGCCCATTGTGCGGTAGTTCTCACCACTGGCATTTGGGTACTCGCTTGCACCGGCATGTCCATCGCCTGTCCAGCCTATCTGTATGTTGGTGTTATGCCCGATCTCCTCATCCATATCTTCTTTTGATGATTCAGGGTAAGAAGAAGGCGTGTCGGTCGAAGTTCTGTGCCCATCCTTTTTGAGAAAGTTCTTGAGACCCATGGCTATGTGCACGCTGTTGTAGCTTTTGTTGAGAGGTTGATGAGGTCGGGATGTGAGGTAACATGATACTACGAGGTGGCAAGGCAGATTCTTTTAAATGTCCGCACCTCCTGCATCGGCGTCCTAAGGGATCACCACCATCCACTGCGTAATACCCGCTAGCGTCCGAATGTACCCTTGAACACTCGCCTTCTGGAATGCCACCACATTGCGGATACCGGAATTCCCCATGATTGGTTCAATGACCACTGATGCGTTTCCGAGTCCATGGCGCGGAGTGCATGATAATGCGGGGGACATGATGCCAACGTGGTTATTCTCGGGTCACCAGAGTGAACCCTTTGTCGCTGTCTCCTCCAAGAAGTTCAAAGTTTCATTGTTTGATGAAGTAGGTGGGTCGGCGTGAGTAATAGGCCTTCGTTGGATCCACATATATCACGTAAAAATTCTCTGGAAGAGGTTTTTTGCCGTCATTGGCCTGCTTGGCATGACCTGAGCCGTTGCCGTGGCTGGGGAAGGTATTCCTCGTGTGACGAACACCAGTCAGTACCGCACATTGCAACGTCCGTCTCATGATTCATCAAAGCAAGTTGAAAGTAAGGGTACGGGGAGGTGAGGAGGAGTATATGTGCTAAAGACGGGATCGCCCATGCGGGTTGATGCAAACTTCAGACGGACACTATGCCTAATCCGGGGTTGGCGCGCCGCTGCCCGCTGCATTACACCTGACCGGGAATCACTTCTTCAGTTGTCGCATGGAGACAGCCATTAATGGAGGCTTTCTGCAACGAGAATATGCACTCGTAATGCAATAAGGAATATTTTCCTAGTGAAACACAGTTCAGGCGTGAGAGGACATAGTTTATACTATGGTAGCCGCACACAGATTGTTGACATTAGAACATGCCTTATACATAGATATGACTACAGGCTAGATGTCCTATGTTGTAGCCCAGGATGAGGACTTCAGGGCACAAGACTCTACATAGTATGTATGTACTGTACATAATCCTCCTGACTGATGGTCACTACCTTCAGAGTGAGTTACCGGCTGCAGCGCGACGGGCCGGGGAGGAGAGGCACAACCATGCAGGGTCCACATGCCCTTGCTCTTCACTCCCGGATCTGCCGCACTATTCACCTCATGCCAGAGGGTTTGCTCTTGGATAGCAATACGCAAGCGTGTAATGAGTGTGGTCGCGATGCGTTTAAGATGACGAGGAAACGATGGCTGACGTCGTGCCCATTGCATCACAGCAACGGAAGCAACCACCTGGTGGCCTACGTTTAGGGCCTAGCGTGCTGAGCCGTGGCACGGGACGAGAGGCTAGCAAGGGTAGGACCCCCATCTCCCCTCCAGCACGCCTTGCCAAAATGATAGTTAGTCGAGCCTGGCGAAAGGAAGAGTACTGTAAGGCTCGACGTGCGCTTGCTTTGCCTTCAAGCAGCACAGTATCAGACGACGTCGAGAGTTGATTTATAGTTTGGTAGAGGGTTGCGAGGAACCACCGAGAACTTGCCAAGTGTGCACGGGGTATCGGCCGATCGACCCGTGCCCCGACGTTGCGGTCCCCCATTTGCTGGCCAGTTGATAGCCTAAAGCTGATGGACTCCCACCCACTTCTCATTTTCACATTCCTAGGTCACACTCGTGCCACACGGATCTTGCACAACTTCCGCTTCCAGCTTTTGCTTGCCATTTTATCTTTCTTGAGAGGTCTACAGGCCACACGCAGGGTACAATACTGTCGCTATCGAGCCCGTGGAGGATCGAGGATCGCGTGGTGGCAATTCGTAAGAAACAAGTCAGCTTGTAGGATGTCCTTCTCACCAGAACCAAGACCTCAAGATGTACCAAATGCCGATTTCCCAGCCGCTCAACTATTGTTCTTATCGCTCGTACGAGTTGCCGAGCCTATTGCCTTGACTTCCATACTCCCCTACGCATGGAAGCTCGTCTCCAACTTCGACGTGTGCTCGGAAAGCAATGCGCCATTCTTCGCAGGCCTACTCATCTCCGCCTTCTCTCTTGCGGAAGCATGTAGCGGAATGTACTGGGGCGGCGTATCCGACCGTGTAGGTCGAAAGTAAGTTGAGAATACCAGAATTTGTGAACCGCCACTCACGCCAACACTTAGGCCGATTGTCATCCTCGGCTGCCTAGGTACCTTATCGTCCCTGCTACTCGTAGGCTTCGCATCGAATTTCTGGATGGCCTTAGCTGGGCGTATTATTGGCGGGGCGCTTAATGGCAACATCGGCGTCATCCAAACTATGGTCGGCGAAATTGTTAAAGATCCTAAACACGAACGTACGTTGATGTGGCGGATCCGTTATATATTGTGTGGGAAGAGACGCTAATTTTGTACAGCAAGAGCATACTCGGTGATGCCGTTCGGTATGTCTTCGACCGCCTTTACCTTACCCGTGCACACTCCACTAACTTCATACAGTGTGGAGCATTGGTACAATCATAGGACGTAAGACATCAAACCACTCTAAGCAATGATGGTTTGGCCACTACTAACACGAATCAGCATCTATTGGCGGATACTTTGCTGAACCCGCTGAAAACTTCCCCGCCTTTTTCAGTCGTACAGGGCTTTTCGCTAAGTTCCCTTACCTTCTACCGAACATCATCTGCTCGGCTCTGCTCTTAGTCTCGATCTTGATGGCATATCTCCTACTTAAGGAAACACATCCAGACAAGCAGCCTCGAGGATACTTTGAAGCATACGATGCTGCTGTCGCCCAGACACCACTCCTCCCTACCCAGGGGGCTACTGCCGATGCTGCAACGAACATCGCTGCAGAGTCGTACGGAACGTTCAATACGGTCGACGTACACCACGAAGAGGAATGGCGGGTGAAGTCTAATGGAGACTGGATCGACTCGCCTGCAAACGGGAAACCTTTCAACATGAACGTCATCATATTTGTGGTCGCACTGGGCACTTTTACGTATCATTCCGTAAGCTGACCGTCACTTGTGGATAATGCTTCCTCTTACTGACAGACATATAGATGACCTATGATCATCTCCTACCGATTTTTCTCCAAGACAAACGGGCCGACGGCGATATGAACGCATCCGAACTGTCGTCTGCCGGTCTAAGTGGTGGCTTGGGAATACCAATCCAGAACGTCGGTGTCATCTTATCGATCAATGGCGTCATTCAACTCGCGATTCAAGCCATCGTCTTTCCCCTTTTGGCCGACTTCCTTGGAGTATGGAGGCTTCTACTTTTGGTCACCGTAGCCCATCCAATTGCGTACTTCATTGTACCCTTCTTGCAGTTGCTTCCCGCTGATATGCTATATCCTAGCCTATTTGCATGCCTCACAGTCCGAAACCTTACTTCCATCATTGCATTTCCGTTACTCCTCATCATGATCAAGGAGGCTGCACCCGACAAATCTCATCTGGGCAAGATCAATGGCTTGGCCGCATCCACAGGTGCTGCATGCCGCACGGTTGCAAGCCCTATTGCAGGCCTACTCTACGGCCTATCTATCGACATACATTTCACACCGTTGGCGTGGTGGGCATCCGCTTTAGTCGCGGTTTTTGGAGCTCTACAAATCCCCCTTATGAGCCGCGCAGCAACACAATGCCACGCTCGAGTACGGACTGCGACCCGGTGTTGCTTGTCTCGAGACGATCCTCAGCATGATGTCATCCGTATCATCATCGAGGACGAAGAGTGATACAAGAGGATTCACCTCTCGTTGGATCCGTCTGGTTTACAAACGGCATTGATATCTTTTCAAGTAGATTTCTCTAGCGTTTTAATTTTCTACAATTTGCGACTTCTATTTTTTGACAGGCATATATTCTGCATACGGCGTTCTCGGAGGGAACATGATCCTACGGCATAGAAGGCGTTTCCATTCGGCAATGACGGTCTTGGTCATGGATGCATCATGGGCGTCTCAGTAACGAACAAACCCATCACTCGTCACAAAGCATGGTTTTACTTGCATAGGTATCTAATTGGACATGTAATAATGACTGGATGCATCATGCCTGAAGAACTTGACCGAAAATTCCCCGGTTAGGCACGTAATATTTGGATCGTTTTAACTCCGCCGTGGCATGCTTGCGTGATGGCTCTGCATGAATTCACTCACAACGTGACCCTTGGCAATTGTAAACATGTCCTGTCTCTGAATGTACACAGGATCCCTACAGCAAGGACCTAGTACGAATAGCATCTGACAAGGGTAATTGCTGGGGCAGATGGTCTGACAAGGCCGTGGTCGAGAACGTGAAGAGGGTGCAACAGATGAAAACGGGCCTCATAGGAAGACTGTATTGCTGGGTTTTAAAGATGCGAATGTTGCAATACGCCCTTCCCCATCTACTAGACGGGAAACACGGCGCGCAAATTTCGGACCAAGTTGGTCGGCTATTGGTACCTTGGACTGCATCAGGGACAGAGCAATTGAGGGTCAGATTTCAAGATGCCCAGTGTCGTCGATCCAATAGTCCAAAATCCCCTGCCAGCTCCGGGATTCTCCACTCTTGGTCCAAGTATAGTTCTGTGACAAGTGACCTGTGCTCGATAAGTGATCCAGGACATACCCATGCATGGTGTCTCCGATAAGCCCGTCACTATATTGGCTTGTTTTTTACTTACATAGTAACACCTGGGATGCGACTCTCGCCAACGTTGGCATGACTTTTGGATGCAGTGTTGGGAGCATGATGTAGAGTATTGCAGCTGTAGCAGCGCGTCGCATGGTGTATGTACCACAGTACGTGACAGTCGAAATCTGCACACTAGTTTCAACCATCGCATGACTATTCTCAGAGTCGATGTCCTTCTCGTATTGCATATAAGCATTTAAGACAAGCCCGATGTGACCTAAAATGCACCCCTCCCAGAGGTCTTTCACTCAGTGGCCTGCTGTGAGGCGTGATGGCGCAACAGTCGTGAAACTACTCCTGCGGGTAGTCACAGACGAAAAGGTAACCACTAGACTACTTAGGTATTCAGGAACCGAAAAGCACATCACTGATTGACCGAATCAAGAACTGGTCTGGATTCTGAAGGATCAGAAGCCTGCAGGGGAACAACCATCGCGGAGAGGCTTCGGTGCGCGGCGACACTCTTCCGAGGCCTGCCGCTGCCGCTGGCAATACTGAACTTGGTAGTAGCGCCCGCCGTAACAAGTCGACAACAATAAACCAGCTCATGGCTTTACTGCGCGATTGCAACGATCAAGGCTGACCCAGTCGAGCAGCATTGAACAGTTGAATTGACGCCCACTGGGCGGCCGGCAGTCCGACTTCGCACAGCGATTGGCTCGTACCTGCATGAACGCCGACACGCTATTTAGAGCGTTTCATCCTCAAGGGCCTCTCGGTCTCGCTTGCATCCAGAACAACAACAACCCACCATCCTAGTCGCGCGACAAAGCACCATGGATAGTCTCCCCTGGGTGGCTGTGTAGTGCGTTCTCCCGATGTATTGTGAAGCCGGCGAATCCAACCCCAATGTTTCGATAGATTCGTTTCACGCCCGTGCTGAAGTCTTGTGTCGATATATATTCACTGCTTTGTCCCACTCCACAGTACAATCCTCATGCTCTGTGCTCTTATTCACAGTCTTGCCAATTCTTTCGCTTAGCAATTTCAACAAAGTACATTCATTATTCTTTGTTGTCTTGTGTCTTTTTTCTGAACATCAATCTTCATTTTTATCTATACCTATCACAGCACATGTTGTGCATCACTTCATTCGTATCAAGCAATACTTAATCATTCACTCCAAATTCAATAGTCTTTACTACTATTAAGCGTCTCGAACATGAAGACTACATACACTCTTCTCGTGACCGGCCTTGCGGCTCATCAGGCCGCTGCGACCTGGGACCTGTTCGCCAGCCCGTTCCTAAAGACTCCGCGGTACAACAACAACGAGTGCAACGACAAGCAAAAGGGCGGCTTTGATTGGTCCGGTCTCAAAGATGGTGAAGAGGTAAGAAGAACCTTGTGTGCTTGATTATATCATCATCTTCATGCTAATATCTCGACAGAACTTTCAGTATGGCGACTTTGACTTCTCTGGTGGCTGGAGCTGCTCCACCTCCTTCGGAAAGCGTGATTCGCTCACCCGTCGCACATTCGGCGGCAAGATGATCAAGAACATTGTCACCAAGGACAAGCCAGCTTCCTTCTCTTGCGACCAGAGGTCATCGGGCTTCTCCGTCACGGACCTTGACGTGTCTGTTGAGTTCGACACCGACCTGGAGCTGCACTACAAGATGGATGACGGCAGTACCTGCAAACAGTACTCCAGCTGCTCCCAAAGTGGAACTACACTGAAGAACACGCAGTGTGGTGGCGCCAAATCCGTGGATGTTTACCTTGGTAGCCATTACAAGGGTGACAAGTCTTCGTGCGAGATTGGAATCCATCACATCGGTTTCGACTGTGAAGAGGGCACTGGATACGTGCCACCAAAGGGTCCTGAAGCTCCTTCTGGTGAATGCCAGGGTGAGAACTGCCCTCCTCCTGGTGATTGCGAAGGCGAGAACTGCCCCCCTCCTGGTGATTGCGAAGGCGAGAACTGCCCCCCTCCTGGTGATTGCGAAGGCGAGAACTGCCCCCCTCCTGGTGATTGCCAGGGCGAAGACTGCCCTCCTCCTGCTGAGTCTACTCCCCCTTCATACCCAACAGGAGGTGATTGCCAGGGCGAGAACTGCCCTCCTCCTGGTGATTGCGAAGGCGAGAACTGCCCCCCTCCTGGTGAATGCCAGGGTGAGAACTGCCCTCCTCCTGGTGGTTGCGAAGGCGAGAACTGCCCCCCTCCTGGTGATTGCCAGGGTGAGAACTGCCCCCCTCCTGGTGATTGCCAGGGTGAGAACTGCCCCCCTCCTGGTGATTGCCAGGGCGAAGACTGCCCTCCTCCTGCTGAGTCTACTCCCCCTTCATACCCAACAGGAGGTGATTGCCAGGGCGAGAACTGCCCTCCTCCTGGTGATTGCGAAGGCGAGAACTGCCCCCCTCCTGGTGAATGCCAGGGTGAGAACTGCCCTCCTCCTGGTGGTTGCGAAGGCGAGAACTGCCCCCCTCCTGGTGATTGCCAGGGTGAGAACTGCCCCCCTCCTGGTGATTGCCAGGGCGAAGACTGCCCTCCTCCTGCTGAGTCTACTCCCCCTTCATACCCAACAGGAGGTGATTGCCAGGGCGAGAACTGCCCTCCCGAGTCTACACCTGAGGCCTCAACATCCACTCCCCCTCCTGCTGAGACTCCTGCTACCACAGTCTGCGGGCAGTACGGTGGCCCAGAGTGCAGCATTGAGACTCCATCTTCTGTCGTATCCTACTCAACCGGCGTCCCCTTCGCCAACAGCTCGACATCTGCCTATACTGCCCCTCCATACATGGAGACTCCTCAGGGGCCCCCTCCTAATGTTGCAAGCAGCACTGTCACTCCTCCCCCCGCGACCTCCGGCGCTGCTTCTCCCCCGCCTTCCACTGAAACTTATCCTGCTGTTCCTCCTGCCAGCGTATCATCTGCCATATTTTCTTCAAGCGCTGTTGCATCGGCTGACTGTGGTTATGGAGAGTCATGCGAGGGCACCACAGTCGTTGCCTCCGCCTCGTCTACCGGCGTCCCCGCTCCGTTCACCAGCTCTGCCGCTCCTCAGCCTTCCACCCCCAGCTACCCTCCCGTTTCGCCGCCTGATGTTCTCCCCAAGTGCATGAACACCTGGCTCCAGATTGATAGCAAGTGCAAGAACAACGCTGACAAGGCTTGCTATTGCACCAACCCTGAGTTCACCAAGAACGTCATCGACTGTGTTACAGCCTGGTGCGGTACTGATGAGGAGACTCAGAAGTCGCTGCAATACTTGATTGGCATCTGCGCTGAGCATGTTCCAGAGAACCCCAAGATCATCGAGGACTGCCCTAGCTATATTCCTTTGAACCCTGCGCCTCAGGTTCCGGCTGTCGAGACTCCCGTTCCTCAGGTCCCCACTGGAGAGACTCCTGCTCCTCAGGTTCCGGCTGGAGAGACTGCTGCTCCTCAAGTTCCGGCTGGGCAGACTCCTGCGCCTCAGGTCCCCGCTGAAGGGCCTCCTGCCCCTCAGCTTCCCGTTACCACCATCACCTACGGTACTACCAGCGTCATTGTTCCTCAGGTTCACTTCACCACCGAGCCCAATGCTGCCGGCCCTGCTGGCCCTGCCGGCCCTGCCCCCACTGAGCCCGTAGGCCTCGTTCCTGGTGCTGCCCCTGCGCAGACTCCTGCCGCCACTACTGGTGCCAATGGTGCTCCTTACCCCACTGCTACTACTCTGGGCACCAAGACTGCTCCTCTGGCCACTGGAACTGGCGCTATTCGTCCTTCCTTGCCCGCCGAGTTCACTGGTGCGGCTGCGCCATTCAAGGTTGTCCCTGCCCACGCTTTCATTGGAGCTGCGCTTGCATTCTTTGCATTGTAATTGTCCCCAACTCATAAAATTAGCGGTACAGCCATCGTGTCTCGTTTTTGTCATGTTGATAAACATTTGTTTGGGAAAGGGTGGGAGGAAGTAATTCCGGGCAGCATGTTTACTGCTGCATGAATACTATTGCTGCCGCGTATATTGTTCAATTTCTAAAACAAAAAAAGATCAAAAATCGTCTTGCCCTATAGTTGATTAGTTCGTGATTTTTTTGGCGCATTTTGTAAAGTTTAATGGCTCTAGAATATAGCTAGCTTTCAGTGCGAGGTTTGCTCTGTTGTTCCTTCTTTCTTCCGTGCTGCCAATGACTCTATGTGCCATGGGTCAAAGATACGTATTCTCTAGCAATCACAACCAAAAGTGCAATTTGAAGGCAGAACTGATATAGGTAGCGTAAATGGAGGCACTGATATTATTTGCTTTGTTACATTACGTCTCGTCTAGGATGAGAGTGTAAGCACAGCACGATACCTCAAGCTCTTAGCCACTCTAGGGACTGGAAACTCTATTTCTGGTTGACTGCATGTGTGAATCAATATTGAGAAGAAGTGGTCGAGATGCAAATTCAGTATTGAGGTATCATAATTAATCGTACGTCTGGAATGTTGTGGGGCCTTGGGCGGGAAGAGCGCCAGCCGACGTCATGTTCCGAGCGGGAAGGCGGGTCGATCACTTTTGCACCCAAGCAACTCGCTGGACCTTGTACGTCAGCCTCAATACGGCGGTACCATGTCTTTCGTGGTAGAGTAAGTATACCCGCCCAAGTATACGGACAGTGTAATGACGCATAGAACGCTTTGAGTAGCAACTAACAACCACCAGCCAAATCCGCCGACTTGACGGGCAGCTAGATCGACTGCAATTGTCGACCACGCAAGCCGGCGAGACTTTCTCCACACTCACCGCAGAAGAAGCCCATGACCCCACGATAGCAGCCCGTATCACACATCTGCAGTCTCTGATCAAGTCGCTGTCCACAACCGCATCCTCAAAGTCGAGCCTT
Source organism: Plenodomus biglobosus (assembly GCA_022343325.1). Classification (NCBI taxonomy): domain Eukaryota; kingdom Fungi; phylum Ascomycota; class Dothideomycetes; order Pleosporales; family Leptosphaeriaceae; genus Plenodomus; species Plenodomus biglobosus. Next base: position 764,109 of record JACTNT010000027.1, on the reverse strand, counting down.
GTACCTGCGGACAGAATTCTGGAAACGCTCAAGCGCGCCGATATCTCCAACAACTGCGCAACATGCAACCAGTGGTTTGCACAAAGTGAAGATAATGACAGCGAGTATGAGGATGCGCGTCCGGAGGCAAGCTACGAGCATGAGTTGGAGTGGCTGCTGTTGAGCAAGGCGACCACACAAGCCTACGGACAGGTGCTGAACACGATCCTAGAACAGACGATACCGCTGGATGATGAGCTGTGGTACTGGGATGACATTCTTTCGACATATCATTTCGCAGGTCTTTACTCGATGCAAACCTCGCCGATTCGCATGTGGAATTGGTCAAAGGAAATATATCATGATGTCCGCTCAAGAGGCGGCCAGTTTGCAGATGGGTGGAGCCAGTTCTATGGTTTGGTCAAGACTGCAGTACAAGAGCGGAGTGTTGCGGATATCCAGCGAAGGGTTGTGAGTCCGTTGGCGCTTGTGCGGAACGAGGCGAGGCGGAAGCGTGCGGCTCTGAGGAAGATACGTATGGTCAATGCGAATGCCTTGGGTGTACTACTTGGAGAGGGCCTAGGCAACGAGAGGTGAGCCTGTCCGATTCTCATAAGAACCAAATCGCTGACTAAGTCTAGTGTTCATGATGATGGCACGCGTTCTCCTGGACCTCTCAGCACAGAAGACCACCGACACCGGTGGAAGAGTGTCATGTCCAAGAGTATCGCATTAATGGACGCCGTAATCCAAAGTGTCGAGACCGCAGAGCTCTCCGTCGATAAGTTCGACGAGACAGTAGCCAGCATCACACAAGACGACACATACTACATGCTCCATGAGCCCTCGGGTGAACGGACGGCAACTACCCTGAAACCAGCCGACGTAGCAAAACGTCTTCAGTATCTTCTCGAGCAAGCCCTGCCCACCTATACCTCGAACTTCAATGCTGTGGCCAAAGAGAATGGCCGCCCATCCCGACTCGTCCGATACTGGCTACCAGCGACTGCTCTCCTCATATCGTCGACTACCATCCTTCGTATATTTGTAAACCGCAAAGAAGAGATCCTCACTTGGGTGCGCGAACTAGGCCAAACGGTAATCGACTTCTGGACGAACTGGGTAGTGGAGCCAACAAAGAGGGTAATAGGTACCATTCGCCATGATGCTGATAGTGAAGTGTCCATCATGAGCAAGCGCAGTCTCGAGACTGATCGTGCCAGTCTGGAGCGCATGGTCATCGACTTTGCAGTCAAGAATCCCGATGGTCCAGCTCTGAATGAATCACAGATCGCAGATATCAGGGCAAAGGTCAGAGAGGGCGATCTTACCCCGGTCCTTAGGTCATATGAGATAGACATTCAGAGCCCAATCAAAGGAGCCATTGTTGGCAACCTGGCCAGTGCTCTGCTAATCCAGGTGCAGAAGACCAAGGTGGACGTCGAAGTGGCAATGGCAGGCATCGACAGCATTCTCAAGAGCCAGGAACTTCTCTTTGGATTTATTGGACTGACGCCCGGTGTGCTGGTCAGCATTGGTGTGTACAGGTGGCTTGGGGGGGTCTTCAGCAGCCGCAAGGGTGTACAGCAGTGGGCACGGCAGGGACGCATGCTGCTCATATTGCGCAACATCGACCGCATTCTTACGGGTGCGACGCCGAACGAGTTTGGGGAGGTGTCTTACAAGGACCATGGGCTGCTTCTTTGTGAAGTTCATCTTCTGCGGCAGGCTGCAAGTGGCATCTTGCCTCGACGCATATTCCAGGATTTCTTGGTGGAGATTGACGAGCTTGTGGATGTGAGGAGCGGACTGGTGCGGCAACAGAAAGTGGTCGAGCGCATTCGGTGGGCGTACTCGAAGTGGTTCCATTGAGGTCTGCTGCTACCAGTAACCACCAGGCCATGCTGCAGGCTCTCAGGCAGCGATGCTATTACTGTGTATGCTATCACGTTTGATATTTTCTACATGTGTATATGACTACTGCTTCAACACCCAGATACGCACTCCGCATCTGTTCTGTTCTAGATTCCCCAGCCGATCACCCCCGTAAAGTTGTCGCCACCAGTGTGAGTCTGAGTGTGTGTCTGCAGGGACCAGCAGTGGCGGTAACGGTGACGAGCAGGGCGGTGGTTCTTGGCGGCCGAGCCCCAACGTCAACGTACCTGGCAGTTGGAGTGACGCTTCCCCAAGCCGTGTGATTGCCCTGCCTGGCCCGACAAGCTACACCACCTGACCTCGCCCGCACAACCCACGCCTGCATCGACCGCTGCCTGGAAGCTTTTGTTGCGCACGCCTTGCCGCCGCCTTGCCGCCGCCGCCGCCGAAGCCCTCGACCCTCCCCACACCACACCACACACCTACACTCTAGGCTTGTCTGGTGGGTGACCCTCCGCCGTCCCACCTTGTCGACTACGCAACCACGCAACCACACCCCCGGCACATCAACCACCATGGCCGGCTCCAGGAATTATGACTTTCTTGTAAGCCCGCCCTTGCTGCTACTACTGCTACTACTACTACTGCTGTTGCTGCTGCTGCTGCTGCTGCTGCTGCTGCCACTGCTCCTCCCTCCTGCCCAGCCAGCGCACGCATCGAGTACCACTACAGACAAACAGCCCCTCCCTCGCCCTCTCTTGAACCTCTTGACCGCCCATGCGCTAACGCCCGGGCCCTCTCCCCCGCATAGATCAAGCTGCTCCTCATAGGCGACTCGGGCGTGGGCAAGTCGTGCTGCCTGCTGCGCTTCAGCGAAGACTCGTTCACGCCCTCGTTCATCACGACCATTGGCATCGACTTCAAGATCCGGACCATTGAGCTCGACGGCAAGCGCGTGAAGCTGCAGATATGGGATACCGCAGGCCAGGAGCGGTTCCGCACAATCACAACGGCATACTACAGGGGGGCTATGGGTATCCTGCTAGTCTACGATGTCACAGACCAGAGGAGCTTTGAGAGTACGTTGTCTTGTCTCTTGCACGTTGTCGCATCTGGAGAGAGAGAGAGAGAGAGATAAAGAATAGAAAGAGAGAGAGAGAGATCAAGGCTAATTCGCGACTCAACTAGACATCCGCACATGGTTCTCCAACGTCGAACAACACGCCACCGAAGGCGTCAACAAGATCCTCATTGGCAACAAGTGCGACTGGGAGGAGAAGCGCGCCGTCTCTACAGAACAGGGCCAGGCGCTTGCTGACGAACTGGGCATTCCCTTCCTCGAGGTCTCGGCTAAGAGCAACATCAATGTCGACAAGGCCTTTTACTCGCTCGCGTCAGACATCAAGAAGAGGCTGATCGATACCGCGAGGACGGACCAGCCACAGGCTGCCAAGGTGGATGTTGGCGGGCAGAGTGGTGACAACGCCGGAATGGGAGGAAAGTGCTGTTAAAACAGACTTTTGGTGGGAGAAGAAAAGGGCCCCTAGAACAAGTTTGTTGACTGGACTTGTCTTTGGCCAGAATGTGCCTCTTGGATTGCTGAGGCTCAGGGTGCGAGACCCCGTGCTATGGAAGGCGGAATCTTTGAGATGATGCCCACAGGCAAGATATTGATCTGCAACGAAACCTGGGAAAACACTTGTCCTATTTCCTTGGGACTGGTGCTGCTGTTGCTGCTGTTGCTGCTTTGTATCGGCGTTTATGCGAGAATCGGGGACTTGGTCTGCTTTATTTACATTACTCGATTGTAATGCCATCTTGTACATGCAAACCGACATTCATCGTCTTGACTTGAAGAGGTTGTGTGTTGCTGTTCATCGTCTCTTTTACTGATGATAAATTTCCACAGGAGTAGGCCTTGGTCATATATCTCCAAGGCCCCAGCAGGTCTTGTTTCTACTAATCCAAGGCAATGGGCTCAGAACACACATCACCCTCCATCAATTGTGTCAACCATTCGCAGCAGTATTTCGTAAAATTTCATATGAAGATTCATGTCGTTCACTCGACAAACCAGACTTTCTTTCAAGCATGGCTAGTTAACATGTACAAGCATTTGACCTCTTTCATCCATCCATCCACCCATCCACCCATCCCATCCGTCCCATCCGTCCATATCTGTCCAGTCCAGTCCAGAGCATCACTCAAGATGCCATCATTGCTATTCATCCCCTTGAATCCACCCCAACCAACTCCTGAATTAAATCCCCACGTACGATTTAATTTACCACACCCCTTTTCCCCCTCCTCCCCCACTTCCAAAAGAAAACCAAAAAAAAAAATTCAGTCCTGTGGTATTCCTCGACGCCAAACCCGTATGCGAAAGAAAAAAAAAGAGAAAAAAAAAATGCGTGTGAAGCATAATTGTTCGGCCGTTCCAAACGCCGGGGGTCTTGAAAATCTTTAAAAGAAAGAGAAGAAACAAAATGTATGAAGGCAAAGGAAGATTATTGTCTACTACCCTGTGCATTGGTGGACGTTGCGCTCGCACTTGCACCAGGGCCAGAGCCAGTAGTAGTACCCTCAGCGCCATCACCACCCTGATCAGGACTATCATCGCGCCTCCTAGACCGGCCATGCAACGCATAGCTAAACCTCTTACTCATCCTCGTGCTCCTGCGATCCCTCGTCGCCGACGCCGCTACATCGTCTGAACTCGCGTCCGCACTGCCGTCCGCCACATCAGCAGCCGAGTGATTGAGCCGCTGTTCGCGCAGGCGGCGCAGCGCGGAGATGCGTTCCTCGGCGCTGGCATTGGGGCGGTGTCGCAGGGACAAGATGTCGCGGAAGGCGCTGCGGCGGCGGTGTGAGGCTTCTGCTTCGAGGGGTGGGGTGGATTCGGTGGGGTTGGTGGAGGGCGGCGTTGAGTGGTCGTCGGTAGAGGTTACGGGGTGTAGGTCTACGCGGCTGGTGGGGGTGTTAGTGGGGTGCTCGCTCGCTCGCGAGGAGAAGAGTATGAGGAGGAGAAGAATTATGGCTTACCAGAGGGGACATGTGCCTGAGACGTTGAGGAGCCAGGGGTCCACGCATTCGGGGTGGAATTTGTGGTCGCAGGGGAGAACGCGTAGGTCCTGGCCCTTTTCAAAGTCTTCGGTGCAGATTGAACAGCCGAGGTTTTCTTCGTTGGACGTATTGTCTGTACCGCTTGCCGCGGCTGCGATGCCTTCCTGGTGTCCTTCTGCTAGGGTCTTTGTGGCGTTTCGCGATGTTTCAATCTCGTCCGAGGCTGGCTTCGGCATCCCGTCTGTTGTTCCTGTTCCTGTTCCTGCTGCGGTGTCGGTGTGAGACGTCTCAGTCTCCACCTTGACTGTTGTTGCTACGTCTCTTGTCTCTGGTGATGACCCCAGCTCGACATCTGTTGGCTTCACAGGCTCTTTCTCGCCAAACTTGACAATTGGAATCGTTTCCAGCATGGCTCTTGCCAAGCCCCGCGCTCTGCTCTGTCGTGGTCGTCCTAGTACGTTTCTCGGCCCATAACGTTCGGGATGGCGGTGCGCGCGGATGGCACCGGTAACGATGATGATGAGGAAGAGCGCGGTGATAATACCGGTGATACTATACAGAATGATCATGGCCACAGCTGTCGAGGGCGAAGGACCCAGCGGGTTTTGCTGCGACTGTTGGTCGTTGTTATTGTTGTTTGTGTTATCGTTTCGACCCTGTACTCGCACAAAGTACTTCATGGAGACTGGCAGATTGGCAACAGCGTTGAGCACCCTAGTCGAGTCCTGTTTGTTTACCATGGACAGGATAGGGAAACTCTGCATTATGTCCTGCGGGCTATCGCTCACGTAGTCGCAGTAGTCGGTCGCAGTGCTGTACAAGATGACGCCCGAGATGTTCGCATTCTGGTATGCGTCTGTGAACACGCGCTGGGCGTCTACGAGACCAGTATAATCGTCTGGATTGCAGCTAATATATGCAATCTCGCTGTTTGCAATACCTGCGACATTGGAGAAGTTGGTGTTGTACAAATTGCCCTCGACCTGTCCTTGTATTAGCGCTCGAGTAACCAGGCAATGACCTCAGAACACTACGACATACTGTGCGCATCGCCGCTTCCCGCGTCAATGGAATGAGTTGCGCAATCTGCGTGGAATCGCCTTCTGCATGGTGCAACGGCAGCGTCCCGGAAAACCGATTGCTCGCCGTCGATGTGTTGGAGGGTGAGATCATGGCGGAGCCGGCGGCGGCGAAGAGCAGGCAGGTCCACTGCCACTGCATCATCCGAGGGAGCGGCATTCTTAACAATGCGCAGGAATACAAAAGGTCGCAATGTGAGCCAAAACCTGCAAACCACAGCGCGCAGGACCACACTGTAGTCTTATCGATGACCAGCACTCGAAAGCGGGGACACAAGCGTGGCTTTCAGCTGGGCACGTCCAAGACACCAAGCACTGTCAAGCACGGAATACACTGGCGGGCTGGGTCTAAGACGCACAAATCTATGGTCTACGTATACGGCGACAGATGCTGCAGCCTCCCAAAAAGCGTAAGGACAAGAGAAAGCGAGAAGAAAAAAAAGGATCGATTTGACAGGGCATTGTACATGAGACTATGTAAAGTAATGACAGCTACGGTCCCAAGAAGCGGACCGCGGAACCTGCCATCGATTGACGTCCTTGGATCTGCCCACCCGCACGACTCCGAAGACATGCCGGGCTGCGGATGCATGCAAGGTCTCGCAACCTGTCGCAGTGGCCAGTCTGTGCCACACTGCCCACTCCCTCCATCCCAGGTTCTGGATGCTGAAACCCTGGGTCGGCCATAGGTGCGGCCCTTGACGTCTGCTGCACTGCGCCCCCTACCCCGATTCACATGGATTACCAACCGATCGAGGTTGGGGATCTGGGTTTTATAGGGTGTTACACAGCATCCGCTGCAATCCGTCAATGGTAAATAACTGCTCACAAGTCGTCGTGTTGCGGCGGTATGAGTAAGGCTTACCACCGCTAGACACGACACGTAAGTACCTACCGCACTGCGTGTTAGATGGGTAGACCACTATCTACTGCCATGTTCGAAGGCGCTGTCTCAGCCTCCAATATGCATTGCTGGTCAAGTAATTACATGCCATTCATCGAAAAAGCCCATTGTGATGTCCCGCCCTGTCCGACCGTCTCATCACACTACTCTCATCGTCATCGACAATCATGAGCATTACCAGTATACTTTCACCCTTCAAAAACCCTATGCAGTAGTTGCCTGATCGCCAATCTGCTCCCGCTGGTTTCGGCAGTACCCCGTCGCCGAATTCATCCCATTATCAGACCGCGTTTGATCTTCGCCGGGTGCGCTTGATAAGCCTGCAAAAGTCTCGATCAAGACCACCACGAGGAACGCGCGTGCGCCCCCGTAATTACCCCGCCTCAATCCGTGAGCCTGCGCCCACTGCATCATAGATAGGTACGATACAGTGGTTGCAAATCTTCATCGGTCGCAAAAAAGCTTAATCACGCGGCTGCATTTTGATAGGTGCGACTGATGCCATTGATATATCCGTCTGCGTTGTAGAGAGACTCGATTACTGTTGTTCAAAAGTGAAGAAGAAAACCCAACGCCTGCGCTATGCGCTGTATATGCCACGCTTCGAAGCAAACACCACCATGATTATTCCCCTGCTATTCGTTGTGCATGATTACCTCCTCAATAGGCGATACCACTGCGTCCCCTACCAGGCGTCTTAAAAGTCATAGACTGCACCTCCTGCTTGATCAGCCCGCCTAATGCTAATGTATCGTTGGGATCAACGCCCATGCGCTCATAGTCATTGAAGCCAGATAGGTAGAATCCAGCAATGACAACGAGATAGGAAAGGATTAGAATCGATCCCTTGAAGTAGTTGCTCTTTCCTTCTCCATACATGTACGAGAGCAGGAACACGCAGAGGATGACCGTGACCATATCCCACTGCGGGAAGATGAGCGTGAAGGTCTGGTGCGCAACTTCCTTCGCCGGAATGTAAGAGGCATGCATTGCGCTGTAGAAGACCAAAGCTGGGATCTGCAGCAGACACACCTGCAAAGCGTATGCAGAACCAATTTCCATGGACAATGCAATGTTGCCGTTCATGGCGAACGAGATGGCATTGAGGAACTCGGTGGTGTTGGGTACCAGGGCGAACAACGTGATCCCAAGGAACTTCTCATCAATGTCGGAACCCACAAGGACTGCATCGACTGTGTTGACCAAAATCTCGGCAATGATAGCATACGCAAGAGTAGCAGTTAGGAGAATCGCAGCACTCTTCTGCCGGCTCCAATTCGGCGCATCATGACCACCTGCGGCTTGACCGGCTGCATCGTGTTCTTCTGGCACCTCGGTTGTTGTACGAGCGTTGGCTGGACGTTCGTGGTGGGCTTTGCTCGGAGTGTTGGCTAATTGAGCAGCTTTACGTGGTGCCCGGGTGACATCGCGAGTGGCTAGAGCAGTCGTAGTAGCTGCAATCTCTGTGATCTGGCGTGCCAGAGATTGTGCTGCATCGTCCGTAAGCCCTTCAATATGGAAAGAACGGTGCGATTGTGCGTCGCTATCTTTGGGTGGTACAAGATGTGGCGTCTGGCCATCTGACTTTGATCCTGGCCGTGTGTCCCCTGACGCATTTCCGTGTGCTCCGAGGCCAACTTCTTGCAAGGTTTGACCCACAATGCGTTTGTACAGCTGACTGTCTCGTATGTGAGCACGATTGATGGATGAGTTGGTTGGTTGCCTAACGAACGAGGAGTGGGGAAACTCAATATGTCCACTATGGCTAAGACTGCTTGCGCTCATGTCCAGTAATTTTTTCTCCTTCTCGTCTGGCTCACTTGTCCATATAGTAGCGGCATGCGTTCGCAGTGTAAACAGTAAGCCGATGATGTAGGACACAAAAAGTAGCGTTGCCGCAAACCATGTGTACGGCTTCACGGCCTCGTTGTAGAATCGATCGTTTAGTGCAGGCACCTGCGAGTAGTAGCATCTCCGACAGTCTCGATCAGAAGGTAGATCGCTGTGCCTATGGACACACTGATGACAGTTGAGTTCGTGCTGTCCACTATTAGCGATGTGCATGTGAGCGGATGTTTCCGTAACTTACACTTCCGTAGATTTGATAAAAGAGCGTCGGACCGAACGCACCAATGACAGCGAATAGAAGCATGGTAGACGTCACACCAGCCGATCTCACGTTGAATCGCTGCGTCTTTCGCTTCAAAGCACCAAAGCACATGGACAAACCTGGTAAGAAGAGGATGCCAGCAAAGATACTGCCAATGATGCTGCCCTCGACGAGCTGTGCTTTGCCCTGATTGAGTGCCACACAGTACAAGAAGACCTCGACAACTGTTGAGAAGAAAGCATTGATGGTTGCGCCAACACCCATGGACGATTGAGCGGAAATGGATGCAACAGCCTGACCAATAAAGTACGCCAGGGGTATAATGGACAACAACGCAAGTACGAAGAGGAAGAACTGGTCTGTGAGCCAGATCTTCAGTTCCATACCCTCAGCCAGCACAAAGTAGTCGAAGATGGTGAATGCCACAAGGCCTAAAAGGTTGATGAGGAAGATGTTTGTTCCGTCAATTGTGTACTTCCAGTACTTGAGACCGACTGCACGATACGTGCAAAGTAATATCGAGGAAGATTCGCCTGGACGGCGCACGTTGCCGTTATCAGAGTGGAATGACAGGGCCAGAGGATGACGTCGCAGATGGTCGAAGAGCAGTAGTGTAACCTTACCCATGGGTATCGTGAAGACGAGGAACCAACAGACTGCGGAGACGAGGAACAGGGCTGGGGTCAGGATGCCGTAGAAGAATAGGAAGAATATGACTCGACCAAGGTTCCATTTTCCACGGCCAAATAGTCTCCTTTTAGTCTTTGCTGTGTCTGTGTGGTTGATACTGGCTCGACCATCTCTTCCTAGAAGACTCGTTGTCTCACCACCGCTGGAATCTACGCTGTTACGCCGCCGGCCGACCAGTGAGTTTTGGCCCGTTGTAGGTCCAAAGAAGAGTCGGCCTTCCTCGATGTCGCCGCTTTGCCATTGCTCATACTCGCTGATGCTACGACCTTCGCCTTCGTCTTCCTCGACGTAGGCATCGTCTTGCAGGAGCTTGACGTACTTTCCAAAGGGATAGAAAAGGTAGACTGCAAGGTGGAAGAGCAGATGCGAGTACTCACGACAGCTGTCGGAAAAGCCAAGAAGGGCACAAAGCAGACCACCCGCAGCCGCAATAAGAGCTAGCCACCAGCCAAAGATCAGTGTCCAGATCACGTTGAAGAGAAACAGCCATTTGCTAACAAAGAGGCCAGGAGACGAGTGGATGTCTTCTTCAGCATTGCGCTGCACTGATCGGCCTTTCTTGTATAAGGCAGGTTTCCAGATTCTGATACCGAAGGGATGTGTCACATTGATGGCATCCTGGCGATCGCGCAGTGTGAAGCTCTCTGTGTCGCTGATCTCAGCATCGTCGTCGTCTTCATCATTCTCTCCGGTGCCGCTATCGTTGTCGTCGTCGTCGTCGCCGCCGCCGCCTGCGCGCATCGTCTCCTCACCAGAAGACGTGGGTGTTGCATCTGCGTCAGCTCCTGCACCTGTTGGAGCTCCTGTCTGGTCCTGTTGAGCCTCGTCATCCTCAATAGACTCGATGGTGGTCAGAGTCGCAGCCGGTGCAGCTGTCTTGCGGCGAAGGGTCGAGGGCTTGCGGCGCAGGGGGTGTGCTATGCGCTGCTGCTTTAGATGCTGCTCGAGCTCGGCTAGTTCGCGTTGGACCTCGTCTTCGGCATCGTCGACACTGAACTCTTGGCCCTTGTGGGGGAATTTGGACGAAGTGGTACGGCGGCTCATGGGGGGTTTCTTGGGCTTGGTTGAGCTCGAGCCCTGATCAGACGCGGGAGGGATTTGCTGCCGACGATCGATGCCAGAGGTGATGGAGCCTGCATTGCTGTCAGTATCCTCTGGCCTTGCCTCAGGCAGGTGCTGGTCGGCTGGCAATGGCAGGGCCGTACCATAAGTTGTCGGCGGCGCAGCACCTTGGGCCCGCCAGCGCGCCGGCTCTGCACCTGCTGGCGTAGGCGTCGGCGTCTCAGAGCCGTGGGCGCTGCTCTGTCGCGAGCTCTCCGGCCGCAGATTCGCCTTGCCTGCCGTGGGCGTGCGATCGTCCATGGTGGTGCGGCGACGTGATGTTGTGCAAGGAAGGGCTTTGGGCCCCGGGCGGTTTGCGTTGAGTGGTCACAGCTCCGTCTACTCTGGGGGCTCTTCACCTGCACGAGTCAAATCGCGGTCGCCGAGTGGTGGCAGCGAGAGTGGGACAGTAAGGCATCACAGAAATGTCGTTCTCTCTGGAAAGGTGTGGAAGGAGTCGCAAGCAGATGACCTGTTAGATGTCGGCGATCAGCCATCACTACATCACAAGCACCTGCACCTGCACCTGCACCTCTCGGACATATTGCGGAGCCCCGTCTCACTGCGCATGTCTGCCACACGCCGTCACAACTCTATGGCAAACTTTGCGCTGCCAGGCCAAGGTGCAGATTTGATCTTGCGCATATCCAGAGGGGCTATTTCCCACAGAACCAGTGTTATCGTGCGCGCATGGCATGTCGAGGAATGTTTACGGCTGCGGGCTTGGCTCGCAGGGGAGGGACGCCTGGTGGGGCTCTGTTCCGTCTTGCAGCACACCCCCCATAACTTATCAAGCGCCTGTAGCCAGCGGCCATGGTCACCATGTGTTGAGTGTTGAGGCAATACGAGGGATTGCTCCGTAGCTCTGGCATATGTCCCATAGACCCACCATAATTCTATAACACTGTTCAGCGACCCAAGTGATGTTGCGCTGTAGAGTAAAGCAGCTCCTGTTAGCTACCTAACAGAGTATGGAGGTGCCAGTGCTGCCATCTTGCACCGATCATGTTGCTGGCCCTGGTCCCGCCCGGTAGCGCGCCCCGGCCAAACGTTGCTCCGGCTGTGCAGCATCTCGGAAGCTTCCAGTGATGCAACTGTCAACACGGCCGACAACACTCGCTCACCTGCTCACTTCCATCACCCTCTGAAGCGCGGCCTGTTTCTCTGTCTGAATCTGATACCAGAAGCTCAAATTAGCTTCCCACCCGGCTGCAACCACCCCCCCTACTCCACGGCACGCCCACCGCCTCTGGCGCCCGCCACAGCCACAGCCATGGCGCTCGATACCTTTTTCCACAACAAGATCGAGTCGATGAAGCTGGAAATCATACAGGGACAGGCCAAACTACGACGACTTGAAGCCCAGCGAAATGACTACAACTCGAGAGTGCGTCTGCTGCGAGAGGAGCTTGGCCTACTGCAACAGCCGGGGTCCTACGTTGGTGAGGTGGTCAAGGTCATGGGCACCAAGAAGGTGCTAGTCAAGGTGCATCCTGAGGGCAAATACGGTACGTTTGGCTAAAACACCTGTGCTCCATGGCCGTTCACTGACAGAGTAACACTCAGTTGTCGATGTCGCCGACGGTGTCGACCTAAGCAAACTGACCGCCGGAAAGCGCGTCACATTACTCAGCGATTCCTACAAGCTCGAGAAGCTTTTGCCGTCCTCCGTCGACCCGCTTGTCTCGCTCATGATGGTCGAGAAGGTACCCGACAGCACATATGACATGATTGGTGGATTAGATCAGCAGATCAAGGAGATCAAGGAAGTCATTGAGCTTGGTCTACAGCATCCCGAACTCTTTGAGTCGCTTGGAATAGCGCAGCCCAAGGGTGTACTGTTGTATGGACCTCCAGGAACCGGAAAGACGCTCTTGGCGCGTGCTGTAGCGCATCACGCCGACTGCAAGTTCATTCGTGTATCAGGAAGCGAATTGGTCCAGAAGTACATTGGTGAGGGCAGTCGTATGGTCCGTGAACTATTCATCATGGCGCGGGAGCACGCACCCAGTATCATCTTCATGGATGAGATTGACAGTATCGGATCAAGTCGTGTTGAAGGAAGCTCAGGTGGTGACTCCGAGGTCCAGCGGACTATGTTGGAGCTGCTAAACCAGCTAGATGGTTTCGAGCCCACAAAGAACATCAAGATCATCATGGCCACGAATCGTCTGGACATTCTTGACCCTGCGCTGCTGCGACCTGGGCGCATCGACCGAAAGATCGAGTTCCCCCCGCCAACCGTCGAGGCACGTGCCGATATCCTGCGAATTCACTCGAGGAGTATGAATTTGACTCGTGGTATCAACCTGATCAAGATTGCGGAGAAGATGAACGGATGCTCAGGTGCCGAGTTGAAGGGTGTCTGTACAGAGGCTGGCATGTTTGCGCTGAGGGAAAGAAGAGTACATGTTACGCAAGAGGACTTCGATCTTGCGACGGCCAAGGTGCTAAACAAACACGACGACAAGGCCACCAGCTTGAGCAAGCTATGGAAGTAGAGGATCGTATATGGGTGTCCTTTAGCGGTACTTTGCTTACGACCCTCATGATAGTAATGAGGATAGTGTACACCGGCATAGCTGCCTAGAGCTCTTGGCCCAAGTAGGATCCAAACCATATATTTAGACTCTACCTCTTAACGGTGATGTGCCTCCAAAACCTCAAAGTCCTATTGCGGCGTTCTCACGTGACAGTACGTCATGTCCTAGCATTTGAACGCATATGGAATGTCCACCATCAATGCTTATCTTGGGTCACACCAGCGCCTGTGACCATCCCCCATATATTGTGCAAGCTAACAAGCCGCCATGACGTTCTCCTGCAGCGTGTATCACTCGTACAGCGTTGCTTCAGCCCACCGTCGGTTACAACGCCAATCGTCGTATCACGAATTGCGTGAGCGGAACGCCTAACAGGATAATAATTTCTACCTGCTTATGTCGTTGGTCTAAAACAAGGACAAGGTGCAATCACGCATTGTAGTTCTTATATCACGTCTTTGGCCCCAGATTTCTCTGGTTGCTCCCTTTAGCGCTGCCGCACCGCTACTAGCCCGGCCCCAGTCGCAACCACTACCATACATTCAATGATCGTTAGCTCATGTCGACATATATTTTCGACTTGAATTTTCTGCGACCAAAAACCTCGACTGAACACAGGAAGAGCCCTTCATCGCCAACATGTCCACTAGCAAGATTGAAGACAACGTGGACGTTGCGCGGGAAGTGCCATCTGGGGTTGACGCCCCTGTCAGTGTACTCGAAGATGGGTCGCTCGACCCAGTGTACGAGGCCAAGGCAAAAGTTCTAAATAAGGCGATCCAAGACATTGGCATGGGAAGATATCAGTGGCAGGTACGTCGCATACAAGCAACATTCTGGCCCTATCAAGCGTCGCCTGGGTATTCTGGAATGTGCTCAAGTAGAGAATCAGTGCTAATTCATGTGCTGCAGCTCTTCGTCGTGATCGGGTTTGGCTGGTCAATGGTAAGCAATTTCAACAAAACACATTAAGGACATGGACTGATTCTATACGACAAATCCAGGACAATCTCTGGCCTATTGTAACTTCATTAATCTTCACCCCAGTGAAGAACGAGTTTAACCCAACACGGGCACCCTTCTTGACATTGGCCCAAAACATCGGCCTCCTTTTTGGCGCAGTCTTTTGGGGCTTTGGCTGTGACATTTTCGGACGACGATGGGCCTTCAATCTTACCATCGGCATCACTGCTATCTTTGGCATGGCTGCAGCTGGTAGCCCCAATTTTGCTGCCATTGGGACGTTTGCTGCGCTGTGGTCTATTGGTGTGGTAAGCCTGGAGAAGCCAAAGTGACTAAAAGACCGTCTAACCACTCTCAGGGCGGCAACTTGATTGTAGATTCCGCAATCTTTCTCGAATTCCTGCCAGGTACTCATCAGTATCTTCTTACAATATTGTCCATCTTCTGGTCGCTCGCGCAGGTCTTTGCGACATTGGTGGCATGGCCATTACTGGGAAACTTGACATGTCAGCAGACTGACACAAATTGTACTAAGAGCGAGAACATGGGGTGGAGATACTTTATGATTGTCAGTAGGGCTCACATTCCTAGTAATGCAAGAGAAACGCTAACAACAAACGCTTCAGGTGATGGGTGGCGTAGCTCTAATCATGTTCTTCTTCCGCTTTGTTCTCTTCACAATCTTCGAGTCACCAAAATTCCTCATGGGCAAAGGCAAAGACGAAGAAGCCATCCGCATAGTACACGAAGTAGCCCGCCGTAATGGTAGAACCACAACCGTATCTCTCGTAGACCTCAAAGCCTGTGAGGACCGCGCAATCCCCGGTTCCAACACCCGCCAACACGTCACCTCTACGGCAGCCGTGAAGCGCAACCTGCAAAAGCTGGACACTTCCCACGTCAAAGCACTCTTTGCTACGAGAAAGCTCGCCTTGTCTACTGGTATTATTACAGTGGTCTGGGCATTCATCGGCTTAGGGTTTCCCCTCTACAACGCCTTCCTCCCATTCATCCAAGCTACACGAGGCGCCTCCTTCGGCGAATCAAGCACTTACCTGACCTATCGCAACACACTCATCATCGCCGTCCTCGGCGTCCCTGGCTGTCTACTCGGCGGCCTCCTTGTCGAGACGCCCCGCATAGGTCGCAAAGGCACGCTTGCTGGCTCCACAATCCTCACTGGTGTCTTCCTCTTTGGCTCCACCACTGCGCTGACTTCAAATAGCCTGTTAGGCTGGAACTGTGCGTACAATTTCATGGCAAATATAATGTATGCAGTATTGTATTGTTACACTCCCGAGTGCTTTTGCACAAAGGATAGAGGAACGGGCAATGCGATTGCAGCGTCTGCGAATAGGATTTTCGGGATCATGGCGCCGATTGTGGCTATGTTTGCGGATTTGGAAACGAGTGCGCCGGTTTATGTCAGTGGGGTGCTATTTATCGCTGCAGGGTTGCTTGTGCTGATCCTGCCGTTTGAGAGTCGGGGAAAGGCGAGTATGTAGGTTGTTGGGATGCATTTTCTTTGGTGCAGGAAGCGGGATGGGGAAATGAGTACATTAGTCTGGCTGCAGAGGTATACGCAACAGCGTTACGTATTGCGGACGAGTCAGACGTTTTCGGGCGTTGGGTAAACAATAGATACGTGTGCAATCTGAATTAAGCAATACTAATATAAGTTTGTGTCTAAAAACATGCCCTCTGCCTCAGAGCGGGACAAGAAAGCAACTGGAATCCAGATCAAATGACGTCGAGAAAAGTAAGGGACGTCTTCCCCTAATATCTTGTTCACCAAAGGAACCTTGCCTTTATGCAACCTTTTTGACCTCACTGAACTTCCTCGATGCCTTCTTGAGCGCCCTCTCCTTTCCCCCCTTAAGAACCATCTCCAAGAACGCAGCCGTAAACTCCACACTAATTCCCTGCATCCTCTCTCCCTCGATCGTGCCCAACACCTGCCTCACTTCCTTCGGCAGCACCTCCTGCAATCCCAACGCCTTCGTAATCAGCGGCAAGTCTGAGAAACCGTAGTGCGCTGCGCCTTTTACTTCATATTCTGCTTTCCAGCCCGACAGATTGGGCCAGGTACTCGCCCAGGAGGGATCGGTGGCCTGCGTCTTGTTTTCATGGCCGAGCAGCATAAACGGCTTTGATGTACCGACGGAGAGTACGGGGCCGAACATACTACCGTCAATGTTGAGGCCGCCGCGAAGGTACGGTAGATCCATTACTGCTGCAGCGGCGGCAGCGCCACCTAGGGAGTGGCCGATCGCCGCCGTCTTGGGGGTCTTTGTTATACCGGGGATGTGGACGGCGGAGGACTTGTCGACGAGTTGGTTGTAGAGGAATGCAATGTCTCCGACGCGCGTGGTGAGTGCGAGTTCAACGTCCGCGTCACTGCTGATGTCGACGGCGGTAATGTTGCTGCCGTCGGGGAATTCGACAAAGTCTGCGTCGTAGGGGTGGTCTACGGACACGACGATGTAGCCGGCTGCTGCGATACTTTGGAGCATACTGCCGTAGAGGAGACGCGAGGTTTCTAGGGCGCCGGAGAATAGCACGAGTGGGAATTGGCTGGTGTTGCAAGACTTGGACTTGGTGGCATTGCTGCAAGTCTCGAGCTCAAGGGCACTGAAGGAGCCATCTGGGAGTCCGTAGGCGGCGAACTTTGCATTCTGAAAGGCTGCTGTTGCAGGAGGCATGTACAGATTAGACTTTTTGGCGCCACAGTTGGACACAGGATAGTATGCGGATGCCATGATGGAACGAGTGCGGTTGTCTTTGGCGAAGGGGTCAATACGGGATGGATCGTTCAATGCGAAGTCAGTGATGGCCACATCGTAGTGTTTGTGTCCAACGATAGGGAGGACAGTGCTGAGACCGACTGAAGATAGGGCGAGCACTTGAAGTGCGGCGACCATGGGATTGAGAGATGGCATGATGAAGAGTGAGAAGTGGTGGTAAGAGATGTCAGAGAAAGAGTAAACGGCTTCTGTGAGGTGATGATGCAAGAAGAACAGAGTTTGTACTTCCTTATATACATCCTCATCTGAAGTCTTTTCATGCTTGCAAAAGAAGATCGACGCGTATCCCGCGCCCTACTATGGCTTCTTACAGTCAAGTGATTTCGGTATTCTCCAAGTTGACCGGTAGAAGGGTAAACTCTTCTAGAAAAGAAAGAACGTCGTACCCACATTTTACCTGCACATTGGCTGCCTAGATGGATTGGGGGCTCAGCTGTGATGATTGATGTCCATCATGGGTTACGAAGATGTACACCATACCAATTAGATACTAGCGCACTTTTCATCGCTTCCTATTTGGGCTTAGCATCATCCTCTCCTCAGCCTCGCGATCGGGCCGATGTGACTAAAG
Organism: Plenodomus biglobosus; assembly: GCA_022343325.1. NCBI lineage: Eukaryota > Fungi > Ascomycota > Dothideomycetes > Pleosporales > Leptosphaeriaceae > Plenodomus > Plenodomus biglobosus. The sequence continues at coordinate 746,427 of JACTNT010000027.1, read as the reverse complement.
TGACAAAGCTCTTGCTGTTGAGACCCATCTAACAATGAATCAGGAGGTGCGCAGTATTCTTTCCAAATTGGAACTCTTAAGCGCGTCTACCACCCACGGATCAAAACGCCATACTCAGGAGATTCGCTTACCGACGACTGCTACCGACATCTGAGTCCTGACGTGCATATGCCAGCACTAATTGGCCCCTTCGATGGGCGCAAAGCTCGCCGGAAGCGTTGTAATGCCTGTGTGAAACGCCAAATCAAGGTACGACTTCTCTGTTGAAGCGCATGATCCCTAGTCTTGATAGACTTGCTGACGTGGTAAGTGTCATGGCGGCGTGCCTTGCGAGCACTGTGTACGAACTGGCCAAGCATGTGTAATGAGATCCATGCCCATACAGCCAGGTGTTGTCTTTGTTAGTCAATCATCAAAGGAAGACGTCGGTGCGTCCACTATCTCGACTGTTCGAAGGACTTCACCCACCCGGTTGCCCAAGCAGATACCAGCTCGAAGGCCAGACTGTTACTTACCGTACTTCTTCACTCAATTCTTGCCATCGAATCAGTTCACTAGTGAGAAATTTGTGATCAACGATGATCTGCTACTTATGGTTCAAGAATCAGCTGGGCTACGAGACGCGATCGATGCCGTAGCTGCGCTCCATGCCAAGAAACGAGGGTATCTCACCTGCTCGGAAAAAGTGGAATCAGTAAATGCAGAGGCCTTGCAAGCTTACATGCGTTCCGTACACTCGGTACAGGAAAAGATCTCCGCTGGCTTGTTCATGCAAGAGAAGTCAGCCCTATGGACCACGTTCCTTCTAGGCTTGTTTGAGGTATGTGTAGTACGGACAGGCGACTCCCTTCCTACATTTGTAAGTGCTAATTGCCCAAAATTAGCTCATGCATGACTCCACTGGTGCTAATTGGCTTGCCCACTTCCTACATGGGACATCTACACTGCTCCGAATACAGAAACTCGAGGCCTTACGATTTTCAGATGCGCAAAGTATACAGCGACGATCGTTCTTCCTGGCCACTCGAATATTCGAAATATCGCGCTCACTCATCTTCTCTTCACCCACTTTCCTCAGTTCACCAGAGTGGACGGCAGCCTTGGCAAATTTTTGGGCCAACGAGGGTGCTGTATTATGGCATCCGAAGGAAGCATTGTTTGATATCTTACCCCTTATTGCAGACCTCAGTATACGCGGAGCAAAGTTTTGTGTAGAAGCAGCTCATTTTCCGTCCGAAGAGCGAAATTCGTACCTTGCCGAACTAGGTCGCGATGGCTTCCGACTGCGAGCATCGTTGCAAGAGTGGTGGATCGTGGCATCGACGTGGGAGAACGAGTTTGAAAATCGACTTGCTGCTCGCTGCGACTCTAAGACGTCAGATAAGGAGCTACTTACGGCGTACATCTACTACCACGCCATCAGCATCTATCTTTCTGGGACGTATGACTACTATCCGTATTGGACGTCTAGTAGTGCACCGATTCTGCCGCGGAGCACAATCGAATGGCACATAAGAGAGATATTTGATGCAAGCTATAAGCTCCTGGACCAAGGTGTGGCAGGGGTCTTGTTGTTCTTTCCTTTGCGAGTCGCGGGTGCTCGAGCGACAGACAAGCAATCGAAGGCAACAATTCTGGATCTTTTACAAGCAACTTTTGATCGGGGCTACGTCGTGGCGGAAGCCATCACAACCGATCTCTCCGAGGTATGGTCTTGTACCAATAGTGAGGCTGAAGTATGAGTTGGTTGGTGCAAGTGGAAGTGGAGCATTATAGTACTCAAAAGGGCTGCATCGGAAATAGACATATCAGCAAGTCAGTTTGAAGGAGATGACGCACGTTCACATTAATCATGCAGCCTCGTGGTCATTGTCTCGTAAGCCGCGGGATGTATGAGGTTGATCATCGACAGGGGGAGAGTGATCGGAGCAGGGATCCCTCAATCGCAACATCCATCCTTGAACCATAGGGATATCAAAATCACGGTCCGAACCGCTGGGACCACTGTCAGTTAATGAGCATTTATGCGATAAGGGTGTCAATTAGTATAATGCTATTAGACCTTCAAAGGCAACTATTTCGCAATAATAATAACGAAACTAAACTAGACTACGCCCCGATTGAGGCGCGCGTGGCTTTTGGCGTACCTTTGACACTGGGTTTGGTTTATCGGTGACGTCAAACCCGCATTGGCAGTAGCCTTCCACAACGACTGGTTTAGCCCCTCATCGTCCTGCGATCTGGACTTCCTCGAAATCTAGAGACCTCAACCACGCATTCTCTACTCTCCGTACCCTGTCCTATCTTTCTGATTCGAGTTGGTTCCGAGAGTTTGCGCCATCATGTCGACCGGTGGAGTAGTCTACAAGGACTTGCTTCCAATACCTGACACAGATCCAACAGAAGTGGAGGGAACAACGACTACGCTATTGGATGCGCCAACTGAGAGCCATGCACTAGCCCTACAAGCTGCTAAGTCGGCTGCTCTAGAGGAGAAGGGTGCAGCCCAGATTGAACATGCAGAAGAAGTTGTCGACCTTGGGTGGAACGAGCCGAAAGAACATGTTGCAAAGCCACTGGTTGGAGGCCTCTCCAACGAAGATTTATGGCTGCTGGTCCGAAGATTCAACAAGGTCAGAACTGTTTCAGCGATTTAATCAGAGCACACTGGACTAATAGCCTCTAGCAAATGTACCATGTCAAGGAGATTCCAACAGCGCCTCCTGGGGGGTTGGACATGAACATTGCAGACGAGGAGGAGTTTTCCCCAGACAAGTTGCGAGCCAATATCGAACGCTTATACATGACTATTGTAAGACGCAAATATTGATTTCCTATCACTTTCCACTGACCATCGCTAGGGTATTGGCATGATGGCATTCGGAAAGCACATAGTTCGTTTACGTTCATGGCGCGAAACTCGTCGCACGGCTGGGGCTTGCGCTGGTTACTTCCTGGCCTGGTATCTCGACTTGATCATGCCCGCCATCTCTTTGGTCTTGATAACTCTCATAGTCTACCCAGAGTCACGAGGTGTCATGTTCCCCCCTGCTCCAATTGCGCTTGTCAGTTCCAAAGGGGGTGTGCAGAAGCCAAAGTCAGGTACTTTGGGTAGTACCGACAGTGCCACTGGTGCTCCTGAAAACCATAAGGGTGAAGCTGTGGAACAGGAGGCTTCCAACTTCGTCAATGGCTTTGCCTCCATTGCCCTGTCAAGTGCGACTGGCAAACACCCACAAGGCGAGCCTCCAGAGGGTGATTCTCATGACGACAAGGTCCCTGATCCAACGAGGATTGCTATTGGTGCTGCAGATGCGAAAGATAAGGCTTCTGGTGCTATCCCAGGTAAGGAGCATGACAAGACTAAGGTACCTATGGAGACTGCGATGTGGACTAAGATGAGACCCATCATGCACGGTCTTGCTGATGTGACTGATACCTGGGAGCGCTTCGCCAAGTAAGTGACTCTGCAATTGATCCGTGAACAGCTTTCTGATATTGCACAGTATGCTTGAACCAACACCACCGTTCCCAAAGAACAAGTACCACTTCCGTTTAGCTGGGGTGATTGCGCCCCTCTTTCTCATCTCACTCTTCGTTACTTCCTACATGTTTATGAAAGGCGTCATGTTTGCTGTCGGATTTGGATTCTTCGGTGATCCAATCATCTCTCGTGGACTTGCCTTGTTGAACGGCAAATTCCCCAACTGGCAAAAGCTACTTGAACTCCGCAACACATTACTCAAAGGCGTACCTACCAACGCCCAACTCGCCATCACTCTTCTCCGCGTTGGTGAAGCCAATAAGGCTCCACTACCACCGCCACCTCACGTCGCCAACGCACCTCCAGAAAAGCCCATCGAGATCAGCGAGCATGAACTTCGCGCCACGGGAGCAGACTGGCCTCTCAACGCCACGCAAGAAGAGCTCGATGAAGCTATGGCACACGATCCAAACGTCGCCCACGAAACCGGTGGCGAAGATATTGACCAAGCCAAGGACACCAAGCATGGCAAAAAGGGAAGCAAGATTCTTAACTTCTTCCGCGGCACCGTCAAAGGCGGTGTCGAGACGACCTTGACTGCAGACAAAGTCAAAGCTAAAACTGGATCTACACATGCAAAGAACAGATTGGGTGCTGTACCGCCCAAGGGGGTAGATTTGACATCTGGCCCTGTGGAGTTTATCTGCAGGCATGATGGAAAGAAGGGGCATGCGTATATCACGACCAAGGCTACCATTCCATGCATTGCGTTTTCGACTGACAAAACGATCGAGAAAATTGGCAGTGTGGACCGTGAGGATCTGCATCCGCTGTGGAGTATACCCATTGGAGATATTAGTGAGTTACGCAAGGTGGGCGGCTTTGGCTGGAAGGCGAAGCTGGTCGTGGGCTGGGCAATGGGCCGCGAGGTCGCTGATGGACTGGTCATTACGACTAGGGCGGGTGACAATGTCAGACTGACTGCTATGCCTTTGCGGGATGAGCTTTTCAACAGACTGGTGGCTATGGGTGGCCAGAAGTGGGAATGCTGGTAGAGGCTGGAGGGTGATGGCTAATTTTTGTGCAGTCAGCCACATGTCTCGATATGGTTTAGAATACACAGCGTGTAATAGTGTTTGGTCTGGATATTAATATGGTGGCGTTGCGGAGTTCACATGGTCCTGAGACGGATGTGTTGATAAGACGGTGCATCTGGGATACCCTTGAAGCAATACACATATTTCATTTCTTACACAATAGCATACTGAATCATCACTTAGCCCGACGTACTTGAATCACCGGAGTTGGTTCATTACGCTTTCTGAAGTAGGAGCATAAGGTCTACATACTAGATGTAGTGCACGAGAATCATATGCACAGCCCATCGTGGTGGGCAGCGACCCTTCTTTCCAACCCCCATCGAACTCGCAAAAATCATCAAAGTCATCCCGGCTCCCTCGAGAGCATACCAATCCATGTCCGAGTCCACGTCGAAACCTTCAAAGCACGCCCTACTCCTCATCGAACTCCATCTCCTCATCCTCCTCGGTGCCAGCAATGCCAGCGTTGAAGGACGGGAAGCTCTTGGCAGCAGCCATGGCTATGCGGTATCGAATCTGGAGCTTGGTGCCGTTGATCGCGAGGCCCTTGGCGCGACACATCTTGAGGAGATCCTCCTTGTTCCACTCTTCGTCGGCGTCCTGGAGCTGCTGAACTAACCTGTCCTTGCTCTTGCCGATGATGTCAAAGCCGCGATCGGCGCAGATTTCGCGAAGATCTTGGAGTGAAAGGTAGCTTCGAGGATCAGGGGTGGAGATGGTGACATCCTTCATGGCGGGGAAGGTAACAGCTGTGCTGCTGGAGGCACCACGCTTGCTGACAGCCTTGTTGGCCTTCGCTTCCGCCACAGCCTTCTGCTTTTTGATCTGCTGATTGCGCTGGATCTTCGCAGTCTTGTTGGCTGTAGCATTCTGGGCGCGGATCTGCGCATTAGCAGCACGTTTCATCAGGCGTTGCGCTATGCCCTCCTGCTTCTCAGCAATCCTATTGGCGACCTCCTCGGAACGCTGCGCGAGAGCTGCCTTCGCATCCTCTTTGGCCTTGAGCTCGAGGGCCTCTTTGGCATCCTTCTCGGCCTTCTCCTTGTTACGAGCTTCTTGGCGGGCAAAGCAAAAAGCCTCGCGCTCGGCACGACGGGTGTCAGGGTCGTCATCTTCTTCAGTCGGGATGGCAGCAGTTCCGCCTGTGATGGCATTGTAGCGCTCGCGGCAGGCTTTGGCAGAGAAGAGGGCGTCCTTGTTGAGACGGCGCATGTATTCGGACACCTTGCGGAAGCGCCAGGCGCGAATGCGCTCAATCTCGTAATTAGTCTCTATATCAGCGATGGCAAAGGCCTGCATCAAGAGATTATCCTATTAATCGATCGGTCAGTCAAAATCCTGCCACAATAATTGAATTGGGCGAATAATTACATCCTGAATCTCCCACTCCTTGTAGCCTTCGGCAAGTAGAAAATCAACATTTGCAGCCTGAGCAAGACGGATGCGCATGATACGAGTGGATATAGACTTCGGATCATAGCGAATACCACCATTTTGGGCCAGCCTATCCGCAATCGAGCGATCACTGAAGCCACCTTCGCGCATGTCCATCAAGAGCTGATCATCAGAGTCCAGAATAGCGACAACACGCTTGTGGTAAGCTGGGAGGCAGTCACCCTTGACGCGATCACGGCGACCAAAGGTTCCAAAGATACGGGAGGACTTGGTTGGTAAGAGGCTATGATCATCGTCCAAGATGAAGCCTTCGCCGCCGTCGAGCGTGACCGCGTTGGAGTTTTGCCCGGCAGGAGGAGAGGTGATGCGAGCACGCTTGCGCTTATGTCCTGTGCTAGGAGCTTGAATGACATATTCATTGTCGCTCTCATCTTCGTCGTTGGGAAGACCAAGATCATCGTAGCCCTCGAGCATGAAGTCATCATCGTCGATCTAGAACGTTAATTTGAGATTCAGGAGCATTTTCAAGTCACGTACATCGTCAGATCCCTCGGCATCATCCATGAATCCGTCATCCTCACTAGCAGGTTCGTCAACATCGTTGATGTCATCGTCGGAATGATTGTCATCCATAGTGTTGTCATCTGTAGAGCTTTGTTAGTAATGATGAAATCGAGGCTACTAAACATAGACGTACCGTCGAGAATGAATCCATTATCGGCCATTTTATTGCCTGTCGTGGATTCTGGATGCTTGGGCGAAATATGGCAGAGGTGTGGAGCAGAACAGGGTGTGGCGAGAGCTTTTTAGGACTTCCAGGTCGCCTGTTGACGTGATCTGCGCTATCACATGCAGCAGCGTCTGTGCAGGTAAAGTCAGTTGATTATAGTCTCCAGCATCAGAGGTGAGCGTACGGATTGCTTCAGGTTTTGGTCGGTTGGCTCCAACTGTATAAAAGAGAAGGAAGAACAGATCGTGAGAAATGATTCTAGAGTATTCTTTATGCTGAAAGAGGCAGACTGAGGGAAAGAGCGGTTGGTATAGCAACGTGACAAACGGTCGAGATGCCGGCGCCCATCTTTCACCAACTTATTATGAACCTCCGGAAGATCGCGATCTATCAATGTGAGAGTAACCAGATTATACGAAAGCAACTAGAAGCTCTGAAAGATGAACATACTATGCTAGCGCAAGAGACAGATGTACAGTGGTCTTTTAAGGGTCTGAGGGGTTTTCATGTAGTGACGAAATCGCTGCAATTTTTATGCTTGCTAACGCATAACACGAATTTTGAAAGCCGTCAGTGCAATGACAGCCAGGAGTGTTGATCTTGGTGCCATCTAAATTTGTTGACATGATGATTGAAAGAGGAGTGGATGCTGCATCTTTGACGACTAAGGAAATACACCATCTGGAGATGACCGAAACGGCAGAAGGCGTGTGAAGCGCGCGGTCAGATTAGAATATCCCATGGTATGGTTTATGATATGATTCAATCGCTTTGAGAGGTCCTTGTGTAGGTTCAATACTGGGCTTTACACAACTCGAGACATGATGAGGCAGACGACAGCCTGTAGCATAAATGATTGGTGGTTTCTCCGTAGCTGAAGATATATGTGGCAATACTGGTAGAGACGTGTCAAATTAGGAGTAGCATAGCAACTGTTCAAAACATAGCAACCGCTGATTGAGGCGAAGATGAGGACATGGACGTCTTGCACATGCGACGTGAGGTTTGTGGCGCTAGCTCTAGGCCATGATCCCTGCCTATGACGCAGCCGTCCCCCCAACCAAAATGCGGGACAGCAGCGATCAAGACTGGGTAGCGGGCTGGGGACGACATGCTTGCCACCAAGGCGCATCCAGGCTGGCAGTTCACCTATAACCCCTCTCCTCTCTACCCCTCTCTACCCTTGCTTCGATTGCGACATACCTGCCATCTTTGTTCCCTTCACCATGGCATCCTATCTCCAGAAGCTGCGTCGACAGTCGAAGCACTTGATACCCCAGACCGAGTCGAAGACTGCAGAAACCAAGGTTCAAGATACACCCAAGACCGAGGAAAATGTTGCTGGTCCCAGCGCATCAGTCCCCCCAGCGCCGACGGTCACAGAGCCCACGGAGGAAGCAGGCGCCGAACCCGTCCTAGACGCTGAAGATCAGAAGTTCCTAGAGCGTCTGGCTGCCATAGCAGACGAGCCCGAAGGCACCGCTCCGCCGCTCCCGACACGCCCTGCACAGCCCACCGAAGCCGTAGACAGCAGCGGACAGAAGCTATCTGGCCGCGATGCACAGGAAGCTCTGATGGACGGCGCCGATAAAGTTGCACTTCCTATGAGTCCACCAGAGACAGCTGCTGACGATGATGTCAAGGGCAAGAGCAAGGGCAAGGGTGTCATGTCGTACTTCACCAAATTCACCAAGAAAGATGACAAGGCTTGGACCAAGATGGGCACTGATAAGAAGAAGCCTGTTATTACAGCCAAGGACAAGTCACAGTTTGCAGACGACCTGCAAGCGGCTGCTGAGGCATCTCGAAACGCAAGCCTGACAGAGAAACAAAAGGAGGATAAGGAGCTCACCGAAGTACTGGACCAGTTGAACCTCTCCGCCGTCAACAATCGTGTCTTCTCTTTCAGCAAGGAGTCGGAGGAGCTACTCAACAAGTTCACCCAGGTTCTCAAGGATCTGGTCAACGGTGTTCCAACAGCATACAATGATCTCGAGAAGCTCTTCACAGACTACGACAATCAGCTGAAGAAGATGTATGGCAGTCTGCCACCTTTCCTACAGAACCTCGTCAAGAGTCTGCCCGCCAAGCTTACAGCAACGCTGGGTCCTGAAATCCTGGCCGCTTCAGCCGAGAAACCTGGCTTCGATGCCAAGGCAGCAGGAAATGGCAGCAAATCGAAGAAGTCCAAGATTCCATCGATCCCAACCTTGAAGTCGCTCGTGACGGCTCAAGGAGCTGTTGCTACTGCGCTCAGAAGCATTGTTAGCTTTTTGAAACTCCGGTTCCCAGCTTTAGCAGTGGGGACCAACGTCGTCATGAGCTTGGCTGTGTTCGGTAAGACTGTTCCGTTTCTTGTCTCCCACACACCATACTAACGTGCGCCTAGTTCTTCTATTCGTATTCTGGTATTGTCACAAGCGTGGCCGTGAAACTCGTCTCGAGAAGGAACGCCTAGCCGCTGAAGACAGCCAGCTTGGTGGTAGCAGCGCTTCCTCTATCAACGACGAGACCGATTCTATCTTCGGTGACAAGCCCAAAGGAAACGATGGTGATGCAGACGCGCCTAAGCCTCCACTGATTATCTCTGATGGCAATGATCCGGAGGGGACAACTGCATCTGTTGCAGACTTGCCCAGCGTCTCTCATCTGCCCGACCCGAAAGAGGGGCAGGTTCCCGTTCCTGCTACACCACACCCACAGCAGAAGTGAGGCTTGTGCTTTTTCTTTTTAGAAATAGTGGGAATCTCAGGAGGTTTCTTTGGTTTAGATTGCATCCCTTTGCGTATACCCTGCTTAAATAGTTTCTCAATGAACGATGGATCATAATGCATGATCCAATAATTTCAAGATGCTCCCTGCCGTGACCCGCTGTTGTTGGCCCACTCTCCAATCTCAATCTCTAGCAGTAACATCCACCCACATATCCCTGATCTCCCACAAGCCCAAACTGTTAAACGTCTTCCACGGCACCGCCGGGTTCGTAAGTGCAAGATTAAAATACCTCAACAACTCAAAAACACACTTGTGGATTTCAATCAGCGCAATGTTACGCCCCAGGCACACCCACCTCCCATAGCCAAAGATCATATCATTCGTCTTGGTCATCCGAGCGAGGCGGTCCTGGTTCTCTGCAATCGACGTATCGAGGAACCAGCGCTCTGGGCGGAAGACGTGCGCGTCTTCTCCGTAAAGAGCGCGGTTGTTGCGGTGCATGGTCCAGGCCGAGTAGCCGATCAGGGTGCCGCCTGGGATGTAGTTGTCGGTGCCATTGATGGTGACGACATCGCCTTCGTCAGGCGTGACGCGAGAGAAGAGGTTCACGACTGGGGGGTGAACGCGTAGAGCTTCTCGCACAACGGCGCCGAGGTAGGGTAGTTGGCGAGCTTCCTTGTCGGGGATGATGTCTGGGCCTGCGATGCCGGATTTGACTGTCTCGTCGATCTCGGATTGCAGTTTGGCATAGACGCGTGGGTGGGTCATTACATAGAGTAGGATGATGCGGATTGCTGCGGCTGTGGTGTCTGAACCTGCAATGATTTGCTCGAATGCTTCCTGGACTGGATTTTGGGGTTAGCTTCAGGCTTTGTGCACAGGTTGTGGATGGACTGTACATAGATCATCGCCCGTAACCCCGTTCCTCACGAACGACGCCAGCATGTCCGTCTTCTCAGACGTCGACTTTAGCCTTCTCTGATTCACAATCTTCCTCGCCTCTGCCATCATCCTACCGTACCCAGATTCGTCTTTTTCAGATGGACTAATGACCGGCCCGAAGATTGGGTGGTCCTTCATCCAGGCCAAACCCAGTGCGAAAGCTGTGTTGCCAATTTTGAGGCCTTCTTCGCATGATTTGAGATAGCCTTTGATGTCTTCATCGGCTTTGAGGTCGCCAAATGGTTCGCCTAAACCGATGTGACTGATTACATCAAGAGTGAAGAAGGGAATCTTCTTCGCTAGATCCATAGGACTTGATGAGGCTGTAGAGGCCTTCGCGGAAGCATACTTGCGGACTAGAGCTATCAATTCTTCCACATGCTCGTCGATTGAGGGTTCCAGTGTTGGATTCTCTTTTCCAGAGTACTTATGTACAGTCAGTCTCATTGGAACACAAAGGCTTTTATGCTCTCGCGATCACTTCTTGGGGTCTTTGAACGAGCATTGCACGAATAGGACTTACCCCAGCTGCCATCTTCTTGCGTCTTGCATCATGGCTATCGTTGTCACAGTCCGTAAACACATTGTCTTTGCCCGGTTCGAACCTTGCAGCGTGATAATACCACGGTGCGCGTCTATATGGCGATCGCACTGCGTTGATCTTGGCCCATACCTCCGGATCAGACGTTACCAAATGGTTGGGTGCGATTCTAGCAATGGGACCTAGCAGATTAGTCCTTGCCCTGGCATTCACGAGAGTCATTCAGACTACGAACCATATTTCTCACACACGTCTCCATAGTACTCATGAGACTTCCCGCTTGCAACAGCTTTCGAATGCCATATCCACGAGATACCTGTCGTGCGAGGGCCCTTGAAACGTCTCAGGCGCCAGTATTCGCGCGCACGACCACTGGCCAGGTACACAGCAAGGAAACCGAGGATTGCAAATAGCTGGATTGGTACACCAGTTAGGGAAGACATGGCTTAAAAGATTCCACAATGTTTACTTTTTCTGATGACAGATGCACAGCATAAGAGAGGCTGTCAGCGGGGCACCCAGTAGCTCAGCACGCTATTGGAAGCTAATGAACGCGGGATCGGGGATCGCATCCATGGACGGGAGACGAATGGTTGTTCGCCATCAGACGGAGGTGTTGCTCCTTCCTCGCATTAACTTAGGTGGAGTTGCTCGCTTACACACAGGCATCTCTGCCCCTGTGAACTCGTGCACAGTAGGTATCACACACGGACTAATATCGCTTGTAGCAATCTCGCCACAAGTTCTCCCATACTTTGCGGGCTGAACAGCAGACGATGGTGCTGGGACTGTCGGTGCTCTTGTTTTCTCCATCAGACGACGCTGTTGCCATGTGCCGTGTTTCTTGCACTAAGTTAGTTAACTAGGCTAAGCTGATTTGTGTTCATTGATCGCATGGCTTGGTTAGCGGAGCGGAAACAGAAGGACTAACAACATTTAACATTACTTAGATTATACCAGTACAGTAGGTCTGATTGCACTGCCATGTCAAGGTCGTGGTTCAAAGCCACGGCACTGATTTGGCATTGAAAGGTGCCGCCCCGATCGTGTGGAAACAACCTAGCCTGCCTATGCTTGATGTGGTCGAGACCACAGGGTCTTTCCGCTTGCGCCCATTACCACGTTTTCTCGCGTCGATGCAAGTTATTAGCGTATCGGAAGCTTGAATCTCTTCCTGGAGCATGTCTCATTGGCTTACGCATCGAATCAACTATACCCTCTAAGCATGTCCGACGTAGAGAGGTTTGGACGCCCAAGTGGCCGACCATCGGGAGCCTTGTCTTTCAACAACGTCCTTGCACCACCTTCCGAGATCCCACTACCTATACAATATTCTCTTCGGGATCAGCAACTAGCTACCATATATAGGACGAGTGCAAGTTTTGCTCCCTTCATGAGAAGCGGTAGGATTGCGCGGACGCTATTAGAAGCCAGGACAAACAATTACGCCCCTTACAATGACCACGGCAGCATTGGAAAGTGAAGCTACTGTTCCAACCACAACAGCGGCCCCGGAAACACCTAGTACTGTCACAATTGGACCACCAGCAGCTACAACGAACGCGCCCGTAGTTACTATAGACGAACCTGCAGAGGCAGGTCCATCGGAGGCAGGTCCATCAGAAGGTCCATCAGCAACTGCGCAGCATATCAATCCTGTTGTGACAGCAGTATGTTCGATTTCCTCATATTAGTCCCTAACTCTCCATATAAATTGGCCGAAGAACCTTTAGTCGCAGAGAAAATTAAGCCAGAGTTGACTTGCTATAGGGCACAAATACGAGCACCGAGGATACGGACTCTGCATTCGGTGATGATGATAATTTGAGCGACACAACTTCAATATCTTCTACAATCTGGAAGCATCGTTACGAGAACGGCCGACGATACCACGTGTTTCGGGAAGGCGAGTACTGGGGGCCCAACGATGAAGTATGACACGTGCTCGTGATCTTTCAGCAGCATGGCTGACAGTTGCAAGTTGCAAAACGATCAGCTCGACATCGCCCACCACCTTTTCCTCATCCTCTTGGGCCACAAGCTGCATTTAGCCCCTGTGACGAATCCAAGGAGGGTTTTGGACCTTGGTTGTGGTACTGGCATCTGGTGCATGGACATGGCAGATGAAAACCCCGGCGCAGAGGTCACAGGTGTTGATCTTTCACCTATACAGCCCTCATTCACACCTCCGAATTGCAAGTTCGAGATCGACGATGTGACATCTCTATGGACATATCCAGCAGGGCATTTCGACTTCATCAACATTCGAAGTCTGTACGGGAGTATAGCTGACTGGCCGGCCCTCTACGCACAGATATTCAATGGTCTTGAACCTGGAGGCTACCTTCATCAGCTGGAAATGAGCATCCAGTTCAAATCTGACGATAACACCCTGACGCCCGATCATCCACTTTCGCAATGGTCAGATGTCTTCCATGAGGCATCCAATAAGTTTGGGAAGTCGTTTTATGAAGTCTGGAACCTGTCGACGTACATCAAGAATCAAGGTTTCCAAGACGTTGTGGAGAGGGTGTACAAAGTACCAGTGAATTCATGGCCTGCGGATCCTCACATGAAGGAGCTGGGTCGTTGGAACTTCATTCATATCACCCAAGGGGCGGAAGGATGGGGTCTCTTCTTACTCACAAAAGTCATGGGCTGGACGGCTCTGGAGGCGCAGGTCTTCATTGCAAAATTCAGGAACAGCGTCAAGGATAGGAAAGTGCATGCTTATTTCGAGGTTGTGGTCATCCATGCACGAAAGCCGAGTGCATAATAGTTAAAAGCAACGAGATGGCAGATTGTTACAGTAAATGCAGCTCACACCAATAGGAAGATTAAGCTATATATTATGTTGTATACCTACGTATGTCGCTAAAGGTGGAGGGGGCCCAAGCATTCCATAGGTGACAGAATCAGGCCCTGATACGGAACCTCCTGGAGCGCTCCATATCCAAATGACGGCCGCATTCCGCAAGCACCAAGGGCAACCCACGGAAACCCACAACCCGATCACATTGTCCCAGACAGAACAGCATGTTGAGACCATCCGGTTCCATCACGATGATCTCCGTTATAGCTCGTCCAGCCGCCACACGGACGAACGGCTGGACCTCAGGCAGCGGGCTGGTATGAACGAGCAACATGCACCGGGCGGATCTCACGCTCTATCGCACGCATCTACAGTGGCGCAACATGGTTACGGACACGATGATACAACGGCGAATTTACCCTCGATGACGCAGCATCCATCTCTGTCGGTCGCGATTGAAGCACCTCCGCCTAGCGACTTCGATATGCTCCCACCAGTACCGTCCACCCATGCCTCATGGCAGGCCCTCCACGACTATGCGCAATCGCATGCTGCAGCACATGGCTATGCGCTCTCCATCAACACCACCGCGAAGAACCGCTCTCGCATCAAGCTTGCCTGCGTCTGCTACGGCCAGCCCAAGAATACGCACAAGCTCACGCCCGAAACCAGAGTGAGGAAGAACAGAGTCAGCTACAAAACAGGATGTAAAATGTGGGTGGATGGCAAGAAGCAAGACAACGGCACATGGGTCCTGCGCGTCGGTGAGGCACAGCATAACCATCGCGGAAGGCCCAGCGAGGACTGGGCCGTTCAGCGAAAGAGAACGTGGGGTGTTGTGGGTGGGCGCATTGGCGTGGGTGGTGTGACTGCGAAGGAAGAGACGATTCAGAATGGTACAATGACCAAGGAGACGGCGGAGACGGCGGAACCAGCGGCGGACGGAGTCGAGCTACGTCCCATGGCCATACACAAGCTCGAGCGCGGCGGTCTGATCTGGAAGATTGTCGAGCAGGAAATGCTACGCAAAGGCGAGTCAGGCCAGGGTCGCGATAGAGGTGTAGGCCGTACCGTTGAGGTACTGCAGGGCCGACTCCCAGGAATTCGCATCTTCAAGCGCGATGTATACAACATTCGAGCGCAAATCAGAAAGGCGAGGAAGGCAGCGGGCCAGCAGATAGGCGAGGGACTGGAAGAGAGCGAGCCCGAAGATGAAGAGGAATACGAAGGTGCTGATGATAATGACGTGGACGAAGAATCATCGATAGGTCAGGCTGTGAAGGTGCCCAATATCCCCCACCGCATCGAACAACACCACGATCGCGCGTCCTTCAGATGTCCTGTAATACCGCAACAAATCGATCCCTCCCTCACTGCTTCACACATTAATAACAGTACGCAACCGCTACCTTCTTCAGTGCTCGTAGAGAGTGAGGCATACGAGGTAGAGCAATTACGGAAGGAGAATGCAGAGTTGAGGCGGCTGCTGAGTGAGAAGACGGACGAAGTCAAGAAAAAGACTATTGAAATCGCCAGTCTACGAACACAAGCTGATTATATGGCGATGACGAGTGGAACAGACGGCAGAGGACGGTAGCATGGAAAAGGAACTGCAATGTCTCAAGTGACGGGAGGTATCTCATGGGAGGTCTGCATGGCTATGAGGTCGCACAATCCATTCGCTCTTTTACTGAAGTGCTCAGTTGAGGCGATGAATGTAGAAAGCCATTGCATTGTCTGTGTGCCAAGGTTCTCTGAGGTGAGGCTCACAGTAGGTAGCACCGCCACGAATATGTAGTGTGCAGTCTGTGCATAAGATGCATGTTATGTTAAAGTATCACTCGGACATCATGACAAAGTCAATGCCTGCTCGTCTTCCTCACTATTGTGCTCCATCGGCGCCTTTCACGTAACAGTGATTACGTAACAGGAGGAGGATAGATGTCCAACATGGTGACAATGGTGATATTGGTGTTGCTTGGTAATGTGCTTGCTTTGCAGTGCCTTATGAATCAACACGATTCTGGGTGCGCCTTTCCGGCAATAGCCGCCTTGAAGTTTCAACGCCTGAAATTCAGCTCAATACACTATGCTACGTACTGTAGTCATGGACAGTCGAAGCTGTGAGTGGCTAGGAATAGATGGCATGATCAAATCCAAGCAACATTAAATTGTGTATCCTGGCGCACGACGTGCACCTTGCTTATCTATGCAAAACCATATTTCTTACAGTTAAAGAAATACCGCCGCCAACTTTGACAGAAACGTTCTGCTGTTAGGCATACGTGGTACCTAACTAATCGCATGTCTAGTGCCAAGCCGATGCTGTTAAGTCTTTAGCGGGTCCCAGCAAGGCAACCCAGATCCGGGCCTGTAGGTGGAGCTTTGACTGAGTCCGACCTTCTTTCGTCACCATCCCCACATCACAGGACGACTTTCTCGTCACACCTCTCAACCCCGCCGCCTGAAACCACAGTGAAGTGCATCCACGGTATTCCTTTTTGACGCCTTTTCCTCACCGACAACCAATCTTTTTGGCGCACATAAGATCGCGCAACTGTCGCGTTACCTCTTCTAAACTTGCTTTACACACGAACCCCAACTTAGACGCCACCCTCACTCAGCCGCCACAATGAGCACAGGAGCGAAGAAGCGCATCATGAAGGTGGGCTCTTCTTTTGACGTAACGTCAAGCACATAGACACTGATAAGATGATAGGAGTACGGCGAATGCATGAACGACACGCCTACAGGCATGAAGATCAACTTTGATGAGAAGAACATGACCAAGTGGGAGGTTCTCATGGACGGTCCTGAACAGTCGACCTACGCTGTATGTTCAAGTCACGGTGCGCCACCCATCAGGGAAGTCGTATGTACTAACGCGGGTGTCCACTGTAGGGCGGTCACTTTAAGCTCGAGATTACTTTCCCGACCGATTACCCTTTCAAGCCACCGGTCGTAAGCTTCCGTACCAAAATTTACCACCCCAACGTGAGCAACGACGACAAGGGCTCCATGTGCTTGGGTCTACTGCGTCCGGAAGAGTGGAAGCCCCCGAACAAGGTCGTCTCTGTCCTCCGCCTCATCCAAACGCTTCTCATCGAGCCTAATCCTGATGACGCTATTGAGCCTTCTATCGCCAACGAGTACCGCGAAAACCGCAAGGAGTTCGAAAAGAATGCCAAGGACTGGGTTAAGCGTTATGCGAAGTGAGGAAGAAGATTGGGCAAATCACTGAGGCGGACATGTCGCGTGTTAGATAACTATTGCATTTTGGGCGTCTGGCGAAAACAGCATGAGGTTGGGATCATGATTGATGACGAGAGGCAGAAGAAGCAATGTGTGCAACTAGACATGCGTTCGGAACGACCGTATTCGCGGACCGTTTAAATTGTGGCGCCGTCTAGGTGTGTACGGAGGAGAGCTGTGCCTAGGTAGCTATGTAAGGATGACAGTTTGGGGACAGCTGAATGAGATGAAATTGAATGATATGTCGTCATGGCCAATCTCCGCTGTCCGTGCTCGAGAGCCAAATCGCGTGGTAAGACCAGGGGGTGGAAGGCTACTTTGTTCGAGAAGACGGCGAGCTGCCCGGCTTGCTAACAAGGTGTGGTTGCACGGTTCATTTCAGCTGCTCAGCACGAGCTCGGTCAAGCAGTGCAGATTCCAGAAGGGTATGCAAGGAGGTGCGCGGACATTCAGTCGTGCCAGGGCGAGTCAGCGTCTGACGACTTGTTGGTTTTTGCTGTGTCCCAACAACAAGCAAAGTTTCCCTGATCAGCAGAGTGAGCGCCCCTAAGCCATTGCTCATCAAGTAAAGAGACAGTCACATCGTATTGCTTTTGGCAGCCGTCGCAAAGCATGTTTGCAACGGGGGTGGGAGATGTGCACGCCAACGCCCCTATCCAATCGAAGGGGGCGGAAGAGGCGCAGGCTGACAGGGTACAACGTCGAGGCGCATTCTTCACATAACGGCCGTCGTCTGAAAGGCGCTCGGCTGATGAATGGCGGTGATTGGCCGGGTCCGGCGTCGATGTCGCGGTGGGCAATGGGTAGGTTTGGAGTGCGTGGAGGTGATGGGGGCGCTTATGCAGCCGGTGCCAAATGTGCCGTTGCACGTCAAACAGCTAACTCTTCTGCAGGCTTGTCAGAGGTTGGCGAGCTCCTACCGTCCCGCGCACTTGACACAGCTTTGGCGAACGGGGATGGACTGCCGCTGCTTCTTGGCGTCCCGGCTGGAGAGTCAGTTGCTCAAGGTGCCCGTCGACGAGTCTTCCTGCTGTCTGTTCGACTCGGTTGTCTGTCTTGTCCCTCACGCTCCTTTAACGGCAAGCCTGAGCAACGCGTAGCATCACCAGGGACCACGGCCACCAACCAGCACAATACACCCAGCAGCATACATACATAATATACCCTGTACAGGCAGCATAACACAGGCCCAGCAGCAGACCACGGACGGCTGCTCCTTCACACCACGCCGTGCTCTCACTACGCACAGCCGCCATTGGCTCTCCACTATACCACCCACCGGTACCTGTACCTCGAGGTGCAGCAGCGCCCGCCACAACGCTGCCTTCTCACGACTACAACCACCTGCCTGGCATTGCCTGCGATACGCCCGGACAGCACCCCGATTATGTCACCGCGAAGCACGCCCACCACTCACCTGTCCGTCGCTCCGGTCGAATGATCGTCCCGCTGCCTCCCTTGTATCTCTTGCCAGCTGCCGACCCACGCTATGGGTGACACCTTGCTCCGTGCTACCATTCCGGGGGTCCCTCACGACATCGACACCTTCACCACCACCACCCGCTCCGAGGAAGTCGCGCCTTCCCACACTCACGCCCACGCCCACGCCCACAACCACAACCACAACCACATCCACGCTCACTACGCCCAGCAATACCGCCCCTCGCCCGCCGACTTCACCCCCCCAGCGTCGCCCCAGCTTCAGCAGCCACAGCCACATGCAGCGAAAAAGGGCTTTGGGTCTCTTCGCTCAAGGCACCCGGTGCACTTGCAAATGGATACCCAGTCGGTACCTGCCTACAATGGCACTGCCTACAACCCCTCGCCCGCAGAGAGCCCTACGCTGCCTCCGTCCGCCCTCCCCTCACCAAAGTTCCCTCACCGACATCGAGCGCCCTCGCTCCTCCGCCATGCTGCCGTACCCTCCCCCCTGTACGGAGACATCAGCCGGCCGACTCCATTTCCGAATTCGCCAACCATGGCACCCGCAATGGCACGCCAGGGCAGCGGTCCCGGCTCGCCTGGCCTGCGCGGCTTCTACAACCCCTTGGCCAGCAATCCTGTCAACTCCAGCGGCCCTCAGTGGGACCTCGCTGCAGATGATCTCTCCGGCGCAGTCTCACCTATCCGGCCCCGTGGACTGACCAACTCCTCGCAACAATCCTTCCAGGCCACTCCTCCCTTGAGGTCGGTTACATCCATTCCGGACTATAGCCAGTACCGGCGCAATGAACGGACCAACCTCTCTGGCACCTATAAGCCCAACCGAGGTGTGCCTAATTGGTCGCACACAGACTACTACCCACCGCCCCCTCGGCCTTTCCGCGGCGAAGAGCCGCGCGCTAGTGTCAGGTCCGCATGGACCACGGCCTCCTCCAGTGTCATGGAAGCCTCTGGTACTGAGCGCAGTAGTATAATCACTGCGCGGAGCTCCATTGTGAGTGAACGTCAGGCCAGCATGTACTCGAGAGATAACTCCCGAGACCGGCTGCGTGATCGAGACGAATCACCCGAGACGATACTCACCTCTGAGATTGCGGAAGAGGATGAGGAAGATTTGGATGCTGTCAGCGACGTCCTAGATTCATACTACTACGACGAGGACGACCAGGACCGCAGCCAGATTGTAACAAATCACGGCGACAGGGGGGGTTTTAGTCCTTCCCCAGTACCCAACGCCTCCGAACCTCCAGAACTATCGCAGACTCCATCACGCGACTTTGATTCATTGGACTCTTTCCAGTCATCGGAAAGCCTACGACAATGGGGCGAAAATCCCCAATCACATATCAACGATGGACGAATGGAGAAGAGCCAACTCAAGAGCCCGCTGACGATCCGAGTGCCCTCTAGTCCTGCTTACAATGAAGCGGATAGTGTCAACGAAGACATTCATGGCGACTTGAACTCGGCCAATGCAAGCACAAGCCCGACAAACTACGTTTATAGTCCTAGAACAGTTGCAGCGGCGGTCGAGCTACCCAGTGCACACCAATCGCGAGCCTGGCAAAGATCAGACGTTCAACGACCTCAAAGAGTGTCGGTGACGTTGGACGCATTGTCCCTAGGCACACCGAACACCACGGATCGTGTGAAACGAGGAGATGGAAACAGGTCTAGTCGCAGCCAGATGACAGACATCCGTCGTGATATTTCTGGACTTCCACAAATACCCACTAGTAGAACACGACTTTCGCGACAAGACTGGGCGGCCATCGAATCATATACGAAAAGGCACAGCAAAAGGCCAAGTGCCTCTCGCACCCTCTCAACCGACTCGGGGAGGACACATGGCATGCAATCCCCACCATTGGTTAAGTCGGAGCCACTTCCTGAACTTGATGAAGACGAGGCCATTCCTCGGCGCGCATCAACCAGTGTTTTTGATCGCAAAAGCACGTTATTCGATCTGGGCATGATGGCCCCACTTGCCACGTCAAAGAGTAAACCCATCGACCATTTCACTGCCTCACCGACAAGTCAACATTCAAACACAGCTTCGACTGTGCCCCCGAAGAAACTGGCGCCCGTCGAAAGAGATCGTTATGGCTTCAAGAAGGCTTCGGACAAGATCAAAATACAAGAGTATAATGCATGGGCCTCGAAATATGAAGAGCACATCAACCGGCGCCGAATGAAATGGCATGCTCTGATGCAGAAGCAAGGCTTGTCCACAAACGAACCTTCGAAATTCCCAGAAATGTCGGATAAGGTGAAGCGGTATGCGCGTAAAGGATATCCTCCGGAATGGCGCGGTGCAATGTGGTGGTATTACTCAGGTGGCCAGCACATGATCAAACAAAAGAACAATGTTGGTCTCTACGCTTCGTTAGTGGAACGCGTGAAGCGCGACGAGCTTAACAAGGACGACAAAGACGCCATTGAGCGCGATCTGGACAGGACGTTTCCCGACAACATTCACTTTCGTCCCGAACCAGCCACCGATCTGCTGGACGGAGAATCTGATGAGGAGCCTGCTCTCATCCAGGACCTCCGCGAGGTCTTGTCATGCTTTGCCTTGAATAACCCAAACATTGGCTACTGCCAATCGCTCAATTTCATTGCTGGTCTTCTGCTTCTCTTTCTGAAGCAGGACAAGGAGCGCGCCTTCATTATGCTCACAATCATTACGCAAAACCACCTTCCAGGTGCACACGCACGGAATCTCGCCAACACAGAGGTCAACGTCCTGATGATGTTGATCAAGGACTACCTGCCTAAGGTTTGGGCCTCGATCAACGACACAGACATCATCAACACCGGCCCCGGCTCGAACGCGCATCCCATTTCTAAGTTCCAGCGTCAACCTACGGTTGCATTGTCGTGTACATCCTGGTTCATGAGCATCTTTGTGGGTGTGCTGCCCATCGAGACTGTATTGCGAGTCTGGGATGCTTTTCTATATGAGGGACCGCGTGCTTTGTACCGCTATGCGCTGGCCATCTTCAAGCTTGGCGAATCAGAAATCCGCAAATACCAGCCTGGCGATGGTGAACTGTATATGACAGTACAGAACCTACCCAGGACCTGCCTTGATATCAACATGCTTCACGACCTCGCCTTTGTGAAGAAGGGCTTTGGCAACCTATCACAGAGTGTGATTGACGAGAAGCGCATGTTCTGGCGAGAACAGAACAAGATGGCGCACCAAACGTCTGTCAAGACCACCAGGAACAAGCAGCTCACCTCGCACGACGACGAAGACACGGACCGCGACAGCCTCAGAAAGGTTATGGGCATGACTGGGCTACGGAGAAAGGCGTCTAGGAAATTTCGCAGGATGAGGACCTAGGACCACCACCAACACGAAATCATTTGCAGGGCAATAACAACAGCCATCATCATCAAGGCCCAATTGTCGGCCGACATTGCATTTCTCATGTCAAAGACCATTATTTTCTGCACTTCTATACATAGCGGCAAAGAGGCAACCGGCGTACAAAAGAGGAAAGGGTGATCTTTGGGATTTGGCTTTCTTGTATAATACATTACGATATACCCCTTTTTGTGTGGGCGAGGAGGATCAACGGAGACTGTATGTTGAGTGATATCTGAGAGAGACAGACAAGAAAGATGTAAGATGAGACATTGGACGAGAGAGACTTTTTTTCAGCATTCGCGGGCATAGCATAGCGTTTGTCTTACTTTCTCTTTTGCTTGTTTTTCGCTGGGATATGATGTAGGGATTAGGGATTAAGGATATGGATAGGGTTGGCATGGGGGGGGGGAAACATTGATTTCACACATATTGTGGACAATGATGATGAATCTTACGACCCCTTTTTGGCGCTACTTTGTCTTGTCTACAACATACACTATTGCGACTGTTCCTACTACGTGTTTGATTTTATGCTGAAAAGAGAAGTTCACAGGCGCTTATGTCTGAAGAATGTACTATGTTGCTGCCAAAACACACACACACACACATACATGTACGAACATGCTTTAACCATTTTTGAATCTCTATGTCGTGTAATCCCTAATCTTAATTCCAATCCCAATCCCAATCCCATCGTCTGCTCAGACACTGTTGTCATGGCTCATGGCTCATAGCTCATAGCTCATAGCTCAGCTAATCCAAGAGATTTTTCCACAAACGCCTGCTATAGTCTAATCCAGCTAGGGCCTCTACTGCAAATGCTGAAAATACTAGACGGATATCTATGCTTTTTTTTTCTCCTTTCTTTTTGAGGCTTTTTCATCCACTGCTCTAGTCCTACACGGAAGAGTAGGAGCAGGAGCAGGAGGAGGGAAGATGATGATGGTGATAGTGACGATAAAGATAAAGATCGTCCATCTACTGCTTTGCCTCCTGTTCCCTCGACAACCGATCGTGCTCCTCGATATCCGTCGCCTCCCACGGATAATTGATCCAGACATCGCCAACAGTCCTGGCAGCAATATAGCGGCCTTTAAGAATCTCCTGAGGCAAAGCGCCCTTCTTCTTCTTATCCTTGTTATGCAGGACAAAGATGCTGAAATTTGTCTTTTCGCCCTCACGCCCCAGTTTCTTAACTGCGGCCTCGACATCCTTTTCCAGCTCGCGGACTGCGTATTCGAGCGTTGTGCGGGTGTCGTCTACTTCGTCGACGATGAGGACGTTTTTGCCGATGAGGTTGGCCATTTCGAGCGAGGAGAGGTCGAGCCATTGGGTGCGGGTTACTTTTGTGCCGGGCGTTTCTACTTCCGAGTCTGTGCCTGTGCCGAGTTGTTCGTAGAGGGAGAGGCCGATGGCTTGGATGGGGATGTTGGGGTTGCCGTCGCGTTTGAGGAAGGAGCTTTTGGAGGTGGGGTTAGTATTGGGATTGGGATTGGGGGCTGCTGAAGTGATGGAGAGCGGAAAAGGGAGCGTACCGAAGGATGCGCGCGGGGACGTAGCCACCGCCGCCAATGGCGATCATGAGGTTGGGCTTGAATTCATCGAGGATTTGCTGCGCTGCCTCTTGGCAGAGTTTGTGGACCTGTAGGCTTATGTGTTAGTCTAGTCTTTGGCCATGTTTGAGGGCGTGTAGGAGTGCGCTTTGGAGTCGTTTTTCTTCTCATTCCAAAGAGCTGCGCTGGCTATGGGATTGTCTTGTAGGCGCATGGAACTGCGCGTTCCAGCCAGCGGAGAGTCAAGCAGCACGTAGATATTCTCTTGAACCCTTGAGAGAATCCAAGTAATATCCACAGTGCCTCGCCATGTACCTCAAAAAGCGCATGCGCAACCCACTCTCGTCGCATGTGTAACACTCGGGTACCGTACATACCTGGTTATAGGTGACGTAGATCTTCTCGACCATATTTGCGGTATTGCACTTTCTTTCCTCTTCAAACTTTTTTATTTTCAAAGAAAAAGTCGGTTGAAATAGAGTGGTAAGCAAAGTATACAGGAATCTCCACAAGGAAAGGGAAAAAAAATAACGAAGAAGTTGTTTTAGGAAGGTCAGGGCACCGGAGTTCACCGCGCGCCAGTCAGTCAATGGCGGGGTGAAAATGTTAACTTTCTTTGCTGATGACGCTAGGAGACAAGTGGGGCGTTGCGGCTGCAGGGGTCGTGGGTGTGGCTTGGGCGCACGTGTGACTGGGCACAGCAACTGAGGACTTCCAAGGTCAAGAGTGTGCTCCAAACGTTGTTTAATATACTGGAGGAGTTATATGTATTTCCAAAACAACTATACAGTTCTAGAAGTCATGACGCGCGACAAATCTCCAGTTTGAGCAAACGACATTGAAATGTTCCGTCAATACACAAAAGATGGAATGTGGTAAGGACCTTGGAGGGAGGTTCGAGTCAAGTTCCCAGATCTCCGGTTTGCAGTGGTAATATTGTTCAGACAGTAAAGACTAGTGATTCTGAGCAGATGGTAATTCCCCGTGACTGGTTGTAGTTGTACCGGGTCAGGTGCTCGGGGGACTTAAGGTCTGTGTTTTAACTGGAAATTTGCTATACCCACGTGAATTGGGTACCAGTCAAACTTGGTCGAAGATGGAATCTGACTTCACGACGGTTCCCAAGGCAATAAATTCGCCTTCGGTGAAGAAAGGTCCATCTCCTTTTGGTTGATCATCGCTCTCGTCGAAACCATACACAAGCAATGCGTCCTCCAATATATGCACAACATATCTGTCTGTCATGTGCTGTTCGTCACGATAGGTTTCAAGGTCGGGGGGCTCTCCCGATTCCAGGACCGATAGAATGTATCGTTCATATCCACTACTGGGTGTAAGTACAGTGTCTTTGGGTCATTACCAGTAAGCCCACTTACCTAGCATTTCCCACCCGAAGTCCTTGTTTGGCGGCCCCTCGAGCAAAGTTCCATGTGAAGGCGCTTGGCTTATAGAAGGTGTCATTCCACCAATTCGTCGAGGATTCACTCCATGATCGTTCACTCGTGGCAGTAAATTGATTGAGATGCTCGTCAAACTCCAGCCATACCTTCTCACGTTCTGACGTGGACACACATTTCACTTCCAATGTGAAATGACCTTGCTGATCGATTGGAATAAGCCGTAGGGCTTGCCAACCTTGTTCGTCTATTAGTGCTATCTCCGGAAACTGGGAGTTAAGCGTCAGATAAGAACGATCGATACACACTCCGTCATAGTTGAACCGGTTGCTGACTAGAGGGCCATGTTTGAGCATCTTTTCGTCCCTCACCACCAGTCCAAAGGCCCAGGCGTGGGCGATGATTATGATGCTAGAGGTTTTGGGCTGAAGCAAAATCCGGGTTGACCGGTTTAGATAATCGGTTGACCGACCAGAAAAGTCCCTGGGAATAATGAGCTCATGGCCACGCAGTCCGAGACACGGCGAGGGCAAGTATCTTATCTAGGGCCTGGATTACTGCAGTTAAGCAACGCTGGAGTACGGGCTCCATCGCATATACTTATGGAGCAGTTGACTTACATGCAACCGCCAAGTGGAAGGCCTTCCGGGATCTGACGATTATTCTTGATTTGGAAGGACTGCCTACGATGACTGTCGAAATGCCAAATGAAGACGGATGTGTATTCAGCACCCACTGCAACACAAGCAACGGTGCGGTCGCGGCAGGTTGTACATCCAAAATAGGCCTGGCTTGGCACTTTGAAGCTCTTGGACCCTTCCCCATGGAGTTCCCAGACATAACATATGTTGGTATATGTCATCAAAGCGACGATCTCGTCCGAGGCTACGAAGGAACGCACTGCTTCTCGCGCCTCTCCGCAAAATTTGCGGAACTTCCATGTGCTCAAGTTCAGTACACAAATGAACCTTGCTCGAGCCATCGATCTGAAGTCTCCCGGCCACCATATGACAGCGTCTCGGGTCAAAATCGGGTCCATGACGGGCCGATCGAATCGGATCAGAAAGTGACTGCACGGCTTTCCGGTGCGGAATGCCTGGATACGCTGGGCCATCTGTTTACACATTTTAAAGTCCAGATGATGAAGATCAACCGTATCGTGATACCAGTTGTAGAGGCCTACCCTGAGTACAGTGAGGCTTCTCATGATGTAGTACCATCGTCTTGATACCTTGGGTGAATGGTCAACGATTCGCCTCTCGTGGAATCGTGGCCCTTGGCCGTACGTACGAGCTGCAGACGGTATGGATGGGCAATGTCCAAATGGCTAAATATCTGAGCGACGAGTTCAAGCGGCAACTGTCCAACAATGTCGAGCTGAAAGGTACGAGCGCTGAGTAGGGTATGCAGTGCCCGCCATTCGTGAGATGTTAGCTCTCCTGCTAACGCGTCCAAGGCATGCTGCCGTGAGTCTGTCGTGGGCAAGCACCGAAATGCTTCGATGAAGCGGGACATTTCCATGATAGGAAATCAGACGTCGAGCCGGAGCTGAAGTGTTTGTTGTTCAGATTAGCAAGCAGGCGTCGCCGTCGGCTGACTCGTGCAGAGGTTGGCGGAAGTCGCGTCTGTGCGTGTGACGCGACTCGCCAGTTATTACGGTCCGCTTCCCTCTGACGATCTTATGCCGCGAACAAACGCCTCCAGATGTAACGCAAGCATGTTCACTCTATCTTTGAGACGCCGCATGCAAATCTATGGCCCGGTGAGCGCCAGACAGACGTCTTGAAGAGCAGAGGCGCATGACGGACGGTTGAGAGATGGCGGTTCAGAGGTGAATTTTGGGAAAGAGGCTGTTGGGGGGAGTATTTGGCACGACGACACATGTCTGGTTTGTGCTCTGTCAAGGCCAAGCGACAGGCGGACATGAGGGGGCCGCATCGTCGATTGTGTCCCCGCAGCGGCGACAGTTGCTGTTGGAGCAATGTCACGGCCGAACTATTATAGACGCAGGCGGAGGTTTCAGCTGGTGAAGCAGGCGGCGAACCCCCTGCTCCCTCGATGGAAGCGCATGCCTTTCCGTGGGCTTGGGGTGCAGCAATCAGCATGTGCTTGTCCCGACGTTGGATGACAGCTGGGGCTTCTTACTCGCGCAGAGGCCTGGCTTGAGATGTTCCCGCTGCTTGCCCGGACTGTCTGCGATTCCCCCTCCCCCCCCCTTCCCCCCAATCGTTTGTTCGGCTGCGCTATCGGACCGCCTCCAGCTGAAGTGCCTGGACCTCCTTTCACTGCGACGCTTTTGCCTGGCCTTGCCAACGCGGCCCGCAACTCTACATAGAATACGACGACACATGGGCAAACACGTTTGCAGGTCAGCCTCTGCCCCCGCCGTCCAGTGCAGTTCCCCTCGTCTGCCCAGTGTGTGATAGTCGACTTTCTGTACTGTACTGTACTGTACTGTACTGCACTGCACTGCACTGCTCTGCGCTGCTGCACTGTGCATGCAAAAAGCACCCCAGCGCAAACACCACAAATAGACGACGCTCGGGCGCGGCGATCGTCGTGTGCATGAGCTGCTGGTACAGATAACGTACTGTTACTGTAAGTAGGCACACATCCCAAAGCTACGGCAGCTTCCGACCCGACCAAGCGCGACCGTGTTTTCAGCCCAACCATTCTGGAACGGGGATTCCACGGATTGCGCATGCGCTAGAAGAAGCCTCGAGGGAACCAACCTCTGGTGCTCTGGTGCTCTGGTGCTCTGCTGCCCTGCTGCCCTGCTGTCCTGCTGCTCTGCGCCCTGCCCTGTGGACCGATGCGCCCGCAGCCCTCACAACCACCCGCATCGCATGCTCGTCCGCACCTGCTCCGCGCCAGCTCCTCCTGCCCCATTGCGACGGCCGCACACGGGCACCCTGCAGCGCACCCATCCTGCCATCTCTTGCACGCTGGGGGACACGTTCCGACGAAGACGACGACGACGACAACGACAACGCCGACGCCGACGCCGAACGACATCTTGTTGGCTCACTTGACCGCGCAAGTGACTAACTAGAGGCCACGGTCTGGATATACCTACAGCAGCAGCTCCTAGCGCAGCAGCCAGCACCTCACCACCAAACAAACACACTGCGCTACTGCTACTCCCTCCAGTCCCCATCTGACCTCACCTCACCTCGCCGCCCCATTGAATCATTCCACCTCACCATGGCTTCTGTCGCCGAGGCCCGTCGCAGTCCTTTTTCGGCCGACGCTCACAATCCCAACCTGCACAAGTCCATACCCATCCTCCCTTCCTCTGGCTCGACGCTGGCGCCGCCACGAGACCCCATGGACATCACCCCTTCGCCCGCCTCGACCATGGGGCCGCCCACGCTCAACGGCGCCGGCGCAGAACACAACAATGGCACCAGTCCAGCACAGACGCCGTCGCAGGCGCAGGCGCAGGCGCAGTCGCACAGTCAACCCGCGAATGGGGATGCTGGCCAAACCTCGCCCAATGGCAGTGCTGCCCCGACTGTCGGTGCTGCTGCTGCTGCTTCACAGCCCAAGGTCATCCAGACGGCCTTCATCCACAAGCTCTACAAGTGAGTTGGGCGCCCATTGCCCCCACTGCCCTCGCTAACACGCCTCCAGCATGCTTGAAGACCGCAACATCCAGCACCTCATTTCATGGTCCACGGGCAACGAGAGCTTCGTCATGTCGCCCTCCAGCGAGTTCTCCAAAGTCCTGGCGTAGGTGCATCTGAAGCTATGGCCCCAATTAATCTATCTAACCGGCGCGGCAGATCCTACTTCAAGCACACCAACATTTCATCTTTCGTCAGGCAATTAAACATGTATGGCTTCCATAAAGGTACGTCTACTGGCAACTTGTCCCGCACCCCTCAGCGCCCGCTCACACAGCCATGGCAGTGAGTGACGTCTTCCACACTGGCTCGCCTGACTCGCCTCTGTGGGAGTTCAAGCATGGCAATGGCAATTTCAAACGCGGGGACTTGGTCGGCCTACGAGAAATCAAGCGACGTGCCTCACGACATGCTCTCATCCACCGCGACTCGTTCTCAACACCCAAAATGTCGGCTGGTCCTCCAGCTGGACAACCGGTCGAGCCAACGCCAGATCCCGTCGAAATGCGTCTCAGCACCCTGGAGCACAATCTCTATGACATGCACTCGCGGATGCAGCGGTCAGAAGACACGTGCGCCTACCTCAATCAAAAAGCCTTGGTCTTGACCGAGGGCATGATGCGATGTCACCAGGTAGGTTCAAATGTCAAGGCCCGATCGACATGGCTAATGCACCGTTCAGTGGAGTCAGGAGCTCACAACGTATATTATGGCCATGGTGCCAGACCCGGAAAATCCCATTCATAGAGATGGTAAGTTTCCATGCTGAAACCTGATCTGACCAACATGCTTACCCGTCTGACCAGTTGCCATGATGCAGCGCGATATCACTCGCCAGACGGAGATGCTGCGAGCTCTAGAGGCGCCCGAGGAGCCACTCTCCGCACGTCAACCCTACTTTATGCAGGGAGACGGCAACAATGGTCCTCCACTATCGCCTCGGCAGCTGCCTCAAGATAATCTGACAGAGTCAAGAAGAGGATCCTTAGCCAGCATCTCGCGCCAAGTGCCATATAAGCCTCCGGTCCCGGCGCATATTGCTATTTCTCCACGACGATATGGTTCAATAGGTGCGGGTAATTACTCTCCGTCATCAGCCAGGACCCCAGCGCAACATCAGCCACCCCCACCACCTCCACCTGTCCAGCAGCCGGGCACTGCGAATCCGGGGAATCCTCCGGGAAGTAGCTCATCTCCACCCTACAACCATCTGTACAGGCGACACACCTCGGCAGATATCCGCACCCACGGTTGGCCGCCACAGCCGCCCCCCAGCGGTCCAGCCCATTCGCCATATACTTCCGGTCACAATTCGACCCAGTGGCCATCCTCACCACGCGCACCCATCGGACCTGGTGATCAGCAGCTTCGTGACGCATTAGAATCATACCAATTACCCCGCGGACCAAGGCAGCAGTCGTCGCGGCAAGGCACTCCACCTTTGCATGGTGATTCTGTTCCGTCGTCACTAGGCCAAGACAGTGGCTGGACTCTCCCAGGCGCACGATACCCATTCAGGGGCATCGATACGCCCGGGCCACCCACACGCCGCTCAAGTATGGCATCAAACGTTCATTCGCTGCTCAACCCCGCCGAGACTGCTGAGCGAGCCGACGAAGACGAGCCAGAAGATCCTCGAAAGCGGAAGCGTATGCAGTGATGATCGCACTATTAGCATCACTTTTCTGTTGCTCTCATGTTAGGAAACCGTCTTCCCCACAGTCAGTCAACACTCAATTACAGGAAAAAAACCAACAAGCTTGATGCGAATTCATCGCATTGTCCGCCGTACTTTCACGTCTCCTTGCTTTTTTGTCTTTTCGAACCTATCAGCCATCTATATCCAGTTTCATCACATGTTTTATACAGCCACGGTACATAGGCTCCGCCACGCATATTGGATGTACCCCATCCATTCTTTTTTTTTGTACGAGGATATAATTCTGGGATCGGCTCCTATTACTGTTGATGTCTTCACGCTACGTTGGGTGTAGGTTATTACGCCTTGGCATGTCGCTGTCTCGTATGTACAAGGGATCACTCGCTTCGGCGAAGGAACGCAATTGGTTGCTTGTGTTGATTTCACTGCCATGTAGGGAAAGACCGAGTTGATAAGCCCGGCTGGTCACGCAGCATGTTTTTTCGAGACTTAGCGTCGCTATCTTTTAACAAATGACATACTTGGTAGATATTACTATGTATCTCTCAACCCAAGCTCGATACGCAAGCAGATGTTATATCTGTATCCGGCAACCACAAGTCACATCGTAGACGAGTATCAAGTTGACATGAAAATTTCTGTTCAAGATATCTAAGCCTGGACTCGAAATTTACACCCACGCGACATGAATTAAAAAGGGGCGAGAATGATATGCTTATCGGATAGGTCTACTAGTAATACATATCTACGCCCCCATCTCAACCTCCCCTCCACTCTCCCGCCTTCCAGATGCGACCCTCTTCCAAGGAGACCACCCTCATCTACAAGAACTCGATGCCGACGCCAAAGCTCAAGCCCTTCCTGCCCTCCTCCTTGGCCCTCATGACCAAGGGCAGGGAAAAGTTGATTTCAAACCTCGCAATAGGATGTGCATACACGAGGCCCACGCCCGCAGCGGCACTTGGCAGCTCGGCCGTCAAACTCTGAAACGTTTTTTGGAGGCTGGATGTAACATCTCCTGAGCTAGCAAACGAAGAGGAAGAGGAAGACGAAGCGTCTTTCTTAGTAGCCTGACCCTTGAGCGCGAGCAGACGGCCTCCGTTGATGAAGGCCTGAAGACGGAGCGGCGTCTCTTTGCCTACGCGGGGGATGGGGAGGAGAAGACTTGCGCCACCTGCGGCGTAGACGTCGCCGCCTACAGCATCTGGGCCGTCGTGGGGGCCTAGGCCTGCAAGACGGAATCCACGAATGCTGTTGGGCCCGCCGAGTTGGAATCGGTCGTTTATACGCGATGCAGCTGGTGCGTCGTTGCCTGGTAGGGTGAGCGGGTAGAGTAGACCTCCGCGTAGACCCGCGGTCAGGGTGATGCCCGTGTTTCCAAAGGGAAGAGCGACCTGTGATTCTGCCTCTGACTTGAAGAATGCAACATCCCCGCTCAAGGGACCGTAGCCTGCGAGTTCCGAGACGGTCTTCATGAGGTATCCGCTGTTGGGGAGGAGGGGATAGTCGCGCTTATCGTTGATCCAGGTATGCGTGATACTCGATTTGAAGGAATCACCTGCGTCGGCGCGGATAGTCGGGGATGCGTTTTCAGCCAAGCTGGTGATTTGTCGCCATATGCCCGAGTAGCCGAGTTCATGCTGATGGCCGGTCTTTGATCGCCATAGTAGTTTTGAGTTACCACCCTTGAGAACTTCCTCGTGACTTGCCCAGCTCTTTAACGTAGAACTTGCGAAGCCGTTGATCTGGGCCTTGAGATCTGGGTTACTCAATATGGGGCTGTCGAAGGCGAGGGAGTAGGCGGAGCGGGTTCTCGTGCCGAGGGAACCGTGAGCGGTGACTGTTTCAGCGCCGCCAAAGACGTTGCGCAGTTCGGCGTGGACGTAGGCGTCGGCTTCCGAGGCCCCTGCTTCGGTGCCGGTCTTGATGGTGTAGTTGCCGCGCTCGTAGGCGGAGATGTAGACGTCGACATCGGTGGGGGATGAGGAGGCATTGGTTGGGTCAGGCCTGTCGAGGTAGACGGAGATGGGCGACTTGAAGATACCTAGGGGCGTGGTTAGGTTGGATGGGGTGGACTTGGGTCGCGTGTGTGCGGGGCCTACCGAAGCGGTTCAGCTTGTCTGTTGCCAGACTCACTTCCTTCAACGCTTCTTCCAGCGTGTACTGCTCATCGCGGTTTGCGCTGAGGATGGGCTCGACGACCCGCTCGAGGAAGCTTCGTCTTGTGCGGTTGGCGTGGAGGATGCGGACCGAGGAGATGGTGACGGGGAGTGAAGTGTTGTCGCTGATCTGTGGTATTTCTCAGTATACCGTGCATGCATACAGCCCAATTGGTCCCATCGCATCCTCACCAAGTCGACTAGTCTCTCCTGCGACCGCTGCTGTTGTGCATGCAAGCGCGCATTGAGCTCATCTTGCTGCCGCTTTCGCTCATTGATGTCCGTCTTGTTCTTCAGCCTCTCGAAGACCTGCAACTCCAGTCAGCGGTGAATCGCCAAATTCTCCTTCTTATCAACTCCACACGCACATCGTCTTCGCTCGGCGACGCCATTGAAGCTGTTGGTGTCGTCCCGGTCGATCCTTGGCACCGAACAGAAACAACCTGGGATCGTTTGCGGGCGGCGGCATCATCTGTCACGTGCCTGCCTGGCTGATGCGCGCGCTGGACCAAGTGGTGGCCGTCAGCTTGCACCCAGCACTTTCACCCCCTCCCGCCCTCGTTGTCCTTTTTGTTTCAAGCAAACTGTCTCACCGACAAAGATAGACTGTGCACTCACCCTGAACCCCTTTGCACATATCCTCCGCCACCTACACCTGCCAGCTGACTATCCTCACCTACCACCTTGCCTCCACACTCGCTCGCCATCATGGCCACGCCCGGAGCCACCAAGCGCCTCACCAAAGAATACGCCTCCATCACCAAATCCCCACCACCCTACATCATCGCACACCCCTCCGAGAAGAACATACTGGAATGGCACTACATCCTCACCGGCCCCCCAGACACACCCTACGACGGTGGCCAGTACTGGGGCACCCTTACCTTCCCGCCCGACTACCCTTTCGCGCCCCCCGCAATCCGCATGCACACACCCTCTGGTCGCTTCCAGCCCAGCACGCGCCTCTGTCTCAGCATTTCCGACTTTCACCCCAAAAGCTTCAACCCAGCCTGGGAAGTCAGCACAATCCTGACTGGCCTGCTGAGTTTCATGACGAGTGAAGAGATGACCACGGGCTCCGTCCGAGCAAGCGAAGCAGAGCGCAAACTATTCGCCCAACGAACGCGATGGTGGAACAGCACGGGCGGCGGCTCCATGCAGAGCACCACACAATCATCCAACACACGCGGTATCGGCGGTATCAGGGGTGGTGATGGCGGCGCAAAGTTCAAAATGGAGTGGCCGGAGATAGACGCTGAGAATATCAAGTGGATGCAAGCCAGGAAAATCGATCTCGCGACGGGTATGCCGCGTGCCCCACCACCATCTTCACAACCAGCGTGTTCACCAGAAGTTGCGGGACTGAGGAGACGGACAGGCGCAAGTGCGACGGTTGTGCATGATGCGGCACAAATAGCGAGAGATGCGGGGCAGAGTTGGTTGAGTCGCAACAAGTTCAAGTTGGGATTTGGTGTTGTGCTCATGTACATTCTTGTCGCAAGGGTGTTGGGCGATGGTGCTATGCGGTCCGCATGAGCCATCGACTGAGATTGAAAGTGGAGAATCATAGGGACATCTGGCTGGTAAATGCCGTGTGGGATGGCAAGAGCTGGAAAGGTACATAGGCACCATGTCAGGGGCGTTGGGCGTTTCACATACCCTTTAATCGATGACTCGTTTGAGTATTATGCTGTAAACACTCTATATACTAGATGAATACCTATAAACCAGGAGGGTACATCAATCACAATGATTATCCTACTCTCTTTTTTAATCGCATCTCATCCATCGTCAACCGCCTCAACGTACATCAGATTGGAATTTATGCAGTACTCAGGATCTCCTTCTACTTGGGACCTCGAGCACAATGTAGAGTAAGTAGCCGGCTAAATCAGGTGGTTCCGTTACTCAACCAGGATACTGGTCCATCGCCATTACCATGGTATCAGACGCACACTTCCCCATCCTCTTCTACGTCAACTAGTCAACCAAGCTTTCCACCCCAGCCACCAGCCAAGTACCCCAAACTGACATTTTCAATCAACACACGAGTGTTTGATCAGGAAATCTACCCGTCTGTGAAACATTACACAAGCTCCAACGCTCCCAGCCAGCACGCACATGATGCAGGGATCGACAGATCGGCAAGGGCGACTTGAGCCGCAATTGGGTGGCTGATTGGGGTTGGGGTTTGTTTGTACAGTCGGTACGGGATGATGGCATTTGTGGAACCGTTCAGAAGTCGGACTTGCTTTGAATGCCAGAAAGGCTGGCGGCGTAGGACTACTTTACCATACTGACCGTGTTGAATCTCATCCGGTATACTTCTCCTCACCTATCCTTCCCCACAGAATCAAGACGTTCAGCAGCTCCTCCTCGGAGCCACTTCCACACTGCCATCCGATAATGCGATACAGCACTCTCATGCTAGCTGCCATGAGCATAGCAACGAATTCCGCCGTCCCAACAGCCGTTGCAAACTTTCTGCTCGTTACGACAACGCAACTTGACCCAAGCGCGAATACTTCTGAGCTCAAAGCCGTGTCTGCAACTTCCCTCTTCGTATGTGTCCACTCCCTGTAGTCGTCTGAAACAAACATCGACTCCCCCAGCTGACAAAGGCTCGTCTTCCAGGACCCTTTTAAACAACCAGCTCTAGTCCTCCGCCTCGAAGGTCCAGGCTACGGCTCTTTGCCCAACTTCACGCTCTCAAGCGGCACCCTGTCTACAAACGCGCAGGGTCCGTTTGGCAGCACGCGGTACGTGTATAACAGCACGGTCGTTACGGCGGGAGTGGAACTACAGTTCCTAGCGTCTGTGCAGCCAGAGGGAAATCTAGCCCTGGATGATGGGTATTTGTTGACTGTAAATGGAGAGAGGAAAGGCTGGACGATATGTGAAGGAGATTTGGGCGAGGAGGTGTTGTATTGGAAGGGGAATGGAACGGAGTGTGTAGGGACATATTTACATGCTGTTACTAAAGCACCATACTAATTTACCAACCACTCCCAAGTCCTGGGAGTCGGACTTGTGGGAGATATCAAGAAGTGGAGGTCTGGTATACACTAAAGTAATGTAATCATGTTAAGAGTGATGTCCTCTTACCTACACCCCATTTCTCTAAACTTCCAAGTGTGGTGCCCTGATTGAGACGGAGAAATGCGGTATAGCCTCCAGATGTCGCAGTCAGTCTTATCCTGCCCTTGACTATTCAGGATACTGCTTCCTGTACATGTCAGGCTGTACTAGGAAAGACATAAGCGACAGACTTGCTCTGAATGTCAAACGGTTGCAATATGAGGGGTTAGCTAAGGACTTGCCTGTCGTGGGTGGAGCTCTATGACGTTTCCCCAGAGCCAAGGAAATACTTAGGGACAGCCAAGCAACTCAGGAAAAACACGAGGATATTTGTTCCGGATCTAGGGAAAAAATTGGGGCCTCTTACCGTCATGGCAATACAGTGTTTTAGCTCCCAAATTAGGCCTGTTTATGAAGCTCACTTCTAATACAGACTGAAGGATTGGATGACTTTTGAGTAGTTGCTGGCAGTCATGAATGAAAACAGACACTGTGGGAGAAGTGTGGCAGTCATGGAGTGTCTAGAGTTGAAGTACTGAATGCTATATTAGACCTGGGTGGATAGCTAGTGGTTAGCAGTTGGATTCCATGGTCTTTGATGGTGATGTTGTGTTCAGACACTACCCTACCATTTGGAAATAGGTCTTTAACATGCCGTGGGGATATGATAGCATCAACTCATCAACCACGACTGAATGAGAAAGATCAATGATGCTAGAATGCCAGAACAAGTATCCGTCGTGCTCTTTTGACAAGCCTTTGAATCGATTTGTACCAGTTCCGTGCCGTTTCGGTGCTATTAATAGGGGCCGTGATGCCGACTTTTTACACTCATGGACATCGGACTTCGATGTAGGCCCGTGAACGCCATTCAGTAATGCCAATCCCATGCTGTAGGCTTGTAGTGACATGTAAAAGCGCCTGGTCCCGTGGCACAATGGCAACCATTGGAAGAAATATGCACCGTGTACCCTCGTCCACGGAGTGGCGTTTCTACAACGTATGCCTAGCAAGCTGCCGCACTCGATTGCCGACGGAAGTCTACGGCGCAGCGGCTTATGTTCCCAGGAACAGACACAGCCAAGTATTCCAAGAGATCACTTCTGCATATGGTACGCGTGTTTGACCGAAGATGAGGCTGCTGTTATACTGTTTCAGGAATAATCTGGGGTCGCTTACCGGTTGAAACAGCCCATGCCGGCCCGTGCAGGGATGTCGAAGAATTTAAATTGCTCAGATTGCCGGAGCTTTCATCGGTAGAAGGAAGCTTGAGGGTCCAAGCTGCATGAAGACCCTGCGGATTGGGTGCTATGCATGATGAGGTGAATGGCTTAACCCAAGCCTTCATAGTATGATGTTTCAAGGTGGACTCCTAAAATCCAGATCGGGCACGTGTGATCCGAGGCCAATTCGACACCGAAATGAAGGTGTAGTAACGCCGTATACATATCGAGTCTCCAGCGTCCATCTTGGTAAGTCACCCGCTCTGAAAACCTTCACCATGGTAGCCACACAACATCTCCTCTTGCCACTGTTTAGTAGCGCTGCGAGCGCCGCGTGCGCCGCGAATCTGCTAGCAACTCATTATTTGGGAACGATCAATTATCTAACTTTCGACGATGATTCGCTGTCACTGACGAGCTCTTCAAGCACAGGTAACACGCTGTCGAGCTGGGTAACTTACGATAGTGCCAGCAAAGCGCTGTACATTCCAGATGAGATCTTCACTGGGGCATCATCTGGCAACTTGGTTTCCTTTACTGTTGGGAACAATGGAAGTTTGACGGCTACTGGCAAGGGCTCCGCGCCATTAGGCGGAGTTGCTACAGCACTATATGGTGGCGCAGACGGAAAGAGCTTCATCGTGACCGCTCATTAGTACGAAGATCCTTTGCGTTTAAGTGATAATTCCACTGACCGTTACGAAGCCAATCTTCGCAATTGTCGACATTCAAGTTGCCGCTCAATGGCAGTGAGCCGCTCCAAACCGTGGAGTTTACTATGAGCGGTCCTGGTCCGAATGCCAACCGCCAGGATGCGCCACACCCGCACCATGTCGTTGTGGATCCCTCGGGAGATTTCATTGTGGCGCCAGACCTGGGTGCGGATCTGCTACGCATCTTCAAAATCAACAAGTCGAGTGGGCTGCTTACAGAGTGTCCTTCCGCACAGTCTGCACCAGGTGCCGGTCCAAGGCATGCGGCATTCTGGACTCCAAGAAGTAGCCGACACAGGCGGGCAGCTAAGGGAACCATGCTCTTCGTTGTAGATGAACTGACGAATGCCGTGTCGAGGTGGAGTGTATCATACCCACCCGGCGGTTGCTTGAGCATGGACTTGAAGCAGACCATAACCCCTTACCAAGGAAATGCCACAGCACCCGCTGAGACCAAGCTTGCGGAGATCAGGGTTAAGGACAACTTCTTGTACACCTCAAACCGCAACGACCAGATGTTCTCGCCAGACGATTCGATGACGCAGTACACCATTGCTGCTGATGGTAGCCTGAGCTGGACAGACATTACCTCTTCGTATGGCACGTTTCCTCGTACATTCGATATCAACAAAGCTGGCGACTATGTTGCGATCGGTGACCAGACGACCGCGAACGTGGCCATCGTTGCAAGAGATCCTGCAACTGGCAAGTTGGGCAAGCGCGTAGCTGATTTGCGTGTTGGTCCAGTTGGTACCTTTGATAGCGCAGACGGCATTAGTGCTGTTGTATGGGCTGAGTAGATAACGATTATGGTGGACAACCTCTTCAGAGGAGACGGGGGATATTAACGGGCGATACCATAGGACATTACGTGAACAGGATATCTCCGAATTCAGCCTAACACCACCATCCATTGATTGATTCTAATAGTACCGATACAACTTGTGCGCGTGTGATCGTGAGAGATCAAGGGTGCAGATGTTCCACACTTGTTTGCGCCAAGGCGCCAGCATTTCTCGTAACACGTCAAGACTGACCCATCGGCCTTCCTCTGCTTTGTACACGACAGCGAATCTACAACAGTCAGCTTATATCGATTAATTCTCGGTCTCTCACATACAAGACAATTTGCTGAAGTCATTTGTTTGAACAAATCAACCACTCCGTCAAAATGAAGACTGATAATTATCTGAATCTTTGCCTAGAGCAGGCAGCGAACTCTCCTCTTCGTTATCGCCACGGCGCAATTGTCGTTCGCGGCGGTAAAGTCATCGGTCAGGGCTACAATGACTATCGTCCTGGCTTTGATGGTGGTGCTTTGAGAACAGGCTGTCTTCCATTGCGGGCCTCGAAGGCCGCCACCATGGCTGGATCAAAGAAGCACCATTTGAAGGGGAAGTCGGACGCGGAAAATATAGCTACGAACACTTTCACTCCTTTCGAGCAGATCAAGGGTGGTGGCAAATTTGTCAACACGCCTCTTTCCATGCACGCGGAGATGATGGCTATCCACTCCGCTCTCTCAGCCTCCAGCGCCCTGGTGTCCAGCGCCGTGTCTTCCGAAAAACCGTGCTTCAAATTATCGGGTGATTCTAAACAAAAAGCTCGCTTACGACGGAACGCCGTCAAATCCTACGTTGAAACCGTGTGCAACGCCGCACTTGCACACTCTGGCGCGAAGTCATGTCATGGCCAGTCCGAGGTTCAACAGTGGCGCTTTGAACAATCTGCATCTGAATCGAGCTCTTCTGAATCTTGCAGCTCCAATCAAAGAGAACGACGAGGATGTGGCATCGCTGGCAGAACAGAGTACAGTGTTTCACAATCAGAAGAAGAACGAGAAGAAACATCACAACGCTGGCAACAAATACAACAATGGTCATCACAAGCATCACAACCAGTGTGCACATAAATGCGCTCTACATGATACGAATGCCAATGCGTACCATTTGACTGGTCCCAGCGAGCTCGATGTACGTGAATCAAAATTCGCCATTCATGCGTATGCACCGCAGTACAAGAGAACATCCAAAAAGGAGAAGGTAAGTCCCAAGTCCATTGTAATCTGCGAGAACTAATCTTTATGAGGGATTCAATCAGGCCGTAGCCATGCCGGACAGTCAGCCCTTGCTCATGCCAAAGAGCCAGTCTAGACAGGCTAGTCGCGCTGTGAGAGATCGAACAAGACATGCACGTCTCAATGGAGCGGATATATACGTTGTAAGACTTGGAAGAAAGGGACTCGCCACTAGCAATAATCCAGATGTCTGCTGCACACATCCAATGGAAGTGGTAGACATGCTCCCTCCTCCGCCAAGTACTGGATCGCTTCACGAGGAACTCGTCAATCCAGAAGTGAAACATCCCAAGCCTGCCTCGAGTTCGATTCCCTTGAGGAATACACTTCCCCCACTTCTCACATCGCGCCCCTGCTATAGATGCGTCTCGTACATGGCATCCGTTGGTATTCGAAGAGTTTTCTGGACAACTGATAAGGGAGAATGGGAGAGTGCGAAGATTCGAGACCTCGTTGATACGCTCGACAACCTTTGGCAGGATCCCCTCATCGATGCTGCTACAACAATCAACAGTCTATTTGTTACTAAGCATGAGGTTCTCATGCTGCGTAGGACGATGGATGATGGTTGAAGGTACTCCTTTATGGTTTGTCTATCTAGACCTTTTGAATCTCGCTGAATAACATGCTGTCGAAAAGCTCATATGATCACCTGTTGTTCAAGGCATTCCCTCACTATACGACGCAGTGACTGCTTCCTTTCTGTGGACTTCATTCACCACGTTGCCGCCCCACATATACGGAGCCGCCAATCCAGTCATTCGAGTGGGACTGCTGCGATAAAATAAAGCATTGTCGAGCCGATGCACAAACCACAATGGGCGCTCAAATTCTTTTTTCGGAACGAAAACCTCATCTAATACAACGGACGAAAGCAACGTGAAGACTATACTGAATATAACGGATGCCCCTCACGTTGTGAGATTGTCAACATTAGACGTCCCAGTTTAGATTCACTCGATCTTGCTAATTGCATTCTTGCAAAATTAGCCTGGCAGGCCTTCACTATCCTCACTCACTAGGTCGTCCGGCCAAAAAGGCATTTCAGATGGCTGGTAGGCCAAATACATATCACATTAATATATCATGGCGAGGTTTGTCACAACTCGTATTCGCAGGTGGACTGGCTCGCGCCTTCCCTACCACCCTACCTCCCATCCGCACTCACCACAACCAACTGACGGTGCTCGCAAGGCCTAGTGCAATATCTGCTGCGGGTAGATGCAAACCGATCGGTATATCGGGAATCGGATCACTTTCATCTCAAGCTTTCATCTTAAGTACACAATGTTCACGTTCACCACGTCAGGCTTCAGCTCATCGCTCATCACTCATTTCCCGACGTCGGTACTGTTATATATGTATGATACAAGTGCCTTGCCTACACCTTCTTCAAACTCCAACCAGCTCCTATCTCGCACCTCTCCTACAATCCCACAATGGCGCTCAAAGCTGAACCAGACATGATGGAAATCGACAGCGACACCTGCCCCTCCATGAAAAGTGACACCAGCCAGCTATCCTACACTAACGACTACGTCACTCTCCCAGCCAACGGCCCCGCCAGCCACGCTCACATAATCGATCTCGGCGAGAACCTGGCGTGCATCACACAAGATGGTACCGTGAAACTGCAGGACGCAATCGTCACTGCACTATTCAGCCTATCACCAAACACGCTTCGCTCCTTCATGAACCCAACCGTAAACCAGTTCAAAGCCATATTTGGCAAAA
The DNA here is from genome assembly GCA_022343325.1 of Plenodomus biglobosus. Lineage (NCBI taxonomy): Eukaryota > Fungi > Ascomycota > Dothideomycetes > Pleosporales > Leptosphaeriaceae > Plenodomus > Plenodomus biglobosus. The sequence goes on along the minus strand of JACTNT010000027.1, from coordinate 705,417 downwards.
AAGACATACGACTCGTGATCTGGCGAAAGGGCCTCGAGGTCTTCGTACGTCGGCCCCGGATCCCTCTAGTCGCTGGCATCTGCTAACGTAATTTTCTGTAGATTGGCACTTTCGAGCATCACACTTCCATGAAGGCGTACCGCTTTGAGCTCGTGGCTGGGTTCCTCATTGGCTACGATGGCTCCTGGCATCTCAAGGTCACCGCTTCCAATGCGTATTGCAACGCCAAGTGGCCAGAGGTTTGGGCGGGCAAGTTCTACAACTACGGTGGCGTGGCGAAAATGACGGTTGAGGTCGAGGAGTTGGGGTTGGCGAAGCAGGCGGCAAAGCTGGCGGGGGCTGTTATTTCGGGCAGATATTGGGAGTTGAAGAGCGATGTTAAGCTTACTTGACTGGCCGGCGGTTACCCCTGGAACTCATGGTGGAATGTGGAGCGCAATGACAAGAAAATGATATATATCAGATATATATCAAGTTAGGTTTGGAATCGATGGCAGTGGATGCTATGATCTAGTTCATACTTGGTTAATGGGATTGCTTTCGTGGAATAGCTACACATCCATTGTCTAAGTAACGCCTTGTGATGATATGATGATGTGCCAGCTTTCTGATCCATGCAACGTGACCTCGAGTAGATCGGCCACTGTGAAATGAAAAAGTCAACGACAAAATCTCCTTGTGCGTGCAATTCCCAGGAAACATACATGGAACCTTCTCCTATCTCAGCCATCTGCACGTCTGGATAATATGCCCAATTCATAATAAGGTACATAGTTTCGTGTCAAAAGCATTGAAAGAAACCCCAATGCAAGGCAGAGCATGCTGGTTGGCGCGTCCATGCCAGGGAGATATTTCAACATTGAAGACTTGACACCGTGCCAGCGGCATGGGCAGACAAGGCTAGTCTTCAAATATAGGCTATCGTAAAGATGAAGCCAGATCTGGATGGTTATGCCGCATATGTCGATGGAGATTGTCTAAGCGAGAGAAGCCTGACCCACCAGGTCCGGATGAGCACATCGGCGCTTCGCAGTAGTACTTGGACTTATTGGCTCCTTCATGCGTCGACTCATGTCGATGTAGATCTTTTGGGTAGAGGAAAGCCTGGTCGCAGACTGAGCATTTGTGAGGTCGTTCAGACTCACTTTGATGAATTCGCTGATGTCTGAGGAGCTCGCCGCGCCGTGCGTATCGTTTCGAACAGCCTGGCTCCTCGCAGACATGCTGTAATGGATCCAACGTACCCTGCGAGGTTTCAGCTTCGGCCACTTGATCATCTAAACTTGGTTTGCGTAATGTGGCATTGCTCCACCCAACTGAATGCGGGTGAACTTTGCGCATGTGCTTTAACTTAGCGTCCGCGCGCTTGAATTCCTCGTTGCAGTCTTTGCGACGGTAAATTGGCGCCTCAAGACCGTGCTTGACTCGCATGTGCTTGAGCTTAGCGTCCGCGCGCTTGAATACGATGTTGCAGTCTTCGCAACGGTAGGTTGTCGCCTCAGGACGGTGCTTGAGTCGCGTATGTCGTTGAAAACTGCCTCTCGAATGCTTCCCTGTGAATTGCATCTTGCAGAGAGCGCACCAAAATATTTTAGGGGCCTCAACCGTCTCGTCCAAGGCAACTGAACCATCGTTTGAATCTTCATGGCGTTCAGTCAAAACTTGATGGCTAGCCGCGGTGGTCGTCGATGAGGGCATTCTACATGGTGCAGGCATACCACGGAAGGTAGTCCACGGATCCATCGTATCATCGTTGTTGTCGTCTTTTAGTTCAAATCTGCTCATATCTGGATCCATAGTAGTTACAAGTAAACTTGGAGTTTGAGTCTCGCATGCCGATCCTTGTCCAGATGAACACACAGGATTCAAATATCCGTCCACACTCGGCCTCCATGGAATTGTGTGGCTCCGCATGTTGGCAGGAGACCAGGGCTGGCCTATATTGCCGAATGACACGTTTTGATACGGTTCGGGAAACAGCTGGTGGGTATCCACGGTTGCGAAATTTGCATGAGGCATTTGTTGAGCCAGTTCGTAGCTTTGTTGTACTTCGCTTGCCGTTGTTGATAATGATTTGAATGGATTTGGAGAGTCCAGAAATAGAGACGCATCGTCTGCATCAAGGGTTTCGTACGCGCGAGACTGGTGATAGTAATCAGAGACATCGCTCCGATATGGGCTGCTCCTAAATAATCCTGAGAGAAGTTCCCGTTGTTCATCATCATTATAAGCTTGCGCTTCGTTTTTTTGATCATGTATGCCCACATCAGCCCGAGAGAAATCTGGTACTAAGCCGAGATTATCGTGGGGATTGGGCGACTGAGCTTCGTAATTCATAGCCAGTATCCCGAGACTACTATGAGGATGTCAGAGCGATGTGATTTCGTGAAAAGCTGTCATCACACCCATCTGGACGCAACGGGAGGTATTCTGTCACGTTGATGGATGCGCTGTGATGCCATATGGCCGATTGTATTTTAACGGTGGGAAGCGCGCTTCGAGACAGACACCACAATATCTGCTCAAAGGCTATGGCGAGCGGATGGGGATGGAAGGTGGCAGCGTTGGCCGCAAGGGTCGCGCAAGTTGTCCACCTTTCGCTTGAGACTGGCTTGGCGGTCGTGCTGACGAAAGCCAGCACCTGAACAGTCACTGGCATAAACGAGAAAGCGGGACACTTCAGTATTATAGCATCAAAAAGCAACATTCAAGTACCATGGCATCCATCAGTCGTGGAACAGCCGCGGTCTAAGAGATGAGGCACAGGATAATGTGTTAATCTATGCTGACATGCAGATACTGTTACAGAGCTTTCGGATCTTGAAGCACACTACTAAATCACCCCAGCCTGGACGCAAATTCGGCTAATCGTTCGTGAAGTGAATGATACCGCCTAGTACTCTCTCTCAGGTGATTGGCATGTCTCTTTCGCTCGGGTCAATTGTGGAATTTAGGAAGATGGGGTATGCTCCAATCACCACAGATTTAACTGGCGAACAGCTAAAACTACCTGGATTTCCAACGAGACAGACCTACGTGACCGCCTGACGTGCTGATATGATGACCTCCGGTGAGAACAGTAACAGGCATAATGTGGATAGAATTTGTTGTGGCTGCTTGAGGGCGGTGCAACTCGTGGGCCACGAATCAATGGGCTGCTTCACCGCCAAGGGGATAAGTGAACCCTCGAAAATCGTCCCCTCATCTCACACAGGAGAAGGAACCCCACAGCCAGAAGCTATCAGAGGAGTCGTGCACCTTTCACTCGAGAAATTTTTCTTCGAGTCTTGATTGCGTCTCCTTGGAACTCAGGTAAAGAAGTGCGCCTGGGTCGAATACCCTGATTTGGACGCTGTTAAAGCGGGCAGTAGCAGCAACAGCAGCAGCAACAGCAGCAGCCGCAGCAGCCGCAGCAGCGGTGGCGAGATACCACAACAATCTACTACAGTATGGACTACAACAATGGTAAGCGCAATGTGCTGGAAGTCTGATAAAGCCATACGAGGAGATGTTGACCGAGAGACCCAGGCAGCAGCGTTACTCCACCCAGCCACTCTTACCCGCCCACTACAGACGGTGCCATCTGGGCTAAGTACCTCATCGAAGGGACCATGGCAGTGTTTACGATTGTGGGTGCGATAGCCGGTGTTTACTTGTGTGTCGCGAAGTTGAGAAGTCGCGCGGCGGACAGGGTCGCAGGTGGGTCACCATTTCGTTAGTTCCCGCACAAGCGTCCGCCGCTTCATGGAATGTGGAAGGGCCGAGTAGATCCAAGCTAACATCATGGAGCCCATGACTCGGAGCAAGGCGGTCATGATATGGGCGTCGTTGTAGTGGACCATGAACGCCGTCGCGGTGACGAGGCTGGGCCCGGTGCCCACGAAGAACACGTTCATGTCGGAGTAGCCCACGGGCAGGACGTTCCAGTTGTATCGACCTTCGATTTTGCGACGGAACTCGTTGGTGCCACGGATACCTTGGATGCAGCTGTCACTGCTGCGTCCACATAAGTCTCGCCGACATGATCGAGACCTCGTTGAATGTGTTCGAGCGCTTGCATCGCATCATGATTGCTTTCAAAAACCGTGTGAGTTTGATGTCAGAGTTCCTGCGAGGCAATTTGTGATGAAGAGTTATGACCGTTTCCTATAGCGAATACACAGAAGTAACCATGGCGTCCAACGGACAAGCTGGTAAACCACGATCATGGTAGTTTGGCCTGCAGTCATGAGCGTCTCGGGAGATATCTCTTCGATCGACTTGACTTGATTGTCCGAGTGATGTTATCGTGTCCGGCGTGTTTTGAATGTCGACGACGGTCGAATTGATGTGTGCTGTTGACCAACAGGGACGGTAAGGGACGCAAAGAGAAGCAGATGGGGATACTCAGTTGTCAGCAGTGGCACTGTTGAAGGCGTTCACATCTGGAAGACCTCCATACAGTGTTGCGGCCTCTGAGCGAGACCTCCCTCCAGCGTTGCGGCCTCCCAAGCCCTGCACCATCCAAGCACAACAGCCAAGCAATGATACACTCAACACCCAAATGCGTATACAATACCTGCTGTCCCCCATGACAGAGAGAGCACAAATTCTTGCTTGACGAGTGATTCAAATCGTGCCGCGCAGGCTATTCATCATCTCTTCTCCTATTGCTGGTTCCTCTTATTCTGTCCCATCAATCTGCCTGAAAAGACCCCTCGCTATAACGCATACTAACACTTTTTCAATCTTATTCCTTCCATCTTGACTCTGAACCCTCATTGGATTTACCACGTACCCTGATGTCTAGCAGTTTTTTCGCAATAACCTCCCAAGCTGTGGTATAGCCATAGCCATAGCACAGCCACAACCACAAACACTATTTCATCACAACCATCACCTTGAAGCCCTGTAATATTTCTAGCTCTGCAATGTTGATCACTATTTATCTGCATGGCGAGCGCTGAAATGTATCTATTGCTACGTCCATTTTGCTTGATCCTCTGAAGACTCTCGAATAAACCTGGTGTCAAGCCTTCCCCCAACAGCCCCTCGTTGGCCCTATCACGCCCCTGCAGGATGCCTAGCGGTGGAACTAGGTGCCCGTTTAGTTATGGTTAGTCTGGAAATCATACTAATATTCACAAGGGCAATTTCACACATGTCGCAGATTTGATAGTAGTCACAGTTCGCGTATGCGAGGACCGAGTTCCAAATGATGAAAGATGGCTTGTATATTTAGGTGCTCTCTTTGCAATAGTTGACAATGATGCCCTCGAACGCCAACGCTGATGAAGAGATCAAATCAGGGATGGAATAGTTAGATGATCAACACCCCACTTCATGCTTCCTCGTCTGCGTCAGCTTCCTCCCTCTGAGCCTCAACAATCCCCTCAGCTCTCTTCCTGAAAACCTCCCTCCTCTCCGCCTCATTCCCCGGCTCTTTACCTGCAGCCTCAATAACATCGACCTTCTGTTGCTCCTCTGTGAGGTTCGGCCTACCCGGTCGTCGCGGCCTAATGCTTGTCCTCTGAATGATCGGGTAGAAGTATGCCGCCTTCTGCAAGCTTGTATCGCGCAGCCGTTCGCTCTCATGCTTCTCCGGGTCGTGCAGCGCCAAGGCAACCACATCGCCATAGGTGTCATGTGGATCGCCAGTCTGGGCGGTTGTCTCGTACGTGCGTATGTTCTCGTACTTGAAGCACTTGCGGGGTTGGCCTTCATCATCTTCTGCAATGTCGAAGTCGATGTCGGCCTCGTTGTTGGGATCGTGCGTGGTGAAGTTGCGTTTAATGCCCGGTACCTTTTCTCGGCTTGGAGGGAGGAAGTATTCGAATTGGTATCGTGGGATGGGGGTAGGCGCTGTGGGATCTTTCCTGTGCTCTTCGTAGTTTTGGAGATAGATCTCGTGGTCTTCGATTGTCTGGCCTGCGGGGCGGACAATCGCAACGTCCAGGCGTGGGTCGTAGGAGCGGTCGCTTGGGTTGTTGACGGGCGGTGCTTGGAATTTGAAGAGCATGTATGACCCGGTGTCTGGAGTGGCGTCCCAATCTGGGAGCAGAGGATAAGCGTCGAGGAGCTTCAATTGAGGATTCTTGGGGTTCTTGGGCTTGTTCCATGCCAATCGCTCCTCGGATGTCGATTCTGCGGCGCGCAAATTTTCCGCACTATCCTGTCCATTGTATGCATCTGCTGGGTAGGCGATGTTGAAGCCCTTCAGGATGTGCCTGGCGATACTGGTCGGATCATCTTGGCTTGTCTCCGCCACTTTTCGCTTTCGTCGTAGGCGCATCGTGTTTGACGAGTTGCTCGATTCAAACTTTGATCCTCCTGTTGTGCTCGATGTGACATATTCGGTCCTGCGCAAAAATGTGATACCTGTCGCAGCGGTGTTGGATTTGCCCAGGGCATTCGGCGGTCGCATCAGCGCTCTATCCGCAGCGCTCAAAGGCGGGGGGTGCGGCATCGCCTGAATAGCTATATGGCGCGTCAGTCTTCGACTAAAGAGCGCGAATCAGTGCTCTTTACCAGACTCATCGCCATCGAAGACCTTTGGGATACCCACCAAATCGATGGGCATACCCAGCTCCGCATCAGCCTCAATGTTCAACGGCTGCTCTCGCGCCAAGCGCGACGCAAAGCTAGCCGAAGTATACTGTCCGCTTGACAGACCAGTATTGGGGATATCGAGCAGCTTAGGGGGACATGGCGGAGGAGGGAGCGCGTTCGAGTATCTAATTCTCGCAATGTAGTCCTGGTGGACATTTGAGGATCGCGCGGCAGAGCTCATCGTGGTGTTTGCAGAGTGAGCCACGCGTGGATGGGGTGCTGCGCGCTCTTTGTCTGTTCAGACAAAGTTGAGGGAGAGCTGGAGATGGCCTGTCGCGCCGGAAAATCTATTCACCCTTTACCGCATGCCAAGACAAGCTTTGGCGCGCCAACACCCTATTACCTGTGCTAATAACAGTCTATGTAGTATTATTATGTCCGCTGTCATGGTTTAACCAAGTGAACTTTTTAAGTTTTATGCGTACTTTCTACATTGGCCTGTCAATTGCAGACTCGGACCAAGCGTCAGATGGCAATATCAGTAGAACACTGAACGCAACGAACGTGACAGTTATTAGGTATTGATATTCTATGAGTTTCCCACTATTTACACCAGCATCTCTGCCTCCCATTACCAAGAGTCCGTAATTTCAAACACCGCCCCAAGGCGGCACGGCAGTTGCGCCTTCATCCAAACGCCAAATCCAGCTTGGCTCTCCAAGTCCTAGCTTAGAGCATAACCAGGTCTACAATGGCTAAAACCATTCTCATTGCGTACGTCATGTACATTACAGCGCTTCATGTTGCCATCTCAGAAATGTAAATTGGCTGCTTTACTGAGCCTTTCTAGCCTTGGCAAGCTTGCGCTCTCTCCTCTTCTTGGACGCCTCAGCACCAGCCTCAGTGTCAAGGACAAAATCCCACCATCTGAAGCTACTGGCGTAGTTTCCAATGAACTTCTCATGGTGAACATCGTGGTGCTCGGCGCCAGCCCAGAAGGGCAAGAAATGGTGCAGACTCCATGGGAACTCATAACCGCTGTGGGCATCAACGGCTTGGAAGACACGGAGGACGATCCAAGCGTACATTGTCAGAATGTGCAGATCTTTGGTGATAGCGCACCACAAGATTGGGACACCGACGGAACCGAAACCGAGAACCATGACCTCAATGGGCGAGGCGTACTCGGCAGCCAGGCCGAAAGGAGCAGAGTACTGGTGGTGGATTTTGTGCACGTTTTTGTAGAGGAAAGAGCTAGCATGCATCAGACGATGTGCCCAGTAGTGCCATGCATCCTCGAGCACGAAGAAGATGGCGATTTGGTAGGCCATGGTGATAGGGCTGGGGAACGGAACGGAGGTTTCGAGACCGAAGTACTGGCACATAGGGTGGAAGAGCCAGATCTGGGGGAGTTCGACGGTGAAGTGGGAGAGGAGGACAAGCGCGGCGCATTGTGTCTGTTCCCAGGCGCTGGGAATTTTGTGCTACAAACAGTCAGAGGCTGGCAAAACAGTCGTGCGCAAAGTTTGGGTTGCATACCTGTTGAATCTTGTACTTCTTGAAGTATGGGATGCGGTCGATGATGATCCAGGGTAGCGATCGGCCGAAGTAGAACGCCTCGTGGATGGTAAAGGACATGATGCCTGTCGCCAAAACATCGTTGCCCATCCACGTGTACCATGCGAGCCACATCTTCTCGAAGTAGTTAAGTTGCACATTGTACTTGGAGATCTCTTCGAATGAGCCCCAATAGGTGTCCTGCGCCATTGGCGTCAGAACTGAGGTTGCGTTCCTGCGGTAGCTGTCAGTACCGAGTCTGTTTGCCTCTTGGCCATCGGAACGTGTCGGGGACGTACATGGTGCCTATTCACAACAACAAAAGAGCAACGGGTGCAAGGTGAGCCCGAGGTTGATGGACTGAAAGGATTAGACTGCAGTCGCGAGTGTTGCAGTCGCTGTTGGAGGAGGTGGGAGCGAGGAAGGTGCAAAGGAGGCGGATTAAAATGTACATGGAAGACGCCCTGATCTGCATTCGCACCACTTTCGCCTCCCAGTACGATCGCTGAATCGCGCCTAGTGCTTGTAGAGTGATTGGCCATGTAGTTCTAGTGCCTTGCAGCTGCCGCAGTCTGGCCACCCAATTAGGCTTAAGAAGGGTCCGCATCTCATTTCACCGCCTGCCCTGCACATGGCGAGATTTCTTCGGCGGCGGCTTGCATGTTCCCGGATCACACCAGCGAGCCCTACAGACGCTCAGTCCGGCACAGCGCATCATGTCACTCTGGGCCCACCTATGCCGACAATGCCGCAGGAGTGCGCTGCCTCTGCGTCGATTGTGGGATGATGCTACTTACTGTAGCTACTGTACGTAAGTAGGAGCTCCATGAATGCGGCTGTGCTGCGGGCGTGGCAACACAATGCCCTTAGCCAATCACAGCTCCATGTGTACGAAGGCCCTAGTCATCATCTACGTACATGTCCTCAAGAACTGTACTGTATTTGTGTTTCTATACCTTCAAACTTTCGCGTTCCTCGTTGGCACTGCACGGCATTCACTACCTTGTTAGGCAACGACTTGACGGCTTCGACACGTTCTATCGTGTATATGTATGTCTACATGATTAACGTGTGCGAGCTGCAGACACCACTTTGCACAGCCAAGATCAATTAAGATGCAGAAAACATGTCAAGATCAAAGCCGAACACAGACATCCGCTGTCGAGAATAGAAAGCTGTCTCTGAGTAATTGAAAAGACTAGCCTGCGTAGATATATGAAGATGGGAATATATATCTTAGCAGGTAAGAATCGCTAAAGGGCAGAATCGCTAAAGGGTACAAACTGGGGACTGGGTGAGCACACATAGCGCCAGCCATAGTCATCACATTGCAGAAACATTGATGCATTAGTATTAAAATCAGTCTCGTCCCCTTACCAGCCGTTCTCTTCAAATCAAAACGAGTACTCTAGTATGTAGTTGTTCGAAGAAGATTGACATTTGCGTGTGGCAGGGCAGGTGCTATGCGCGGAAGCTAGCCGCGCTTGTTGCAGGACTAGCGCGTCTGGTGATATCATTTCTGGTGATAAACTGCTTACATAGAAACCATCCACCAAAAATGTACACTTCGTCGCCTGCGTAGGCCATGACAGAGCCGAGAGTGTCTTCGCCCATCGGTTCCTGTTAGTCGCGCCCCAGGAGTCTATTTTCCGCGCTTAGCGGTTCTTGCCTTGCACGGCACACTTCACTCGACAGTCGGCGCTGTTGCCTCCAGCCCAACTCTTTGATACCCTAATTCTCTCGCGCTACACTTGCCCCACGACTCTCGCACTCGAATTTACTAGAGGCTGGCATATCTAGGCTGAATTCGAGGCCGCGTCAGTATGGATATTTCTCCGTCGTCCGAAGACGCAGTCACGTCAATCGCGCCGCCTGTGCCAATCGTGACCAACGCTGAAGCCCTAGGTGAAGCGAAGCCGATGGACACCCTAATGGAGGATGCCTCTGGAGAGGAGCTCCCATCGGACGCGGATGAGGAGACGCGTCTCAAGCTCTTGACCACCGGGACTCGAGCGCAAGATGATCTGGAGCGCGACATCGGTCGCCAGGCGGACCAGCTGCTCACGGAGCAAGCCGATGCGCGAGACAAGAAACGCATAGAGAAGGCAGAGGCAGAGGCAAAGCGGGCGGAGGCGGCGATCCAGAAACTACGAAACCGCCTAGCTTTACCTATGCTGTCAACACAGAAGCTCAAGGTCAGAGGCGAGATTGAGGCGTATCGCCTAAAGATTGAGGAACTGGACTTGGAGATGGATGCAATACAGAAGCGCATGAACGACCGACACAAAGCTTCTGGAGAAGCCGATGCCGCTGAAGATGGCACCAGCGGACCACTGCCAAATGAGAGCCGCCGAGATTTCCTCATACGAACAGGCAAGATTACACCCTTCTCAAAGCTGGCGCAGAGTCAGCCGGGCTCAGGAACACTGGGGGAGGTCATGTTAGACGCTGAAGTGGAGGATATGATTGAAGAGGCTGAGAAAGGCCCCACGTCCCACCGCAATTTGATGAAGCCTGGCTTCCAGGACGCCCAGTCTAGTTCGGAAGCTGCGAGCCCACAATCATCCAACCGTCCAGGTAAACGAAAAAAACTCACCCCTACTAGTGATGCAGTAGAGTCTTGCGAGTCAAGTCCTGCTGAAGATGCTGAAGGCGAATCCGATGATGCCTTCGAACCTGGCTTGACTGATCGCCAACTTGCAACACTAGATGATTCTGATGCACTGTCTGACCACTCAATTCACGATGACTCCTATGCAGAAGAATCCACAGGACGCAAGCGGAAAGCCCGTGGCAAAAAAGCTAAAGCTATGCCTGTAGAAGCTGCTGCTGCAGAGGATATGGCTGGCGTAGACGATGGTAATGAGCGGTTATTTCGCAAACGTGTAGAAACATGGGCGAAAAATCGTGCGGCTGCAAGAAGGAAAGCCAAAGCAAAGACTGGTGAGACTACTGAAGAAGACGATCGAGATGGCGAGGAAGATGAGGAAGCATACCTACCACACCCTACCGAAGCTGACACAGAATTCGACGGTGGTTTCCGAATACCTGGCGACATCTACCCAGCACTCTTTGACTACCAGAAGACTGGTATACAATGGCTTTGGGAGCTCTACTCGCAAAATGTGGGTGGTATCATCGGCGATGAAATGGGGCTCGGAAAGACCATCCAGGCTATCTCGTTCGTTGCCGGACTGCACTACTCGAAGCTACTTACCAAGCCCGTTATCATTGTATGTCCAGCAACGGTTATGAAACAGTGGGTGAATGAGTTCCATCGTTGGTGGCCCGCCCTGCGAGTCTCCATCTTACACACCTCCGGAAGTGGTATGCTAGACACGCAACGAGAGGATCGAATGGAGCGAGAGTTAGAGCTCCGAAGCTACGGTGATTACGACACGACCTTGACCGGTGCTGGTAAAGCAGCAAAGAAGATCCTAGAGAAAGTCAAACGTGACGGCCATGTCCTCGTAACAACTTACTCTGGTCTTCAAACATACTCAGAATTCTTGATACCTACAGAATGGGAATGTGCTATCTTGGATGAGGGTCACAAGATTCGTAATCCCAATACAGCTATAACTATCCACTGTAAGGAATTAAGGACACCAAACCGCATCATCCTGTCAGGCACGCCCATGCAGAACAATCTGACTGAGCTTTGGTCGCTTTTTGACTTCGTCTTTCCCATGCGCCTGGGTACCCTGGTAAACTTCCGCAATCAATTCGAGTTCCCAATCAAGCGCGGTGGTTACGCAAACGCTTCGAATCTAGAATTTGAGACAGCGGTACGGTGTGCAGAGACCCTAAAAGATGCAGTCAGCCCGTACCTGCTTCAGCGATTCAAAGTCGACGTCGCAACCGATCTACCTCAGAAGAAAGAGCAAGTACTGTTCTGTAAGCTGACACGTCAACAACGGGCCGCTTATGAGGGCTTTCTTGCGTCAAATGACATGAAATCAATCGCAGACGGTAAGCGAAACATGCTCTTCGGTGTCGACTACTTGCGGAAGGTGTGTAATCACCCAGATCTCACGGAGCATAAAATACTGTCTAAGAAGCTGGGCTATGACTACGGTGCTCCCAACCGATCAGGAAAAATGCAAGTCGTCAAGGAGTTGCTGTCTCTCTGGAAGAAGGGTGGACACAAGACCCTCCTGTTTGCGCAACACCGCATCATGCTTGATATATTGCAAAAGTTCGTCAGCCAGCTGCCGGACATCAACTGGCGTCGCATGGACGGAGAAACTCCTATCAAGGATCGACAAAACCTCGTGGATGAGTTCAACAACAACTCAGATCTGGACGTCTTTTTGCTGACCACCAAAGTGGGAGGCTTAGGCGTCAATCTCACGGGTGCCAATCGTGTCATTATTTACGACCCCGATTGGAACCCATCGACTGATATACAGGCACGAGAGCGCTCATGGCGTCTCGGACAAAAGCGAGAGGTCGAGATATACCGGCTCATGTCTGCAGGTACCATCGAGGAAAAGATCTATCATCGTCAGATTTTCAAGCAATTCCTCACAAACAAGGTATTGAAAGACCCGAAGCAGCGGCAAACGTTCCAAATGAGCGATTTGCACGATCTGTTCACCTTGGGTGAGAACACTGATGGTGAAACGGAGACTGGCACCCTGTTCCGGGGATCCGAAATCAAATTCGAACAAGACGGCAAAACTGCAGCGAACGAAACCACTGGAGTCTCGGACCTCGCTGCTGTCACAGGCATATCGCGTACTGAAGCATTCCAAGAGCCTGTGCCAGAGAACGAAGAAACTGCGGTCGGAAACGGGGCTCCGAGCGACAAAGATGCGCCCACAGACTCTCGGCTCATGTCTACAATCTTCGCAAAAACTGGTGTTCATTCGGTCCTTGCGCACGATGCAATCATCAACTCTACTGCCGGTGGCCGTAAGCGCAAAGTCCAGGCCGACCCGGCGTTCATCCAACGGGAGGCAAAGCGTCAGGCTGCAATTGCAGCTGAGCAGTTGAAGAAGAGTATGGAGCAAGCGCGACAAGTACCTGCTGGTGTACCAACATGGACAGGTCAATACGGCCAGGCAGGTCGCCCGGATGCACCTCGAGCTTCCACACGAGGAGGCCGAGGAGGTCGGGGCGGTGGCCGAGGCGCAGCTCCGTCCTCAACATCCATCCTGTCCAACCTCGCAGCACGACAAGGCCGTCCCATGCCCGGCACAAACACGCCAAACAACGCGTCTGCATCCTCATCTCATAGCTTAACGCCCTCTTCAACCATAGCACAGTCCTTCCGTGGAAAACGCATGCTCGAGATGATCCGCGACTTCATGATGACACATGGAGGTGTGGTACCGAGCCGCATGTTGGTGGACCACTTCGATCATTACTGTCGTGCTCAGCCGGGCCGCAACGAAGAGTTCAAGGAGATGTTGAAACTCATTGCAACACTGGAGAGGAGCGGGAGTGCACAGAGGGGCAGATGGGTGTTGAAGGATGAATGGCGAGCTCCGAGGGGTGGCAGAGCTTGAGTCGTTGCAAAGCAAACTCATTGGATAACGCAATTTCGTTCGCCTTTTGAACGCCGCTGCGAGATGTAATGACGGGTGCTATGCGTCTTATGATGGCGTTTTAGGGAACAAGGAAGATACCATGGCAGTTTAGTACGAAGCATTGATACGCGCACATAACTAGCGAGAATTTAAATATTGAGACTCCGATATCTTCACAGTAACTAGAAGTACATGCACAGCCCCTAGTAATCGGACTGGCGACGTACGATTATGCGCACCGCGCTCCACAATTTGGTCTAGATCCATCGAACGGGTCGGCACTGGTAACATAAGAAGCGCTTACGATCTGCATCCACGAACCTGCCAATCCTTGACTAAACTTGCGAACCTCGCTGACGTCCCGTGACGCTATTACGAGAACACCAACATACATACCAAGACACATCGACGACGGTACTTCATGCTCCGCATATATGAAGCGAGTACCCGATTTTGCAGCCTGGTAAACGCATGCTGCATCCTCAATCCGCGGTATACATATCGTCAGCTGTAAGCCCGAAGGCACGAGGTTAGGTATTACATATAGAGTGGGACGCCTTGAAAGCAAAACAAAGGGCGTACATTAGGTACGTTAGTCTCGTCATGCACAACAGCAATTCAGCAAAACGGCATGTCGTCAGCTGTATGACCTGCGCGTGAGATGCTGTGTACATGCGTGACCTTTGTTCTCTGAGACTTCTTCTAGCCGGTTTGGGAAATCTTTTTTGACCGGTGTTGGCCTGCGTTGTAGTATACTGTACTTTGATTAGTATTCAATGCCGCGGTGCGCTGTGGACCGTGTCCATGGCGGGTTGTTTGGGGAGCGCAGCATGAGGAGGTAGGCATGAGCTTGCTTGGTTGTATGGGTGTGGTGACACGACGTGGAGATGGAGAGGAACTAGTGTTGTGTAATGATTTGGCGTAGCTGAGGATGCAATTGATTGAGTTTTGTGCAGTTTTGTGCTGGGGGGGCCTGAAGTGAGTTCTCTGAGCAGAAGATCTTTCGAAGCGCCATCGCGTGTTGTCTGAGGGGGAAGTGTAATGTGTTGTTGTTGATAGTTTGAAAGTATGTACACTAATTGATATGTTCCACTAACTCTGCTTTCCCAAGTCTAATGCTACTCCATACTTGATTTGCCAAAATAATTCACCACTCAAATGTAGATGTAGCACATAGGTCCATCAGTTGTGTCCATCAGATCCGCCATTGTTACGGGGGGACCTGCAGCAAACCCTAGGTCAACGGGAGTGCTGAGCGTGGTATTTGGAGAAGGCGGCGCGTTGAGGAAAGTGCCTGTACCGGAGATACCGCTCTGGCCGGTGCGTGTCTTGCGGTCGAGAAGTTGCCAGATCCACCAGACACGGTCGATCATACCGTGGTGCAGATAGAAGAGAGGATCACCGGGAGAAGTGAATAGATCACGACCAGGGTCGCCACCCATGGAATAATGGCCTAGATTGCAGGTTAGCAAGGATTCTTGCGGGGTGAAAGAAGGTTCCGCTTACCACCACCGTGTACACCGATGTTACCAGAGCCCGGTACGCCCTGCATGGTCATCTGGAAGCTCTCGATGTCATGGTTCTGTAAGATCAAGCTTGCGATACCACTAGCATTCGCCCATCTCTTGTTGACGTAATCGGTCAAGTCACGCTTGAGGCATCTAGGGTTGTACGACAGCCCATCACCGTTCGATGCAGTGGTTCCGTTAGTGAGGCCTAATGAGACTGGGCCTAGATTGACCTTCATATCTTTAAACGGTCCCGACTTCACACAACCACCTCCAGAGCCTGCGGGGATCAAAATCTCAGGCAGCCCATTGCCACCGAGAATGACGTTTCCACCGCCGGGAATAAACTCTCCATTGCCTGACATGGACGTAGCAGAGCCATCGAGGATGGGCGACTTCTCTAAGCCTGATTCAGCCGTCTTGGCCCAGTTCCAGTATGGCTGGTAGCCCTTGTAACCACACTCATTGCGAAGGGCCTGCTCGTACTGCCATACAAAGTAGCGGTGCCATGCGAGGAAGGTACCAGTGTAGTGGATTGTCATAGTCTGATTGACGTGTGTACCGACCCAGTCATCAAACCGTGATCTCGCACCAGGGATGAGTGAGGGGGGCGTCTTGGTCGGCTTTGACTGTAGGCAGAGAACAGCATCGATGTAAGCCTTCCGCTCACGCTTCGAAAGAGATCCCCATTCCCGGCGTACAGCAACGTTGAAGATGTTGCAGGTGCCTCGCTTAGACGAGTTGGCTTGTAGTGTAGAGTTTGCTTCTTGCTGAGCGAACTCAGCTAACTGAGCTAGTTGGTCGCTGGCCTCAGCAGGATTGGATGAGGCCTCAGTGGGCAGGTCTGAGGGTTCAATTGTCGAAACGGAAGCATCCGAGGGAGCCGGCAATGCGTTCGAAAGCGTACCGGCCAACAGCGTCAGCGCCAGTGAAGAGCCGAAACGCATCTTGAAGTCTGAACGAATGGTAAATGAGTACCTATGAGTACCGATACACTGGACAGTAGTGTAGAATACCAAAGTCTAAAACACGAGCGACAAGCAATTGGAAGAGAGTTTGATGATCAGCGACAGATGGACAGTGGCCTGCATATAAATGAAAATCACAACCTTGAAGATTACGACCCACATTGGAGGCTCTTCTCCCCATTGTCCTGTACTCTACATATTGCAGTGGCGCCACGACCTCGAATCTGCTTAGTGATAAGCAGGGGGCAGTGTAGCACACCTGCACCTCGGCTAGGCTCACGTGAGGACTAAGCATCCTGCCGCCTTGTGCTGGCATGGCACAGCTAAGGCAGAGGCGGGCAGACTGGGAAAATGAGTAGTCATTAGACCAATAGGGCGTCGGTACCTGTATCATGTCGGACCCTTGCCCGCGGGCTGACAGTCTCCAGCTTCTGCTCCGCACGGATAGCAACGCAATTGCATTGATGAACTAGCAGGATACGAAGCCAGATGCCGCCTAGATTAAGTTGGGTGCAAGGGCTCCCATTGCAGTGGATATGACAGTGCAGACATCGGGCGTAAGGTACCGACAAAGCTGCGTCTAAGATCAGAAATACGCGTTGCAAAACCAGTACCGGTAGCCGCGAGGTTCCTGTTCGCCCTCGGAATCGTTTAAGCGCAGATCCAACAGTTGAAAAAGGCAGATGCTCCGACGCTAAGCTAGCTTGACTGTCCGTATCTCTACGACGCCTTACGCTGTCATTGTAACCACGTCGATCATCACGGTGTTGAAGGTGAGAGATGCCAGGATGATGTTGACGGAGATCCGTGGTTGGGTCGGGACGATTGCGTTTTGGCATAACACGTGGGCCAAACGATGAAACTATGGTACGAGAAAATCAGCTGCACATCATCCAAGAACATCCAAACATATGGGAAAAGCTATGACCCACAGGAGTTTTGTATTGGGCCTGAGAGAAGTAATCCCTCGCGACAGGCTCAACATTCTCCTATATGGCGATTTGCTGTGTCAGTATCCCTTCACGACTACTGTGACCAACGCGTTTGCATGGTAGCTTAATCTAGTAATAGCTGACCTACGGTAAATATGCTGAAGGATTCATTGAATTCCTTCAGGGGGCTGCAACCGTGCCGCATATATCATGAATGCCATAAACTTCATGCCTGGGGGCTTTGGTCGAATTCGCCATCCGGAACGTGCTGACCGGAGCGAATCGTATTTGAATCCCGGTGCCATGATAGCGGTCTTGCAGCGAGCTTCGAGAAGTACGTATCAAGTTTACCTTCACTACGATCCCGAAGTTCCACCACTCTGCGCGTTGCTTTTCTGATCCGTGGCGAGATTTTAGTTAGGGGCGGCTGGCCTGCAACGACACGATCTCGTCAACGTCCACCAGACAGTCGGTATTTGGCCGAGCTGCTAGAATACAGATTCCGTGATTCCGTATTGATGGCACATTGCATGCATGGAGATGCAGCAGTGCGGCACAGCAGTCAAAAGTGTCGTATTGAGTAGCCATGCCAAGATACGCTTAAATTTAAACTTTAACCCTCGATCTCCTGCTGTCAACTCCACTTTCCGCATCCCCCCTTCAACAAGTCACGCTATTCAGCCATCACCCCCCGTCTTTCATGCATGCGCTCTGGAGCTGAGACCGAGTTTGTATCGATGGCCCGAAATCGAATGAAGCTCACCAGCTCTCATGAACGGGCTCCCAATCAGTTCTTTCTATGTTGCTAAGAAAGAAGCGTAGCGTTTCGTATTCGATTCCATGATGATCTTCGAACTGCTCGTACCTGCCCCTAGTGGAACTAGTCTGATTTTCCGGATCTCTGTCCATCATGGGCTATTGGAAGATGACCTGCTGCACATGGCGGATCTGCACTGAAACCGATATCACCTTGATCTCAGGGCAAGCTCCTATTGTTGGACAGCCAGGGCTTCTCGTTTAATCTCGCTGCGACCTGCAGAGCTTGATCTGCCATGGCTATAGTACGTATGGCGTATGTATATGTCCCAGCATATCGGGATGAAGTAGGCCAATTTGCGTCTAAGACATGGTTTACATTGCTTGAAAGAGTCTGCCCCCGAAGACAATGAAACCATTACTTCGTTTGTCACAGCAGGGCACGGTCCACGGTTCACATGAAATACTATGCATCAAAGTCGTCGGAGAGGCTGATTGTATTCGGCAGCTTCCGCTGCAAGCAGGTGAATTGGGCAGCACTCGGGTAAGTCTCTGAACAGCGCTTGGCTTTGGTATCTTATTGTCAAGCGAAGTACCGGACGGGTTCGGCTGTCTACTGTGACATGCAGGAGTCTATTTCGACTGGCGTGCGCCACTCACCCTCAGGCCGGCATGTTGTTTTGTAGGGCTTTCCATGCCGGAGCATTATCCTTCGCCTCGTAAGAGCCCTGGTCAGTGGCTAGTCTTCTTAATTCTACAATAAGGGCGCTTGTGGCATCGTTTGCACAGACCCATGTCACTCTTCGTAGGTGTAGTGCCATGCAACGGCAACGTGGTCCGCATTCGAACAGCATCTCGCAAGTGTCTAGCGTCCAGCTTTGTTGCCCGACAGGGGTGAAACGTCTATGGAGGCATGAGGTACATATGCATGGAAACACATCGCGTTCCCCTGAACGGGCTACATCCCACGAGTTCCCTGATCAGCAGCAAAGCACATCAGCTCCCATGCGCACGACGATCGAACAACACCACATATTCAAATGTTGATCGCACGCGCAGACGCAGTTATGCGTCCAGACGAGCAGCAGGGCCCGACTATTCTGGGAGCAACGTTAACGGTCACCCTCGCTGCACTGATCACCATGATCGCTCGTTTATATGTGAGAATCAAGCTGATCAGAAACGTTGGCTGCGATGTGAGTTACTGGAGCGACATATCATGTTCTGTTTTCTAATTCACCTTAGGACTATGTCATGGTATCAGCTATGGCGTTGGTAGGACTCTTACAGGATATTCTGCGGATCGCATAACTGATCATTTGCAGTGCATTGCAGGGCAATGCATCATCATTCCCCAGGTCTACTATGGAGCGGGAAGACATATCGAGTACATCGATCCTGCGGATTTCAGCATGGCCTTCAAGCTGAACTTCATAACCCAGCCTCTGTATCTTTTCGCCATTGCCTTGGTGAAGATATCCGTTGGCTTCTTTTTGCTCCGCATTGCAGTTAGGTTGTTCTACAGGAGGCTCATCGTTGGCATCATGAGTAAGTTGTTCGCCACCGTTTCGCACATGGGCACTGGAACTGATGATTGTATAGTATTCATGGCGGTCTACACAATTGGCTGTTTCTTCACTCTCGTGTTGCAGTGCACTGATCTTCGGATCATGTGGGACCCAACTGTCGAAGGAACATGTTGGACTAGCTCCACTCTCAAGACATTGGGCTATACCAACTCGGCGCTGAACATCAGCACTGATCTCGCCTTTTCAATCCTCATACCAGTACGTGTGTCCTGTAACGATAAGCCAGCCATACTAAGTCCCCATGTAGATACCAATGCTCTGGAATATACAAATGAACCACCGCCAAAAGGCCTCCCTCATCTGCATTCTCGGCCTAGGAATCTTCGCCTCGGCCGCCGCCCTCATCAAACTCAGCTATCTCACCAACTACGGCCGCTCAGGCGACTGGCTCTGGGACTCGCGCAACCTCACCATCTGGACCGTCGCTGAATGCAACGTAGGCATCGTAGCGGGCAACCTACCCAGCCTGAAACCCATATTCCGCACCATTCTCGGTTCCACCTATGGTCGGGGCTCGCGCAAGGCTTCGCAGCCCTACGGTGCAGGTCTCTACGGCGCAGGTACACATCCCCAGCACCGCTCCGTGGCCAAAAACTACCAATCGATCCACTCGAACCGCACGGGCGACGGCGACGGCGAATTCAAAACGTACGGCGCGGCGGGCGAAGCATACATGCTCACGACGATTGATGCCCACCGAGACGGGGAAAAGGGCGGCGACGACGGCGGCAGTAAGAGCAGCTACTCTGGCCAGAGTTCGCCCGCTCGCCAAAGCACAGAGCATATCATCCGCTCGCCTAGTAAGGCGCACACGTACAATGGGGTACTGGGCCGTATTGCCGTCACCACACAGGTCGATGTGACGGAATCGAGCGGTAGTGTGCGGGAGGAGATTGAGCAGCGGGGCTCGAGGCAGTATCGACCTGGAGCTAATGTTAAACATATGGTGTGAAGGCCAGGCCGCTGTACTTGGTTTATGTAAAGAGAATTTAACGACTCGAGACCCCCTTATAATTGAATGTTGATCCATGTACTTGTTCTGGTCCGAAAAACAGATTCCACAAGACTGTTATAATGACTTTTGTTTCATCAGGAGTATGACGTGTTTTTCCTATCCACCTATGCAATAGTGCCTCCAGCCGATTCATGTACTCGACTCGGAGCCCAACAGAATTGATGGGTAGGTACATCTCATGCACTATTATAAACGACTAGCATATACAAGTATATATATACTCCATCTTCACCTCCACTTCCACCTCCATTTCTACTTCCACTTCTACTTCTCCCCCATAAGTCTTTTCCATAATCCTCAAAACAAGGCCGTTTAGCCCACACGCCTCCTTCCGCTTCGCTGGCATCGACATCCTCGCACCGAGGTGCAGCAGACCTACTTATGCGTATACGGAAACGAGATTGTTGGTATTTCCATATTGCACACAGGATACAGGACTTCCCTCCGCAGTATGCATGTACCTAAAGAGGTGAGGAATGCGCAGTATAGCTTGGCAAGAATTGTTCAACAAATCGCCGGTCATTTACGATCGGTGAAGGGTAAGTGCGACCGGTTTTGTGATGGGTGGGGGTGGGGGCGTTATAGTAATCTATGCAAACAGTTGTGTGGTATGTTCAAGTAGTAGTCGATGCAATGTGTTGGGAGGCAGTTGGAATGTTTACGATATATTTTTGACACACATGTTTCTCTCCTTCATATTGCCAATGCTGCATCAACATCGTAACAAAGGTGATGCACATGCTTCGCCAGAAAGGAGCCGATCTCCCTTCCCCCTAAAGATTATTATATCCAATAATTCAATTCAACTCATCGCTTTCTGTGCATTCAATGCCCCCATTCTAGAGTACCGTATTACTATGCGCAATTGTGTTTGTGGGCTCCTCAATGCAAAAAATTTCTCTTCTTTCCAATACATGGTCAAACGCCGTAAACACCAGGCGGTAGATTGGACTGAGAAAAATGATTGTGAGAGCTCCGGTGCTGTACATGGTACAGAAACTTTAGAGCGCCTGCCATCCCGATTTTAAATGACCCAAGGAGTGAAATGTATAGACAGTTGTGAAGCGTAAGGAATGCCGTTATCGTAATCGATGCTGAAGTGTGTCTGTAGATGCGATATGGTACGTGCGATCTGTGTAGGTGTGGACTACCACAGGCCGAAGGCGTAGGTGAAGTAGATGAGCGAGCCGATGGTAGTTCCGGTCGTCATCATGAGAGCACCGAGAGTCATCCTCTCGAATTGGGATAGCGCACCATTGCAATTTGCACACGTCCAGCCAGCTAGTTCATGTCAGTATGTGGCAACGTATGGTTTGATGTGCGTGTGACTTACCAGAGTAGTCGACGTACGGCTGAGGTGTGTACATTCCAAAGCTGAGGCCGCTGAAGGGTGCTAGGTAACCAGCTTGAGGAGCCGCGCTGACGCTCGAGTTGGAGTCGTAGATCATAAGGGTGTACTTGCTAGTCAAGAAGGGTGCCTGGCCCTCTGGAGTCTCGCCCGTGTTCCAGAAAACCTCGGTCTCCTTGGCAGACATGTTGACGGCAATGGTGTAGGTAGCCTGGTTCGCAGTGCAGGAGGCCAGAACATCGATGTTGCTCGGTGTGACGGAGAGCGACGTGAAATTCCAGGCAAACGTTACCCAATCGCCGACCTTGTAGAATGTGTCACCAGCGGTAGCGGCTGGCGTAATCATGGCGACACCTCCAGCAGGCAGTCGTGGGTCATAACTCGTGGGCCTGGTCCGACCGGAAGTTCTGGTGCCTTGCGAACCTGAGGCCCTGGCGGAACCGCTCTGCTCGCTCGTCGGTCTTGCATCGTTGTTGTTGTCATTGTTGTTGTTATTGTTATTGTTGTCGTTGTTGTTATTGTTATCACCGGTTGGTGTTGGCTCTGGTCGTTGTGATTCCTGGTTGTTCTGCGGCGCGTCTGAGGTGTTGTCATTGTTGTTATTGTTGTCTAGAGACGATGGTCAGTGTAGCTTCGGACCAGATTGCTGGGCATAGACCTACTGCCATTGTTGTTATTGTTATTGTTGTTCTCGTTGTTCTGGCGGCCGAGAAGGACGTCCTTGACATTTGATAATCCCTTGATGTCGTCCAACACATCCGACACCTGCATGGCAACCGAGACCGATGACATGGCCATTACGGCGGCGAGAATCTGGGACGGCCTCATGGTGACGACCTGGCCTGGATATGCGGAACTGTGCGGATGGCAGTGCAAGCAAGGCGTAGGCGCCCAAAAGATGATGTGCGGAGAGGTGGGTGGGCTGGTCGGGTCGTGGGGCGGGCAATGCAGCGAGGATTGTTGGTGTTCCAGGCGGGTGTCAACAAGCCGAATGTACGCGGCACGAAAAAAGGATTACGCAAGCAGGTGGTCGAGTGCACTCCTCCGTCGATTAACGAGCGACTGGCGAAGGAATAGGATGAAGCGAAGATGGGGGCGGGAACGAGAGGCGAGAGCAATGGAATTACTACGTAGGTGTTGAGCTGAAAGGAGGCTTGATGAAGGCGTCGTGGAAAAGTCCAAGTCCAGGGGGCGCATGCACACTTTGCCCAACTTAGCCCGTCCGGAATGGGGCCGCCACCAACAGCACTATATTTAACATTTTAGCTTCCGAATCATCATGGACCACTGACCAGGAGGACATCATCATGCGCATCCCAGCGTCGTGATTGATTCGAGAAGATTCACTGTCATCCTCGACCTGCTATTGTTCTTTCGTAGAGACAGTGTGTGCACTGGAGCGTTCCTTCCGATTGCAGCACAAACGCTGTTGCGCCTTCCGAACTGAACCCTGTTGAGCGTTGAGCGTTGTGCAATTGTAACATGGGGGACCAGGACATGGCCATAGCCACCGAGTCCACTATCACGAAGCCCAGCGCATTTGCGTCTCCTTTAATTACTGCATACTCAAGTGTCAACGCAAAGCTCATGATTGATAACGTCCTATCTCACTTGAAAATATTTCGTCATAAACAGGCATACTTCACGACTTCCCCAGACTTCGCCAGTACGGTGCGACGCAGCTAGGTTGTACTTGATTTCCAAGCTTGTCGTGGTTTCTGGCCAAGCCCCATAATGTTCCATGTCTGGCAACCTTGCCTACTCCTATCACAAGTTTCTGCCCCATGATGCGTCGACGATTTACACCTATACTGAAGCTCTTTGTGCCAACATCCATCCCATCGACGTGGTCCTGGCAGGTGGAGCTTGTGACGAAGTGCTACTAAAGAACCCTGCATGTGCCCCAAAGATAGTCACACTGTGGGTCGTTCGTCAATCTGCATCTAGTACTGTATCTAGGCTGCTGGTATCGATTGCTAGCTCCCTAAGCTTATGTTACAAGCTTAGAGGATGAACGCTTACTACAACTATACCATTGTACATACTACCTAAATTCTCAGCCTACCTAGCGTTAGCGCCTTCACGCGTTCACAATCGCTCCAGGCGCTAATGAGCCTGGCTCAACCGTCTACTTACTATCCACACCACCACACATACAGTGACTGTAAATACAATGTCATCAGCACAATCTGTCCAAACCCTCCTCCGCTTCCTCTCCCAAGACGCCAAAGTGCCCCTCGCACAAGCCCTATCCAAAGTCAAAGACCTCCAAGCAGCCTCACTCATCACGTGAACACGCATCCCCCCCACACGCGCCAAACAGCTCTATTAACACCCAGCCTAGTCCATCCGACCTCTCCAAAGCCGACTTCCCAGCCCTCAAAGCAATCTTCGCCGACGAAAAAGTCGCCCGTCAAGTCCTCAATGCCGCAAAACGCGTGTCCAAGAAGCGCTCTGCCAGCGATGCAATGGCACCTACCTCCTCGGCAGCATCATCATTATCATCATCATCATCACCATCATCCAAGAGAATCAAGCCGTTGTTCGGCCGGCCCTTGAATCCCATTCAACTAGAAGCCTCGCTTGCACTGCCCGCCCCAGAGCTGGACGAGGAGAAACTAAAAGCCACGACTTTGTACACAAATCGTGCACCGCTGGTCCTCGCCTTCGCTGTCGTATTGACCAAGTTCAGCATGCCCGAGCAACCGCTGTCGAGCAGGCTGAGCCTTGCGCAGGCTGTGACGTCGATGAATAGTAAGAGTAAAGCAGTCAGTATTGGGATTGAGAGGGGGAAAGCGGCGGAGGAGGAGGGGTGGGGCGAGGGACAGCCGGTAGTTAGGATTATGACGAGAGATGTTAGGGTGATGAAGAGGTGGGGGTATGAGTGGGAGGAGGACGAAGAAGAAGCAGCTGCAGAAGGGACGCAAAGCACAATTGCGGAGAGCACACAGGGTACGCTAAAGTCGAGTCAAGAAACAATCAAGGCGTCTCTCGACACGTCCAAGTCATCGCAAGACACGCTCGTGGAGGTGCCGCCACCCAGGGAGCCAGCGCTGTGGGCCATTGATCTCGAGGCGTTGAGGAAAGCTAATCAGAGCGGCTCGGACAAGCCGCCGGGGAGTCAATTACCAATTTACACGGCGCAGTCTGCACGCGCGTATCTCCTCAAGGCGTTTGAATCTCCAAAGCCCGCGACGACGGAAGTCAAGGGGGAACGAGGGAGGCCCGGGAAGCGGACAGCGACTTCTATTACAGCGGAGAAGGAGAGGAATCTGGGGTTGCTGCTTGGGGCTCTGGAGCTGTTGTTCCGTTCATGGGTGGCGACGCTGAGCAGAGAAGATTTGGACAGGAAAGCATGGGGGTGGTATGTATGTGTTCGACCAGATGTTGCACATGGGACGGCAGGGTGGGGAGGCAAGGGGAACGTCAAGTTGAGTGATATATTGGATTTGAGACGAGTAGATTAGATTACCGATTCTCTAGATATATGGAATAGAGGAATAGATTCAGAGCAGCATTCTAACCTCACAACTTGAACTCTGCATTACTGAGTTCCCAACCCACCCCTCCTCCGTCGTTCCGACGGGCCAGACTTTCCGTCAGTGCCACTTTCTTCTCCCTATTCTTCTCCGTGCATAGCTCGTATATGGTAGATAGGTTGAGTACGAGGGAGTGAAACGGTAGGCTGTCACCGACCAGTTGACTCAAGACGTCTTTCGCATCCTGTATATGTCCCGTGTATAGTAAACAGACTGCGAGATTCTGTGCGACCATGGCATCGCCTGGTATCTTTTCGTGCAGATCACGGAACGAAGATGCGGCGGCATCATAATCGGAGTCTGCAAGCTGGACGAGCGCGTTCAGCGTTCCGTCGATGAGTTCGTCAGGAGACTGTAAGGTCGCATGGGAAAGGCAGCGTCGAGCTGCTTGAATGTCGCCGACGCGGAGCCAGACGAGCGTTTCCATGAGCGCTATCTCTCTCGCCTCAGTGGGGTTGGCAGCATCCTCGGTGGCGGCCAGTGTGCTTAGATGTCGTCCAGCTCCCTCGAGGTCTCCCATCTCCACGAGCACGTTTGCGACGCGTATCCCGCAGTCTCGAAGTCGAGATCGCCAGAGCTTCTTGTCTTCTTCGGTGGTAGCTTTGATGATGCTTTCTCGACACTCGCGGGCGAGCTCGTAGTATCCCATGATGCCCTTGCGCCATTCCCCATAGCCCAGGGCAGAAAGACGCACAACCAGGAGCCGCAGATGCCATGGCACAAGATGCACGTTCGTCAGAGGATGTCTGTAGAATGCGCTGTTCAGGTCCCCAAGCACCTTGCTCTCCTGCGCCGCGAGTTGGTGTTCCTGGAGAAGACAGAGACATGCCAGACGCACATGCACGAGATGTAAGAGTGTTTTGTAGTCACCAGGAGAGGCCGCGGTGACGATGTTGCGTGCTGCAGCGATGGCGGCTAGGCGATAGTGACCAGAGAGCAGGAGGGTGTCGATGGGCGAGGAGATGGGCGGGGCGTGCGGCGCATTGAGGAAGGCGGGCGGGAGGTTGGTGACGGGCAGGACGTGGTATGCGCCGGGCTCTTGGAGGAAGCTGAAGTCTTTGGGGGGCATGTCCTCGATGCCGCGGGCGGGCCCATGGTGTGGTTGCGGGGCAAGCGGGGGCGTTGGGCGCGCTGGGGTTATGGTGCGCGAGGGCAGGCCTGGCGTGCTGGCTGCCAGAGGGCTGCGATGGCGTGGTCAACCAGCGTTCGGATGAGAAATGCTTACGGCATGTGCACTCGTCTACAGAGTCGTCGGCTGAATGCAGTGGGTGTAACCTACTCGTCCACTATGTCATCGTCGAGCGGCCCACGCGTGGTGCGGCGGGCAAGAGCAACTGGCGGTGGTCAGGAAAGGGGATCCAAGCTGCGAGCCTCTAGCTGCTGCTCGTGTATGTGCTGCTCACCGCGCCGTCTATCATCACCACTTGCGACGCGGCCATGGCTGGGGGCGCGCTCGTGTGCAGGCTGGCCAGGAGGAGGTTGCATGGCGGCGCTGACTCCAAGCAGGACTCCCTACCAGCAACCACCAGACGCGGCTGTCCCCAAGCCAAACGGGCTCCGATCTCGGCTGTCGAGCAGAAGCGGGTGTGGGGAAGGGCGGCCAATCACAGCCCCTGCAGCGCCACTCCACCCGATTTTATGTCGGCCGCGACCTGGCTGGTCATGGACTGAACGCAAACAGGCGGTTGACTCTTAAGCTAGGCTCTCGGTCGCTTTATGACACCTCGCACGCTTGTTTTGGGTTTTTCACTGCCTCACCCTCTCCGCTCTCCGTAGTTAATAATACAGTCCTGCGACGGACGCCCTTTTCTTCACCATGCAGCAGTCACGCACGCGAGCCATCCAGGCTCTCAAAGGCGCCCGCAGCTTTTCCACCTCCGCACAAAGGCCCGCCCTGTCGCCCTACCGCCGGCCAGCGCAGGCCCTCTCCTCCAAAGTCTCGACAGAAGATGCAAAGAGGCCGCAGAGCACGGCAGCCGCTGCCACACAAACGGCGCGAGCAAGGCCCTCGCCTGCCTTCAATCGCGACGACCACAGCGATGTCCAGCCATTGAAGCCCTACCGCTCGCCCGCCATGGACCACTCATTCGTCGGCATGACTGGCGGAGAGATCTTCCACGAGATGATGCTGCGCCAGGGCGTCAAGCACATTTGTACGTCGTCGTTCCATTGTGCGATTGCACCTGCAACTGTCTCAGTCGCTAACATGTGACTCAGTCGGCTACCCCGGAGGTGCTATCCTCCCTGTCTTCGATGCCATTTACCAGTCAAAACACTTCGACTTCATCCTGCCCCGACATGAACAGGGCGCCGGCCACATGGCCGAGGGGTACGCCCGTGCCAGCGGTAAGCCCGGTGTTGTGCTCGTCACCTCTGGACCCGGCGCAACCAATGTCGTCACACCCATGCAGGATGCTTTGATGGACGGAACCCCTCTGGTCGTCTTCTGCGGACAGGTCGTTACCAGCGCTATTGGCTCGGATGCTTTCCAAGAGGCTGACATGGTCGGCATCACAAGACCTTGCACAAAGTGGAATGTGCTTGTCAAGAACATTGCTGAACTCCCACGAAGAATCAACGAGGCTTTCGAGATCGCAACAAGCGGCCGTCCTGGACCTGTCCTCGTTGACCTGCCCAAGGATGTCACAGCCAGCATCCTCACAAGACCCATTCCAATGAGCAGCTCCCTGCCCACAGCCGTCAGCGCAGCCACCCTCGCCGCGAGAGAGTTGAGCAAGCAGCAGCTCGACACTTCCATCAGGAGAGCCGCCAACTTGATCAACATGGCGAAGAAGCCCGTCATCTACGCTGGACAAGGTATCCTCCAGACCGAGAATGGCACTGCACTCCTCAAGGAGCTTTCGGACAAGGTCAACATTCCCGTGACCACGACCCTGCAAGGCTTGGGCGCTTTCGACGAGCTTGACTACAAGTCCCTGCACATGCTAGGCATGCACGGTTCCGCGTATGCCAACATGGCCATGCAGGAGGCGGATCTCATTCTCGCACTTGGTGCTCGTTTCGATGATCGCATCACTGGCGCCATTGCCAAATTTGCGCCTGCTGCAAAGGCAGCTGCAGCTGAAGGTCGTGGAGGAATCGTTCACTTTGAGATCATGCCCAAGAACATCAACAAGGTTGTGCAGGCAACCGAGGCTGTTGAGGGCGATGTTGGCACCAACCTCGCTCGCCTGATGCCCCTCCTGAATATTGTCAAGGAGAGGCCAGAATGGTTTGCTCAGATTGACGACTGGAAGAAGCGATTCCCATGGGCTTACGAGAAGGAGGGCGAGAACGGCTTCATCAAGCCCCAGACTGTCATGGAGAAGCTGTCAGACATGACTGCAGACCGCAAGGAGGAGACCATCCTCACCACTGGTGTTGGACAGCATCAGATGTGGTGCGCCCAGCACTACCGATGGAGGTACCCACGCACTATGATCACCTCTGGTGGTCTCGGAACGATGGGTTACGGTCTGCCTGCGGCCATCGGCGCCAAGGTCGCCCGCCCTGAGTGCACCGTCATCGACATTGATGGTGACTCCTCTTTCAGCATGACTCTTACTGAGCTTTCTACGGCCGCCGAGTTCAACATTGGCGTCAAGATCATCATCCTGAACAACGAAGAACAGGGCATGGTCACCCAATGGCAAACCCTCTTCTACACCGATCGTTTCTCGCATACACATCAGCGCAACGCCGACTTCGTCAAGCTCGGTGACGCCATGGGCGTCCAAGCGAGACGTTGCAGCAAGATCGAGGACCTCGAGGCGTCTCTGCAGTGGCTCTTGGACTCCGAGGGTCCGGCCCTATTGGAGGTCGTGACGGACCAGAAGGTGCCTGTTCTGCCCATGGTCCCGGCTGGTAGCGGTCTGCATGAGTTCATGGTTTACGATGAGAGTAAGTCTTCATACTCCCTTTTCCTGCAAGCTTGATTACTAACAATTTCAACAGAGACACAAAAGGAGCGTAGAGCCAACACGAAGAAGCGATCTGGTCGTTGAACGTCGTCTCTTTCTCTCTTTTGCATCTGTACCATTTCATTTCGACTGTACATTTTGGGTCCGCATCGGCGTTTCTTCTGTTTTGACGCTTTGCAACAATGTTTATTGGCGGATATGCGCGCATTCTTGCAAAAGGTCCCGTGGCATACTATCAAAAGCGAGATATCAACTTTGGCCTAGATATGAGATGATGTAGGCATGAGATGGATGTGAAATGCCGAAATCCATTTTTATTTGGTGGGTTTCAATTCCATGCCTTTTCGAAACAAATGGCAAATGTGTGTGTGTGATGCTTGGTGAGACTTGAAGTTCCGCCGACAGATATGCACATGTCTTATTCACCCATGATCTTCAACCTCCACACAATTGAAGCCCCCGAAATGGAAAAGAAAGGCTAATACATCCTGTCCTACCCAAGGAAATCACTTCCAATTTACAATTTACATTTTACACTATGAGACCAACCCCCTATATAAACAACATTTTATCCCTATGCTACTACAACTACAACGATCCCAGTCCCAATACCCGACATTCCTCTCTCCCACACCACTAGCTAGCAACAGCCACAACCACAGCAACAGCACCATGTCAACGCCAAAAGCCGAAAATTGCTACACCAGGCTACCATGCAATCTCTCGCGGGATCTCTACTCTCTACACCATATAAAACTCACAAAAATAATTTCGGAGTATATATGTAATGTGTAGACATGGTGTAACCAAAAAAAAGGATAGAGAAAATGAGAAAAGAAAGAAGAAGATGAAGATGAAGATGAAGATATCTAAATTTCCCCCACCCCCCCCCCCTATCTTCGACAACGGAATATCATGGTCGTTTCGCTAAATGTATTTACCTACCTACCTTCCTACCTTTTCCTCTTTATTCTCAATATTTTTCCAAATCACGAAAACAAAAATTGCTTCTGCAAAATGTGATGATGTGAATGTAACAGTACCCTGGAGAGATGTGATGTTATGTTGTACACTCTAGAGGAGTTCTATATCTGAAAATGTGCAGGAATTCAGGAGGCAATGTCAATTTCTCACTTGCCAATATCTCTAAACATGTTCATGGTCGGTGAGAATCCAAACAGATAGGGTTTAAACACAGGCATTTCCTTTTGCCTCGTGTTGTAGGCAGCATTATGTTGATGGGCCCCACGGTATAACACAACTATGATTGCGATAAATCGTTTCATTACACAAAGTAAGCTATTTGAGACGCCATCCTTCCTTTCCAACCAAAAATGGAAACACAAGGGACCCTCCAGAAGCCTGCCAGGAGGTCACAGAGGGTATATCATCATTATGAACCTATTGTTACACGATGCTCGTTCAGCCGAGCCTTTTTCATATTCCACCAACCATACGCATGTCGTAAGATCGTATTGTCAACGTCGGGTAGTCATGTCAGGTGAACGACATGACTGACGTCGTTTGTCAGTAGTGTTGACGTGCAGCGACGCATTTACAACTCGTCCTTGGCCTTCTTGGAAGCAGAGCTGGCACTTGCGGCAGCGGCATCGTATCCACTCTGGGCAGACTTCGAGGCAGCTGAGGCGGCGCTGGCAGCAGACTTGGAGATTGATGAGGATGAAGAGGCAGCAGCCTTAGCAGCAGCACCGGTAAGAGATTTGGCGCTGACCGAGGCAGCAGAAGAGGCAGAGCTGGCGCTCTTAGCGGCAAGGGAAGAAGCAGAGCTGGCACTGGCACCAGCAACAGAGGTGGCAGAAGTCGCGCTAGCGGCAGCAAGACCGATCTGTTGCTTGATCAAGTCGGTGTAGTAAGCGAAGCCGCCAGTGGCAGCACTGTACTGGTTGCTGGCCTTGGAGGTAGCGGCACCGTAGGCAGACTCGGCGGTAGCAGAGGCGCTGTCGCCATAGAGACGAGCACGGTGCTTGCGGGCAAGAGCGATGAGTTCGTTACGCTTGGAGCCCTGGGGGACCTTGATACCGTTCTTGTCTGCCCACTCCTTGATCTGGCTGTCAGACCACGATTCAAGGAGCGCATCGCTGAGGCTCTGTTGGGCATCGGCAGCAGCGGAGGAGACAGAAGCGTAAGCACCCTGAGCATTCAAGCTAGCGAGACGGGATTGGCGGCGGATGTTGGCGATCAAAGAATCACGAGTAGAGGGCTGGGGAACGGGATAGCCACGCTCATCAAACCAGGACTTGAGGTCGGAGTCAGACCAAGACTCATACAACCAGTCGCCTGGGTAGTTGACGGTCTCCTTGGCCTTCTCTGCGGCGGACTGGTAATTGTTGCGAATGGCAGCGAGAAGAGAGTCGCGCTGACGGGGCTGGGGAACGGGGATGCCATGCTTGTCGGCAAAAGCCTTGAGCTGAGAGTCGGACCAACTGACGATGGTCAGTAACGTGACTACCGTGCGAGTGTAGCACAACTTACGTGTCGAAAATCCAGTCCTTGACGCTACCATAGGCCTGGTTGGCTGAATCCTCGGTCTCAGTCCAGTAGACCTTGACCTGCTCGGCAAGGCTCTTAGCGTCTTTTTCAGTGCCCTTCTTCGCCTGCTGGCCTTTAAGGGTCAAGTAGTTGCCGAGGGTCGCTGCATCCCAGCTGGTGTAAGGAGTGACAACCTTGTCGTTCCAGTTGGCCTTGACGGTGCTGACCAGGTTCTTACGGTCAGAGGGGCCTGGGTGAGGGACGTTGTGGTCCTTGAGCCAGCGCTCAAGCTCCGTCTCGTGCCACTTGTCGTAGACTGGTTGTTATTGTAAGCATGGGGTTCATCGATATCGAGTGTAAAGAGCCGACTGAGAGCTGCCTAGCAACGGGAACAAGCGGTCTTGCATCTCAAGCAGTCAGGTGACAGAGAAAGAAGAAAAGAGGGGCTCCCACTGTACGCACCAGCACTTCCAAACCAGCTGTTAGCTGTTGCCTGAGCGGCCAGCGTCACCACAAGGGCGGGAGCTAGGGAGAACCTCATGGTGTGAGGATATTTTTGTGTGTATGGGGAGGGGAGTCGTAATATCGATAAATTAATCGAAGACGAGAAGAGGATGGCGAAAGCAAGCTCGGCGGGTGTAGGAGATCTTCAGGTGATAAACGGCGTGCGAGCTTTATGGGGAGGGCACAACGGCGGGCAGATAAAAGCGTCGACATGACGTACTGCCGACAAACAAGGTCCAGGTTGCGCCTGCCTACGCCCCGCAGCCAATGGGAAGCCGTGGCCTCTGGGGCAATCGCGTTTTTGTTGTGCGCAATTGTGAGATGGACTTTTACAAGTGCAAGCAGAGTCTGCGCCCCACGAGCTGTCAATCGGACAGAAGCTTGCCTTCGTGAAATCAACCTGACGATCCAAACATTGCTCCATTCTCTGTATTGCTCCAGGTGCTCTGGCTGCCCAAACCCAATGCCACGAAGCCGCAGCGTGTTGCCATGGCATTTTCACAATCCCCATCACAATCTTGTGCGGGGATTGGTACGGGTGTCGGTGCGCCCCTAGCTCCACCGCCTTTGACGTCATTCTCCACGTCGCAAACATAACGAACTACGCGCAAATGCCTATCCATCTCATGTGGCGTGGCGTTCAGTCAATCACGAATATTGAAAACACCTGAACTATGTATTAAGAATCTACCAAGTGGAAAGGCATCAAGTATCCGTCGAATCGTTGCTCAAATGCTCGCTATTGCAACCTGCTATTCTACTTTCATTTCATACATGTCTCAAGCGCTGACGCTTACATCTAACGCTCACATTTCCTTGGTAGCCTCATTGATAACCTTATCGACATTTCCATCATTGCTTCCCTTCGTATTTCCACCTGCAACTGATTAGCACTGGCCTGACTGATCAATAGATTTGACTACACACCTGGGATCTTATCGTTCTTAGCGTCCTCATTGCTGACCTGTCCAGCCGGCTTCTCAGCCCTATTTGCCACCGCCTCATTGTGCTTCTTCACATCCTCACTCTGCTCTGACGCCTTTGGGGGGTTCTCGTTCAGAATCTTGGGTTGCGCACCCTTCACCTCGCTGGCGCTCGGCCGGTTTTGTTTGCCCTGTTCAACAGCGGGCTCTTTCGACGCATTCTGACGTGCAGATGTGGAGAACTCGCGCTTGCCAGACGACGAACCGGTCTTTGCATTGGATGTCGAAGAGTCGGCCTTGGGATTCGAGTTGCTACCGCCGTTGTCTGGGTTTGGAGAAGACGACGATTTGCCTTCAGCAACTTTGGGAGGTGCGGGACCGGGATGCTCAAGGTTTTCGCTAGGATTCTGTCCCTGCTTCTCTGGTTTCTCGCCTGCAGGATTCCCGTTGCCAGAGCCGTAGTCTGTAGTACCGAAGCGTACTTGTAAGCGGGCTCGAGGGGCTGTTGACAGGACTGCTGGACGTAGCGCCGCGGAGCGCAACATTGACACAGGGCGTAGGAAGCTCATGATGTAGTTTCGTGGATGATTATTGCAATTGAGCGTGCGATGTAAATTTGATCGGTTCGATGATCGAGGAGCGGCGTCTGGAGCTGTCGATTGTGCACAGTAGCTTGGGTTGGTGACACTGTCCGAGCTCCATAGTACGCATATGCATGACGTAGTCCTTCATCACGTCACCTCTTGGTGCCACCAGCCACTTGCAGCAACAAAGCGTTCAGGCTAGGCTCGTTATTAGTCTAAAGACAGTATGGACCCAAAGCCATGGTGATGGGCCGCAAATGTTGAGGAGCAGACTTCATGTCTTGATCGTAGTCAACGACACAGGTGGCTGGAAGGCGACGACCAGCACGATCAACCCTGAACCCCAATTCTGTATACATGTTGAAAAGGACCCAGCTATCAACCCTCCGTATCACAGACGATGCTTTGTCCTGTGGGAGATTTGCAGGGGCTCCAATTTTGAGAATAACGTGATACGGTATTGCAGTGAGGAGTTCTCTGAAGAATGCCTTATGGACGTAATGCGTAGTGTTCCAGTCAGACAATTCGGGATATGCCCATTCGTAGTATCTGGGGTGGAATGTTGGTTCAATGCGCAGATATTGGAGAGATGGAAAATATGAAAGAAACGACCTCCAGTCCACGTAGCGGTCCATTCGTATAGCGTCCTTGAGTTGCAAATCCAGCTGCAATTTCTTGATTCGTGAAAAGTCCCATCCGTATGGAGCATCGAACATGGTCGAAGGCAGCTTGTTGAGGGATATGTGGAAGCAGTTCTTACTATACAGATAGTCACTTGCTTCTGCATACATTCTTCTGGAAGTACGAAGCAGATTCAAGTGTAAACTGGGCTCGTTGATTTTCGGTCGACAACGTATGGGCCGCGCTCCACTTGCTGATCTTTGCCGATTGAGCCGTTCCCGCGATGCTTTGGCCGTGACCTGTTTCTGCCGAGTCTTCAAAATCCTCGTTGCTACGATAACAGCCTCGAAATCGGAGGAAGTGTATACCACGAGATGTGAATATATGAGATCGCGTATCTCTTGTGGTAGATCGAAGAAGGGAAACGGCCTCTGTCCGGAGGGACCATCGTATTCCCGAAGCGTTGTGGTCTGTATAGAACTCTGGGCATGTCTATGGACATGGCCCAGTGTAATTGCTCTTGTTGATTCGCATGGACGAACGGGGTATTCGTAGGGTTCGTTGTCCAACTTTGCATTCATACCGAACACCTGGCCTACCGTGGTGCATCTCCGCTTTGGGCTTCGACCCATAACTCTGGTTGACTTTGGATATCCTGAGGACTGTAACAAATGATATTCGCATTGACTACGACCCTACAAACTACTTTAAGGATTTCGTGGACTAATAATTTGCATCAACTCATCCTGGTTCCAAAACAAGAAAGATTATTTCTTCAATCTCGCATAATCGGAAATTACGAGACGCCATAACGGCCTGCAATAGTTCGCACTTGGTTCGAGCATCCTCTCTCGTCCGTAATGAGGATGAGAACTGAAACGTCAAGTGGGCCGGGCGCTGAGGAACCGCTGCCGAGCACGATGGGTTGGCACAACCAACGTGTGAGGAAAATGTATCTTTGAAAAGAGCGTTAAGTCTCGATGAATTTCGGATGAAGAGTACGAGCTGTATAGTCAGAAATAAACGTGGCAATAGGTAAGGGGTGTTCAGTGTTAACAGTACACAGTAGGCTTTGGAAGCATTTCTCGTGTCAACTGTGGCGTACTGTTTCAGACCCAGGACATTGCTCATATAACAGAACTGCTAAGCGAACATCGCCAAAGTGGAAGGAATTACCGTCGGTAAAGTTCATGCAGAATTCATGCGATACCTTGCCAGCAACATGGATGGATTGTAAAAGGAAAGCAAGTTTAGCCGTCCACGCCCACTTTGGCGTGTCGAAAATACTTCATGCCCACCCAAGCAACGACGACCCAAACCCAGGCCATGACTGCTGTACAGACCATCAAGGCAGGGTAGTATCCCGTTATGGGCAAAGTGTCGTCGTCTTCAAGATCGGGTGGAGCGTATGGTGTTTCGCCCACGTCCCACGCCCAGCTCCATACTCCTAGACAAGAGCCCATGCCGACGACGAACACGACCCACGTTGCTATGAGCACAACCCACCCCCACCATTCTGTCTCGCTGTAGTCCCACTCTTCGTCCAAGTCCAGTTCCGGTGTGGTGGGCACGGCCGAGGCTTGGATACGTTGCTCGCCGCGGTTCGAACGACGTCGTGAAAGCGACATAGCCGGGCCTTGACTCGAGACATTGAAGGAAGATGCACTGCTAGAAGCAGCAGGGCGATAGAAGGACATGTGATCATCTTCGTCTGTAGTTGATGCGTAAGGTCCACCCGGGCTCGATATGGGTGATTGGAGCAGTTGCGGTGTCTGATGACTGGATATGCGTGTGGCCCCAAAATGATTACCAGGTGAAAGGTGCTCGGCGTCGGAGGATGAGTTGACGGATCTGTTGGAGTAACCCGCTGGACGAGGTGTAGATTCATGCTGAGGCGAGTCTACGCTCATGGTAGTGGTGATAATTGGCGCTGCTCGCTCTTTCCGTAATGAGCCACTTCGCTCTCGCATCTTCGCCATGGCCGCCTGTCTCAATGATCCTTTCCGCTGCCTGCCATGGCTCTGGCGAAGGGCAGTTACGATGGAGGGACCACTCCGTGTGATCTCCACATCCTCAGGCTGCCCGAGCTCGTCAGTCGCCGTCTTTTGCGACGTTGCCACCGAATCCTTCGACCTTAAAAAAGAAAGGCTACCTAGGATTCCACTAGACTTGGTCTTTTTATGGGATTTGCTACCGCCCTCATGACTGTTCTCCGCATTCTGAGGGTTCAACTGCGTCGTTTGGGGAGGTTCAGATGACATTGAATCGTGCAATAAGCTCATTACTCTTTACACGCTGAAGCGCACCTCAAAGCAGCTTCATCCGACTGTCTTCATGTCTTGTTTCGATCCGTTAGATACGAGGGTGTTCCAGATGCATCAGGATTCAGGTCCCTGACAGGCGTGGCTGTCCACTGTCAACGGAGTGGGTCTCTTAGCCGAGGCTGTGCAGGGGCTTGGATTGGCTGCATGTGCAGGGATTCGTTTGGTGGAGATCAGCTACTCTCCATGAGGAAGCCTCTCCAATCTCCCCTCGACCTCGCGTCTAGGGCTCGTCTGGAATTGTCGTCGCTGTTGCTCGCACCGACGCACATGTGTCCTCTCCTTTAGGCGATCCTTACCGTCGCTCCTTCATCTGTCGTCATGGCGTCAAACATGCCATTGCCGAGGCCTCCGAGGACCCCAACACCGCCTCCCGACGAAGATGCTGCACCCCCAGTTGGCTTGGGATTCGAGGGTGAGCTCTCTGCCGGCGACCTGGGCTTCGATCCGGATGCGCTCTCGCCCATGTCCGCTACCTTTCCTCACAAGCAGTATGCCACGCTGGGACCGGGCGATTCCGTCTCCCAGATGGCGTCGCCAAACACACTCTACACGCCTGCAAGCGCAACCTTCCCATACACGCCAGCAAGTGCTGCAAGTGGAACGCCAAATACTGAAGCACAGTCGATGAGCGGATCGGACAATGCGAATCCCTTCAACTTCCAGTCGGTCGCCTACCAGCCTGGACGACCCCAGGCAAAACAAAACGTACGTCGTATCTTGTACGATGCATGGATTCAGACTGACGATAGCAGGATATTGGCCGACGACGAGGGCACAAGTACAAACACAGTAGTGTCTCGCATCAGATCTTCCTCGAGCCAGCGCCGCGGGCTCCTCTCCAACTTCCAGCTTCGCTCCCCATTCCGACGTTCAAGGAGTACCGATCATCCATGTCCAAGGACCAGAAGCTGCGGCTCGCATGGTGTTTCTGTCATCTAGTCGTAGCAGGCCTCGTGCAATGGGGTGCACATGAGTCGCTAGCCCTCACAGTGTTATCTCGTCTGCTATTCTACGATGCGCTTGGGGCTTTTCTCTGCGTAGCTGTCGACGTGGGCTCCAACTTTGAGGTCTGGAAGCGATCCAGCATCCGCCATCCCTTCGGATTTGAACGACTGGAGGTGATTGCTGGGCTGGGCATGTCTGTAGGGCTCTTGTTCATGGGACTGGATCTCATCTCCCATGGTTTGACCCACGCTTTGGAAAATACGGGAGGACACCATGCACATCACGCAGACGGCCACGAGCGTGTATCTCCTGGCAGCATTGATCTTGCAGCGCTCAGTGGCATCGTCTCGACGTTGGTCTCGGCGATTTTGCTAAAGAATCACGCTCGGATAGGAAAGGTGATGCGGCTGAGTGCTATTGATAACCTCCCCTGGGTGCTGAGCAACCCTTCGCATTTCCTCACCCTTTCCTGCTCAGCACTGCTTCTACTATTGCCGCTTCTGAGCATACAAATGTACGTCTGGTTGGATCGTACTCTTTCTTTCTCAGTGGCATTTGCCATGGTAGCACTTGGTTGGATACAGGGTTGGGCATTGGGAAAGATGCTGCTCATGTCCTACTCAGGGCCGGGGGTGTCGGATGTCATGTACGACCTAGAGACCGACCCGGCGATCAGCACCGTGGAAGAAGCGAAGTTTTGGCAAGTCCACTACGGACTGTGCCAGGCCAACTTGAGATTACGAGTGCGCGATCTGGACGAAATCGGACGACTTCGCGACCGTATCGGGAGCATGGTGCGCAATCGCCTGGGCGGAGGCTATGGCAGCGGGGGACAAAAGTGGGAGGTTTCCACACAGGTGACGTTGGAAAAGGACTGAAAAGGGTTGGATTGGGCAGTGTGGAATTTTGCATTTAGGTTCTGCAATAGGCAGTGTACAGTGTGCAGCTACCTAGTATGGCACTTGGCTGGCGAGTCATTTTATTCATCAGCATCCATGGAGATGTGCATGGCCCACCAGGTTTGCAGCCCAAACGTCGCCCCCGGGGAGGCAGTGTGAGGCCAGCGTGCGAATCATGGTGCCGCCCGCGTTTGCTGGTTGCAGCAGGACGTGTCGGCAGCAGGCAGACGGACGCAAATGAAGCGGTTTGGCAGGCAAAGATTGACTGCCTACATCATCTGCATCTGCCCCAAGACCAGTCGACAAGTCGCAGCCAGTCCATCTGGCTCCATCTGGCTCCATCTGGCTCCATCGACGCCTGACGCCAGCCCCCTGCTTCGGCTAGCCGCTAGCGAGCGACCCTGAGAGGCGGGCGAGGTGTGGTGGATCAACAGGCACTCTGTGCGCTTCACACCGCCGGTGGCTTGCCCCGTGCAAGTGGTCAGCCTGCGTCTGATCGGGGTTGGCCTGCCTGCAAGTGTTCGCT
Organism: Plenodomus biglobosus; assembly: GCA_022343325.1. Taxonomy (NCBI): domain Eukaryota; kingdom Fungi; phylum Ascomycota; class Dothideomycetes; order Pleosporales; family Leptosphaeriaceae; genus Plenodomus; species Plenodomus biglobosus. The sequence goes on along the minus strand of JACTNT010000027.1, from coordinate 666,407 downwards.
GTCCAGTGTGCGTCCGTCACGCCCACCGCAACTCTCCACAATCTCGCTTCCCTTTGTGCGCCGCACGCACAGCTGCCAACGTGTTGCCAGAGCCTGTGACCTGTCAGGCTGGCAGCCGGTCAAGCAATAAATCGCCTGCAGGGCCCCGGGCATGGCGAGGGACCGCGATGAACGAGGCACGCGATACGTCGCCGACGACCGTCACCGGGACGACGACCGCCAACATCGACGCCGCCATAAATCCCGCGGCCACGACGACGAGGCCCGGCGGGAGCGACGCAAGTCCCGCGATCACGACCACGAGGCGAAACGAGAGCGCCGCAAATCCCGCGACCACGACCACGACCACGACGACGAGGCCAGGCGGGAGCGACGAGAACGCAGACGCGCAGAGGAGGCACGACGACAGGCAGAAATCGACATCGATGACTTGAGGACGCGCCGAGAATCCTACTACAGCCGCCCTGAATCCGACCGACGGGGGGAACGCATGGCACAGGAACGACGCACCGACTCGGCAAGGGAAAAGTCTCGCACCAGTCAACGTGCTGACGTCCGGCGAGATAGCTCACGTCGTGTGAAGCGGAGGGACGTCGTCGAGGACAGGAGCGACGACTTTGTCTACGGGCGGCCAAAGTCAAGGGGCGTGGTGGAAGAGGTCACTGTCCGAAGATCTTCTGCCCTCAGGAGGAGCGAGGAGGGCGGATCCTCTAGGACAGCATACAGTCCACGTTCAGGTTCTGGATCCACCTCTGGTCGCAAAATAGAGGTGCCAAAATTGAGCAGGTACTGAGTATCCAACCTCAGCCTCCCCGTTCTCCCTACTAACACCGTCCAGAAGTACATCAGTCCGCGAACCAAGCTGGGGATTCCTGTCATCAAGGCCGTCAGTGCGACGTACAAGCACCATGAAATCGCCGCCACCGCCCTCACCAGTCGTCCGCACACAGTCCGCCAAGGAGCCCGCACGAAGGAGTGGAATTCTATCAAGCTTCTTCAGGCCTCCCCAATCACGAACACCCGTTGCTGCAGCACACAAGGAAGTACCAAGGTTAGTCAATTGCACCACATCTGATGTGACTTCACTAACACTTCCGCAAGGGTCGACTGCCTTGTTTGTATGAACGATGACCTGCCCATCAACAAAACCGTCAAGCTTGCCTGTGGCCATCGCATGTGCAACTCATGCTTGAAGCGACAGTTCACCCTCTCTGTTCAAGACCCCCAGCACATGCCCCCCAGATGCTGCACGACAGAGCACATCCCACTTAGATACGCCGAGCGACTATTCGATGACAAGTTCAAGGTGTTATGGAACAAGAAATACCAAGAGTACACAACGGCCAATCGTCTTTACTGTCCTGCCAAGGGCTGCGGACAATGGATCAAGCCTTCACGGATTCGCATGGACCTTACATACGGCCGCAAGTATGCACGATGTGGCTCATGCCAGACTAAAGTATGTGCTCTCTGTAACAGCAAATTCCATACCAGGAAGGAATGTCCAAAGGATGAGGAGACCAATCGCTTGGTAGAGATGGCAAAAGAAAAAGGCTGGCAGAGATGCTACAGCTGCAAGGCTGTGGTGGAGTTGAAGGAGGGTTGCAATCACATGACTTGGTACGTCGTAGTGCTTTTTTGCATCTTGAATTTTTCTAATTCCAAATTAGTCGTTGTACTGCACAATTCTGCATGGTATGCGCTGCACCCTGGAAGACTTGTAACTGCCCATGGTTCAATTATCAGCATATCGAAGATGACGACCGACCAAACGACGCACGCGACCCATACATAGCAAACCATGACGTTGTTGAGGTCATTGAGTTCCCAGAGGAGCCTTCTCCACCACTGGCGCGCCGACCAAGCACCCGTACCCGCCACCGTAGCGAACGGAGCCGCGACGTTGATAGAACCGACCAGGTGTTAGCCGCACATGTACAGTCGCGAATGCGTCTTGAGCCCCGCCCCACAACATCAGAAGTACGCCGCTCAGACCCAATGGGTCAAGTGTACGGACTGGGGAACGCTGGCGGTCACCACATGAATGAATCATATGCAGTCCGTTCTACACCCGCTTTGGCACCGCGTACCTCATCCCGCCAGTCGACTCGCCAATCGACTCCACGTACATCTTTCTTTGGTCGTCGCGTCCAAGCGCCTGCCCCTGCGCGCCCATCAGCACAAGCCACCGCATCCGCAATGGCTGGGCTTTCACGAGACGGAAAGAAGGTTGGCGCAAACCGCGTGGGAACATGGCTCACATACATCCAGGTCGATGCAGAGGCTATCAACACCGCGCCCAGAGGTGTTGAAGTCGATGATTGGCGGTGCGATGGCACCATGATTGGCATTGATTAAGTACATACATTCGTTTTCGCATTTACATCACGTTCACTAGGGCATTGTTGGAGTTTTGTACATATCATTATTGGCTGGAAGGGCATTGAGCGAGCGAGATACCCACTATACTTATTTTTAATGCATTATTAGACGTACTAGAGAATTCGTTTCTAACATTATGCTTCACCTATTGTTTCAGTGAACACTACGGCCTGTCTTTATATTGTATACTAATCATGTAAAGTAAAGCACACACTATTGCAAAAAGAATTCAAGACATCAGCAACGATGTATATGCGGCTGAAGTTGTACCACTTAGTGCATGACTCATGTTGCTATGCGTGCTATTATTGTGTGCCATTGGGACTGGGGATGATGGACACTGACAAAAAGAGCAAAAAGAAAGTTCGAATTGTCCTGAGTGAACTCAGGCACAGTGGTGAATGTCCCCTTCGTGGATCGAACACGATACCTCCAGATTTAGTGACTGATGACTTCAGTCTGGCGCTCTCCCAATTGAGCTAAGGAGACTGGTTTCTTATTGGAAAGTTGGCAAACTAGTCATTAAACAATCCAGAGCATGTGAATAAAACCAACGACGCAGCTTGTTTCTCGTCTCACACGAGACGGGTGACTGTCTCCAAAACTGCAAATTTTACCAGGGATATTCACTTTGTGGGGTCCACTCCTCTAGCGCGACTTATAGTGGACCGAGGCTTCCTATGCTCGGACCTCCGATGTGGAGCCGCCTGTTCGGTGAACTCACCTCTAACTTTTGAACTTCAACCTCGATCCCACATAATAACAAGTTGGGGACCGACAAACATGCAGCTGTCACCCCTAGCGAACCCGATGGCTACAATAGCCCAACTAGAAACCTCAGGCTCACAACTCGATGGCATTCCAATCGATCTGGAGGACTCCATACGCTTTGCAGGCGCAAGGCTCACTCAAGCAGCGGGACAGCTACTCAGGCTCCCCCAGGAAGTAATTGGACAAGCCATTGTTGTCTTCATGCGGTTCTGGCTCGGACCTGAGGGCGGTAGTCTGGCAGAGTTTGGCGCTGAGGTACGCCAAGTTTGCGCCTGTTTCTTCTATCCTGTACTGACTACAATAGGAAGTGTCAATGTCCTCGCTCTACCTCATCACCAAGCTCTCCGCTTACCCAAAATCAGCGCGAAGTCTGATTAATGTCTACGCTTACCTTGCATCCTTGCCATCCACGTATATCAACCTCGCCCATCTCCACCAGAAACCCGACGCAGCTTCATATTATGTCTCAGAGGGCACATATGAGCGCATGCGCATGACGCTCTTCACTACCGAACAGCGCATACTACGCACCCTAGGTTTCCAGGCCCACGTCGCCCTTCCATACACACTATGTATCACGTACCTCCAAGCGCTAGACATCTTCTCGCACCCGCGCGCCTCTGATCTTGCAAAACGCGCAATCGCGCATCTAAACACGGCGCTGTTGAGTCCACAGTGCTTGTACCTGACGCATCAGCCGCCTGCACTGGCCACCGCCGCGATATACTTGGCTGGAAGGGAGATGGGTGTCAAGATGCCGGAGTGCGAATGGTGGGAGGTGTTTGATACGGATAGAGAGGAGCTAGGATTTCTGTGTGTGGGTATGTTAAGTTTGGAAGGATTCGCGCAACAGGAGAAGAGCAGGTGGGAAGGGAAGATAGTCCCGATGACTGTGCGGGAGGTTGAGCTTGAGGTGAAGAGGCGTAAAGAAGATGCGTAGAAGGTTTACCGTCTCCAGAAGTCGTCAAAACCTGAGACAGTGGCAGATCCTGCCAGAAAACGCCCTGTGACGGTCATTGTGAAGAAGCTTCCTGATCGATTATATCTTCGACAGCGTCTTTGTTGAGCAAACAATCACAGTATACAGTGACAGGCGACATCACAATGTAGCGCAGCCAGTTACCTAAGAGCAACATGCTAGGGAAAACAGAATTCCAACCCTGGGTCCGGCCAGAGACGCGTAACACCAAGCCAAACACCGAAATAACGAAGCTAGCCAATAGCCGATTCATAAGCGATCGGAAAGGACGCCGCTCAACCCCAATCTACCAGGTATCAAAAGCAACCCAGCAGGATAAGTCGATATTCGATACATCTTCGGACGAATCAAGCACCATGGGATCTTCTGAAGACGAATTTGATGAGTATAGCTATATTTTCAGCTGGATATCTACAAGCAGCGGCTCGCTGCCGACCCTGGGAAGATCACGCGCCTCAGAGCATGAAAGAAGATTAGATCGGAGCACTTTGTCCTCGCAGCAATCCAGGAACAAGATGCAAGGAAGATTGACAGACGGCCACGATGGAACTACGCGTTGGGTGGCAGGAGTCAGTAAAGAAGGGCAAACTGTGTATAGAGTAACGGAAGAAATCCCATTTCAGTCAAATAGTCCGAGTAGTCTGAGACGGAACGCGGCTATCCGACGGAAGAGCACGAAAACTACAACAGCACTACCTCGCGTAGACAGCACCCGGGCGAGCAGAGACTCATCCATCGGCCATGTAGCACAGCTTTCTACTGCGCGTAGCTCTAGCCAGCCCCGATCTACGTACCGTGCTGTGAGCTTCGGTGCAGATGACGAGGTCTTGTCGCTAGGGCCATCCTGGGCGAGAATAGATGGTGCACAGATTTCTCATATTAACACTGATGTCCCAGAGGCTTCTCCACGTAGCATAGAAAATTCTGGGCCATTGCAGGTAGCTGATGCTACGCATACCTCACAGCAGGATTCTTGCATTCTTATGCAAAATCTATGCCCCTCTACACAGGAAAGAAACGACACTACGAGACCGAAGTTCTCGGCTACTAGCGAAGGTGGACCACGTATTGCGCGGACCTTTTCGCAAATGGGGATTGGTAGGGTGGTGCCGACAGCTCTGATGGAGTAGGTTGACAATCTTGGTGAGAGTGAGAGTTAATATTATTTATAAGCTATACAGTCGCATATGAAATGTAGTGCTGCAGTCTTTGGACTATACCAATTGTAGAATGCATCACTGACGGACCTAGATAGTAGTTCACATATGAATCAGACTCGAAGGCCATTATGCAGGCCATTGTATTCGCACATCTGTCATATTTTGCTGTGTTTCCATGTTCAATGTTCCCTGGGCACTGTTACAATCGTGGGCTACAACGAACGCCCTGAAGGGGCATTGTCCAAATCTCCTACAAAGCCCTTGTCTTTTGCTCTCACAACGTCTTAGTTCACCGTTTCTGTGCTCCTAACCATAAGCACTCTGGATAACATATAGTCAAGCTTTATTTAATTCCTCATACTAACACTAAGGTATAATCATAATCCTGAACAGTATAGTTCACTACAAATATGTCCCAGAGCAACAACAACAACACCACCACACGTCCCTCACGCTGGGGTCCCACCCCTCCAACACCCCTATCCCCAAAGCATTCCTCCCCTCACCACTCCTATGCCAAAACGCGTGATCTAAATCGCAAACTAACACCCCGCATAGAACGCATCCGCACCATCCTCTCCAGCGTTCAACACACCCTCTACATCCGCACCCTGCTCTTCCAACTCCACAAGCTCAATTCTTTCTACTGCCCGTCCTGCAGCTCTCTCTCCCTGCCCGGCACATGTGGTCCCACATGCCCGCTCCTCCGACCCAATGATAAGATATATTGTGGACATGGCATCGACGCTGCGTGGGTCCGGCATGCGAATGAGATCACGGACATGTACGAGGATATTACTGAGGATATGCGCGTCAAGGGGGATAATGCAAGCGGGAAAACGGTGGGTAGGTGGGAGAAGATTGCACGGGTGTTGAGAGCTGATACATGCACGTGGGCGGAAAAGTGCTGGGATGAGGGATGGTGGATGGTCCGCGATGTGGATTTGACGTGTGGAATGGATGGGGAGTGGTGCTTTGAGGGGAGGTGGGGGAGGGGGGTTGGCATCGTCGAGGATGAGGCGCCTGGAATCGCTTTGCGCTCGGGGGTTGCTGACGAAGGAGATTTGGGACAGTGTGGAGTGGAGGGGAAGAGTGGGATTAAGCGGAAGATGTTGGAGGATGGCGACGTGAGAAAGAAGTGCAAGACGGGTTGAAAGTTGACTTGTATGGTATTCGCGTAAGGAGTATGTATTGAGCACACTGGTCAGAACATCATCTAGGTTGTGCAACAGAATATGCCAAATAATTGAAATTACCCAGACTGTTGCAGATTGTGTCATTGAAGTATTGGCTTGTTAAGCTCTCACTGAAGCTCTGACTCTGATGACCCGGTATGTCACCCTAGAGCTTGAGTGACTGTCGATTCAGCGAAAATTGATAACAGGCTTGAGTGTGTCCAAGATGGCCCAATGTTTCTAACATGAAGTAATTATGCGTTGTCGAGATATATCGACTTCAAGGGGCGTGTTTGACTTGAACGTCCATGGGTTTCACTTGCCTCTGAGTTGGTTGTACATCGCGACAACATCGTGACGGAATCCAAACGACCAAGGCAAACCAAACTTTTGACAAGTTACCTCGTGGATCCCTGTTGTCACTACACATGAACAGTGCGTGTGAAAGTGCAAGAAAGACAACCTTGTGCGCTTAAAGCAACAATCAAGCCAGCTCAGTAGGGTAACAATGTCATTGTGAAGTATCTCACTTCACGCCCCTTAAATTCTCCACTCCCCTGCAGGCCTCATACCCAAGACCGAGCAGACCTCATCAATCCAGCCAAGCTTCAAGTCAAGATGCCTCCCCGCAAGCGTTTCCGCTTTCCGTCTCCTCAGGGTGAAGAAGGACACGGCTGCTCATCCTGGCTCGACCTCTTCCACAACCACAACCACACCCATTCCCAACCTCCCTCCCACCCCCTCAACCACACTAATACCATACCCCCATCCCCCTCTCCACCCGCCTCCCCCACAAAAACCTCCCGCCTCAACGCCCTCCGCACCACCCTCGCCGACATCAAAGACTCAATCGACATCCGCACCTTCGAACACAACCTCATCCTCACCCACGGCCTCTTCTGCCGCTCCTGCAGCCGCACCGCAAAACCGGGTTCCTGCGGTCCCTCATGCGCCCTGCTGCACCGCCCCCGCAGCAGCCTCGAGCCCTGGTTCTCCCACGCTTGGTGGCAGCAGTGCAAGGCCGACGAAGCCCTGTACTACGCGACTCTGCGTGCGGTGGAGGCCGCGGGCGACAAGCCGCATTCGTCGCAGATTAAGCGGTGGGAAGAGGCGACGGAGCGGTTGCGCAGGGGCGTTATGAATGAGGCGGATCGTGCGGATGCGGGCTCGAGGCGTGGGGCGAAGGTTGTGAATCGTGATGGCTTGTTGAAGCGGGATTGGTCGTTTGAGCGGGCTTGGGGGAAGGGGAGTGCGGTGTGTGATGGGGAGGAGGTTATGCCGGGTGAGGTGGGTGAGGTGGGGGGTGAGGAGTGTTTGGGGGTTGGTGAGTCGGTAGTTACTTGAGTAAGGTAACGTTAAGCGGACTTGGTCGTTTTGAGGGGTGGCGTTTCCTAACGTTTTTTTGCGAAATTAGATACTAACAGTGCTACACTATGACAGCTTCGACACTGGGTGGTAGACTCAGAGGACTTTGAGATTGTTCATGTGCAGACGCTGTTGGATTCGGCTTTTGACTGTGCATGTTTCTGATGCCATCACAAGCGGCGTTTTACTTTTTGCAACGACATGGCATCGTTACCTGTTTAACAAGATAAGTTATCCATGAATTTGCCAAATACAATGCCTTCGTATCATAGACAATCCAGGCTTCGTGTGAGTTGCCCACCTTCTCGTGATTCACAACCATCGTACTTGCCTTCCACATCAGTGAGTGGTAGTCTGTGGCCAATATCACCAAAATCCTTGTGATCCTGAAATAGGTATCGTCCGTGCTCGTTTCCTGCCTACCAGAATTCTCACACATGTGGTGTAAAAGTATCCATCCCTATGTGCGTTATTTTCGCCCACAACGCAGAAATCCCATACAATCTCAACCAAGTTTATTTTGTTTACAAATTAACAAGAAATCAAGCAGAGATAATCTAATAGCGATAAAACAGTCGTTGTTTTCTTTTCCACCATAAAAAAAAGAAGGGAGGAACACATTGCAAAGCCAACACAAGGGAGACAAAAAAAATCCTCCCTAAGCTATGGGTCGATAGAGCGAGCAGTCATAACTTCAACTTCAGTAGTCCTTACTAGCCAACCGACCATCTCACTACCTAATTCGAAACTGCCCCAACGCACCACATAACTTCATTCCGACAATCTCTTCATCTTTGTTTTCACGCACGCACGCACGCACGCATGTCGAAAACTCTCACAAAGAAACGGGAGTATGGAAAATTCTCAACTACACAATGCAAGAAAAAAAAAAGAACATACCAGTTCATATATAGGTTGCAACTTGGATGTTAGGAATCACAACGCCACACACGGTCCTGCTCAAAGGCATTTCGAGGGATATGGAGGGAGGGAATCAGGAGATGCGTTAGGGTAGGGCAAGTGTGGGCATGGTAGTGTATATACGAGGTTGTTATATATATATACGTTCAGGGTGCAAAACGCACATGTGTCGTTCGTTGTTCGAGGATTATTTTCGATCAAAGTAGGGGATTTCGCGGGGGCGGTGGATAGTCAGGTATATATATATATATATATGCCATGGTATCAAAAAAATACAAGGAAAAAAAGGGAAAGTAGTATTCACAGCAAAATTACCAAAAAAAACTACCCCCAAAAAAACGATTTGGAAGAAACATGTATTATTATATACATATACACACGCCACAAAACACCCATGATCCCATGACCCCATGACTCTAGACTTTGTCTGAGCCTCGTTTCCCTGATTCCCCCCCTGAAAAGGAAAAATATTAAAAACAATGCAATCCTCTCAACAACGATCCACTCCTCACGACGCCCTCTTCTTCAGCCGAGAGTGCTACTCCCGCTTGAACGGCGCACGAGAAGGCTCAGGCGAACCAGGCCCGCGCTGAAACGGATTTGTCGAAGATGTGGGCTGCGGATTCGCACTTGCACTGGCATCCCAGCGTCTCTCGCCCTCGTCTTCTTCGACGGTGGGTGCATGGGAACGGCTATTTGAGCGCGGGGGAGGAGGAGCCATGGTCTGGTACTGGTATTCCTCTACATAGCCGGTGGAGATTGAGTTTGGTGATCCGGGGACAGTGCTGGTGCGCGGAAGGGACGGGGGTGGGCCCGATGGTGGGCCCGAGGGTGGGGGTGCGTATTGACTGCCACTTGGGTTTACGGTGAGTGGCAGCGGTGGAGGAATGTTTTGGCGAATGGTATCAACCGACTGGCGCGATCCGTATGGTGAGAGTGTGGATCCGCCCTTGCGCTTCCCAACTGAGCTCGCCTTGCGCATCATGCCGCGAATCTCATCGAGATCAGGCCGAGCATCCGTGCTAGGTCTGCCGAGCGTACTGACGTCGTCGCCACGCGCTTCCCACGTATCATCGCGGATGGTGTCTAGGCCGGGTTTCCGATTGTTGAGAGCGTTGATGGCATTGCTTTCGCCCCTGACTCCAACGCCTAGGTAGTCGGTACCCGTGGATTTGCCGCTATCATTGTTGTCTTCAGGCTTGTTCAGAGGGACGAGACGACTGGCGTCTGTCTTGTCTAGATAGGCTTGGTAGGCCGCAACAGCGTCAGCGGGTGGCACAGCGACAGACCACGTCGGCTTGTCTGCTGAGCCCAAAGCAGCATCTCCACCTGCGGGTCCATAAATCGGAACCTTGCGCAAGGCAAGCACCAAGGCACACATGAATTTGGATCGTCGGGACGCGCGAAGAGTCTCGTTGGACCAATTGCTCTTGTGGCGGATTTCGACGCGCAGCTCGAGTTTGTTCATTTCCGCAATGCTGACGACCTCAATGTCCATATCAGGGTGGAATTCGCGGCTATTGGCAGGGTCGCGGACGAAGCTCGTCATTTCGTGCTTCAACAAATTGATATCCTCAAACGAAGTGTCGAATGCGCAAAAGACCGAAACCTGCTCCCTCATCGCCTTGCTTCGGGTAATATTCTCCACCCACAGGCCGTTCAGAACAATGTTGGGAATCTGCACAGTCTTTCCGTTGGTGACGCGCTTGAAGACGGTGTAAAGTAGGGCAATGTGTTCGACGGTCAATTGCTCGGCTGTAATGTCAACACGGTCGCCGATATCGTATGGGTGCTTAACAAATAAGAAGATACAAGATCCGAGAACTTCTTGGGCGGTAGTGGCAAAGACGAAGGACAGAGAGAGGAGCGCAGTGGCCGATGTAGTCAAAGTGGCGCGGAACCCAGGTGCAAGGAAGGCGACTATGTTTTGTTAGTATGAGATGTTGTTTTGCACTCTTGGGTACTCACTGAAGGTGAAGATGCAGATGATGAGAGCAATGGTCAAGATGAGGCCATCCAGAGCACCAATAGCCTGATCGACGTCGTGCATACTGGAGTTGATCGACTTGCGCTGCCTGGCGTAGTCGGCGACAGTCATGATCATCTCTTCCAGACTGATATCGCCATTGCCATCACGGTCAAGCGCAGCAAAGCACTCTTCAGCTTCTTCCTGACGTTCTGGGCCCATGACCTCCAAGAGATCGTCTTGGTACAGATTGTCTTTGCCTTCGGCCACCATGGACATCCAGATTCGTCGTGCTAGAGCCTCGGAGCTCTTATTCCGCTCCAGAGCAGTCAAGACGACGGAATGGGCCGAATTGGGATCAAAAACCTTCTTGCCCGTGATCTCAGACGCAATGTTACCAAATACAGAGGTAATCTTATCACCGATGCGGCCAGCATCACGTCCAACCTCTTGGATCAAACGCATGGGTGTTCGGCTTCCCGAACGGCCATGCTTGGCAGTACCTTTCTTGCTACCAAGGCCCAGATCAAGAATCGTGTCCTGAATAATGTAGTCCTCTTCGGCGAACTCGTTGCAGTAAGCAGGGAATAGCGCTCTCGAAGTGTCGTATAGGATACCGAGGAGGTAGATGTTACGCTTCGACTCCTTGATCTTGTCATCAAATTGCTTGCGGTGGTAGCTGATACTGATCAATTGGATGAAGACACGCTCTGCCAGGATGATGATGGTGCAGACGAGCAAGGCGAGGAGAACAGACTGCATTGTGGCAATCCATGCTGGTCGTTCCTTGAGTCCAGGGACAGGTCGGACGAGCGCAGGGAAGGTAGCTTGGTTGACAATCATCCAGAATACGAAGGATACAGGCTTCTCCACGGCACGCAAAAGGAGGGCATATTTCTTGACACCAGGGCTTACGACGCCAATGAGGAATTCAAAGACCTTGGGCAGGAAGTGGGCGACAATCTTCATGACCCAGAAACTGAGCCAGATGATCTCGATCCAGATCCAAAACTTCTTCTGGTTGGTACCGCTGATGTTCCCGGTGATGGTGCCTGTTTGCGAGAGAATAATGGGGATGGCCAATAGGAGAGCGATAGGGGCGACATAGATCATGTAGCGGGTGATGATGCTGTAGTTGAGAATCTTGTTGTAGATTCTGCCCATGTGGTTGAGGGCAGTCTTCTCCTCCTGGCCAGCGCGAGGCGGTAATGGCGCGCCAGTCCTCGAGTCGACTTTGACTAGCTGCCTGCGTCCCCTGTGGAACATGCCAGTCTTCTCTGCTTTTTCATCTTTGTACGTGGGTGAGGAGTGCGAGGGTGTGTGGCTAACCACCGTCTGCAGCGGGATATCGGTGGTGCGGTCATTCATGTTGTCGCTGATGCCGCTCAGCGGTTGGAAGCCGTGACTTGAAAGACGAAAAGACCTCGTTGAGGGGGATCGGGTGTTGCCTGTCATAAAGAAGAAAGTCTAAAGGAGAATCGTGGAAATCGTAGTCGTCACTCTTGCACGTGCGAGCAGGGCAAGCAGACGGAATGCAGACTCTGAAACCCCGGACGGGAAGGGAGAATGCGAGCAAAAGCCGGCGAAGAATGTGCGTCGAGCACTCTTGACGCGGGTTGATTGGTGGTGGTGGTACAGTGTAGCGACTGGGTAGCGACAGCAATGGGACGAAGGCCTGCCGTCGGTGGTGGTGGTGGTGGTGGTGGTGGAAGTGGTAGAGGTGGGAGTGGGGGTGGGGGTGTGTGAGTAAAGAAACAAGGAGACAATCGCAAAGAGCGTCGAGCTCTGTAAAACACAGTAACAGCGCGATGACAGCTGAAGAGAAAGAGAGTGGATGCGCGAAGGAAAAGTCTTTTTTTCCAGGAGTCAGTTTCGTTCCTCAACGGCGACGCCGCCCCGGATCTCGTTGCTGCAGGGGATCACTGGCGCTGCAAGCCACGGCAGGGGCTGTGAAACAACGCTAGCCAGCTCAGGGACGAACCAGCTGTAGGTTGGACGTAGGTGCTGTGAATCTGAAGCTTCGTCACGGCGTTATTACATCGAGCCCCTCGATCTGTTTGCGTCTGCGTTTCTTCTTGCCCTCGAAACATGGATGCATTAGGGAAAAAAAAACTGGGTGTGCACAGTACTGTGCCATCAACTCACTGTACTCACCGTAGCTGGCTGTCGCTTGGGGACATGACTTGCGACACTTGCGGACCCTTCCCGAACCAAGGTGTCAATTCCATCTGGCCAAGCCGACTCTGCGCCATCGCCTTATCGATAGCCCATCCCAAAATAAGTACATTTATTGCCTCGACCCCATCAAAGATCCATTTTTTTTCTACCTGTGGAGTATTGACATCTGGCCCATTCAGCAGTTCTCCACCCTCTATCCTCCGAGTCTTTGTCGTGTTGGGTCTGCATGCTCTCCAGCTTGCATGCACATGCCACAGAGCATGCCCATCCCCCTAGCTCCCCCAAATCCAGTCACCATACGTAATCCATGGACCCCTGTTGAGCTGCATCCCACGAACCCGTCTCGCCTACGAGGTCGATCGCAGCCACAGTTACACAAAGAAAGCTTCGCTAAACAAGCGCGTCTCGCTTTCGAACAAGTCGGCCTGTTGGCCAACGCACATGTCTTGCAGTGTTGAGCCCGAGTCTGCATGATTCCATGTAAATTTTTAAATTGCAGAGTGGACATGTAATAGCAGCCATGTTCCTCGTGTCGATCGATGTCTAGTATGGCGGAGCTTTTGCTAGTCTGTCTCCACTGCTGCGCTTGACGAATGGAGATCCATTCCCCACATGGTAGGTGTAAACGATTCTACATACAGTGTATCAGATGTTCCCTCGGCAGATGAAGAACACTGCGATATGGGGCCCCTGCGGATCGAGATCTGACGTCTCCATTGTGATCAATGCTGATCCAAACCGAGGCATATCAACATCTTCACTCCTGCAAAACCATGTCTCTAAACACTGAACTTGGGCTTTTTTACATCTTACTTTCCCTCACCTATGCCCGCAAAGTGCTATCCCCGCCACCACACACCACCCCCAATCCCAACTCGTCGCACTCACCAGCGCATCTACATTCAAACTGCCCACACCAGCCTCTAGCAAGCTACTCCACACCCCGTCTCTCAGCCCAATTGGCCAACCGGGCGTGTCCCAGTACCTGCTTTTCAATCCCTTTTCTGCTGCCGCTTGCACCTGCTCCTTGACCCTATCTAGCTGACCGCCCGACATCCCACTGCCCCAAACACTGCCCACCGCAGCTTTGAGGTTCGTGCTTGCGTAGAGCGAGTTCGTGGTGTTGTATTGTTCGTCCGAGACAGAGAGGAGCGGTGCGTCGTAGAAGATGAACCGGTTAGTAGAGTTGGCCTGGATCAGGTCGAACGGCGCATTGCCAGTTCCGACAATGGTCAATGGTCCGGGGATGACATCAGTGCCATTGAAGTAGGTTAGCCAGTTATTGTCGCGTAGTGGCTGGAGTTGCGAAAGTAATACGGGCCATGTATTCGAACCGTTGGATTTGAAGTCGATGAGCAGGACGGTAGAGGCATTTGGGTCGGAGTCGAACACACCCACTTCTTTATCCGAACTGGATGCCGTAGAAATGTTCCGATTTGCAAAGATGTTGGTTATGGGATCCAAGTATAAGCTTCGCAATGTTCGCGCGTCTCTTGTTGATTTCCAGGAATGGCCGACCAGCAGCTCCGAGTCGTCTGTCAACCAAATATCGGCTTCGAAGCTTACGCAGCCAGCTGCGAGAGCCATGTAGAGTGGGACAGTGCGCCAGTAGTCATTGTGTGAATGGCAGGGCTTGGGTACAATGTCGCGACTGAAGTCGTCTCTCCACTCGTACGTGAAGGCACCATTGGAGTCCGGCTCCTTCCAGGCTTCTACGATGTGCTGCAGTCCACTGTGATTTACAGGAGGAGCCAATCGCCGTATCAGCGTTGTGACGAGTGAGATGTATACACTAGTAAATGTTAGCGTTGTGTATGAAAGTGTGAGTGTAGAAGTCTTACATCCCAGCGAGCACTCCGAACACGGTCAATATAACAATGGCACCGGCCGCCCACCGACAATGCTGCCTCCTCCTCCTTCTTCTTTGTGACTCTGTCTCGCCTGCTCGTGATCGCAAGCCATACCAGCTGACTCTGTCTCGCCACGATGTCGCTCCACTCCTACGGTACCACTGCTGTCTCGGTCCCGATTCCGCATCCTCGAAACTGACGACACTTGATCCCGGACTTGACACCTCTCCCTCGTCGTCATGGAATCTCTTCGGACCGCCCAATCCAGTAAGTATCATTGGTGATACCGGCCGCACACTGACAACAGTCTGCGCCTTGCGATCGTCGAATTTCTCCGGTAAAGACTCCATGATCAACAACCAGGTCTAGCAAAGTGTGTAAAGCTTCAAAAGTCCAAACGAAAGAAACCGAATTGCGGGGGAACCTCAATCTCAAGAAGTCTCGAAATACCACACTACAAAATGGTGGCTGATGTTCTCGACTCCGTTGCCGCAGTCCCACTAACCCCAACGCGGCAGGAACAGATAGCTTTCGTATACTTCTCCGCGTTCGTGAGGGTGTTCTTCGGAGGCCCTGGTGGAAGGAACGCCGAACTAACCTAGGTGATAACTTTTTCTGGTTGCCTGACTTGTAAGGAGCTGGTGGTGTCTTCAGACATTTGAGAATGACCTCCTCATGGCGATACTTGTACACAAGACTGTGGAGAAATCACATCGCAAAACCTACTACAGTTCTGCCCCAAACGCAGGCGCTGATCAGTATCGCTGACGACTGTTCGGCACTTTTTTTCCTTTGGGCAGTAACAACACGAACGCATTGTCACGGTGCTTCTCGAACACCAACCATTGTTGCGCCAGAACCGCGTGCGTACCAGGGTGGAGGGTCAAGGGAGCACCAAGACGCTTCATCAAACATGATAGGCCAGACGAACAAGTGGTAAGCACAATAAGTCGAATAAGCATACCGCCGAGGCGTTCTTGTCACGACCTGTGGGCTGGGAACGTGCTGGAATCCGGTCCGGATCCGGGGCGCGCCCCCAGATTCCCACCCACGCCATCGTAGTGTTGGACCATGGCTGAGCTTCAGTTTTCCTTTGGACTGGGTCTAGCGCTTCTGGTTAGCGACTGCGTGGACAGCTGAACGTCTTGCTCACCGCGTGATAAGCGGAGTTAGTACATGCTTTCGATACATGGCGCACATGACCGATATTCTGCGCGAATACCCAGAGAAACTTTGGGAAAAGGTATCGCGTTCAACGCATGACGTGTGCACGTTGAGACGTCGTGGATGCATTCGTACCTCGCGGTGAATTTCGGATGATTCGCAAGCAACATAAATATCCAGGTACCGAGTGGAAGTGCTGCACAATCGAAAAGTACATGGGATCGAAAGCGCTTCCAACCGCTGTGAGGCTTGAGGCTTGAGGCTCGAGGCCTGGAAGCATACACAGCAGGCGGGTCAGTTTGGTAGTAGTTAGGCACGTGGGGCGCATGCGAACGCTCTAGCTATCCTGCGTTAGCGACTGTGGGTCTTCACACCGCAGCCGGCATCCCTCTGAAGATTGAATGAACAAACTCACGACAACATTGTCTTGAACACTCGACGCGTCAAAATCAATCAATCTGACACAAGTCTCAATTATATCGGAGGTACGGCGGCGGCTGATCCAATGAACAGCCAACGACATTGTGCGCCGTATCACGAGGAATACCTTCACAAGTAAGCAGAGTTCCTGGCTTTCCAGGATAACCCTAATTGCGGTGAAGATGCCAACATGGCATCTTAGCCTTTGCACACATGTGCATGGAGACTCCACTTGTCACATTTTGATAGAACTATACATGAAGGAGCAGCAGGTACACACTTTCTCACTTTTTTCCCTCCCGCCATCTTGCAAATTCCAAAGTCGCTCTGTCAAACAAAACACACGGTTCAATTTACTTTACTGTTTGTCTCGCCTCCCAGCCAGCCCACTGCGTTTCCACAAAAGAAAAAAAAGCAACCTCAACAAATAAATACATTCTTGCAAAACACCCCACACAAAAACCCATACGAGGGAGAGAAAAATCAAACTCAGCCTCGCTTGAACAACATTTCAGCCTGCTGCCCCAGCCGCACCTACACTTTTACTTCTCTCTCCCATCCATCAAAGACCCCAGGCCGCCCCAACAACACACTCACAAGACACCACCACCACCACCACCACCACCACCCACAATGGCAAAAGACTCCTCCTTCCGCCTAATCCTCAGCCTCCTCCTCACCATCCAAATCCTCTGCTGGACCCTCACCCTGCTCGACCTCTTCAACCCGGGCAAACTGCACACCCTGCAGCGCACCACATCCGACATCTTCACGCCGCTTCTGGCGCGCCAGGCCGACATTATACGCACGGCTGCCAGGGTCTTTGCACCGCTGGTGTCGAGGAGGGCGGCGGCTTTGCTGTCGTATACACAGATTTATGAAATGATTCCGGGGTTGGTAGGGTGAGATGGGGATTGCGGAAGAGTAGCGTGTTTGGATTGAAGGACTGCTTCAGTCTCCCACCTGATGTAGCCCCCCCCCCCCCCATTGATGCCAGTACACGATTTGCATGATTTGAAGCTTTATTAGCGGCACTTTTTTTTATTTTTCTTTCTCTTCACATATTCCTTCTTCTTTTTCTTCTTTTCTCCTCTCCCTTTCCCTCGACTACATCATCCTTGGAGCTAAAAGTCCTGTATCTCAACCTCCTCGCATCACATGTTCTCATCTCTTCGTTTTTCACTTCAAAAATTTCCACTTTGCATGGGCGTTGTTACATGGGCGTTGCATGAGCATTTTCTTTCCAAGGGGGCAGTGGAGTAATTTTGTTCGCTTGCTTGTACGTTTACTTGCTTGTATATTAGTTAGGTATAAGCAGGAAATAAAGTATAGGATACGCGTTGTTGTCATGATACAATTCACATGAACTGAATATGAAAATGTAACAGAAAACACAAAATACAAAACACGGGCTATCCTATTCACCTTTTCATCTATCACGCAATACTCCACCTCTCTCCCCACACGCGCGCGTCATAATATAACACTGCAATTACTTTCGCTACGACAATAAAAACAGCCAATCTGTTCAACCAGACACAAAATTTACTGCAACGCTTGCAAAAAAAAAAAAGGTACAAAGGTAAATGGTTCACTCATAGGCACTAAGACTTCACACCACACCACACCACACATCGCCCAAGACAAAAAAAAAACCGTAGGCAATGTTTTGTTCTTGTGAAGAATGCAGATTCGAACAAATCTCCAAACTACTTCTCCTGCTTACAAATTGTTATCTAATTCGCATGCCTCCCCAACAATGCCGCAATGCTATACCTTCACCCTCACTCTCTCTGTGTGTGTGTGTACATGTATTCGAGTGCATGCAATTTCCATAAACATACAATACATACAAATTTACGCCACATGCACGTCGTCGTCGTCGTCGCCGCTGCTGCCCTTGCATTGCTCCCCACCAGAACCAAGATGCCGCATGCACAGCACAAGAAGCCGCTGGACCAACATGACTGGAACTAACAAGATCATAGCGATTGTTGCTAGGAAGAGGAAAAGACCGCCAAGGAGATACGCCTGCGCTTTCCTGCGCCTACTGTTAACGCCAGTTGAGATGCAGTGATGGAAGGAGAGTGAAAAGAGAGAGAGAGAGAGAGAGTGTGTGTGTGTGGTTGTGTGTGGAAAATTGTGTGTGGGCACATGTAGATTGGGTGAAAATCTGTAAACTAAGACAGAGATATAGGCTTGAGGGGGAAATCTGTTACTGGGTAGCCTGGTGGCTCAGTGTATCCACACTAAGCTCTCCGATATGTTTCTGATCACTATGCGATTGGCTGTCTGCGACCACACGAATGGGTGGAGCAGAACTGATATTGTCGTCATCATCGTTGGTGTGTGATTGCGATAGTTGAGGGGATGCCTCATCAGGTTTGAGTGTCATGAAACTTTCTCCGAAAGTTCCTCCGATTTCGGGATCGAAATTCAAAGTGAGCTCAGGAGCTTTGCCGTTTGTTTGTGCCGGCAAGGATTCGGCAACGTCTTCAATGTACTGTGGTCCGGCGTCCTTGGCCTGTTCTTCTGGAGTGATGGCGTCGGCAAGGCTCTTGAAATTGAACATTGGCTCGGATCCAGAAGTGCCATTTGGTGGCATCTCGCCTTGATTCAAGCTCAATCCTGAGCCGCTTGGGCTGTGACCATATGACGAGCCAGGGGCAAGGTGGTTGCTGTCATGCTGTAACGAATCATGGAATGACTCTGCAAAAGATGAGGCAGACGACGATGCCTCGGATAGATTGCGGAGTGCAGATCGATGTTGTGATGGAAGCTCGTTGTTCGCAGGGTCGGATGACGCGGAGTTACCCGTACTGGACCTTTCTCTTTGGAAATGCGCGCGACTATCTTCCAGATGTCTTTGCGCACCATCTACTGATTGCGCTGTATTAATAGTCGAAGTAGGCTCAGTCAGAGGGTTGAAACCAGCAGATCCACCAGACCGATCAATCTCTTTCCCTTTGCCAGCGGCTGATGAACTACCAGCACCAGCATCACCCAGTCCATCAACCTCGATTGGATGGAAACCACTTCCAATCTGACGTTGAGCCCTAGCAACCTTTTTTGTTTCTTTCGCCTTCTTCTTTCCCTCCTTTTTCGCCTCCCTGGCTGCCTCCTTCTCATCTCGTCTTTTGCGATCTTCCTCGGCTGCTAGACTTAGACGGATTGCTTCCATCATCATGAGCTCTTCGAGATCGTCAATCCTGTTGCCGCGTCGTGAGCTGAGACGTGCGGGAAAGAGATCACCAGAATTTTCCGCGCCGCGTCCTGAAGACGCCTCACCCTCACGTCGTGGTGTTCCCACGCCACTGCTACCAGCACTGTCGGTACCGAACATTCGCCTTCTTCGGCCAAGAACGAAGCGACTTTCTTGTTGTTGGATGTTGCCCATCATATAGGCAGCATTGTGGAGCGCCGTGGCTGCGGCAGCTCTTCTCAATGCGTGCGCTCTGGCATCTGCGAGCTTCTTTGCCCAGTCCGGTCGGACCATGTCGGTAGTTACCACGGCCTTGTCGTTGACGGCCAGTGACGTTGCTCTTCTTCGCCCTGTCGGCGCGGTACCTGGTGAATTGAGCGACGTTGTGGACGACATGGCCGAGGCGGCGCTTGCTAATGAATGATGACCTTGAAAATTGTACACGAGCCCGCGTCTGAATGGTGGTGCTTCGTACGTGACTCCAAACTCTGGCATTTTGCAGAACGGGCAGGTTGCTGGCTCCGAGACTAGGTTAATTTCCTCCTCGGGCTCGGCAGGTGTAGCTTCAGCGTCTCCATGATGCTCTGGCGTGTGTGGGTCGGGTCTTTTTATTTGTACGAAGCATTCCGAGCATATCGCTTGATCGCAGCAACGAGTCTTATTCAGATGTGGAGGGTAAAACATGAAGCAGATTGGGCACTCGGAAGCATTCTTGTATAAGAATGCCTCGACACGTTGGCCGTTAACGTAGGGGTCTTGGGGAAGCTTCATCTCCTGCGGGCCCACGTCCGTCTGCGAGGTATTTCGAGAGCCGGTTGCAAGCGAAGCAAGCGTTTTGGCACGTCCGCGGAAGGTTGTGCCCGAAGCCGAGTTTGTAGATATTGGGGATATTGGCGAGGGCAGCGAGAAAGTGGGATTCGACGGCGAGAAATTCGACCGGTCCGAGTTCTGGGACATGGAACGGGAGCCCATGGGCACTGTGAGATTGTTCAAGTTGGGCTCTGAGCTGCGAGGATTCCATGCCGGGCTGAGGTGGTTGGCCGGCCGTGGGGGCTCCTCTGGGGGGATGTCGTCGGCAGCAGGCAGCGGCAGCCCCTTGACCACCGCCACGAGCTGGTGTTCGGTCCACGTGTCTTCGTGGTCGTCGAGTCCCTTCCAGAAGGGAGCCAGCCGTCGTTCAATCTAGTCTGTGATGAGCATGGTCAAGTGGCCGTGGGTGTCTGGGGCGCATATACCTGCAGTTGGCGCACGGTTGGCTTGCTGAAGTCCTCGGGCCCCGTGTAGACGCCGAGGGTGACGAGAAAGCCTCCATCGACGCCCTCTTCACGCAAGCTCTTTTCGCGCTCCTGGGCCCGAATGATGCGCTCCTTCTCCAGCTTACGGGCCTCGCGCTCGGCCTTGGTCTCCCTCCGCGGCTCGAGGGCGGGGTCGCGCTCAGCAGCTTCTGGCCCTCGAATGCCGAGGAAGGACAGGTCGTGTCTGCTGCCTCGCCCACTGCGCGAGCTGTAAACGCCACTTCCTGTTCGCTCGTGGGTCGGCCCGGCGGGTCCGGCGGCCGTGGGCGAGGCTGCGAGGCCGGAACTCGAGCGGCGTGCGTGGCCTCTGGCACTGGGCAGGGCCTCCTTTCCCTGGCTGTTGCCCATTGTGGAGAAAGAATATAAGATGGAGATGTGCGGATGGCGCCGGGGGGGCCTGTGAGGCGGGTCGGCGATGGGTGGCCAGATGAGTGCAGCGGCGTCGAGGCAGGGCGTGGGGATGGGGGCCCTATGTATGTCGATATGGCAATGCTAGCGAGTGGATGGATGGATGGTGGTGAGGCCGTTGTGGGGGGGGGGGATGCGCAGTGTCACAAGGACATGAACGATGATGTGCAGCGGAAGCTTGCCGGCGGCGGCGGTTGCCCACTTCTCGCAGATGTCGCTCAATCTGACTCTCACCCTCACTCTCACTCGCCCGGTTGGCCGTCTTCAGGTGACGCGACTGGGTGTAGAAGGAAGTCGCGATCGACCAGAGGCGCGCATGGGCATGTGCAGGCAAGAGCGCTCTCGAATGCAGCACTGGGAAACGGGGCCAGACGACTGCTGAAGACCGACGGGACGAGAGTCGAGCGACGGGCATGCGGCAGCCAAACCTGAATGATGTCGTTCCTTGGCAGGACCAGGCACTGAGCGCAAACGAACGTTGCGCGACTACTTACTTGCTTGCTTGCCTGCCTCTGGTAGGGCCGATTGGGGCGGGGCAGGCCAGGCCAGGGCAGCCCGCAGTTGCAGTGGATAGGTACAGAGGGCGAGCGCAACGGCCTCACATGTCAGCGCTGCATTTACACGTCGTCGCCTTCACCAGCGCGTCGGCGGCGAGACGGGCGAGACAAACACACGACAGCGCCACTCTTGTGGTCCCGCCAGCCTTAGCCCGCCAGAGCTTATCCTACTTGGCGCCCACAGGCACAGTCGCAGGCCGCCACGACATCAACACACAAGAACTCCCAACCCTGCAACCGGGCTGCAATGCCCTGGCAGCCCATGCCATACGCCCACTCCAAGAGGCCAGACGACGTGCAAAAACCGACGCTGGGCTGAAACTCGCACATCAAAACGGCTGGCTGGCACGCGTGGCTGTCCCCGCGCGGGGCTCCAATGGGCCCAGCTCATAGTAGTATGTAACCGTAGTCGAATAGTAGGCATGGAACTACTACGATGCCCAACTCCTCCCCCCAACCTGACAAAGTGCCCAATGGCAATTTTTGGCCAACAGACTGCCTCCCAACAGGTAGACCACAACGTACACACCCTAGACCTTTCGACTCATCGCCTCACACTGTAATCTCATCACTGTTCATGCACTTTCAAATCGTCCCAAACGTCCAGTCTGCCGCCCAGTGATACTGCTGTCCCGGCCCGAAGATCTGCTTCTCAAGTCGACCCCACTCTGGACTGTTCAACATCGTTAGCTCGAGCTTCAACATCACGTCATCATGCACTCACTGGTTGATTCCGTCCACATAGTCCTGCGCTTCAATGGCGATACAGCCGTCGCGTGGAATCTTGGTGTCCTGCCCCGCGATACCCTGCGTGCTCTTGAAATCCGTCTTGCCATCATTCCAGTTGCACGTGTAGAGGACAACGGCGTCCTGGTTCGTCGTCAGGTCAGCCTTGATGCCACTCCATGCACTGCTCAGCGTCAGCACAGTCGCACTCTTGTTTCGATCTTCGTTGAACGCCCAAGCCCCGTTGTACCCATGGCATCCTGAACCGCAGTGGTTCTCAAACTCAGCATTGCCCGATGCAAACCCGAGCTGATGAGGAGCAGATGCAAAGTCGCTAATGTCTCCTGGAGCAACATCTGCGATCACGCCGGTAGGGAGCGCGTTTGCATCAGCTTCCAAGACGCGTTTGGCCTCGGGCATATACAGTGTATGGTTCCATATCGTTCGAGTTTCAGCATTGGCAAAGGCATCCAGCTGGAAGTATGTGTGCTGAGTGAGCATGATTGGAGTCTTGTGATCAGGAGAGACAGCATCCATGACGATACTCCACTTGTTCTTCGATACAGAGTATGTCACGCTCGCTAGCACGCGCCCTGGCATTCCAGTCGAGTTGGAGGGGTCGTTGATGGCGAACGTAATCGAGCTGTTCGTCGAGTTCTGGACTTCCCAAAATTTGTAGGACCAATTGTTAGTACCGCCATGCAGGGTGTTTGGTCCGTCATTCAATGGAGTGTGGTAAGTAACGTTGTCAATCGTGAACTGCCCTTTTCCAATGCGGTTGACGTAGCGCCCAGGGATGGCGTTATACACGGGATGTCCAGGATCGACCGCTAAGATCATGTCAGAGGTTGTTGCTGCGACAATGTAGACTTCGAACTCACGGTAGTAAGAGGTGTTGTCGTAGCCTAGGACGATATCACGCTCGATTCCATTCTTGTCTATGATGCGTCAGTAACGGAAACCAGATCAAGCATGTCGGCCACACCTTTTACAAAGAGATTGGTGAGTGTTGCGCCATACGGGATGAACTGCGCCTTGATTCCTTCGGCCTGAAGTGTGTACCGGCCATCTGCATCAGGACGTAAAGATTCCGACCGAGCCAACACACCCTGTGCAGCGTAAAACGCGAGGGCAGCCGTGGAGAAATACATTGTAAAGAACTCGAGCTCGTGTACTGTTTTGAGTATGGGAGAACCACCCAGTCGATGCAGAATGCTACAGAACAGAGACGAGCACAACTATACTTATTGTAAAAAGCAACTTCGAGATCCACGCCCCACCCGGGCAAGGGGCCGGTCTCAATCTCTGGTAGTTACATTCATATTTGGCCTGACTATCCTGTGCATGCAGCCAGGATTAACCGGCATCCTTGGCCATCTAAAGCAATCTGTTTGAAATTTACCCCGGAAGATATCAAGGCGGCGCGGTGCATCACATAGGGGCCACTTTGGCTTTGAACGCCACAGTTGAGTTGCATTGCGTATGTAGTCAGGTCATAGTATAATGGAGGAATTGATAATGTCATTTGTGGGGTGGGAGGACCATGCATGCAGTCGGGCGGGATAGCTATGTTTCCAGGATTGCGGGGCAAAGCTAGTAACCTAAACTTGATGAGACCGCTTGTTTGTTCCTCAACCACGCTCTTAATCTCTACATCGCACTCGAGCCATTTCTATGGCATCTCGCAGAAGCTACCAGTCACCTCACGAAGGATGCCTCCACCATCGTACTATGGCTTGAACTTGACACAATCCTGCTATGGCTGAACATGACACAATCCTACTATGACTTGAACTTGAGTCTACGGCCATGTAGGCGTATTCGGCTCCTCCGCAATGTTTCTAAATGTCTCGGACATCGATCCAGGCCTGAGAATTGCCATTCCGCCACCGATCGACTGGCGATGCAAAATAAGGCAGTATGCTACTATATTTTCAGAGAGTTTGTTGCTCTTACCTAGTCGGGGGTTTGAATCAATGACGACTCACAACTGCCATTCTCGTACGTAGGATCGCATCTCGAGACTGCCTTTCACCACTCCTAGACCGGCTGCCTGCCTCAGACGACAATGAGCGCCTAAAATACTTCCCACGTGGTTCTCCGTCAACCCTCTTCACACTTTTGTTTCATATTTCCACATTTCATCCGCAGTCCTACGCCGCTTCTACATCAAACCATAACGTTCCTTGTGCCTACCTCAAATATTGCGGCCTCGCAAGCATACCAATGGGGGTCGTCGAATTTCTCTGTGACCGCCGATTCCACTGCACGTTCGTGCTCCCGCCGAATCTCAACACGGACAGACCGAACTCCTACCGCACATCTTATGCAGACTTTGGCGATGTTGAAAGTGATGCAGTTGTTCTGTTCTGTGGGGCGTTAATGGGGACTCGATTCTGCTATTCACCTCTCGATCAACTAGCCAAAGCATACAATGTGCGCATCATACACCCAGATCGGCCAGGAATAGGCGGCAGCGATTCGGTCGAGCTTGACAAACGCATACAGATTTGGCTTGGCAGGTTCAGTTGCACAATTCGCGCGTCATATGGCTGACTGTACTAGAAATGGTCCCTCGTCTCCTGGAACACCTTAACATCGCCTATGTGTCACTTGCAAGCCACAGCGGAGGTGACATTTACCTCATCAACACAGCTCTGACGTACCCAAACCTTCTACACCCTATCAATCCTTACATATGCTTCTTCGCTCCTTGGGTCCATCCTTCCAATTCAAAGGTCACACATCTTCGTGCGACTGAACTGTTGCCAGCACCGATGATTGGAAAATTCGCGTCGGTCGCTAGGTTCATTAGTGAGAATGTGGTCCCGTTGGCAGGGACTGGTGAAATGTTTCTCCACAATGTCAAAGGCACACTACGTCGATCAAGTGAGACTCTGGCTCCCGTTCCTCTGGCGGCTACCACCTCACGCTCGCGTACGCCATCGAAATCATCACGAAGACCATTAATCAATCTGAACGATCCGAATGTGGTGGACGAGTTGCGGAGGCAGATAACAAGCTTCGTATTCGCCGAGTCCTCAGAGGGCATATCGGCAGATGCGCAGTTGTTTCTGAGGAAACCACGTACCGTCTCTTGGTGCTCACCAAGCCTTCTCTGGAGTGATATAGACTACGCAGTTCCTTTGCTCTCGAAAATAATCAGTGAGGACGATCGGCTGATTGGCAGCAGTAGATTATGCATGATCGACACGTTCCATGCGGAAGAGGACAGCATGGTTGGCGAAAGGGGGAAGCAGTGGTTTGATGCGTGTTGGAATGTTCCTCCAGAAGCTAGGTCCCCAGTTCAACACGCAGCTACACAAGAAGCAAGTACTCTATCGCCCAAGAGCTACACATACAGGAGCATGACTGTTCCAGGCACGGAACATAACTTACTCATGGACCCCTCTTTTGGCGCGAGTGAGCTGTGGCTACAGAGGGTTCGGGAATCATTTCCTATACTGACCAAGGTCCGAGACTTTTCCTCTTATCATCCCAAAGCCTCCTGCTAATCAGTAAATCTCGACACAGATTGAAGCAGGAGGAGATGGTGCAACGTCAATTTCCACAGCCTCAGATGGCGAAGACAAGAGGAGAAGATTTCGATTCTTCATAGACCGACTGAAGCATGTAACGCGTGGTGTGGCAGCACAAGGGCCTCTGCCACGGTCGGGCCTCTCGCAGAGCTCCCTGATAGTGAGCTCAAGGTCAGGACGGGGTTGCTCGTCTGCTGAGGAGGAAATTCCGCTGTACTCTTTTACTGACAGTTGCTAAAGTGCTGTTTAGTAAAGTAGATTGAAATTGACTTTGTTTCAGAATCGGTCTAGCTTTTATTATGAGCCTTGAGACCAAAGCCGTGGATTGTGACCCACTGTGCCTGTGTAATATGCCAAGAATGGCCCACAAGTTAGGCTAGTGAACTTAACTTAACACCGAAAACGCCGACTGACGTCTTCCATCGGTTTACCCCACGCAACAGATCTACAATCAACACAGTCACGAGCGTGTAACATGGCCGAAGAAATGCAAATTAATCCCCAACGCGCGAAACAACTCGCAGAGAACATTGCCAGCATATCCTCGCGCATCAATGCTGCGAGCAAAGGCGGCAAGCAAGTATGGAAGCCCGTATCACTTACTTGCGGCCCAGTCACTTACACAGATACTCAGGTCCGCCTCATAGCTGTATCCAAACTCAAGCCCGCAAACGACATCCTCGCCCTCCACCAACCACCCAACCCCACACACAGCCACTTCGGCGAAAACTACGTCCAAGAACTGCTTGAAAAGTCCAAGCTCCTCCCGCGCTCAATACGATGGCACATGATCGGCGGCCTCCAATCAAACAAATGCAAGCAACTTGCCGAGCAAATACCCAACCTCTGGTGCGTAAGCAGCGTTGACAGCGAGAAAAAAGCAAATGAACTGGAAAAGGGGCGCAAAGCACTCTTGGAAAAGGATTCAGACGCGGAGAAATTGAGGATAATGGTGCAAGTCAATACTTCAGGCGAGGACTCGAAATCCGGTGTCGAACCTGCGGATACCTTGGCGCTTTGTAGGCATGTGGTGGAGCAGTGTCCACACCTCCGGCTCACAGGCCTCATGACGATTGGCGCCATTGCGAGGAGCAAGGAGACGACGGCTGAGAATGAGAATGAGGATTTTGTGAGGCTGAGGGAGACGAGGGATCAGGTGGCCAAGGAGTTGGGGTGGGAGGACGGCAGGCTGGAACTCAGTATGGGGATGAGTGCGGATTTTGAGGGCGCGATTATGCAGGGGAGCGATGAGGTTAGGGTCGGGAGTCAGATTTTTGGAGAGAGACCGGCGAAAAAGGATGCTGTTGTTAAGCAGCAGGTTGCGGAAGAAAAGAGCTGAACAAAATTGTAGAAGCCGTGACGTGAGGAAGCTAGAAAGCGTTCAGGCGTTGTGAGTTCTCTTCGTAC
This sequence comes from Plenodomus biglobosus, assembly GCA_022343325.1. NCBI lineage: Eukaryota > Fungi > Ascomycota > Dothideomycetes > Pleosporales > Leptosphaeriaceae > Plenodomus > Plenodomus biglobosus. The sequence continues at coordinate 638,942 of JACTNT010000027.1, read as the reverse complement.
AACGTCTTCCCACATCACCACCGAAGCATTAGTTTACTCTTCCCCTGGCCATTTCTCAGTCTCCAAGCTGTTCAAATCGCTACCTTAGATCTTGCATTTATATCGAACCCCACCCAGCTTTCCCACGATGCGATGCACGCACCTTCAGATACCCCCGACCATGATATCTCCTTCATATTGCGCTACTTGTAAGAGGTTCAAAACTCATCGTGGAGCTAGCAAGCCATGGTAGTAGCAATGCTACCAAGGACTATCGGCATTCATGCGCAGCCCAAGCAAGGGAGATATCGTGTAGATTTGCAAATACCTGTAAGCGATACCCCTACCATGGCCCTTGAATAGAATGCGGACTCGAGACCCTGAAGGAGAGGTCTGTTTTTTTTGCGTGTCGATGCGGTACTTGGTATAAATCATGGCAACTACCCATTCTAGCCAAAAGACCATGCGTCTTCCAGATCTCCCCGTCTTTTCCTTGAATTCTCATGCATGAGCAGATCAATCTTGTCAAAAGCGCACGTGAGACATCCCGTACCGTTGCGCCTCACTTTAAGCTTAGCCTTTCCGAGTTGTCTAGGGACCTCAGCTGAAACCACTCTCGCATCACGCGCGCGCTTCCGCAGGCACCCTCACAAATACCCCTCTCCACGGCGCCACAGTAAAACTACAGGTAGTAGCGCGAACTTCAACGTACAGTATATTAATACTGCAGTGCACGAAATGACTAGGTACAAAGCTCTTGCCTAGCTTCATCCTACCCATTGTTTACTACAATCTAGTTCCATGGAGTCCATCAGCGGACAAACGGTTGTGGACAGTGGTGCCTCGCAACCAAACTCCGACATCGCTAGCCCATGTTCCCCTGAAACCCCAAGGCGACCAAACAATGGGACAACTGGAACGGGCTTCGATGCATACGTCGAGCACGACCCCGAGCTGGGCGACTCCGGTAACTGCAGATATCAAACTATTTGCATGCAAGAAGAGTATTCCGGCTATAGTCTGGAGGAACTACGATTGGCAGACTATCAGAATGGAAGAGGTGGGGAGCGGGCGGAGTGGGTGGTGCAGAATGCGACTGTTACCATACCAGCAGCCAAGACGAAGGAGAAGCATTTGAACCTGTATGTGATTTCCTACCAAGGCTTTGTACATCGACTCTAAAGTTAACTTTGTGCAGGCTGCAAGGTCCAGGGATAGAAGTCTGCGTTGGCTCATCGACGGACGATCACGCAACCGGAAGCAAGACCTGGTCACTACCCGTTGCTCTCATATCGCACTACTCCCGGTTCCTAGAAGCTGCATGCACGCGTGATTTCAAAGAGAAACATGAACGATGTATTGGACTTCCCGACGACGATCCCTACATATTCGGCCTACTAGTGCAATGGATGTACTACGGCAGTTATTCCTCAGAGACGCCCCCATCCCCAACAAGCACCAATGACAATGACATCAGCGTAGACGCGCAATGCTGGGTCCTCGGCGACAAGCTCTTTTGCCCCGAGTTCCAAAACTACGCCATGAAGCGTCTCTACACGTCCTTTATGATTCACTTTGTGCCCCGCGCCGTGACGCCGGCAGAAATGCAGTATATTTGCCAACATACAGGGCCCCGGTCCAAGTTGCGCAACTTCTACCTCGCATATGTGATTGAGCATCTTTCGAATCCTGCGCGGCTGATGGGGACAATCAAGGAGTGGGATGAGGTGCAGATGCAGCATTCGGACCTGAGGATGCTCCTGCTGCAGCGATCGCGCTCGAATGGAGAAAAGAAGTTGTATGTGAAGAAAGAAAAGTCGTATATGTGTCATGATGAGCCGCTTGTGGGGGCGTTTGAGAAATTGGGGATTGTGGGTGGTGATGTGTAGGTTTTTGATGCAGCGTAAAGCTGAACGTGATCAAGGTTCGTCTGCACGACTACGGCGATGATATTACAGAGGCTTCACTGGTCGTTCATATAAAGAAAGAAGATTGTATGTCAATAATCATTGCGAGGTCTTTCTGACGTTCTGTCATATGGCTAGATACTTGTGGTTCACTTTTCACCCTCCAGCCCTTCGCCTCACCGCCGAGTTCGCACACTCGGCTTTGCGTTTGCGTTTGCACTTGCGTCTGCATTTGCGTTTGCCCAATTTGTAAAAGAAAACCAAACGACTTGCCGAGCCCAACATAAAAGCAAGCTCTCCGCGTGTACCTGTTCCAAAAAAAAAACCCTCGACTCAACCGCGCCCTCGACATCCACCAAATCAGCCACTGCACCACACAACCCACACACCAGTGTCGTCCACTTCTAACACACAATGCAGCTCACCATCATCCTCGTCACCATCCTCGCCATGGTCATTTCGACCACGCCCATCCTCGCCAAGGCCGCCGACCAGCCTCACCGCTGCAGCGGCATGCACAAATGCGACAAGCAGGGCGAGCTGCGCTGCGAGCAATACGAAAACGGCCGCTGGACCTCGCTCTGCCACCAAGGCTGTCGCATGTTCCTTGCGTGGAACGAGGACTGCGATACCGTTGGCCAGGACAAGAATGCCTAGCTTTGGCACAATCGCTGCGCTGCGTGTCGTGTTGTGGGTTCCACTTTGGTAAGTGCCCTTGAGCCGTAGATGGCGTGCGATGACTGACGAGAATGATAGCATACAACGCGACTACTCATGTTGACGGCGGTGAATCACGGTCCGCTGGCTGGTTTCTTGCGATGCGCATGTTTGGTGTGTAGACTGTTCCATCACTTAATTCCACGTTGGGTGTCTGAGAGCTGACGAGCACTCACTGCGTGTGAAGGCGATAATGTGGTCTTTTACCTACCTTGTACTTTATTAGATCGGTATAATGAAAGTTTCTTAATACTGCACGTTTTCTCTCGCTAAATGGGTTTTAGAGTCGCGGTGTTGTCGTTATGAGTCCCTGGTTGTTGTTGTCGTCATTATTGTTGTGGTGAGGCTAGTCACCTACGCCTACACACGACGAAACAAAAACACGTCCTTCGCGACCTCTGAAGAAATGGTACTGTGATTCAACCTAGCAATCAAACATTTCGATGAAAACTAACCTAGAAACAATAGGTACCTCTGTCAAGATCTTCGACAAGCGCCATACACGGGAACCAACGAGTACAGAAGAAACGAATGACAACTGGGGTCTGCTGTCCTGGCTATCACCTACCCACACACACACACACACCCTTGAACGCTACAACTCCGTTATAGGCGAAGATTCAACGGGCTAACATATCAAAGTTACATCAGCGGCTCTTATTGCCGCGCACGATCTGCTTTGATCCAGTCGAGTGCTGTAGTACCTTACTAGTTAAGCGCTGCCTGCCTGCTTTAAGATAGTATGAATTGTAGCGCTTGTGTGCTGGGACTCTCGTCTTTGGTCCTTCTAACTTACTGATTTACTAAAACCTATCGTCCCATATTGGCATTCGGTTTGAGCAACTGCTCGAAGCTCACTAGCTATTGCGCTGTCATAGGGCGGGGGCGCACATGCAGTAAGATGCAGAGTCGTTGCAATCAACTATCCATATGTAGTATACGCCGGTGCTGTGGTACAGCCACGCGTTTCATGGTGTTACATACCACCTCAGTTCTGGCGACTGAAAGGAAGAGAAGTGCGCTGCGGTTGTTTTTCTTGTGTTCATCCTCTACGATCCCTTTTCCCATGGAGTTAAGCATGCCTCTGTCTGCTTTACTTTTCTAGTGTATCAAGGCACGCTAGTTGCTTCAACGGACGTTCGCATTAATGGCATCAAGGACGGCAGAGTGTTCACGAGTATCGCAAGGATTACAAGGTGTTGTACACATCATCATCATTAGCAACCATTTCTGCTAACATTCTTAAACGTGTAGTTCCGGGCTGCGACACCACCCCATTGATAAACGTAAAATATGTCTCCCATACCTGGCCTCTGGAAACGCAATGTCTTTGGGAGTCTAAACCCAAGTGGGCTGTAAGGTCTCTGCCTCACGTCTTACTGCTAATCGTCCCACTTGGATTCGTTAGTGAGTCATACTTTACATATGACATGTAGGTATCGCCTCACTGGCTGAGTGCATTGCAGGTCTTGGAATCGCGGTCCTGAATCTAGATAAAGAAGCAGAGTCAGGTTCAGGCAACAATGTCATGCAGGCCATGGCGGTCACTTCAACCTTATGGCCCATCCTTTTTGCAGCCGTACTCGGGCCTATGCGTAAAGCCCTCGCTTTACACTATGCAATCCGCGGAGCAAAGCTTGGTGTATGTACCCTAAAACATGATCGCTCTCAAGAGCCGCTGACAAATTCTGTCCACAAGCCATACACGTGTCAGTTCACTTCGCACCTGCTTCACGCTTCGTCATATAAGTTGGTACTCTCTACCGCTTGTGGTTTATCTGGCTGCTAAGCCCCTCCGGCGGTGAGGGCGCGCGTAGCGCGCTCAGACTCACAAGCAATAGCACATCATATGATTATCCATTGGCTAGCTATGCTAGAGGCAATCTCTCCATATTCTACCAGTCGATTTTCGAGGGTGTTTGCACTCCATCGTCTCTTGTGGGCCGGTTCACGGCTTTGAATGGGGCAGCCTTCTCAGCTCAAGATGCTGGTCTCATGCACGCAGACGGGTCAAGTGCCCAATTCGACGACGCAGTACAGCGCGCTGGAGGAACATTGGAAACAGCTAGATGTTTCTCCATTCATTCTCTTCAAGCCCCCATGTGGAGTTCGATTGGATTGATGTACCATCGGATACGGTGCACGATTATGCATCGTTGATAGGAATCCCTGTGCATGGTATTCCAACAGCAAAACGAGGGAACACGACGTTAATCATACAGTCCATTTACCAAAATTTGCAGGTAAAAGCTCTTGGAACGTTGGAATATGATTAGAGAACTACTCACAGGCCTACAGTGTCAACCCTGGCCGAATACGACTAGGTGGAATCAAACTAATAACAACAACAGCTTGACGAGATCCAGTGACGGAAACATTCTGTTCCCGACGGGTTGGCCAAATATACACTTTGACATATTACTCAACCGCAATCGTCCAGGGACTGCGTCGGATGCTCTGGGGAAAGGATCCAACCTCACTGGCTTCCTGTCAGGCTTTAACTTCAGCGACCAACCAGAGCAGTTGACTCTGGTAGTGTACAGTAACATGAACCTGACACTCTGCGATGTAGCCACGTAGTACGTCGACGCAGCCGTAAACTGCTCCCAGGCAGTTGACAAGGGAGACCTTGCATGTGCTGTCTCCCGCATGCGACGCACACCTGAACCGGCAGGGCCGAAAAACATCACTGCCCTCGACTTGGGATGGAACAACATGCTCGTCAAGTATATTCCGTACACACTACCAAGTTTACATGTCTCTACCAGTGGTATTCTCGAGAACTGGCTCCGAGACCCTCCTGCGGCCTTTCTTAGGGTAGGAAATGGAGCCGTAGGTAGGCACGATGGCCTCCCGTTGAGCGTATTTTCAGATCGACTGGCTATGGTACTCAACACGCATATCCTAGCTAGTCTCAACGCCACGATCATCGTCGGAAGCGAAGGTAACGCTTTTGCTGCAGTCGACAAGGACTGTCCGAATACGACAGGCATATGGACCGAATTCACCACACCGGTATACAAGGTAAATAAGACTTGGTTTGCCTTGTAATTCATTTCAGCAATCATTGCATCGATCTGCGCCATCGGCAATTTCATTTTGCGATGGGACAACATCCCCGATATTATCAGCAGTGTCGCCGCCCTGACCCGAGACTCGCCGTTCTTCAGCACACCGACACCAGCGAGTACTCTGGATGGATCGGACCGTGCGCAATTATTGAAGGATAAACTGGTCATGATTCAGGATGTTTGTCCGCACGAAGAAGTGGGGAGAATTGCGCTGAGCGACGCGAAGACACTTGTACGTCTGCACAAGGACCGGAGGTACATCTGAGCGGGAAGTTCCATTTCGTTTTTTTCATGAAAATCGCATACAAAAAGCGTGACAGCATAAACTGTCTCATGCTAGAGCTTGATCATGGAAATTTCGCGCATACAGTCTGTATGCGGGACAGGTAGGTGTGCAGGCCGCTGTTCAATATGGCGTCGGTCTCGACTACGGGGACCGTAATTGCGTTGCACATCGTTGGATTTCATGTTCTTGATCAGCATGCTATCTGCTATTGCCTACCACCGAGGTGGGCATTGAAAGAGGTGGGGAGACCAGGCATAAGGCTAAAGAGCTGGCAGGCACTCCTAGATGCACTTCATGACGAGGGCTAGTGGCCTGGCGTGTTTGCATCGACCACCGGCCTCATCTTCTTTGGCACTCCCCCTCCGCGACGCAGAAGGGATGCTGGCGTGCTTCTACAAGCTCAAGTCAAGCAACGTGGGCCGGATATCTGTAGCACTTACTCAACCTCTCGCATTCTTCCCCGCCCCTTCTTTTCCAAGCAACGACCGGTCCCAGGGCGCGTTCATGAGGCTTTCATTCAAGCCTTTGTGGGCCAACACTTGGTTTCGTAATTAAGACTGGATCGATGTGCACCGAGCCGGACACGATGAAGGAGGGCGATATCATTGGTGATGTGTTCAGTGCGCAACTACATTATTTAGCGAGGGCTACGAAATCTAGCTATTAGTCCCTCAGGAAGTGTTATGGATCTAGAATCATGAGGGGCCGAAGCAGTACAGGAGTTGGCAGATGACGGAAAGCAAACGCACTTGTTTCGAGCTGACATAGTAAGGCCGGCACACTACAAGTACCACCAGTCCACCAAAGCAATGCGCTACAAACACCAACGGCCGAAGCCTAGTAGGGATAGCTATGCTCGTCCCCGTACACATTTGCCCGCACCTCTCGCCCCTGCCGTGGAGCCAGCAGCAGTCGCCATGCCACCGTCGACTCCTTCTGTCACATCGCCCCCTCCCAAGCCACTGCGACTTGGTACCCGTGCCGCATGATCCGTGCCTGGGGGCCTACCGCCAGCAGCATGCTCTTCTCCACGGACTTAGCTGACACATTGGCACCAACCGGACATTCGGGATATTGCGCAGGCCATGGTACGAAACTCGCGGGTTGCGTGGAGCAGAATCCAACGACTCACAGCAGTCTAAGGGTCAGTCAGCCCTTCTAGGTCCTGCCGTAGACTATTCTCCTGCAACGCGGAGCTCCACCATGAGGCGAATAAAAAAATAGAGGAATGTTGCTCCGCACGTGCTGTATGCATGTGAGAGTCTATACATGTGCACACGGCCTGGGCCCAGCTGCACGTTTTGCCTTGGCTGGAAGCCGTTGTCTGGGCGTTGACAAGGCAGACGAGCGTGGCATGGTACCGAAGCACCTGTGCCACCGACTGAGTCTCCTCTCAGTTGGCAGTCCGCGTTTATCTAATATGGAATATGGCCCAAAAGCCCAGAGCCGTAACACATGCGGATCAACAGATTGACTTCATATTCACGGCGTAATTGGAACATTATTGTCATTATCGACGAAGGTCACAAGCTAGAACATTGCCTGACTTAACTACTTTTCGATAGATCCTCAGCGTTGAGGCTGTGCAACTCGGTATATCTGTGCCCGTTCGCAGCATCCTTGTAGCATGCAGGGTTGTTACCCCCCTATCTGTACGCAGAAAGACTAGCAAAAGTTCAAATCCATCAAACAGTGCGCTTCTCATTAGTAACATCGATATGCTCGACCCTTTCGTCGAGACCAGCAAGCTTCTCTTGGGAGCTGTCACCTGGCGTAAACTCGAATACTGAGAAGAAATATTAGTCACAGAGAAATTATAGTGGTAGGGAGAGGGGCAGTGGAACTTACAGTCGACTGCCGCACCGCGGAACTTGCGGGCGGGCGTCTTCTTCTTGAAGAGGTAATCGATCTCGGCAAAGCTGCGGTCCTTGGTCTCTGGAAGGTAGAAGAAGATCCAGACCACCCAGACCAGACAAAAGCCAAAGTAGAACATGCCAGTCTTTGCACCCCAGTTCCATGCAGTGGGGTCGTTGTTAAGCATGCGGGGGTTGAGCTGCTGAACAGCAATTTGGCCGCAGACATAGAGGGAACGTCCAATGACAATGGTCTGGGCGCGAACACGAGACGAGGCCATTTCACCCGCAATAACATAGGTGGTCGGGCCGAGAGAGATCTTGAAAGCAATTTGGACAAAGATGAGGAAGACGGCAACGGGGATGGCAACCTGCGAGCGCGATTTGATGGCAAAGCCCATGATGCCAACGACCAGCATACAGAGGCCGATGGACGCCGAACCGAAAAGGTAGAAGGTGCGGCGGCCAACTGAGCCCATGAGGACAATGGCGATTGCGGTGGCGAAGATGTTGACTGACTGGATACCCATGGTGTAGCTGAAGGCGTCGTTGGCGCTCATGCCGATGGCACGGAGCATAGTTGCGGCATAGTTGGTGATGGACTGTCCGTTGAAGATCTGAATGATCCAGGCCATGCTGACGATCATCGTACGGCGCTTGTTCTCGCCACGGAAGCAGTCAGCATAGCTAGCGTTCTTGGCTTCCATCTTCTCCATTTCATTGGTATGTTTCATGAGGGCAAGGGTCTCGCGCATTGACTGCTCGGTGTAGTGTCCTGGGCTAGCCAAGCGGTGCAGGCTCTTCTCCGCCTCTTCAATCTTGCCGCGGCGGATGAGATACCAGGGCGACTCGGGAGCGAACCAGGCAACGAGGAATAGAGGGGGGATCCACATCCACTGGAGACCGTAGGGGATCTGCCAGCCGGCGTCGCCTGTGATGTTGATGGTGCCTTTAAGCACGCCAGCAGCAAGGAAGGAGCCAGCACCCCAGCACATGGACACCCAGGCGGTCAGGTAGCCACGCATGGCGGTAGGGGCAATTTCGGCAGCGTAGGCGGTGGTAAGAGTTTGGAAGACACCCCATGGGATACCGCACAAGATGTTACCGACGAGAAGCATTTCAACGTTTTGCGCGAAAAAGAGAATGAAGATGGTTCCTGCCATGAGCACCATTGCGCCCTAAAGAAACACATGATTAGCGCGTCTTCAAATAGTGTTGTCACGGAGAGACTCACCAAGTACACCTTACGAGAACCATAGCGAGACTGGAGATAACCGTTTACCAGGAGACCGATGATGGAGCCAACGTTGTTACCGGCACCGATGATGGTTTGCCACTGGGTTGAGACGACTAGTTCGCCCTTGACGTTGTAATCGTTGCCGAACTTCTGGCGGTAGGCGGGATGGGCGAAAAAGTTGTTGATGAGACCGACATCCATGCCCTCCATGACCAGAGCCATGGATAAAAGGGCCGAGTAGATAGCGGCAGGCCGATAGCGCTTGAAAAGCTCCATACGGGGCAGCTTAGTCTCAGCTTCAGAGCTGGCGGCGGCCGCCTCGACGAGCTGCTGCTGCGTTGAGTGAAAGCCGCCATTGACAGAGCCTGAGCGTGGCACCGCATCGGTAGCCATGGTGACAATAGCCGAAGGAGATGAAGGACTGTCGGCTAGCGCACTTGACCAAAGAACTGAAGCGATACGATGAGGAATCGCAGTGCGGGTCAGCCAGTCGATGCTGGTGAGGAGGAAAGAGAGGGAGAGAAGGGTGCTGGTAGGTACAGGGGGTTGTGTGCAGCAGGGATGAATATATACCTGTATTGTACCCTCGGTCCCCACAACCCCGAAATTCCTTGGCCCACCTGAATGTTGGGGTTTTGTGGAGATGCGGGGGAGATTCTTACTGCTTGGCAATCTCAGCTAGACTCATCGTGAGCTAGTCTTGGTGTTGTGCTAAGGCGGGGCTTTACCCCCTTCAAGGCTGTCCACGCACCAATGGAGGCAACAACTGCCGGGGGAACAGACGCCGGGGGAGACTCTCGCCCGCGTAGCAATCTAAGCTAGACTCACCGTGAGCTAGTAACGCTCATGGTCTTGCTTCCTTGCGCATAAGCTCCTTCCGAGGTTCCGGAATCCGGATCCCACTTTGGTCTTTCTGTGCTTACCATAGGTACAGGAGATTCTGTGCCATCTCAGCACACTCCAACCGAGTCTCCGGTCCTCCCATACTCCCGGGTGAGCTACCCAATCCGGCCATGCTCCAGACTTTTCTCGTGGCACATGAGCCAGCCGCCGGTGCAATCTCGTTGGTCAATGCACCCATCGTAGTTGACCACCAAGACTTCGAGGGCATCCGCATTGCAGCCGCAACGCTCGCTAAAGACATCGCGAGAGTGACTGGCGAGGAAGCGCCCACCATCACCTCGGAGCAGAGCCCATCGCCATGCGTCATCATCGTGGGCAGTGTCCAGAGGTCCAGATTGATTCGTCGATTAGCCTCAAATGGGAGCATCGACTTCACTATCATTGAAGGAAAATGGGAAACCTGGTGTACGGCACTGGTGGACGCGCCCTGGGATGGATGCGCGAGTGCCCTCGTCATCTGTGGAAGTGACAAGCGAGGTACCATTTTCGGTGTCTATTCCTTGTCTGAGCAGATTGGTGTATCTCCGTAAGTGACATGAGTCACTCGACATGCGCATTCAATGCTAAGAGACCTGTAGTTGGTATTGGTGGGCAGATGTGCCAGTGAAGAGAAGCCCGTCCATCTATGCACTAGACGTCAAGACGATACAAGGACCGCCGTCGGTCAAGTACCGTGGTATCTTCATCAATGATGAAGCACCTGCACTATCAGCGTGGGTGCACGAGAAGTATGGGCCAAAGTACAATTCTGAGTTCTACAAACGCGTCTTCGAACTGCTGCTCCGGCTGAAAGCAAACTTCCTCTGGCCAGCCATGTGGTTCGGCTACCCGCATCCAGGAAATTCCTTCTTCATGGACGATCCCCTAAATCAGGAGCTTGCTGAGACGTACGGAATCGTAATGTCTACATCGCATCATGAACCGATGCAGCGTGCGATGAATGAGTGGTTCGATGAGCCGTACAATGAACCAGAGCAGAGCTGGAACTGGACAAAGAACAAAGAGAAGATTACCAAGTATTTTGCTGAAGGCGCGCAACGGGCGTCCAATTTCGAGAGTGTAATCACCATCGGCATGCGAGGCGATGGCGACCGAGAAATGGATGTTGAAAACCCGCAAGAAGTACTGAAGGACGTCTTATCGACGCAAAGACACATACTCAACGACGTGTACGGGGGAGAAGACGCAGTACCTCAATTAATCGCACTGTACAAGGAAGTTCAGGAGTACTATGAGAATGGGCTCGAGATTCCAGAAGATGTAACGCTCCTTTTTGCTGACGATAACTTCGGCACGATCAGAAAGCTTCCAACCGAAGCAGAGAGAATGCGGAGAGGCGGTGCAGGGGTGTACTATCACCTCGAATACGTTGGGGAACCGCGAAGTTACAAGTGGCTGAATAGCAACTCTCTCGCCAAGGTTTGGCAACAGCTCGACCAAGCAAAGCGCCGTGGTGCAGACCAGATTTGGATTTTCAATGTCGGGGACATCAAACCGCTTGAAGTTCCATTGACCTTTGTCATGTCGTTGGCGTGGGATACGGATGCTATGGCCTTGGGTGATCTTCCAGCCTTCCTCGAACCGTTCACTGCCCGTACCTTTGGGAGCGACCTAGCGGCACCCTCTGCAAACATCTTGCTCAAGTACGATAAGCTCATTGCGCTGCGCAAACACGAACATGTTGAACCAGAGACATTTTCCCTTGTCAACTATTCGGAAGCGGACAGCATCCTATCAAGCTGGGAGGCGCTGCTCAATGACGCCGAAGTCCTGTCTAGTCGATTCCCCCCAGATACTAAACCATCCTTTTTCCAACTCATTCTACACCCCATCAAAGCATCGCATATCTACATGTCGCTTCAGATCTGTCGCGGGAAGAATGCACTCTATGCAAAACAACGTCGCAACACGGCAAACGATTTCTTCAACAAATCAGTTTCCCTCTTCAAAGCCGATTTCCAGCTATCTCAGGAGTATCACACGTTGCTCAACGGGAAGTGGAACCATATCATGCGACAGCCTCATCTCGGATTCCGTGAGCTATGGCATGCGCCTTCACGAGATATGATAAGTGGCTTGTGTCTTGTACAGGCGGGTCAAGAATCGAACCCTATTGTCGGAAACGTGGGTGTTGCTGTTGAAGGCTCTGAAGGCGTGAGACCCGGACTGTGCAACGAGGAGAGCGACCGCACGCATCCATCGCGAAGAGACCTAGTGTCTGGCGTTACATTACCGATCATGGAGCCGTATGGGCCAGAGTCGAGATATTTTGAGCTATATATGCGTGGTCCAAGGGCACTATCGTGGGAAGTCACAAGTCCAGTGGAGTGGATGCCAGTACACGCTCGCGGGACCCTAGATCCAGCTGTTGAAGGTCAAGATCCGCTGATCCAAGTGACGGTGGACTGGAAGAGCGTACCTAAAGACTTCGATGATGAGGTCTTGTTAGTTCTACAGAGCGATCTCGGGGATTATGAACATATTCATGTTCCAGTGAAGCACCGTAGCTTACCGCCTTGCTTCGTTGGACATGTCGAGGCCGATCGGGTCCTTTCCATCCCAGCTGCACGTTTCGCAAACAAGGACACACCCGGCTACTGGAGGCATCCATACCTCGGCCGGGAAGTGAGTGGGGCGATAAGCTTCCGCATGCAACCTGATTCGGGCTTGAAGGGATGTGAGCTACTGTACCCCTTCTACACATTTACGTCAACCACCAAGGCATCTCTACTGCTATACTTCACCTTGACGCTCGATGTACACTCCACATCGCCAGCTCTCTACGGTCTCTCAATGGACGGCAAAGACATGGAGATGCACAGGCTGGTGCAACAACCCAACAAGGCGGGTGAATTACCACCCCAATGGCTGGAATCGGTCATGGATTGTGTATGGACAAAAAAACACGAGATAGACCTCGGCGTCGCTGGAGCGCACACGTTGAAAATTCTGCTTCAGGATGAGAATATGGCGTTGGAAAAGATTGTTGTTGATGTAGGCGGTGTGCGTGAAAGCTATTTAGGACCACCGGAGAGCTTCTACGCAACAGGCTGATGTTCAATCATTAGGTACTTCTCCTAGCATAGGTTGACGCAATGGCACTTTACATTTTGCTTGTAGAGCGTTCCATGCCCCTGTGATTCGCGCGCGTATCGCTTGCTGAATAATGGTATTATGGAATTGGGTACTTACCAAGCTCCTGCAACGACACAGAAGAGTTGTCAAGAAAAAGCCCGCCGGCCGGTCACAAGGCCAGTCGATCAGACTGGAGTTACAAGCTGCTCCTCTGGGATTCAAAATTAATCTCGTTTAGCAATCCCATGGCAGCTGGTGCATCAATCGGGCTCCCTGTTAAGCCATACATCGCACGCGTAGGCGAAATCCGCCATGGAACTCGCGCGTTGTGGGTTGGATAATTGGTATCTCCCTCCATGATTGATTTCATTTCTTTGTTCGTTTGTTCGTTTAATTCCTCTGATTAGACTGGTTAGCTCCGCAATCTAGTGTAAAAGCTGCAGTGGAGATAGGACATTAATTGTCCATCCTCAGCAATCTAAACCCGAAGGCGAACATACCTACAAGCCAAAATTTGCTTAACTCAAGGTCAACACAATCTTAATCGCCATAAGTAGGTATTGTTGTTTCTAATTAAATACGCCACCAATACCAGGAAGGCCTAACCTTCCTTGCGGCTAGGCTGCAGTACTAACGTATTGTCCGGATAAGCAGGTCATCATAACCGGCGAGGGGGCCCTGTAAGGCTGCCCACTACCCTGAATACCAGCTACCACTCAAATACGCCATGCACACTTCATTTTATATTGGAACAGCAGACCTAGGCGAAAGCCTCGACGGCTAGGTTGGATACTGATAGACAATGGCACCCGTTTTAGCACCGAGACGCTTCCCCTCTTGCACGGCGGATTACCTTAAATGCTGCACCTATTATCTATTGTGTAAATTAGACTACTCGACTAAATGTCTTGCGGAACAAAGTTTGATCTCTGTTGAGGTTATGCAGCATTTGTCAAAGATCGAGATTAGATTATGCCATTATGCGAGTCTCCGTCTCACCAATCACGACATGTGAAACAATTGATCCTTCGGTACAACCATACACGCCAGAGACTCAGACTTCCTTCTGACAGCCTTGAGCTCAGCCTTGAGCTCAGCCAGGAAACTCAGCCTTAGACTGCAGCTGTCGAATGTCTCACGCCTTCCTTTACCCTTTCTCCCTTTAGCCGTTCAAAACGTTACTGTTAGTCCAGAGTAGGCGCAGAGCTTTGGGTATCTATTTGTTCGTTGACTCCTCGTTAGAACAATGCCTCCGTTATTGTCCACTTACCGTCTCGCTACCCTTAGTCAGAGGAGCCGTGACTCCTCATCTGAGTACCCTCGTCAATCATCCTCTACCTCTCGTAACACAGACCCGGCGATAGAGCCAACGGGATCTGTAGAGGAGACCACAGAACTAAATGTCGGGGAAGAAAGTCAGGAAGTCTCCAATGATGAAACCTTTCCAAGTCACCAACCCCCAGGAACGAGAACGGTTGCGTCGAGACGCTGGACACCCGGCATAACGGCCAACTTGCCCTGGACATTTATTTTGGTCCTTGTCAGTACAGTGGTTTGGCTCGGCGGTTGCATCTGGGTCATCTTCGCCGCCGACAAGACGAAGATCGGTTCCTGGGCAACAGCCCCAACTGTTATTTTAGCCATACTTGGTCCGCCTGGAAGCACCATGCTTCAGTATGCGCTCTCGTATGGGCTAGTAATAACCTGGTGGAACTCAGCTCTCGGCGGAACGACACTCGGAGCCTTACACAGGCAGTGGGACCACGGAAACAGCATCTGGGCCGCAAGTACATCAGGAAGATATGTGGATAAGATTGCTTTGGCAAAGATCATAGTGTTATCCGTCTTTGCAGTTAATCCGTTGCTGCAACGAGCACTCACGACCAGCCTATCGACGGAGCGTGAAGAAATTCAATTGTCGACGACCGCAGCCACAGACGTAAGGTCTCTGCAAGATATGAACTTCACAGACGCTTATAGGGATGGCTTTTTCGATCCTGTGCAGCTCTCTCCTGGAATGACAAAGATCATACAGCAATTCACTGAGCGAGAACCAATAAGCAGTGGCATCTCTGGCTGCGCCGGGAATTGTTCCGGAACACTGATAGCTGCCGGTATCGATGCTCAGTGCAACACAATTCACAACACTACCTTCACTGCAAACTATGGACAAGGAGCCGGGGGCGCAACCCTAGTATTCAACACCGGCACGAATATTATGAACTACCATACTGACTCAGACTTTAACTTGACAGTATCCTACGCCGATATAACCATAGACGAAGATGAAGATTCGGTATACGATGAAATGAAATCATGCCGCGGCACCTCCACAGCAGTCACCTGTGTGCTCCAACATGCAGTCATCGCCTACCCCTTTACGCAGAGCGACGGAATCATAACCCCCGAGACACAGGCATCACGCGTACGAATACTCTCCACTGAGCCCGCGCTTCGTAGCGGTCAGACGTCGCCCGACAGCGAGCCCATCTTCGGGGGTCTCAGCATTGCCGCAGACAGCATATTCAACTCATCAGGCACTGTACAAACGATGGGCAAATATGGATGGGCATTTCGCACGAGTGGGCCGCTCACCGCACCGTATCTTGCCCACGGTGGCGACGTAAGGACATGTGCCGTTACCTTTAACGATCCCACCGAGAACATCATTACGAAGCTGACCGAAATCATGTTTCGTGTTGCTTTGGCGGCGCCGAATTCTTCCAGACCAAGGACGGAGTTTGCCGCGCAACAGCAGACTGTATCTATTATCTATGAGTCTCGATATGTGTATCTGTGGGTTGCTATGGCCGTGACGGTTCTGGCTATGATGGCGGTTATGTGGACTGCTACAGGATTTCATACACTGGGTCGCCCGGCCTCGCTTAGTCCGCTGGAGATTGTAAATGCGTTTGGAGCCCAGTTGCTGCGGAAGCCAGGGACTTCGAATATGGATATTGAGGAGCTCATGTATGTGCATCGGGATACACGCATCCAGTACATGTCAATAGATGGCGGTGCAGAGGACACAGTACGTGATATGGGCAACAGGTTACAGATTGTTCAGCCTGGGTATGGGAGGAGACCACGAGCGCAGGAACTGTTTGCTGGTTGACAAATATTCGACAAGGACTCACTTAGTGTGTGTGGTAGACTCATTATGATGCACTGTTCGCACAAATCTACTTGAGAGCTGACATTGTCATTAGCTTTTCTCTTCTACCGGTTTTCTTTCAATGTCTTTCTGCTGTAGAGTCGCCTAGAGTCAGGATTAAGACTTAGAATTTACAATGTTATTCCACACCTAGGTGTCAAGAGTTTATTCCGAGGTTGGGATGGCGTCGCACGTCAGAGCTCGAGCTTACCATAGACATGACAATACGATTGAGCGTCATGCCAAGCCATAGTTCTTCTGCCACATGCCGTCTTGTTGCTCAGATCGTGAGCTGGCATGTGATTCCAGAGTGAACCTGCTGCGTCATCCATGTGCAATATCCGCGGTACTACTATCAAACAGTGTGTAATGGGAGAAGATTGCCACATAGTGTAGACCAGTAGACTCCGGTGGAAACGCGATCGAGGCCGGGAATCCTTGGCTTAAAGGCCTTGACAGTCCTTTGACATTGGCATTGGCATTGTAGTCGCTGCCTTGCTACGTCAAGAGCCTTTCCTTTAGTGCGTCTGTATCGAATTTCGGCCCCTATCATCTGCGATCGTGGCAGGATCCCAAGAGTCAGCTTCGTGCAATTGGAAAGCCGGCTTTTGTGGTAGGTAGCCGGACAAAAGAAAATAAGGCTTTCCGTCCGCTTAGCTATGTATAAGTAGTGTACCAGCGGGTTGGTAGATAGGTAGGCGATTGATAGTCAATCCTCGTTGTTGTATGCTTTTGCTAATATTTTGTTTTGTAGTTGATGTAAATAATACCTGCCCGTGGTGGTCAAGACGGGTATGAGAAGGTAAGAGCTCTTAAACATTGGGCCAGGAAGCAGCTAATAATTTTGATTCAGCTATTTAGTGGCACCCTATAAACGGTAGGGCACGGAATCGTCAACTTTCTAAGTATGCACACATAACTAAGTCGGATAAGTATATGCGTGGTAATGCAGGGTACCAGTCCAGCGCTAGCGCTAATGTGACCGTACCAGGTGGATAAAATCAAAGTGCACAAGCTTGCTGCCTATCCGCTTACAGGGTTTACCATACTATTATATTTGCGGGGTGGGATATCTCGACAGCCGCGGATTATTGCATAGAGCGGCTACCGAGAAGCCATTGAAATCATCAAAGGTATGGCTGGTGCAATTAAGACTGACAGGTTTTGTTCAGAATCGCATACGCCCACGCATAAGCTTTTTAGTCAGCTAGGGCGCAACATAAGGTGGTCCATTGGCTCTAGTACCCCAATCTGCGGCTCTCTTACGTGATCTTTTCCTTTATGCAGGCAAATGGACTATTGTCTACCACACCACCAATAGTCAGACTGCAGGGATGAATTCATGGATCTCACGCAACCCCCTCAGTCTACTTAAAAACAAGCATTCGTCTGCTATTGCTCTCGCCTTCCCTGAAATCTTTTCCCGTACACAGAAACAATCATGTCGCCTCTCCCACACATCGAAAGTACCTCACACCACAAACACGAAGCTACTTTGCACTCGTTATCTGTTGGCATAGCGATATATATAATAATTTGCCTAGTAATACTACTGCTGGATATAATTCGAGCATGTTTAGGTACGATAGTACCTGAGTTCTCTTGATGTACAAGCACAATTGATACAAGATGTAGCACCGCCTCGCTTCTTGGATTATGAGCCTATTGGTGCACAGGACCAAACATACTTCTTCTACCAAATGTCGATGATATGGGCTTGGGTTGTGGGGTGTCTAGCCATACTAATTTTCTTTGGAGCCATCGCATGGCTTTTCTCGCACTACTCATAGTCGCAGGCATTCAGACAGTGCTATTGTATCTATGGGTAGACATGTCGTCACGTCATACAATGGGTATGTTAGCTTGTGGTGCACTGCTCAAAACAAGCTGATTCTTTCCAGGTTTATACAGCATCTATGCTTCTAGTAGATTTTCTAGAAGCTGTCCGACGTCATATGCTTGGTACCTCCTGCAGTTCAGCTTTCCATAAAAATCGCTGAATATCGTGTTCGTTGTATGCAAGTTACTCAACTTTACTTTGAGCAATACTTATATTTGACCGAAGAACTTGTCGACATTTCCCAGAACTAAGCGCACAACAATAACCGCCATCAAACGACAGCCCAGCAAGAGGAATTAAATATGGCTGTGCTAGAAGCGTCTCATGGAACGAAAATTTGTGAAACGAACAGTCAGAATGACATTCCTTTCATTCATTTAAAACGCCATTTCTCTTCAACATCAAGCCATAATATCTTCAAGAGTACTGTTACGCTTGGTACATATGCTATTTCTAATTGTTTGTAAAGTCCACGCGGTCTACCTCGTATGCCCTCGGAATATTCCACAGCTGGGTGGGGCCCGCAGCCCCGTGCAGTCTCAAAGTAATGGACATGGGTGCTGTTGACAGAAAACCAATTTTTCATAGCCTTTAAGGTTTTCTCTTCTCAACTCACCACATGAACTACGATTTTGAAACGTCTGTAAAGCCGAAATGGCTCTAAGAGACGCATGGTGGATGAATGCTCAACCAACAAATCAGACGCAAACTCAGCCCTCCCTTAGCGACCCTAAATTACCCCATCTTGCCTGGCCAGGGAACCTAGCCGGCAATGGCCTCAGCTTCGACATTCTAGAGAAGACACTACGCGAAAATCCAGGACGCAGCTGCAACGTTGCGCGTTTTACGTACGGCTTATCAACTACTGCGGCCAACGCGTCCCATGCTTCTGATCGCATACGTCCACGATGGGGTTCCCATAAGACTGCCACCACTGCTGAAGCGCTTTTAGATCTGCTGAGAGAGAATGTAAGGGGCCATGACACTTGGAAGTAACCCTATTAAACGAAATGCACAGCCAGGCCCAGATATTTATAGTGTGATATAGTGAGTCGATAAAATCCCCCATTTAGTGTTTGTCTAACGTCTCTAGTGTGGCTACCTCCCTTCAAAGCGAGTCAATACAAGTTTTTGGGCACTATCTGGGGATTACTCCTCGCTTCTTCAACTTCCCGTACTCTCGGATACGTACCGGAAATACGGTTGAACAGTGTAAGCGCAGCGTCGATCGCCCATGTTACGTCTAACGTTATGTAGATGTATGTTTCTCGTTGCAGTTCATGGACAAGTATCAGTTGGGGCGCAAGCCAACAGAAGCTGGTCGCCTGGCTACATCACCTACCTATCGGTTTCGCAATGCCGACGGAGATTATCATTCCCACGAATGGTATGTCTGGCAGCCCACCGCGTGAATATGGCGTATTAGAAGGGCTGATCATAGACATTGTTATAGGCACGTCACTTGCATGCGACTGATATTCCTCAAAAACGAGCGAAATGAAAACTTCCGAGGACTCATACAGATCGATCCGCTAGACGATGCCATAGCGGATGGTTTGAAGACGCTCATAACAAAAGCGGAAGAGCAGCCGTCGGTGGAGGCAGAGCTGTATTCTGGATTATGCCAAGTCCTTTCCGAAACAATATACATCGTGACATACAACTGGACAGCCTTCTTCACCGAGGCTGAAACCCATATACAAGTCCTGGTTTGTTCAGCTCAGGGAATATGTTAGAGACTAACATGGCTGACACATATTAGAGCAAGAAATGCGTCGATACAAACCTTACTGGAGACGAACAGCTGCGTTATACACGCGAACTGCACCAACTTTCTCCGCTGTGGGTGCAGGTTCGCCGTTGTCTGACCGCAGCGAAAGACTTGGTGGCTCAGATGATCGAGCACCCATTCTTCGCGGTAATCGCTGGTTTTGATGGCCGGATAGCAATCGAAAGCTATCTTCGCAAACATGTCAAAATTATCGATGACCAGATCACTCAATGCAACGAGATTGCAGAGCAGACGAATGTGCTCATCAGCCTGATTTTCAACATCGCTACATTGCAAGATACGCGAGCTGCCGTCGAGGAGAGCAAAGCTGCCAATGCTTTTGCTGCTAGTGTTCGGCGCGTAACAATGCTGACTTTTGTTTATTTGCCTTTGACCTTGGCTGCGGTCAGTTTTGTCCCAGATCACAAATCGGCAGCGCGCGAGCTAACGGAAACAGAGTATCTTTGGCATGAACGTTAGGCAAATAACTGGAGAAATTACTCATGCTTCGGTGTATGCTTATATAGTCATGTCTTTTGCTGTCATGGTTTTGACTTTTGGTGGATGGTATGTCTGGTCTCAGCTACTTTCTCGTCTGGAGACGAGGGCGCAGTCGAAGAAAACACAACTCAAAGCTTGAGAGTCGTTCAATCATGAGAAATAGGGGCGTCAAATTTCAAATTGCACTCACATCCCAAATGCGAAGCACGATCGCGCTGTGCCGATTAACTTGCATGGTTGCGTTTCTACCGCATATGCACATCGTTAGCCGTTACACCAACAAAAAGGAACATGAAATCCCTAGGTACTGCCTCAAAACTATACGCGAATCACTCATGCACTCCTCTATCCATCGGAACGTATACCCAACCCCTCTGCATCTACAAACTTCATATAAAAACTAGGCGATAGGAATCACAAAGAGCTCGTATGTCACCCTAAGAAAGACGCTGATGAGAGATTGCCAAACAACGGGACAGACGCAGGATTAGCTTGAACACAACAGATTCAATTAGAATACAACCGCTCGAAAGCCATTTCTTCATTGCAAGTTGTAGGACGACACCCAAACAGCTACACGCAACATCACCATGGCTGTACAACAAGCAACCATACATCATCCCCAAATCCTGCCCCACTACTCTCCATCTCTCAATCTAACACCTTCCTATACCCATCCCACCAAGCCCCCATCTTCACACGCAGTTCCAGTACCCATTGCCACACCCCGCACGCTTTACACCAAAGTCCTTCAAGAAGACGGGCAAGAACGACGAATCGGCCTTCGCTTCCTTCACCGCGGGACAGATACGCGCGGGAACCGTGTACGCGTGAAAAGCATCAAAGTTGACAAAGACGTGAACGGCTACGCCGGTGCGCTGCGAGTCGAGGATGTCGCAGATGTTGACTAGGATTTTGTTCAGAGCCTGGGAGGGGGAAAAAGACACGTTAGTTAGTTCATCGTGAATGTTGTACTGGGCTTGGGAGATGGGGGTGATACCTTTTTGCACTGCTCGATGGTAGGCGGGAGAGGCGCAATCCAGCAGAGGCGGCAGAGATCTTGCCAGATATTGATGTCGTTGGTGGCGCTGCCAATGTGGGCTTCCCAGTCGGCGTTGAAGAGTCGGAGATGCTGGGAGCGGCGCTGCTCGCGGTCCCAGCGCTGGTGCCTGGCAAGGCGGCAGAACTCGTTATTGAAGGTAGCCCGCGGATTGGGCGTGAAGCCTTTGTACTGGTTCCAGACGTTGTAGACGTTGTTGGGGCCGCCAGCGTCGTTGGCCGGGGTCTCTGCGGTGACTGTGTAGGTTAGCATGCAGTTGGTCAATGGGCAGGGTTGCTACTTGCCTGGGCCGCGCCAGATGTAGGTGTGGCCGAAGCACTGTTTCCAGCGCGCATTCCATGTCTCGTCGCCGCTGACCCAGCCGAGCAGCTTCGCGAGGATGCGAAACTGCCGCTTGGTGCTGCCTTTAAGGTGCAGCACCAAGCCAGCTTCTGCAGCCCATTGTTTTAGGAGTGCCTGTTCAGTATTAGCGACCTGAACTACGGACGACATGATTTCTCGTTAGTAGTCTGCGTGTCGCGTGTCGTGTGTGTGACGGATGCTGTGCAGTGTGTGGATGAGAAACCGATGTTTGTCGGGCAGGTCAAAAATTTATATACCATGGATGCGATCAGAATTCGCTAAGGGGCGGAGCTCATGGTGAATAATGGGTTGAAGTCGTGTGTGATGGTGATGGTGATGGTGATTTAGATGGCAGTGACAGTGATAGTGAGTTTCACCTAGCAAGCCTGCGTAAAGAAAGGTCAGACCTTGAGTCACGATAAAAGAAGTTCTAGATGACATTACAAATTTGGAAGTTGCTCACACTATAAATTAGACATGAGGGAGATCTTTCCATTTCTCTCTGGTCTGAAAGTGACGGTGTGGTTGCTGAAGCTCTGACAGCAATTTTGGATAGGAGCCAATTTCCACTTCACACCGCGGACCAAAGGCCACTTTAAACCCCTAACTCCTCGCCATAGACGCCACAGACGTTGATACGCAACATTACCCAGATCTTCCGTGCGCCATACGCAAGCTCAACACGCCGACTAGGTCTAGACAGAGAGTTAGACGATTCTCAGCAAGACATTGATGAAGCCATCCTCCTTGGCGATTTCGCGTGGAAACGTATTGCCAAAGTGGATAGCTTTGCGGAACTGATAACGGGACTTGTAGTGCTTGATAGCAATCTCAGGGTTGCGGCGGTGATCGATCACGTCCCATAGATTGACATGGACCTTTTTGAGAGCCTGCATAGCGTTAGCCTGATTGTTGCGACATTGTATAGCAGGGACTGGTACTCACCAATCTGCACTTTGTGATTGAAGGTAATTTCTCTTCGATACCCATCTCTTCGCACAGTTCCTGCCATTTGCCTAGCTTCTGTATGCATGTGCCGTTGTGGAATGCGACCTCTGCTCTAAGCGCCTGTAGCTGAAAGGTTCGTTTCTCAGTCTTGCTCCACTTCTGGTGCTGCGCGAGGCGGTTGAACTCATCTTTGAACTTGGCAGTCGGGGAAGGTTTGAAGCCATTGAATTGGTACCAGAAGGGGCATGCTGTTGCGGTCGGCTTGGGCTCGGTGTTAACGTTAGCCTTATCTCCGGCTCCTGCCTCCACGTTGACCTTAGTATCTGCGGCAGGCGGAAGAGGAACAACGTTAGGGGTCTCTTGCTCTTTCTCCAATCCAGCTTGAGTGCTGTTGAGCTCGGGGTTCTGCGAGACCTGGACACCGCCCGCGACGGAACCATTCGAGTCGAGTGACTGGACAGAGCGGTTGCTGGAAGCTACGGAGACGATTGAGAAGGACGACGAGGCCGACGAGACCGAGAGGCGGCGCATGCGCTCCACAAGATCTGGGGCAGCTGTCGATGTATCGTCGTCCATGTTGTCTGCAGTTAGCGTAGCCGGCATGCCTGTAGTTGTCTGCGTTGAACCTAAGAAGTGGTTGTCAGCCCTCCATTCCTCAGCCCGCCGGAGTCTAACCGCCTTCGGCACATCGAGTGGAATGCGCTTCTTACCTTCTCCAAGACGACAATAATCCTCCCCGAAACACGCGTTCCAGTACATACACCAATCCGTATCGCCTTCAGTCCAGCCTTTGGCTGCTGCCAAGCGAGCAAAGGCGGCCTGAGGTTCTTCTTTCGGACCGACGACCATGTCCGTGTCGTTGGCCGCCCATAACTGGAGGACTGCGCGCTGGCCCTCGGGGGAGATCATCGTGTTGTATGCAATGTTGTTCGTGGATGGAAAGAGGTTGGTGGTGGGAGGATGATAAAAGGTCTAGCTGGCCTCAAGGTTGACCCTGGTGCCGGTACAGAGGTAAGCAAACGTGAGGATGAGCGTGAACGTTTGTCTGTGAATGTTGGACCTTCCACGCGTTTCGCCCCACAAGAGAAGACCGAGCACACTTTGGCTGTCGCGTTGGATTGCATAATAAGCAATCTCAAACATATGGGTCGCCCGCACAGTATGCTCATAACATTTCCACTAGCTACATGCTTCGGAACCAGCAACTTCGTGCGTCGATTCTGGATCTAGTGCAATATGTTCCGCTGAGACCACCAACTGGACAGGTGTTCAAATTATCGAGCAAACGATAAGCGCAAACTTCCCCTCGTCGGACTAACTGACACTCTCGTGAGCTTCAAAAACACTCATCCTCATCTCCGTCGCCATCACTAAAGTGCCTCAGTCCTTCAGTGGCCTCTAATGCATCGGCGAAGGTGTAGCCTGCTCTCTGTCTCGGTACGAGTACTTCGGCAGATTGACGTTGACCGTGGTCATTGCCTAACAAGGCAGAGGGCCTGTCAACCTGCTGTTGGGCTTTAGCCTTTCCCTTGACCTCGGCGGCGTTGTACTTCTCGACCTTCTTCGCAGCATTCTCATAGCCAGCCCTGTCAAGTGTACTTGGTAGCGGAACAACGGGGAAGCTTTCTGATCTCGCATATGGTATGCTGACATCCAGAGAAATCTCGTCCTCGGAGTCAGTCTCGCAGGCTTCAGCTTCTACCTGCTCTCGGTTGTCGGGAGACTCGTCGCTGGAAATCTGTTAGCTTGCGACTCAGGACTTTAAGCGAATTTGCTACTCACATGTTTCCGTACGGAGGTGAAGAGTTCTTGTACGCTGCTTCGCCACTTCGAGGCTCTGAAGATGCTCTTGGACGTGCGGTTCTACCTGAGTAGACGCGCTTCGAGGTACAAGTGTGCCCTTTACTGTGGTTGCATCAGCGCGCGAATCAATAAGCGGGACGAGCGAGATACTCACATACTTCTGAACAGACACAAGCAACGGGGGACTGGCCTGTCACTCGTAAGCTTGCGATGAGTGTCCTCGGGGTCGGACCTGTAACCGGAATCCAGCATTTGCTTGTTGCCACTGCTCGGAAGCATATTGGGCCCCTGTGGCGCACAAATGTGAGTGGAAGAAATGTTGGGCGATACTGAAATCAATGAAAGCTTTTGAGAAGACCTGTGTGCAGGCACAGCGCGTGGTCCTAGCTTTAGTCTAGTGGTTGTATGATAGTAATCAGTAAAGGCAAACAGTGAACTTGGATTGACGTCAGCGATGGTAACAGACGATAGTGTACGCTGCTCTTCTCGATAAGATTCTCCGAATTGTCTTTAATATACTCAATGAGAAGACTCGGATCACACCTTCAGGCCCACGATATCTGCGAGATCCTTCACGATCGAAAAGCTGATATGCAGCTTAGGCGCCAACCTCTCTTTCAGCTTTGCCCGTGATGAATAAATTAGAGATATCCTCATGTCGCTCATCTCTGTTCTATACCATTTCTGTAGTGTGGCTATATTAGCGCAGGCTTGTAGAACATGGATGCTGCAATGTAGTTGGTAAGGCTGGCAGGGCGGGGCCCATATAAGTACGGTGTATTCCTACATGTGCGCGTAGGACTAGAAGACTACACAGAATTAAAAAAATTGCGCTACTCCTCACGCGGACGATTCCATAACCGTCACGAGAAACCTGGGTGCCGACATTTTCCAGCCGGAACATGGTCGATTATTGGACACGTACAACTCTCAGTCCACATCCGGGACAGGTAACCCATTCACAATCAACATGCCCTCTCTCCCTAGGCCCTTCATCGCCTTCACAGCCTCATCGTGGCGCAGCTGCTTCGTCTCGTCGTCCGTAACCAGCACGAAATCGTATTTGAGAAGCTTAGTACCCTCTTTGACATCAAATTGCTTTGCTAGCTCTGGTGTTACTGTCTCGAGCGCTACGATAAGCGAGTCCTTGACACCGAAGACGGCGTCCGAGGTTTCATAATCGGAACCGCGGACGTAAAGGGCGCTGTGGTGTGTGTCAGCAAACGTAAAGCACCTAAATAATATACTGGTAGTATGGCCGGATATGAGGGACCTGGAGGGAAAAGATGACATACGTGACCAAATGATCAAAACCCTCCTTCTCAAACATGAAGTGCATATGACTCGGCCTCCAGCAGTGCCGTCCCAGCTTTTCCAACAATTTGCCCACAGGCCCATCGTTGGGGATTGGATACGGCACTGGCACAATTGCTTTGAACCAAAACACGCCCTCATCATCACTCACAAGAATCGCGCGTCCATCGGCATTGTCACCGCGATTCTCGTATTGCACATCGTACTTGCCCTGGCTGTCAGTTTCCCAGACGTCGATTTTGACACCAGAAAGGGGCGCGCCGGTCGTCGATTTGATGTTGCAGAGGACGAGGAGGGGAACGCCAGAGGGGTCGGCAGAGATGGCGGAGCCGGCAGGGAGGGTGGAAGCATCGTGGGTGTGAAAGGGGCCAAGCACTGTACCTTCAGTTGAGTGAGGGGGTTTGGGGTGGTCGATGCTATCGACAAGGAGGGAGAGACCGACGATGTCGGAGAGGAGAATGAATTCCTGCGTCACACGTCAGACTCGTCACTTCAATACTGCTCTCTATGAAATGTGCCCCTGGCCCACGAATCGATGGCAATTGCACCCAAATGACTCTCGCTTGGTTTTATGTAACAGTAATGACTACTCACCTGTCGTACGTCCGTACATATTTGCCCAACTTCTGTCAAGAACTTGATACCAGCCATCCACTCATCAAAACTCAATCGCGTTTCGCGCGCAAAGTCGTGCAAGTGCGAGACTAGCCGTTCCATTACATACTTTAAACGTGGGTCAGCGCATTGCGAGTTTATGCGGTGCACGTTCTCTGTGATGTTGTCGATTGTAAGGTTCTTGAGTTCAGGGATAGTGGAGGTTGCTTTCGCTGCATCAGACTTTGAAGCCATGATGACGAGTATAGTTTGGGGAGCGTCTGTATGCTGTTCGATAAGTGCAATGAAATCACAATGTAGGATTGCAGTGGACAATCGATGGCTTGGGAGTAAGAATGAGGAAGTTGCAGCTGACACTGGCAATATGCTGACCACAGAGATGAAACTTAAGACAAACTGGCGACCTTCAAATTATGAGGAGGCCGTTGTGTTAGCAATCGTGGCCCGCCGGAAACGTCCCGCGAAGCTGAACGCGTGAAATCCTGTGGAGAGGGGCGGGTTCCGCTGACCACTGCTCTAAGCTCGTAAGCTCATAGGCTCAGATGGCGCAAAGAACGGGTCTAGGGCTCCGGTTAAGACTTCTCCATGTGGAGACGGTGATGTCGGGGGAGCCCTCGGTACCTGGATGCGGGGCAGCGCTTAGCTCCACGGAAAGCTTACAAAGAGCTTACAGGTCCTGTAGACCTCTGCGATACTCATCTCGACCCTCAAGATGGAAACTAGAGTCCAAAGTACTCGACAGCAGCCTTCCATCTTGTAGTTGTTATGCGTATCTTTGCATGTAATTAGCCTAAACTAATCGCATCACGAAATGCAGCTACACCGCAGGCATGCATGCAAGACAAAGCGAACCAGCTTCAAACGAAATCATCCATATTGCCGTGAAGCGGATCCGCGGGCGTATTGTGCATTCGCTTTCCACTCACGAGTACCATGTTCCCCTTGGCGACTGAAAGAAGTGAATTGATCCAGAATAGTGCACCGTAAGAAAGGGAGTGGAAAAGATGAAACAGCGCAGACGAGTAGGCATTCGTGATACCCGTCGACCATGAGAACCTGATGCATGCAGAAAAGAAAGTAACCTCGGGAACATTGAACCTAGTTACGGCGAGCCAGGACTGGACGGTCGCAGAGCTACAACAGCTTATGTAGCCGCGTTCTTTGGGTTCTCTGACGACGCTTTCCACTGTTCAAAGTCAACATCTGTTCTGCGGCATTTAAAATAATGCATCAATATACGTGACACTAGGCCGTTACAATTGCAGGAGGATAACTCACGTCTTTTCCGAGCTCTTTTTGCTGTCTATAGAGTCAAGTCAGTAAAGCGTTACAGATGCAATTTGGGCAAGTGAGAGGACTTACTCTTTGAAGTCAAGCTTAGAATACTTGGAGCGGTTCTCCTTGACTGTTTTCGATCGTTAGTCTATGTCTCCTTATCATGAACGCCTGCCCATATCACGACAGATCGCGTCAAAGAACGCGTCGAACGCGCTCAAAGGATTCCAAAAACTTACAGTAAGCTTGCATCTTGACCATGGCAGTCCGAGCACCGGTCTTCTTGCCAGTGCTCTTTGGGCGTGCCGTCGCCTTCTTGACGCCCGCAGTGCTGGCTGCCTTGGGAGTCGCGGCCTTGGTTGGAGCAGGAGCCATTGCGAATTTCGAGACAATGATGTTAAGTGGTGAGATTATTCTGTGATGAAGACGATGTTTCTGAACAAGTTATCGGAATGGAAACTGTTGTTGGAGTACTGGAGAGCGAGACGCGTAAAGGTGAGAGTTTATTGACATACGACCGGATGTCGCGTCCCATATTGCGCTAGCCACATTTGGAATACCAAAATGCTTTAGGGATGCGGGAGATAGGATGGCATCTGATTGGTGACTTGGCTGCTCTTATCTGAAACTCATCATATGAGACTTGATGTTGGAGTTGGCATACTTTTGCGTCCTGGAGTGAGACTGTTCTAAGTGGTAATGAACATGGACAGCCATCCGTTCTCAAGCGTGGTTGAGCAGAATCACAACTGGCCAAGCTTAGGGGGTGAGCGATTGCAAGACGATCCTATCGCGCGCTCCGCTACTGTGGACATGCACTCGTACATGCTTTCTATACGGGAAAGGATGACGCGCTCCCATGCACCCAGTCGGGCGAGTGATGCTTCACACTGCACAGTAAGTTATCAGGAACACGTTTGGTGACGATAGGCAACGCCATGTCCATTGTTTGCAGCAATGCATAAATCGGTATACCGCCAGCAAGCACACCAGCAGTGCGCCTTCTGCACGAGCCTGACAGGCCGCAGCTCGTCTGCACCGGGGTACTGTTATGGTCGCCCTGTTTTACACCCTGACACAACGGAATGGGCTGACTTTGCGACCTCATTATGCAGAGGAGCTGTCATCCTGCTCCTCCACCAAGTGCCGATAGCGAGCGTCTTGCGGGTCGTCCTTGACAGCTCCCGTATTCAGGATGGGTCGATCGCGTCGCGCAAGACTGAACTTGCGACGATTTCCACTCGGTCGTTCTGTAAGACTGGGGGCACGCGGTCGTGCCTTACCGCGCGCGCGTCCACCGATAAAGGGGATCTCATACGAGATAGCGCGGAGGATATAGAGGACAAGATCGTAGAGGAGCAGGGCGATCCATGGGCCGATGATGAGGGCGCCTATGAAGAGCTGGGAGCCGCATGAGTGGCCGTACTGTGCAGTCGTCATGCATCACCACTTACAAAAAGTCGTGTGATCCATGTTTCCACCACAGCGAAGCTCGCGGGCAGAATGGACAGGAGCCCCATGGGCAGCGAGTGCGTGGGCGATTGTGGCGCGTTTGGCTATGGTATGTTTGTTCAGAAGAAGGCTGGGATATGCTCGTGTACAATACACTCCTACAACGTGTTGGTGGAGTAAGGTATACACGGGACCCGGACATGCGCTGTTATCTGTTCTGCGGCGGCTGCAATTGTTGAGGCCTGGTGGAGAGGCCTGGTGGAGAGGCCTCGGCCGTCATGGTTGTGGAATCATGCAGGGTGGATGCTCATGGTGCCGCCTTCCGCACTTCCGCTGTGGGCCGTGGGCTGTGGGCCGTGAGGCTTGAGCCACCGTACGGCGTAAGGTTGTGGCTGATGCTTCCCCCATGCCACACTTCAGCACGTCAATGTCTCCTCCATCTCTCCTCGCCCCAACAACACCCTGCAGCTGACCACCTCGTCACTGGGGCTACACAGTGCCATGACCCATTGGACGGCAGATTCCTCCCAGCCCTGCCAGGCAACCGGCAGTCATGCACGACCCGGCCCAGATGCTTTACCCCGCCACTGTGACACTTCGCCCCCTTCATTCAGAATCCAGGTAGGTAGAGAGCAGTTGCAGATTGCCATAATCAAGTTTCAGTTGCCCTCGAATCTTTTCTTGCGCCGTGGTTTGACTTGATACCGTATCTCGAAGCACCCACAGGGAACACATGCTTAGCTGCATCCCAGCAACGGCAGCCTAATCCCACCCTCAGCCTACTGAGCCTTATCTGACCAACCCTATTGACGTCCTTCTTGTTACGTTTAAATTGCCCCCTCTGTCACTCAACCTACGCCCACGTTGCTGTACATCCCGCCCCCAAGAGGCAGCCCACAGGTCCCAGACTGGTGTCACTGGACACCGGCAGACGTGCATAGTCAGCTCAACGCTCACTGAGCTGCTTCAAGAACTCGAGGTTTCGTCTGCATCCTTGGGGACCGTCTAACCTCCACCATGGACGACCTCAGCTTCATTTACGACGACACATCTGATCTGAGCCATGCTACCTTGAAGGTTGTCCTTCCCAGTGGTCAGGTCTACCACATATCAGACAATGTCAACCCTTACAGGCTCATTGACCATTGTCCACTGCTGTTCCATGCATTCGAGGTTGGACACCGGGGTCGACTCCAGGCTACCATCGATGCGCCTTCCAGGTCAGCTGTTATTGCGCTGTTTCGATACTGCTACACTGGCAATCATCTAAATTCAAGCGTCAACAACAAAGATATCGAGCTTCTTCTTCACGTTCATTTGTACAAGATGGCTGTCGACTTTGACCTTCCCGAGCTTCAGCTTCTTGCCCACGGTAGCTTCGCATGCCATATAGAAACGGCCGCCTGTCTGCAAGACCCTCCAGTGGATCTTCTGGACACAATTCGCTTCGTCTACCAGTATTTTTCAGATGAGCAATCCAGATTCCAGCATGGTCTAGTCGCTACTTTGCGCAACTACTGCATCTCGACATATATCTATCACAATCTTGGTCACAGCTCAGAATTCCTCGCACTGGTTTCTGACATGCCTGCTTTTGGTCGAGACCTATGCCGCACTAATATAGAGCGAGATTTTGAGGATGATTGTATGTGACTTGCTTGCGACTATCGATTCAAGCTAATGCAGAAAAGGTGCTGGCGCAATCATCCGTCTACCTCCAGGTCACGTAGGCGGCCCCTCGAATGTCACCGGAAACACACTTGCTTCGAGAGACTTACCAGACGAGATGCTGTGCGATGCCCCACCCGAGCCGCCGAAGTTCTTCAAAATCGATAGAGTCAACGAAACATCCGAGGGGCCAGAAAGAGATCACAACGGCAGCGGCAATATGGTCACTTCCACGGCAACCCTGGCCCATCGGCCTCGGACCCCGCGCCCCCAAATCAATACATTTCTGGATCAGGACCTTTCAAGCGACGAGGATGGGTTTACATTGGTGCATCGACCATATCAACCGTACCTTGGCGCAAAGGATGAGTCACTGTTCAGTCCTGAACCAGTCTTATCCAACCCATTCAATGTTCTGGCAGCCACTGGTAGCGATTACCCAAGCGACGATGAGTGGTCAATGCTATAAGAATCTGCAATGTGTCTTGTACCTGCAAAGCTAACAAAGGAATCCTATCATCCGTAGGTACTCATGCAACACATGCGTCGATCTATGCATGACCCTGCAGAATATCTTTGAACTAAGTGGCGTTAAGAATATTACACTACGCCCAATCGTCCCGCAATATATTCTGTCTCATCCACCCCCAACAACCGCCCCTCAAGTCCTCTACCACTCTTCAAAATTTAGCCTACAAGAACCCACAACACAGACACATGCACACATACACGTACACATACCTACCAAATGCGCTTCTACATCAAACGCCGCATCCTAGTCCCCACGCCACAGCAAAACGACCACACCACACCATCAGACCGTCTCGTGGTCCACCATCCCACACCACGCAGCATAAACCGCTCACTCTCCTCTGCGTGCCCCCAAAAACCGCTCCAGAGCCCCCCATCAGCACTGCCGCTACTCCAAACCACCATACACCAAGACCCACCACGTCCCCCACAACCACAACCACACGCACAACCACACGAACACGAATACGACCCCCGCACCCCGTGCCCAACCTGCCACCACCGCCGCAACCCCCATGAGTACCCCTCCACACCGCCAACACCACGCTGTACTCACGGCGTCCGACGCTGCAGATACTGCACGCACGAGGGCATTAGGAAGGCTGTTGCGGGCGTGGGCCGCGCGTGGAGACAATTAGGCGTCGCGTGTATAGAGGAGGGGTGTGAGAGGGTGATGGGGAGGGAGGATGTAGAGGCTGGGGTGTTGGTGTGGGTGAGGAGGGAGGAAAGCGGGGCGGGGGCGTGGGAGGTGGTGGTGGGTAGTGGGAAGGGGAGTGGTGGGGAGAAGAGAAGAGGGTAGTTGGGTTTGTGGCGGGGGTGTTTTGGTAGGATATCGGTTTGAGATGGGGGCTGTGTTTAGTGATGTATCGTTTTAGTGGTGTGATAAGGGGGTTAGGGTAAGACATCTAGTAAATTCTCCAAGTGTAGTATTGATTTGGGGGCTCGCTAGGAGCGTAATTTGTTTAAATTTTAGACTAACTCAACTTCTCACTTCCTTGTATAAATATTATAGCTTGATCATTGTCTTGTACCATGGTAGGCTAGTTGCGTATCCGGTACCGACGCATCTAAGCGCGGAAAGAAGTCGCGGTTCTCTTCTTCAAGCCTCCGATACCGAGGTTGCCTAGATCAAGACCACCGGCAGCCTTCTGCTCGCCTCCTGCCCTCTGGTTGCTGGCTGCAGCGCCTCGAAGGAGTTCGCTCAGATCGAGGCCGCCGGCACCGCCGCCCGCCGCACCGCCAGCGCCACCGAGGAGGTTGTTTAGAAGATCGGAAAGACCGGCGCCTTGTTGTCCTTGTTGGCCCTCCCTTTGCCTTTGCTGCTGGCCTTGTTGTGGGTCCAGAAGCTGGAGGTCAGGGAGAGTTGCATCTGAGCCCTCGCCGGCACCAGCGTCAGCACCATCCTCATCATTGTTACCGTTGTTCCTGCCTTTGCCATTCCTTCCCCTGCCTTTGCCTTTGCCTCGGCCCCTTCCTCTTCCTTCTCCATTTCCATTGCCATTTCCATTTCCATTGCCATTCCCATTGCCATTTCCATTGCCATTACCTTCTCCATTTCCATTGCCATTGTCGTCGCCAATAGGTTCGGTGGAGTTGTAACCGGCGGCTCCTTCAGTGGCGTTGCCTGCAGCACCGTTGTCGATAATTTCGGTAGCGTTTCCAGCCTGGCCGCCCTCTCCAGCAGCACCATCATCACCAGCATGTTGACCCTCATCCTGCTGGGCCTGCTCTTGCTCTTGCTGACCCTCCTCCTGCTGGTTGTGCTCCTGCTGGGCCTGCTCTTGCTCCTGCTGACCCTGCTCCTGCTGGTTGTGCTCCTGCTGGGCCTGCTCTTGCTCCTGCTGGGCCTGCTCTTGCTCTTGCTGACCCTCCTCCTGCTGGTTGTGCTCCTGCTGGGCCTGCTCTTGCTCCTGCTGACCCTGCTCCTGCTGGTTGTGCTCCTGCTGGGCCTGCTCTTGCTCTTGTTGAGCCTGCTCTTGCTCTTGCTGACCCTCCTCCTGCTGGGCCTGCTCTTGCTCCTGCTGACCCTGCTCCTGCTGGTTGTGCTCCTGCTGGACCTGCTCTTGTTCTTGTTCTTGTTGGGCCTGCTCCTGCTCCTGCTGACCCTGCTCCTGCTTTTGCTCCTGCTGATTCTGCTCTTGCTCCTGCTGGGCCTGCTCAGCGTTTTGCTGATTCTGCTCTTGATCTTGCTGATCCTCGTGTGCCGCCTCATCGGCACCTTGCTGAACCTGTTCCTGGTTCTGCGCCGCCTGCTTTGCATCCTTGGCATCTTGAGCAGCCTAAATGAAGTCAGTCTCCTGCCAGATACATCGTATGGTCAGTGGGGATCACATACCTGATGCTCAGCAGCAGCTTGATCGGCAGCTGGGTCAGCGGCAGCGACATGTTCTGCGTCTGCTGTTTGTTAGTAAATGGCTCATAATATTTCACCGTTGGATACCTACCTGCGGCATCTTGGGCGACCTGGTCAGCCTCAGCATTCTTTTCCTCGTCATCAGCACCTGCGGCAGCTTCGTCCTCGGCTTGAGCATGGTCCATCGCAGCAGCGTCTTGCGCAGCTTGCTCGCCTTTTGCCTTTTTGCGCTGGTCTTGATCTGCAGTTGCATCACCTTCCTGGACCTGGTTCTCGCTCACGGCAGAAGCATTTTCTTCAGCCCCCGCACCATTATTCTCTTTGCCCTGTCCACCGCGTGCAGCCAGAAGCGCATCGCGGAGCTTGATAGCTCTCTTGGTGAAATCCTGAACGGTGGCCTCGCGACGACCGAAGTTGGTAGTGGGGATCACAACATCTTCGGTGCCAGCAGCAACGACAGGTCCAGTGCCGACGAAAGGAGATGGAACTGCCGCCACGAACGAGGCGGAAATGAGTGTGAGAAGGGTATATGAGTACTTCATAGTAAAGATTTGAGTCTATCTTCGAAGGAATGAAACGAGGTGTGTCGAAACGATAAGATGAGCACAGCTCTAACAAGAATAGAAGATTAGCGAAGAAGTGCCCTGCACCGAAGAGAATGAATTGAAATGTAGAAGCTGGGCGTGCCTGTTCCATCTATCCATCGAATACGTCTTATATATGCATTAACTCATCGACTTGTAGATCATTATGACAAAGGCAGAGCGCAGGATAGCCAAGCCTGCTTGTTGAGATGAGCGTTTTGCTGATCCCGTGCATGTCGAACATGCGCTGTAGGAGGATGCCCTGAGGCGGCCAGGCGCGAAGGGCAAAAAGAAGACGACCCCACAATTCTCCTACAGGAACAAGAAGCGTCGCTCCGCTTGGCAGTTGTCAGTCATGCATCGAAGTCGATGTGTTGGTTAGAAACGGTCGAATCAAACGCATGAAGTAGAGGCTTTGGGCGCGGGAGCATCGATTGACAGAAGCATCATGCCTATGAACCTATGAGATCGGGTCATGCTTGGCCAAAAGTCGAACGTGTGTCGTTTGAGAGCTTGTTGCAGGTGGAGCTGGGGCAGAGAGAGGCCTTGCTAAACGCATAAGTTTGGTGCCCCAGGCGTGCTGTGTGCATGGGGCTGACGCTTGGCCAGTTTCAGGCACTGACGCACATCCTCGAGGCGAGAGGCTGGATGCAACTCCAACAAGACGAACACAAGAGATGCGATGAACGTCACAAGTACGTAAATAGCAGTTGGGTCCAGGATTGCATCGGTTTCAGGCATAACTGTAGACGGATGGACTTCGTCCGAGGCCAAAGGTGACGTGGATGAGGCCAATCGAGCGACCGTTGGGATGATAGCACCTTGACAGCTGGACACTGTAGCCGCCACCATAGTGGACTACCGTTGTAGGGCTGCCTTTTCGCAGTGATCAGGGGGCGGCATTGAATGTGAAGCTGTGGTGTGGATAAGATAGGACATTGAATCGCGGACTAGCTGTCCTGTTGTGTATTTGGTCAAAGCATGCCTCATAACGCACTATCAATCGCTGAGCGAAAGTGCTTTGGACGGCGAGTACTGTCCGTTGGTCTCCAAGGCCACAATGGATATGGACATGGAGACAGATGGGTGTTGGTCGTTGCTTTGGAGTTCTGAGTGAAAGGAAGCGACCATATCACAGTCCAGCCAATGAGGGGGACGGCATTTCCGAACCGTGTCTAGCCTCTAGCCTCGGTTGGGACTTTTTGACATCGTCATATCTGCACCCGGCACAGCAATGGTCGTCTTGGAAGCCTTGCCTCTGCGCCAACTTGTGTAATTGAGCTTCATTGCTTATATTACTGAAGCACGCGATCAGTCCGTGACCCTTGACATTGGGGTTTCCTAACGTTGATCCGGCGCCTTCACTCTTTGCGTCCATCCCCAGTCGCCCCCACGTCGCAATGGCTACCAGGACATTGCCCGCGTCGCTAACACGGCGATTGCTTGCAGCCCCACGCGCGGTCCGCCTGCCAGCACGCTCATTCGCATGCGCACCCTCACAGACACAAAGTCTATGGCAATTATACCGGCCTGCAGTGCGCATTGCTGGCCAGAGGAGAGCCTTCTCGTCCTCGCCACGCACACAACTCGCGACTGAAGACGACACGTTCGACCCCCGATCAGTAGACCGCGAAGTAGACGAGGTGGATGTCTGCATTGTGGGTGGAGGCCCGGCTGGTCTGTCAGCTGCTATCAAGCTGAAGCAGTTGGCAAATGCAGCAGGCAATGAGGACTTCAGGGTGCTGGTATTGGAGAAGGCTGGCGAGCTGGGCGACCACATCGTGTCTGGCAATGTCATCGAGCCAGGTGCACTTGACGAGCTGCTGCCTGACTGGAGGTCCGAGGACAACTTGAACCGCTTCGCGGACATCACACCAGCCAGAGAGGATCGCATGCGCTTCCTTACCAAGAATGGCTCGATTCCCCTACCGAAGCCTCCTCAGATGAACAACCACGGCAACTATATCATCAGTCTCAACCAAATGGTCAAATGGCTGGGCGAGCGGGCAGAGGAAGTCGGCGTCGAAGTCTACCCTGGGTTTGCGGCGTCAGAGATCCTCTACAATCACGAGGGTGTCGTGAAGGGTGTGGCGACTAATGACCTTGGTATTTCACGAGAAGGCAAAGCGAAAGACTCGTTCGAGCGCGGTATGGAGTTCCACGCTCGTGTCACATTACTGGGTGAGGGATGTCATGGTAGCTTGTCGAAGCAGGTTATCAAAAAGTACGACCTGAGGAGAGACAGCCAACACCAAACATACGGTCTTGGTATCAAGGAGGTCTGGGAAGTACAGCCAGAAAAGTTTGAATCTGGACTTGTCGTTCACTCCATGGGTTACCCATTGGACAAGAATACCTATGGTGGCGGGTGGATGTATCATTTCGGCGACAACCTCGTCAGTATTGGACTGGTTGTTGGTCTGGACTATCCTAATCCATGGACGGCTCCCTATGGCGAGTTCCAGAAAATGAAGCACCATCCTCTGTACAAAAACGTATTGGAAGGTGGCAAATGCATATCGTACGGTGCAAGGACACTCATCGAGGGTGGCTACCAGTCCATACCGAAGCTTGCGTTCCCTGGTGGGGCCCTTCTCGGAGACTCAGCAGGTCTGGTCAATTTACCCAAGATCAAAGGCACTCACAACGCCATGAAATCAGGTATGCTAGCTGCGGAAGCCACATGGGACGCGCTTCAGACCAACACTGATGGCGGCACCGTATTCTTGTTTGATTACGAAGACAAGATGCGTAAATCGTCCGTGTTCAAAGAGCTAAAGGCAGTACGAAACATGCGGCCATCGTTCCACTCCCCGCTTGGTCTCTACGGCGGAGTCCTTTACTCTGGAATAGAGGCATATCTACTTAAAGGCAGGGTACCATGGACACTGAAGCATGGTAAACCTGATCACGCGGCAACTAAGACGGTAGATGAGTGTGAGAAGATTGAATACCCCAAGCCAGACGGCAAGATCAGTTTCGACATCTTGACAAGCGTGAGCCGAAGCGGGACCAACCACGAAGAGGACCAGCCTTGCCACCTCCAGGTGAAGGACTGGGATGCACATGCTGCCAAAGAATGGCCAAAGTACAAGGGCGTAGAGAACCGTTTCTGCCCGGCGGGCGTATATGAGTATGTCGAAGATGAGAGTAAAGAGCTCGGTGTCAGATTCCAGATCAACGCTCAAAAGTAAGTCAGGATATCACGACTGGTCTTCGCCATCCAGCCTGCTAACATGATGCCAGCTGCGTCCACTGCAAGACATGTGACATCAAGGTGCCAGACCAGGATATCAACTGGCAGACACCGCAGGGTGGTGAGGGGCCAAAGTATGTGCTCACCTAGGTAAGAGTCGCCAATGCATCTCACCTTGGTGCGGTGTCTATCATGGCCCTTTGGGTCTGGCGGCCCGATGGGCTTGTAAATCAGCAAGGGTGCGGAGAGTGTACATATACGTAGGCCAGTTATCGACACAGCACATGGGTGCCCAACTTGGTGAAGAATCAAACAAATCACGATTGTCAAAACAAAGGTAAAAGACTAAACTACTAAATGCGCGCCACAATTCTCTCACTGCGACCCTCTCTCTCTCACCTGTAGTAAAATCGTTTGCTGGGTTTCGGAAAGTTTGTGAGGCGGAGGGGCCGACAACGGGCTCGATGTGTGCAGGTGCAGGTCAGGTGTGGAAGGAGATCTGCACGTGACGTAGTGACCGTGCATGCCCAGGCAAATGAGGCGTTGGGCGAATTCCATGCCTCGTCCGTCGCCCTACAACCCAACACCACCATCAACCACCCGGGGCCCATACATCAATTCCAGTTCCCCGTTCATCGACATACCATTAACCTCTTGCGACTCCGCGTAGAGTGGTATTCTCCCGCGATTCCCAGTGTGCAATATTTGTACCTTCCGGGCGCGTACCAGGCCTTCGAGCTCTTCAGGTTCCCTGCGACGGCCATTTTCCTCCAGCAGGATCTCCAGTGCCGCCAACTGTCTCCAAGGTACGACTCAGCCGCCTGTATTGCATCCGTTGGCCATCATGTTCCCGCGCGCGTCTCTGGCTCCTGTTGTTGCGCGCAGCCTAGGCCTCCATTCACTGTCGCGTGTTGTTGTCGCAGCCTCGCGCAGATTACCAAGCACCTCTCGCGCCTAGTCAACCCTGGCATACACAATGCGCACTCCTTTGCTGGCCTCCCTGCTTCTGTTCGTCGACATGCGCTCACTGCCCTCACCAGGCTAGGTTATCTCTAGGACTCTTCCCTCCCACCAGCCAACATGACCGAGGTATCCTCTACCCGCCTGTACCTGGGCAACCTCCCTCGCAATGCCACCAAGGCCGATGTCGAGGCGCATTTCCAGACGCATGGCACCGGCGAGATCACCGAGGTCAAGCTCATGAACGGCTTCGGCTTCATCGAGTACAAGGATCCCATGGATGCGCGTGACGTTGTTCCTGGTAAGTCGCCCGCTCCCTTCTGCCTCTTATCACACCCAGCTAACCATTCTCCCAGCTTTCCGTATGTATATTGTCGCAACTGTTTTTTGCAACACGCGTCTAACTAGCATAGATGGCTCCGATTTCATGGGCGAACGCCTCATCGTCCAGTTCGCTCGCGGCTCCCGCGCGCGCAACGAAAACTTTACGCCTCACGAGCGTGTTCCCCCGCGCCCAAGGCGTACCCCATACCGGATGAGGATCACG